>CM040120.1:37178082-37781782 GCA_022559845.1 Amorphophallus konjac | reverse complement strand
TGTACTGGCAGAGCAGTGGCACGAGCCGAGGCAGCGGAGCGCGACCTCGCCTTACGGGTAAATTCCAAAACACCAATCCATTCAAATATTGATTATATAATTATGAACTGATGAAATTCATTTTACAGACTAAGGAGCTTCGAGCCGCTCTTACCTGCGTTGACGAGGGCTTCCGCGCGACGAGCGCACAGGTGAGTGGTTCAATTATACATTGCTTGAATTGCTAGATTATTGAATTTAATTGTGTAATTGATGACTTGTTTACCTGTTTGCAGGTGACACAGCTTCAGGCAGTACGTACCGAGTTGGCGATCCGTGATCAGCGGATCTCAGAGCTTGAGAGGTCCCTGAGGCGACGAGAGGAGTGTTGATTGTTTGTTTACCTATCTCTTCTTATCTTCTTTCTTTTTTAGTAGTTGATTGTGAGGGTTTTGAAAAATGATATGGCAAGATGATAAACAAACTACCAAAGATCAGCTCAACCTATGCACATGTGAACATGAACCTAGGCAATCAAATCTGACTCTAGCATGGGCACGCTATCTCAATCAAATTACGCTAAGGGAAAAACGAAAACACACGCCGGGGCGTGGAGCAAAGATAAATAAAAACACACCGCTAGAGGTGGAACAATCAAGGAGAATAAATAGATTTGATGAAAAAGACAGCTAGTGCCCAACACTAAGGAAAGTCGTGATCGCCACCAAAGTAAACACAAGTCAAAGACTCGAATATACCTTGGAAATAGGTGGATGAAACACCCGCCCACGGAGAGAAAACCAAGGAAAGCCTGCAGATCAACTTGCAAATAACGGTCCAAACCCTGTGCGTCGCTTGGAAGTAACGGTCGTGCGATAGACCGCCAAAAGAAATAACGCTCCTGCACCTGACCGTCAGATAACCTGCAGTGAAAAGATATGAACTCTTTGAACTCCAACCCTTCCAGCCGGCTAGAAGGCTTGGGCCTCGTGCTAGTGATCCTGTAAAACCTGCCAAGGATGTAGAAAGCAAAACAACACAACCTCAATTAGCCCTCAACATAAGTATAGCATCAATCCCTAAAAAGCTTGAGAACATCAAAAGGAGAGGGGATTACCAGGGAGTTGTTGGTTTTTAACCCCTCTGGGCGTTTTTTAAGTTTAGGAGGATATGTGTATGCTTAGCAACAGTGAAAACGTGGAGGAAGAGGAGGGACAATGCTTTTGATTAATAAAACCAAGGGAAACTTGAGCATGCAATGATGATGATCTTGACAAACTAAAACCCAAAATACTCCCTTGACTTGGAAGATGGACGTGGGAAGCAGCTCCTCCTGGATGTAGATGACTCCTGAATTTGGCAGCACTTCGTCGTGAATCAAACCTTCCTCCTTGGGTTATGAAATCAAGAGTTCTATTTATAGACTCCCTCAAACTCTCAGGTCGAGTTGAAGATAAATCAGCCAAGAAAGGAGGATAATCCTTAGCAAATCCTTGAGGATAAAATCAACAAGAGTCCAAAGAAACAAACGAGAGGTCCTGAGGATTAGAATTGAAGGAGATAATGCCAATCCAAAACCCTATCTCGTCCACGGAGTAGCAGAGAAAAGGCCTGAACTGTCAGGACTCTCTGAAGGAAGTAACGGCCTTACGATAGACCGCCACTTGGAAATAACGCTCCAAGGCATGACCGTCATATTCAATCTTATCCAAAGGATAAGATCGACGGGAAGAAGATCTAAACAATAGGACTCTGCAAATAAGTAACGGCCAGGGAATAGGGCGTCATAAGGGAACAACGGCCAGGGAGTAGACCGTTATTATCAAAGGGCAACGAGACCCTAACTCTTGGGACTCTTCAAAGAGTGACGGCCTATGATTCATGCGTTATTATGAAATGACGCGCCTAGTCCAGACCGTTATTATCATTGATTTTCAAGAAAATAGAATGGAGGGATTGCCAAGCTTTTGAACGAAGTGCCACCAGGAACCAGGTCTAATCCAGGAATTGAGACCCAGAAAACAGGCTTCAACTGATTAAAAGAAATTCAATGAAGAGTGAACAACTCGGAGCACCATATTGAATAAATAAGGAGATGACCCGACTTATTGGGTATAAAACGGGTGTCAACAGATGCCCCTCCTTAACGTCCTCTTTGCAGGGGAACGAGCGGAAGTGAAGCGAAAGTGAAATGGAACATGGAGATGAAGCGGAAATGAAACGGAGTGGATCAAAAAGAGGGCGTTAAGGTAAACGACACCCGTTTTTCACCAACAAGCGATAAGAATTTTCTGGAAAAACTTCAAAACTGATCACAAGGAAATAGCTAACCAAAGGACGCAAGTCTGGAGGATTTAATTAACTAAGGAAAGGAAACACGGCTGGCCGCCGGAGGCAACGGAAAGGAAAGAGACTAAACTCCAGACAGGAATCTTCAGTCAACCAGATCAAGCGAGCAAATCGAAGGAAACCTTCAAATTCAGAGTGGAATAATTCTCCTTATCCGGGATCAAGAACACAGCTGTTCACCGTCAATGAGACCTCTTGACCAAATGAAGCTCATGAATGCTCAAAGAATGCGTATGATGCATGCTGGGCTAAAGAAAAACAAATCTTCAAAGCAAATGCAAAGAAAGATAAAATATCAAATACTCGAGAATAATATTGCTAGATTGGAGAAACCAGAGTCAAGACACTATCTGCAACCACGGCGTGCAAGATAGAACCATCATCCCAACTTTTCCAACCTAACGGCCTGTCCAACGATTATTCATGTGAACTTAGATCATCATCATTTTTGTTTAAGGGGAACATCAGATCCCAGGACACCTGAATGACCAGCCGGTTCTCGAGGTAATACATCATAGATAACATATAGTAATGCATTAAGGGATAAGGGAACGAGATACAATACCTGACTTACCTGCTTGACGGACGGCGAAGCGTGCCTTCTGTTCATAGTTCCAACAATAATCCATCAAAATAAGAGTTTAGGCATAACCATTGTCTGTGCAAAAAGTACCCATAAGGAACAACATGATAGATAATAGGAATATTCAAGTATTAATTGGACCATTCATTTATCAAGAAACTTGCAAGCATATAACGGCCTGACTCAGGAGCGTCACATGAAAATGACGGATTACCCTAGTCCGTCAACACCAAGTCGGTTCAAATTCTTCAATAAAACAGTCAGTCACAAATGACGGCCTTAGAGGGGAGCGTCAAGAGGATGTGACGGTCTAACGATAGACCGTCGCTTCTCCTGAGTTTTCAAAAAAACAAACCGAACGGCTTCGGTCTCATTCCATACACTCAACCCCCCAAAACACCAAACCAGAAAAACCCACCGGCGATCTCCACCTCCACCTTCCAATGGCCGGCGACGAGGCACCGCAGCCACCACCTCAGAAGAGAGGGAGAGGAAAGAAGATGGCTATACGGCGGCTTCGCCGCCGGATCGAACGGGAGGTGATCCCGCCGGCGGAAGCGGAACAACCGACGAGGGGAGATCAAACGGAAGAAGAAGAAGTTCCCACGACTACGGGGGACGAGGGGGAAGTTCCCTTGGGTGCAGAGGAGCCCAAGGAACCACAGAAGAAGAAGAAGAAGAGAGCCATGGACCACGAGGTAGGCCCTCCGCCCTAATTTTCAAATTTTGATTTTTTATGTTCTTAATTCATGTGTGCATGTGGGGAATGAGGGTAGAAATGGGTCTACGAACCCACTAGGAGTCATTGTAGGCCCTTTGGCCAAAGTGGGAAACCACAAGAATGCAAGGGAAAAAATCCCAACCAGCAGACGAAGTGACGGTCCTGCCAGCGACCGTCACTACCCTGACGCTCCATCCTGGGTGCGTCAGAAACAAGTAACGCCCTAACACAGGGCCGTTACTTCTGCCAGGGATTCAAACTATTTTCTAGGGTTTTCAATTTTAATTTTTGTTTTGTTTTCAATTATGAATGTTTATGCCATGATTATATGATGCAAAATGGACTAACTAATGATCTAATATGCAATGCAGGGAAAGAGGAGATCACGGATCTCCTGGCTTCAGATCCGGGCGGTGTACCAGGCACTGCCCGACTACCAGAGGGAGAGACTTGCCGAGATGGGATTCGCCGAGGTGCTCAGCATCGAGGTGATCCGGATGGATACGCCACTGCTATACGCACTTCATGAGAGATGGGACCCGATCAGCCGTGCTTTCATCTTCCCGTGGGGCCACATGATCCCCACATTGGAAGACATAGCGAGGATTACAGGATTAAGAGTCCACGGCTCCGCAGTGACAGGATGGACGTACGGGGACTACCGGGAGATAGCGCAGCAGCTGCTGGGGTTGGACCTGATCAGGCCGGGTCAGTCCTCTTCCCAGCTCGCGAGATCGGTGCTGCAGGAAAGTTTGGGATTGAGGGGAGCGGCAATCACCGTAGGAGAGTTGCCGGAAGAGCATCTGGGCAGGGTGATTGACCAGGTGCGCCCTCGCGTGGCGGCAGAGGCAGGGGCAGAGGGAGATAGAGTGCTCAGGCGCTTCCTGATGCTACTGTTCGGGAAGCTCCTGTTCGCGACTCGGGCAGATGTCATCAGCTGCAGATTGCTGCCGCTGCTAGAGGATCTGGGCAGAGTGAGGAAGTATGCATGGGGGGCAGCGGTACTAGCATTCCTGTTCGACTCCCTGAGCACCACGGACCGGCAGACCATGCTGGGCGGCTTCTCGCCTTTCCTACAGGTAAATGCATTTTAAATGCTTTCTACTATGCCATGTTTATGCAATGCAGTGATTTATGCAAAATGTCTTATGCAAATGATTCGACTGACTTGATCTCTAAATGCAGGTCTGGAGCTACATGTACCTCCCGGGCATTGGGAGAGGTACATTACTCCATCCCGGCCTCATACCAATCGCGAGGCGATGGTCGGTGGCGAGGGACACGGGATCGATCCTCAGATTGACCCGGACGATCCAGGACGACCTGGACGCCTACCCACACACATCGGTAAGCCCGAGACTCAAAATGATTTCTATATGCTTCTATATGCTGACAAATGCTGACAAATGGATGAAATGAATGAAATGCTTTCAGGTGAGATGGACCCCGTACCGCAGCGAGGGCTACACAGGACAGCCGTGGGTGGAGGCGTCCTTATCGTACCGGGGGCGAGACATATGGTTGCATTGCATCCATATCATCGAGCCTCTGCACTACAGGCTGATCCTGCGGACTCGGGGACTACACCAGCCCGAGGTGGCCTTTCCACATCGCAACGATGACCGCCCAGGCAAGTCGGCGAGGGGCATCAGTGGGAGTGTGGATTGGCGCGCCCGGAAGGCGAAGTACGTCCTCGACTGGAGGCAGCGAGGCAGGGCCGTGAAAGAGCGGGACGAGAGCGACGAGGCCTACCTGAAGGCCTTCGCTCGACACTACGGCGACCGGGTATACCGAGGTACCCGACGACCGGTATGCAATTCTAAACTAAGAAACTCTTTCTTATATGATGCAATGTGGAGGTGACATGCTGGCTTATGCTTTCTACATGCAGCTCGATCTGAGGGGCGGATAGCTGAGCTAGAGGGACTACTCCACTCTACCATCCTGCAGCGGGATGAGTACCGGACTGCTCTGGAGCTCCTGGTGAGATTCTAAATGCTCATGATATGACTATGATTATGCATGATGCTAATGCTTCGGCTATGACAATGCAGCGGGCAGAGGGAGCTCAACGAGCCGGACCGGATGCCCCATCGTCGTCCTCGCAGCCTGCGGGAGACAGGGCTGGGCGAGATGCTGATTTTGCTCGGGCGGTCGCCCGGGCCGAGGAGGCGGAGGCCACCCTCGCGGAGCGGGTAAGATACTTACATGCTTTTTGATTATGCTTATGCTAATTAAATTTATACGACTAACCTATATACAATGCAATGCAATCTACAGGCGATAGAGCTGGCAGCGGCAGTGGCGGAGGCCACTCAGGCGAGGGCAGAGGTAGAGAGGAGCCGGGCCGAGACTGATCGAGCTCGAGCAGAGACGGAGCTCGTGCGGGCAGAGATAGCCCGACTGAGAGCGGAGACCCCTCGTCATGCGGACGACGTGGAGATGGAGCGACTTCGGGCAGATTTAGCACGGGCGCAGGCCGAGGTGAAGGACCTTCGCCTTGGGACCGCGGATCTTGATCGCTACCGGACCGAGGCACGGGAGACGCGACGCCAGATCTTCACACTGAAGATCAGGCTGCAGACCATGGAGCAGACGGTCCGGATGCTAGGCCGGGCACCAGAGCGGAGTTCTTCCCGGAGCGGGGCTCATAGGAGTGCTGCCCCTAGTGGCTCGGTTGGGGATTTCCTAGTTAGTTCCGCCGGCCAACAGAGAAATGAGAGGGCGGAGAGAGGACAGCAGGAGGAGAGTGCTTCCATAGCACCGCCACCTCCGAGGAGACCAGAGGATGGGGAGGATGAGGGTGGCCCAGCGGATAAGCCGGCCGAATGATGCCTTTTCTTATGTTTTCTTTTTATTTGTATAGAATCTTTGGTTAAAAATGGAATGAAATTATCTTTTTCATTTTTCTGTTTTAATTTGATGCGAGCGTGAATGGATGAATGAGATGTACAGGATGGATGAAATGTGGATGAATGAATGAGATGTATGCCGGAATGTATGTATGAAAATGGGAAGAAGATGAGGTGTATAAATGTGAAAGACCGCCAGGTCTAGTCAAGGATTAAAGGAATAGCTTGAACCCAGCAGCAGAGAAAGTGACGGTCCAAGATCTGACCGTCATAATCAAGCGACGCTCTGGTGAGAGACCGTTAATCATCAGAGGCCCACACGGGCTGTGGGGCTTCAGGATAAACGACGGCCAATGGATGGTGCGTCAGAGACAGATAACGGCCAAGGCTCAGACCGTTGATCATGGCAGAACGTTAGTTGGGCAGGGCAACTAGCAGGAAAATGTGACGGTCCGAAGGGGATGCGTCAGAATCAAGAGACGGTCAGAAGTAAGACCGTCAGGAAGCGTTTTAGCCCAGAAGAGAAAGAACCAAGTGGCTGAGAATGTGACGGCTCAGGGATAGAGCGTTACAGAAAGCGACGGTAGACCATACGGCCGTTACTCTCCACAGAACATGATCCGGGGAACTGAAACCCACAGAGAATGCGACGGTCGAGTGATGGCGCGTTAGAGTGGAGTGACGGCCATGCGATGGACCGTTAGAGTCTGGGTCGCAATCCGAATCAGATTGAGTCGAGATAACTAAAACCCGAGGTTTAGCCACTTAAATCACCGCTAGGACTTATCCTAATTGAAGATAAAGCCTTCTAGCCCGGGTCTTACCCTTCCAACGTTAAATACAAGCCTTGGCAACTTAAAACCTTAATCAAAATCGCAGTTTTGCTAAAACCTCTGTTCTAGGGTTTGAAGAGCCCTCTCTAAAGGGCAGAAAACATGATGAAGAGGAGCTTCGAGGTGATGGCTATGGAGGAGAAAGCCCACACCGGCCCTAAAGCTGCAAGGAAGGAACATGGAGAGCTCCAACGGCTAACCTCAATCCCCAAGCATCTAAGCTCTAATGTCCAAAGGGTGGTAAGCTTGCATGACTTCATCCAAAGTTCAGATTTTTTTTGCTGCACTTTAATTTTCTTCATAACCTTCCTTCTTCTTTTCTTCTTCAAGCCTCTTCCTGGCCCAAGGTGTTACTCCAACCTGAAGTGGGTGGCTCCCATGGTAAAGGCACTCTCTTTAGAGGTGGTATCAATCCTCAAAGCGTGGCACCTCCAACCCCTCTTGGTTCTAGGCAAAAACTTTCAGAAATTGTCTTTAGACTGGCCATGCCTTTCAGCCCTTGTGGAACTATGGCATCCACAAACTCATACCTTCATCTTCCCTTCCTTTGAAGCAACCGTCCTATTGGAGGAGGTAGAGACCTACCTAGCCCTTCCTAAGACTAAGGTGGGGGATGAGGATCGGGTTTGCTATACAATAGAACCTATTGATCCGTCCTTGATCTTAAGCGACTTCATTCATAACCCAAAGGACGTGCGGACCATGATCAGCCCGCGCCACATTCACTTGATCCCTATGGCACAATGGATAGTGTCTCACTGTAAAAACAAGTGGGAGAGACACGAAGCAATAGCCAAGGCGGCAGCGGTTTGCTTGTGCGGGGTCTTCCTTTTCTCCACAACCGACCACCTCTTAGATATCCAAAATCTTAGCATTATTAGCGGACTGTGGCGGGGTATGTCTATTTCTCAAGCGGTCCTCTCATACCTCTATGAAGGACTAAGCTCGGCTTGCCTTGGAGGGCCTTTGTTCGGTTCCATGATACTCCTTGAGTGTTGGATAGGAGTGAGAATCAAATTCCTTCCCAAGGAAGATATAACTTCGGCGAGCCGGCTCTTTGGGAGCCACCCCCTCTTCTTCATTGGAGGGGCTTTTGGATATTCTTCTCATGTTGAATGCAGGACGGCGGATAAGAAAACGCGTGATGAATGGCGCCTCTTCTTCAATGCTTTGCCTCTTGAAAGGTTCATCATGCGACCAAGCGTTCTTCGAAGCATTCTTCTTAAAATACCGCGGCGTCAAGGCCTGGACCTCCAGCTGGTTGGAAACACTACCATGGCGATCTACAACCCGCACCGATGCCACCTTCAGATCGGATTACCTCGAATCAGTGTTTCTGCACTATCGCACTACCCTCCCCTCCTACCTAGGAAGATGGGGACCGAGGAAGATGAAAGAGCGATCCGGAACGCGCTGACCATGTGGGAGATCAGCAAGGTGCGCCCGTGGCAGGCAGAAGTTGAAGAAAATGACGAAACACGCCGAGATTACTTGAAAGAGTTGAGAAGAATCCGCCCTCTTGCGGATAAGAAGTTGAATGTACTTTGATTTTCCTTTGTTTATGAAAGATGTTATGAGATTGCCACTCAGAACTTGGTTTATCATGAATTACATTTTATTAAGCTTGCTTGAATGAGATGAGATTGCCTCAATTGAAAGAACTTGAGTTGTGTGCTTTGGAAGATTAGATTGATGTGAATAATCAGAGTTTCTGGGGGGAGTAACGGATGTACTCTGGGGCGCTATTTGGAAACGACGGTCTGAAGTAGGCCGTCATAAGGGAAGTAACAGGAACTCAATCTCTGAAGGAGGTGACGGATGGATCTTGGGCCGTTATTTCAAAGTAACGGTATGTTCCCAGACCGTCATGATGATGGTTTAATTGAAAGGAAGAAGGCCCACGCCTGAAGGAAGTGACGGTCCGAGATGGGCCCGTTACATGACTTTAACGGTCTGATGCTGGCGCGTTACACACCTGAACCTGCATAGTTGTGAGCTTTTACCTTTGGGCTTGCCCCTGTACTCTGCACACACTTAGACATGGAACAAGTTAGATCCGTTCTTAGACTCAACCCCTTGCCTCGAAGCAAGTTAGATAATGACCGTTTCTTGATATTTGGTCAAGGGGTGGAGCCTTATTAATAGGCAAAAACATAATGAAAATGCGATGCATGTTATGCAGATGATGGAAGTATTGAACGCTTTTGAAAAGATTTGATTTGTTTGGACTTTTTTTTGAAATGTTTGATGTTTTTGGATTTTGAAAATATTTGATTGTTTTTAGATTTTGAAACATATTTGATGTTTTTGGATTTTGAAACATATTTGATGTTTTTGGATTTTGAAACATATTTGATGTTTTTGATTTTGAAACACCAGTGCCTTTCTAGCAACACGAGACCTCCCTTGTTTTTAGCTTGAGTCTCGAGACCGGCGTGCAAATAGTGTGACAACCCCTGGCCGAGACCTGATCATCGTGACGGTGTTTTTACCAAAGCCATACCTAGGGTACTCGTCTCAGTCCTAAAAAGAAAAAGGAATATGGGGGTAAGCTTAGGCCAGATATGGAAGTTTTTAGAACTTGATTCCCTCACCGTACAACCTTATTAGAGATTTGGTCTGTTGTGCCGGGGCTTTTTTATGTCCGTCATCGAACCTTTATCCACTTAGGTATGCATGCGACCAGGCTCATAACGTCCCGCGGGGAACTGTACTGCCACTCTTGTCATGCCTAATTTCTTTTCTTTTGGAGCTTTTGAGAATTCATTCACAGACCTTGAGATGATGTTTTTTTGATTTCATGGTAAAGAGCACTCCTTTGCTTTTCTTTTCTTTACTTTCTTGTGGAGTCAGGTCATAACGGACTTGCCCCTATTTGAGACCTCTTCTCGTTAGGGAGTTTGGATTGGTTGTCTCCTTCTTATTTACTCCTTGCCCCTGGATGCAGCCGAAGAATGAAACGTACAGGGACTTTGACTTTCCCCCAAAGCATGGCCGAGGAAAAACGGTGTCTTTTTAAGCAAGGAACCCGACCAGGGGCGTCGTGTAGTGTGTGTTTGCCTTACTCAAGACTCTCTTTTGAAGATAGGGAGGCATTTCTTATTGCCGGAAAAGTACATGGTTTAGATTTTTAAGGAAAGAAACGCTTAAGATACAACCCATTCCACGGGTGAGAGAGCTCCTCACCTTCCGCGTTGATTAGACGATAAGCATTCCCTGAATAAGCTTCTTTTATTACAAACGGTCCTTCCCAGTTAGGTTGCAATTTAGACCTAGGACCTGCAGACCGAATGAATTTGCGTTTCAAAACCATTTCACCCTTGCAAAATTTTCGTTCAATTACCTTCTTTTGAAAATAACGCGAAACTCTCTTTTGATAAACAGATACGTGATCGGCCGCATTCATCCTCTTCTCATCTAGGAGTTCCAGTTGGATCAGCAACGCCTCTCGACGTTCATCGAGATTAAGTTCCTTATCGAGCTGTACTCTGAGTGAAGGGATTAAGATCTCATATGGGAGCACCGCCTCCATCCCGTAGGTTAGAGAATAGGAGTTTGTCCCGTAGGAGTACGGACGGAGGTGCGGTAAGCCCACAGAGCTTCCACCAATCTTTCAGGCCAATCAGAAAATTTGTGTGCTTCACATGTTTTCTTAATGATTTTAAGAAGAGTTTTATTAGTGGCTTCGGCTTGACCGTTGCCTTGAGGGTAATATGGTGATGAATGATGCAATGTAATTTTGAATTTCTTACAGAGGTCTTTAAGCTCCTGGGAGACAAACTGGGGCCCGTTGTCGGTGATGATGCTGCTTGGCACTCCGAACCGCGAGATGATATTCTTCATGATGAAGCGGCACACCGTTGTAGCTTTGATCTCTGCGTACGCCTCGGCTTCGGCCCATTTGGTGAAGTACTCAGTTGCTGTGAGAATGAAGGATTTCTGCTTGATCTGAGAATTAGGATCACCGAGTGGGCCGACGACGTCGAAAGCCCACATAGAGAATGGCCAAGGAGCAGTCATAGGATGAAGAGATGAAGCTGGAGAGTGGATTTTATCAGCATGGAGTTGGCATTTAAGACACCTCCGGACATAGAGGGAGCAATCTTCCTCCAGAGTGGGCCAATAGTAGCCCTGCCTAAGAATCTTCTTTGCTAGAGCCTGGCCATTGACATGACCTCCACACTCGCTAGAATGTGCTGCTTCTGCTACTTTCCAAGCTTCCACATCATCTAGGCATCTCATGAGCATTCCGTTAGTAGCGCGCCTGTATAGTTCTCCTGCAATGATAGTGTACTTTGCGGCGGCTCTTCTTATTGCTTTGCGCTGCTCAGCTCTTGCCCCTTCTGGGAATGCCCCTTCTTTGCAAAATAACTCGATTTCATGGTACCAAGGTAATTCTTCCTCATCCAAAATTTCCTCTAGTTCTGCTAATGATACCTCCTTGAGATCTTCCTTTTCAGCTCTCACTTCTGCAGACTTCCTAAGGTTGGTGAACCAAGGATCCTGGAGAGAGGGTGCATCCATCCTCTGGACGACGACGGTCTCAGTACTATGACTGAGAGGGAAGGATAAGGAGGAGGCCAGAGACGCCAATGCATCCGCCAGAATGTTCAGAGAACGGGGAGTATGGATATAGATTAGCTTGCGGAATCGCTTAGCGATGAGCGTGACCAAATCTTGGTAGGGTTTGAGCTTGGGGTCACGGGTACGGTAAGTGGACAGAACTTGCCGTAAGACGAGCTGAGAGTCTCCTATGATGTTTAAATAATGCGCGCCTAAGAGATAGGCGTGCTTCAAGCCGGCCAGGAGAGCCTCATACTCAGCGATGTTGTTGGTAGCAGGAAATCGAAGTTGATAAGCGAAGGGGATGGTTACTCCCTCAGGAGTAAGTAGGACAGCACCGATCCCTTGGCCCTGTGAGTTAAGCGCACCATCAAAATGCAGAGACCAGAAGGGATGCTGAGAAAGGACAGAGAGATGCTCATCAGGAAAATCGTCCTGAATAGAGTCGGTGTGAGGAATAGGGAGATGTGCAAGATGCTCAGCGATGGCATATCCTTTGACTGCCTTCTGAACGACAAAGGTGATATCGAATTGAGAGAGGAAGCTCTGCCAGCGAGCTAACCTACTAGAAAGAACGGGCTTTTCTAAGAGATAACGGATCGGGTCCATTCTAGAGATCAGCCTAACTGGGTGGGCGAGAAAGTAATGTTTAAGCTTCTGAACTACCCACACTAAGGCGGCACAAGTCTTCTCCATAGCGGTGTACCTGGATTCAGCTGGATTAAACAACCGAGAAAGATAGTACGCAGCCCGCTCTTTTCCTTCATCATCCACTTGTGCTAAAACCGCCCCTAGGGAGTCCTCAATGACCGAGATGTATAGGATCAGGGGTTTCCCAGGGACAGGAGGTTGCAAAACCGAGGGATTGGATAGATATTCCTTGAGGTCCTCATAGGCCTTTTGACAATCTTGATTCCATTCGAACTTGACCCCTACCTTGAGCAATTCATAAAACGGACGGCACCTTCGAGAATGCTGCGATATGAATCTTCTAATGAATTGCAATCTACCAATCAGTCCTCGAAGTTCCGTAATGTTCTTCGGCGGAGGCATATCCATGACGGCCTGTGCTTTGTTAGGAACAATCTGGATCCCCCGTTTGCTCACTATGAAACCTAGCAGCTTCCCCGAGGAGACTCCGAATACGCACTTCTTCGGATTCATCTTTAGCTTGTACTCCCTGGCTCTCTGCAGCACTTTAGCCAAAATAGAGGGGTGTTCTTCTTTTGATCTTGACTTCACCAAAATGTCATCCACATAAGCTTCCATATAGACGTGCATCATGTCGTGGAAGATAGCCATCATCGCCCTTTGATAGGTGGCGCCTGCGTTCTTTAATCCAAAAGGCATAACTACATAGCAGTATGTGCCCCAGGGCGTGGTGAAGGAAGTTTTCTCTTGATCTTCAGGAGCGAGACGGATCTGATTATAGCCTGAGTACCCATCCATGAATGATAGAGCTTCGTACCCGGCAGTGTTATCAACAAGGACGTCTATATGAGGCAGCGGGAAATCATCTTTAGGACACGCTTTGTTAAGGTCCCTGAAATCAATGCATATGCGCACTTTTCCATCCTTCTTGAGAACAGGGACTATGTTTGCCACCCACCGAGGGTATAAAACTACTCTGACGAACTTGGCCTTGTAAAGTTTGTCGACCTCTTCCTTAATCCGCAAGGCCATGTGGGGGTGAAATCTTCTCGACCTTTGTTTAACAGGTGTTGCCCCTGGTTTAAGCACGAGTCGGTGTTCCACTAAGGAGGGGTCAAGACCTGGCATGTCCTCATAAGACCAGGCGAAAGAATCGCTATACTCCCTCAGTACCTTAATTAGATCCTCTTCTACCTGTGGAGGGAGATTAGCTGAAATATTGATGGGCCTTGGATCTTCTTCTGTTCCCAAGTTGATTTCCTTTGTAGGTTCATCCACTGCCGTCGACGGCTGGTCGAATCTCTTCAGTCCCTTTGCATATAAGTCGGCAGTGTCCTCTACATCGCTGTCTTCATCAATTGGGTCTTTCTCATCCAGCACTTCATAGACGCCTAATCCGTCATCGCTCCACACCCCTTCTATTTCTTCTTCATCTTCAATCGCAATCGCCGTTGCGACGAATTCTGGGCACTTCAAAAGAGCATGACACCGCTGAGCTAGATCTTGCAAGAACCTATCAGGAATAGATCGGGAAGGATGCGCAAGCGAGCGTGGCTCAGGAGGGGAAGGGTTGAACGACCTAGAACAAGACCCTACTTCTTTAGACCTAACTGACTCTACTTCTCTAGACTCGCTAGACCCTAACTCTGACCTGGGAGAGAGGAAGCTTAATGGAAGGGAAGGAGCAGGGGACTCGTGCCCCTGGGAGGAGGAGGATGGAGACAGGATAGCATAATCTTCCACTGAAATCTCCGTTTCAAATTTGACGTTTTTTTTTTTTGGAGATCAGTGGAGACCACGTAGCACGACGGAGGAGGCGGGAGCTGCATAGGGAACAGCTCAGGAAAAATGCAATCGAAGAAAAGATCACAAGAGGAGGAACCCCACATCTCGTGGATTTGAGAGTTAAAAAATGGAGGGATGGGGAAAGCAGGCAGATTAATGGGGCAGCGAGGCCCATATGCAGGAGGATTGATCGGAATCTGGAATGGATCACTGAAGGATGGATTGATCATAATCGGAGGAGGACGGGGTACAAACCCCTTCAGTTGGATCATGCACTGAAAATGAGAGGGAGATAGAGAAAGGGCAATCAGCGAGCTCCCTTCTTTCTTTGAACCATTACCAGGCCGCTTCTTCGGCCTCCACTGCATGAGCTGATCCTTCTGTGGCTTCTGGCTGCCTCTTTCACAAAACAGCCCCTGGAGAGCCCAGCTGTAGTCGATCACATCGTTACTTAGCCCCCTTGGCAACGGGGGTGGACTGGCGACTGGACAAACCGTGTCGGTTTCTGACTGGACTGGCTTCGCAGCTAACGTGCCCGGCTGTGGGGGCCCTCTGACAAAATGCTGACGGTAATCCCAGGTAAGCGGCCCAGAGTCACCCATCATTGATAATGCTGTCTCCTTGTAACCAAGACCTCGTCTGCCCATTTTTCTTCCTTTTGGTATGGGCTTGGTCATCCCTTGCAGCTGTGCACCGAGGCCTCTCCCCGGTTGATAGCCCAGTTTCAATATAATGTTCCACCCCTTTGAATCTCGAATCTGCGGCTTTGCCTTGATATTGACCGGGGTAGTGACGGGCCTAGGAGTGGTGTACGCCCAAGGAAAGTTTAGGTCCAGCACTGATAGCACGGGCCGGCTGCTTGGCCAGAGAGTAGGAAGAATCTGTTCAGAGATGGCCTTCACTGACTGTACCGTGGATAAACTTTTAACTTTGACGACCCTCCCTTGAAAAGGGAATTTAATGCATTGGTGCGCAGTAGAGGGCACGGCGCCAAGTGTGTCGATCCAGGGACGACCCAAGATAGCCTTGAACATAGGGTCGATATCAAGTACATAGAATTCTACAGCCATGGAAAGAGGCCCGAGCTCAGCCTGAATAGTGACTACCCCGTGACATGCCCGCCTTGAGTTGTCATATGCTGCTATAGTGGTGGGGGTAGACCGTAGTAACTCCTCAGATATATTGCAGGCTCGGAGAGTGCTGAGGGGGTAGACATTAATTGAGGCCCCAGTGTCGACCAGTGCTGCTTCAACGTCGACTTTGTTCAAAGTAATTGTTATGCAGAGCGGCATTTGCCGAGCCCCCGGAGGTGCAAGCTCGGTCTCAGAGAATGTGATTGCCGGCCCTTTAGAGATAGTTGCTAGTGCCGTTGGTAGACTGTCGACTGCCATGTCTTCACTAACCATGACCTTCTGCAAAAAATCCCTCAGTGCATCTTGATGGAGAGTGGACCTTTTGATTAACTCCAGCACAGATATCTTGGCGGGTACCCGATCTAGATGATGCAGTAAATCATATTGAGTCCCCGGTAACGGTTCAGCTTCCTCTTGTTCGGCCACCGGTTGGGAAGACTGGGGATTGCTAGTAGTGGCGTAGTTCCGATGGAACATCTTCCCGCTCCTTAGAGCACAATTTGCCGCGGCATCGGGGGATAGTATGATGGGCCCTGCGGGGCGAATGAGTGGAATAGGTGGCGTGGGGGAGGCAGTTTGGTAAAGCGGAGGGTTGGTGAAGTTAATGGGGGATGCGCGGATGATAGGTGAAGGATTGGTGGGTGGTAGGGTGGTGATGGATGTGGGTGCTGGCGAAGGCAGGGTGAATGGATGGGTAAGGATAGGTGCGAGATTGGATGGTGGTGTGATGACGGTGACGGGGGTTGGCGAAGGATACGACGGGATGGTGAGCGGAGCGGGTGTGAATGGTGGGATGAGTGGAGAGGGTGTTGGTTGGGTAGGGAGGATGAAGGAAGGTTTGTGGTGAAAGGCCATGACCTGTGGTGCGGCGCCATCATCATCAAATGACCACCCAGCGTTGGAGGCCGGTGGTTGGACTACATTAACTTGTGCTGGTGCTGGCGGCTGCTGTGGAGGAGCGGGTTGATGGTTTGGCATCGGATTCTGATGGATGCCCAGATCTTGTGCTTGCTGCGGTGGCTGCTGTTGTGGCGGCGGCTGCGGCTGCGGTGCTGGATGCTGCTGCACTTGCTGCCCCTGCGGCTGCCTTCTCTTCTCTTTGATCTCCATAATGGCCCTATGCATCTCGGCCCAGTCTATTCTCTGTCCTTCGTGTAAGTCGTACACGAGATCTCGGAAGTGAAAGCATCCTTCTATAGTGTGACCCGGCTGCCGATGGAACATGCAATACTTAGTTTGATCAACAGCTGGGTTCCAGACAGTCTTTTCTGGAGGAAGTTGAATTGCATTTACTGCCATGAGCGCTGAGAATATGTCGGTAAGTGTCTCTGGCAATGGAGGATACTGGGCTCTTCTGGGAGCCGGGCGCTTGCTGTTGGGATTATTATTGTTGTAGCCGCCGGGTGGAGGGACGTTATGGTATTGCGGTGATGGTGGTGGTTGTTGTGGTGCGGTGAAGGTGTTTTGCGGGATGGTGAAGGTAGGCGGAGGGTTTTGTGGAGTGTTTTGAAAGTGTTGCGGAGCGGAGTTTTGCGGATTGCGGGGGCTTTGGTTGTAGCGGAATGGTGCGGCTTGGTAGGGAAAAGCAACAGCTTGTACTTGCTCATTTGTCTGGACTCCTTCGGTAACCGGCCCCTGTGGTTTCTTATGGTACTTGGGCTTTTGGTTTTCAAAAAGAGAATGGATAGGGGAGTCCTTAAACTGAGTTTGTATAAATCGCGCCCGGCTATACAGTTGATGCATATTGGCTATATCGTTCATTGCCAGGATGTTCTTGAAGGTGGGCGTAGCATTTGAAATTAGCAGTTTAACTTTTTCTTCCTCTGGAATATGGCCGGGCACCCTGGCGGCCATCTGCCTCCATCTATCTGCATAAGTTGCGAATTCCTCATCCGACTTCATTTTCTCGGCCACCAGATCTGTGAATGAATATTCGGGCCGACCCGGTCTTGGAACCGCTGAATAAACTTGTCCTTGACCACTTTGAAGCTCTCGGCCTCTTCTAGGGGCAGAGAATAAAACCATTCCAGAGCAACGCCATCCAATGATCGGCGGAATAGGTACGCCATAAGGCGATCATCATATTGGAACTGCGCCGATTCATACAGAAAATCCCTCACATGGATGAAGGGATTGATGTTCCCATCATACTTACGGTAGTTGGGGAGCTCAGACTGCGGAGGGAAACGGATGTTCTGGAAGCTTGGGACGGGAATATCAGCCAAGGATTGTGGGCCCACCTTCTTCTGGAGAAAATCAAGCTGTTGCTGCATGGCGGCCCACTTATTAAGCAAATCCTGCTCTCGAGAGGGAGCAGGGGCAGTGAAGGGAGTTGATTGTATCTGGTGAGCAGAAGGAATGGCGGTTGCCGAGGGCGGGAGCCCATAGGAAGGAGCAGAAGGATAACTAGTGGAATTAGGGGGGCCGTAAGAAGAATACTGGGCCTGAGATAGACCCGGATTGGAGTGAAATTGGGCCACCCCGTGCTGTTGGGGCAAGAAATCGGATGGGCCCACGAGGACCTGTGGGGCCGCCGGAGCAGAGGGGTGATAATCCATCGGAAGAGAGGGGATAGGCGATTTCCCCTTATCAAAAGATTGATGGGTCGAATTGGAGGATTGACCCATCTCCATGCCAGCAAAGGTGATGGTCCGGGGCTGGACCGGGGTGAGCTCAATCGGGGTGGGCTGAACAGACGGCCCAATAATGGAAGAATTAGAGTGCCCCTGGACGGTAGCGGAGGGAGGAGGATTGGACCCTTGCATGGCCTGATAGAGGACCTGGAGTTGGGTCGGATCTAACTGGGCCATCATATGGAGGACAGAGCCCGCGGAAGGAGTGGATAAAGAAGGGATGACCTGACCACCTTCTACGGGAGTGGAGGATGAGAGAGGGGCGGTCCCCTCTCCAGCGGAGAAAGAAATAACCCTCGGGGGGTTCTCAAGGAGCCCTTGAGGAAGGGAATCTTCTTGGGAGCGAGGAGGATTGCAGGATGCCATGGTAGATTCGAAGAGGGGATTGGAATAGAACGTGAAGGAGGAAGCGATTCGAGGATATGATTCGGACGAACGAAACAACTCCACATGCAACGGACAACCTTGATAAATGCAAAACAACAAACACAACAAACACACAATGAGCAACCGCACCTAGGTGACTCAAACAAGATATAAGTGATAGGGAATGAAGATACTCAAAAGCCAACCAAGTTGCTTAAGATGATGCAAACAAAGTTTCTTTATGGTTTCTCCTTTGGAACTTTAGTGAATTGATTGATATGTGCTCTCTCCAAATGGGTTCCTAATAGGAGGTGGATATGGACTTGGCTTGACTTTAAGTGTGACCACTCCTTCACTTATGCAACCCTAGACACAAGGGGGGAAGGTACAACCGGCCCGGCGTCCGTGTGGGAATCCACGGCTCGCGGGGACTTATGGAGGTCCCTGCTGTGATTTCCTAGTCGGCCCCAAGGAATATGGAGACGAGAGGTCCTCACAACAAGGTAGGAAAATGCAGTCTAATATATGAAAAGATGGATGACCCTATGTGCACCGGAGTGCATGCAAAGTCTAGCCTAGAATCTAGCAAACAATGGTGCACATAATGATATGAAGATATGAATGGAATTATGGCAGAAATCAAGCAGCACCCAAGCAATAAATCACAGCCAAAAACTGCGGAAATAACTGCACCTCGGATGCGTACCTGCCAGGAGAATGACGGACGAAGGCCCCTGCGTCAGAGCCGAATAACGGTCAGAGACCAGACCGCCATAAATAATGTAACGCAGGGCTTCCAGACCGTCGTATGAGCCAGGGAACCAAAAACAAACTGAAGTAACAGGAAAACCCGTGAAAGCTCACACCACAAAGACAAGCGACGGCCAGATGTCCCTGCGTCAGACCACTGTAACGCGCCGAGACAGGGCCGTCGTATGTTTCAGAAAACCAGAAAGGGGGGGAAAACAAAGGGATCAAAAGACAACTGAGCAAACAGATGATGGCAAGTTTAAACAGGAATCAGAAGCACGATTGGCACTAGTTGTCCCACCGTGATCGCCAAAAAATTATCTGTTGATTGTTTGTTTACCTATCTCTTCTTATCTTCTTTCTTTTTTAGTAGTTGATTGTGAGGGTTTTGAAAAATGATATGGCAAGATGATAAATAAACTACCAAAGATCAGCTCAACCTATGCACATGTGAACATGAACCTAGGCAATCAAATCTGACTCTAGCATGGGCACGCTATCTCAATCAAATTACGCTAAGGGAAAAACGAAAACACACGCCGGGGCGTGGAGCAAAGATAAATAAAAACACACCGCTAGGGGTGGAACAATCAAGGAGAATAAATAGATTTGATGAAAAAGACAGCTAGTGCCCAACACTAAGGAAAGTCGTGATCGCCACCAAAGTAAACACAAGTCAAAGACTCGAATATACCTTGGAAACAGGTGGATGAAACACCCGCCCACGGGAGAGAAAACCAAGGAAAGCCTGCAGATCAACTTGCAAATAACGGTCCAAACCCTGTGCGTCGCTTGGAAGTAACGGTCGTGCGATAGACCGCCAAAAGGAAATAACGCTCCTGCACCTGACCGTCAGATAACCTGCAGTGAAAAGATATGAACTCTTTGAACTCCAACCCTTCCAGCCGGCTAGAAGGCTTGGGCCTCGTGCTAGTGATCCTGTAAAACCTGCCAAGGATGTAGAAAGCAAAACAACACAACCTCAATTAGCCCTCAACATAAGTATAGCATCAATCCCTAAAAAGCTTGAGAACATCAAAAGGAGAGGGGATTACCGGGGAGTTGTTGGTTTTTAACCCCTCTGGGCGTTTTTTAAGTTTAGGAGGATATGTGTATGCTTAGCAACAGTGAAAACGTGGAGGAAGAGGAGGGACAATGCTTTTGATTAATAAAACCAAGGGAAACTTGAGCATGCAATGATGATGATCTTGACAAACTAAAACCCAAAATACTCCCTTGACTTGGAAGATGGACGTGGGAAGCAGCTCCTCCTGGATGTAGATGACTCCTGAATTTGGCAGCACTTCGTCGTGAATCAAACCTTCCTCCTTGGGTTATGAAATCAAGAGTTCTATTTATAGACCCCCTCAAACTCTCAGGTCGAGTTGAAGATAAATCAGCCAAGAAAGGAGGATAATCCTTAGCAAATCCTTGAGGATAAAATCAACAAGAGTCCAAAGAAACAAACGAGAGGTCCTGAGGATTAGAATTGAAGGAGATAATGCCAATCCAAAACCCTATCTCATCCACGGAGTAGCAGAGAAAAGGCCTGAACTGTCAGGACTCTCTGAAGGAAGTAACGGCCTTACGATAGACCGCCACTTGGAAATAACGCTCCAAGGCATGACCGTCATATTCAATCTTATCCAAAGGATAAGATCGACGGGAAGAAGATCTAAGCAATAGGACTCTACAAATAAGTAACGGCCAGGGAATAGGGCGTCATAAGGGAACAACGGCCAGGGAGTAGACCGTTATTATCAAAGGGCAACGAGACCCTAACTCTTGGGACTCTTCAAAGAGTGACAGCCTATGATTCATGCGTTATTATGAAATGACGCGCCTAGTCCAGACCGTTATTATAATTGATTTTCAAGAAAATAGAATGGAGGGATTGCCAAGCTTTTGAACGAAGTGCCACCAGGAACCAGGTCTAATCCAGGAATTGAGACCCAGAAAACAGGCTTCAACTGATTAAAAGAAATTCAATGAAGAGTGAACAACTCGGAGCACCATATTGAATAAATAAGGAGATGACCCGACTTATTGGGTATAAAACGGGTGTCAACAAGGAGCTTCCTCAGGACGTGGCCGAGCTACACGTGGCGCTTGAGCTGGAGAGACGGGAGCGTGCCCGGGAGCGCGAGGAGCGTGCTCGTGAGCGGGAGGAGCACCAGGCGGAGCGTGCCCGGTTCCAGGAGCAGGTGGCGGCACGTGAGCGAGAGCTGGCAGATTCGAGGACCCAGTTGATCCTTTCCCAGGAGCGGCTGCGAGTGTCCGAGGAGCGTCTCCAGCGAGGACGCGAGCGAGCGCAGGCTACGGGGTACTCCTTCACCAGCTCCACCTTCGTGGCGGGTTCTTCCCTCCGAGAGAGGAGCGAGGCAGGGGGACACGTTCGGGTTCCAGCTTCTTCACGGGGGCCCATGCCTCCTCCACCAGTACCAGCTCGGGACGGTGAGGAGGAGGTTGAGAGTAGGGGAGAGGAGGGTGGAGGCGAGAGCTGAGAGACTTACTTGTACTCCTCCACCCTCACACCTGTACATGATAGCCATGAGATATATATATATAGATTGAGATTTTTGTTACCTGAGCACTTTGTGTGACTGTGGCCTCGTGTTTGTGTACCTCCTTCTTTCCACGTTCTTCGTGTTTGCTTTACTTTGCCCTGTACCTGCAGCTGTGGTTTTTATTTGAACAAAACAGGTTAATTCATCTGTTCGACTTGGCCCCTTGCCCAATAAGCAAGGGGTGGCAATATTTTGACCTTAATGACGGGTCAAGGGGCCAAGCCTTTAATCAAGATAAGGTAAAATGAAATAGCTGATAACGGGAGATGCATCATGCAAGGCACACATATGCAAACCATAAATAAAAGATGCCCATGCAAAAGAATGCAAGCATACTTGGAGAATGCATTTTTTTCACTCATTTATTATTATTTATTTTTTTTGAAAAATGCACCTTCGAATAGGTCGTTATTCACATAAAAGACGCCCTATAAGACGTCGTGAATTTGAAAAGTGAATTTGATTTTTGAGAAAGTGACGACCTGCGCAGGGACGTTATTTGGAAAGAGATGACCTAAACAAAGACGTTAATTAAATAAAAAGCGCCTTAGCAAAAGGCATTAATTGAATTATTTCTGCAAAAAAAAGGTTGTCAAGGCTATCAAAACCACAGGTCTTACACGGTCACCATGTAAAATTCATTAACCTTTCTTGAGTAATTAAAAGGGGGTCGACGTGCTTATAGTTGACCTGTATTCGAGATTTCGCACAGTACAATTTCTTTAGTCCGTCTTTAACCATCCTGCCAGTTCGTGATTTTACCACATAGAAAGGATGGAAGAAAATATAAGGGAAGCCCATAGGGGATTCTGAGATGCTCAAGGTAAAGTTACCTCCCCTACCCTATGCCTGTTGGGGTTCGGTCTTTGGCGTAGGGAAATTGTTGCCTTTTTACCCTTGTTATATTGCATGCATACGCCCAAGGTTTTCCTTGCGGAGACTTTGCCCTCTTGACATGCTTTTCTTTTCATAACTCGACTTTCACTTTGGAATTGATTTGCATTGATGAAAATAAACCTAATTGTACTTGGGCTTTGTGGCATTTGCTCCCTTTTGGGCCCTGACTTCCACCTACTAGGGCGGCGGATAGGCTTGGCGCATCTGCCTCGAGGTCTCCCTTCCTCCCTTATGGGCCGAAGAAGAAGAGAACGGGTATTGTCTTTCACTTTTAGTCAGGTTTTTGACTTTCCGTCAGATTTTGCACTGATCGAGCTCAAGAATAAAGCGTGTAGTGTGTGCAGGAGTCAACCCCCTTTTAAGTTAGCAAGACTGATGAATGAATTCTGAATTTTGACCTTTCGGACCTTGATCCTTCGTGTGCCATGGCACCAATTCTGTTCTCTTTTTTATTTTGAAGAATTTCTATTTTTGTTTGCTTTTTGGAGTTTCTATTTTTTTATGGTTTTCGGAGATATTCCTTTTTGTTTGGATTTTTGAAGACATATATTTATATTTTTTTTGGATTTTTGAATCAAGGGTAGTATTTCTTAAGATACAAACCATTCCAAGTATGAGTTAACTCTTCCCCTTCAGCATTAATCAGTTTATAAGCATTGCCAGGATAAATGTCTTTTATAACAAACGGTCCTTCCCAATTGGGTTGGAGTTTTGAGCGTGGGCCACCCGACTTTACAAAAATTCTCTTGATTACCATTTCACCGATTTTAAATTTTCTCTCAATTACCTTCTTTTGATAAAAACGTGAGAGCCTGTTTTGATAAACGCGCGCATGCTCAGCGGCGACCAGACGCTTCTCATCTAGGAGTTCCAGTTGGGCAAGGAGTGAATCCCGACGTTCATCAATAGAAAATTCCTTATCCAATTGTACTTGCAGAGAGGGAATGAGAATCTCGTAAGGGACTACCGCCTCCATTCCATAAGTAAGGGCGAAAGGGGTTTGCCTAGTGGGGGTACGAATGGAAGTACGATAGGCCCAGAGAGCTTCAACTAGCTTGTCTGGCCAGTCCGAAAATTTATTAGCCTCACACGTTTTCTTAACAATTTTGATCAAAGTCTTGTTAGTTGCCTCTGCCTGGCCATTGCCCTGCGGATAATAGGGAGAAGAATGATGCAATGCAATGTTATACCTGTTGCAGAGATCCTTGAGCTCTTGAGAGATAAATTGAGGTCCATTGTCGGTGACGATGGTGCTCGGGATGCCGAACCTCGTGATGATGTTCTTCATTATGAATTTGCAGACGGTTGACGCTTTAATTTCTACGTAAGCTTCTGCTTCTGCCCACTTGGTGAAGTATTCCGTTGCCGTGAGGATGAATGACTTTTGCTTGGTCAGGAGGTTTGAATCGCCAAGAGGTCCAATGATGTCAAAAGCCCACATGGAAAAAGGCCATGGGGAGGACGTAGGATGGAGTGAAGAAGCAGGAGAATGAATCTTGTCGGCGTGCAGTTGGCACTTAACACACCTTCGAACATAGATGGAACAATCCTCTTCTAGAGTCGGCCAATAGAAACCTAGCCTAAGAATCTTCTTAGCTAGCATCTGGCTATTCACATGACCACCACACACTCCAGAATGCGCCTCTTCCACGACCTTCCAAGATTCATCATCATCGAGGTATCTTAATAAAACACCGGTGAGCCCTCTCCTGTAGAGCATACCTCCAACCAAAACATATCGTTGAGCCACTCTTCTAATTGCTTTCTTTTCTTCTACAGTGGCTTCCTCGGGATAGGACTGATCATTGCAATACCTGGCAATCTCATAATACCAAGGTTTTTCTTCGTCAGCCAGATCTTCTTGCCAATCCAAAAGCATGACTTCCTTACCTTTAAGAGCTTCCTTCAGCTTCACCTTCTCGAGCACCTGATCCCTAATATCAAGGAAAGCACGATCCTTAATAGCTGGAGTATCACGTTGATGAATTAGAGGAACATGAAAATCACGCTCAGGAGGGAAGACTAAAGCGGAAGCTAAAGAAGCAAGAGCGTCAGCCAAGATGTTCTGACTATGCGGGACATGAACAAAGATTAATTTAGTGAAGAGTTTGGCATAAGCTGAAGCGAGTTCCTGGTAGGGCTTGAGCTTAGGATTGATGGTGCGGCATTTGACCAATACCTGGCGCAGAATGAGCTGACTATCACCCACAATCCTCAAACGGGTGACACCATATCGATGAGCGGTTTGAAGACCGGCCAAAAGAGCTTCATACTCAGCTATATTGTTGGTGACGGGGAAAGTGAGCCGAGCAGCAAATGGAATGGTGACCCCTTCTGGTGTTAAAAGAACCATGCCGATCCCTCTTCCTTGAGAATTTAGAGCTCCATCAAAATGTAATGTCCACATAGGATCATGGGGTTGATTAATGGACATTAATTCTTCATCTGGGAACTCCGAATTGACAGGATCAAAATGGGGGAGAGGGTGATGAGCAAGGTGTTCGGCAATGGCGTAGCCTTTGATAGCTTTCTGTTGAATGTAAGTGATATCAAACTGAGAGAGGAAGCTCTGCCAGCGTGCTAATCGATCAGTGAGGACAGATTTTTCAAGGAGGAATTTAATCGGATTCATGCGAGCAATGAGGTGAACCTCATGAGCTAAGAAATAATGTTTTAACTTCTGAACTACCCAAACCAAAGCTGCACAAGTCTTCTCCATGGCTGAGTACCTCTGCTCACAGGGGTTAAGAAGCTTAGACAAGTAGTATGCTGCCCTCTCCTTACTTTCTTCATCCACTTGAGCTAAGACAGCACCTACGGAGTCATCCAGAACTGAAACATAGAGAATAAGAGGTTTGCCTGGAATTGGCGGCCTCAGTACAGGAGGATTGGCCAAATAACCCTTCAATCCATCAAAGGCTGCCTGACACTTGTCATCCCAATTAAACTTGACTCCCGGCTTTGTAAGCTCGTAGAACTGCCTACACCTCTGTGAATGCTGGGAGACAAAGCGGCGAATAAATTGCAACCTCCCGATTAATCCTCGAACTTCCTTCAAATTCTTGGGAGGAGGCATATCTCTGATGGCCTTTGCCTTGTTGGGATCAACTTCAATTCCCCTCTTGCTAACAATGAAACCAAGTAATTTCCCTGAAGAAATGCCAAATACGCACTTTTTGGGGTTCATTTTCAGTTGATATTCTCGTGATCTCTGTAAAACCTTAGCCAGAACCCCAGGATGCTCAATCCTTGTCCTTGATTTTACAACCAGATCATCCACATACACCTCAATATAAATATGAATCATGTCATGAAAAATTGCCATCATAGCCCTTTGGTAGGTGGCTCCAGCATTCTTAAGTCCAAAAGGCATGACCACATAACAATATGTGCCCCACGGTGTAGTGAATGATGTTTTCTCTTGATCCTCTTCAGACAGACGAATTTGATTGTAACCTGAAAAGCCATCCATAAATGAAAGAGTCTCAAATCCTGCCGTGTTATCAATTAGAACATCAATATGAGGGAGGGGGAAGTCATCTTTAGGACACGCCCGGTTGAGGTCCCGGAAGTCTATGCAAATCCGAACTTTCCCATCTTTCTTCATAACCGGGACAATGTTAGCCACCCAATTGGGGTAAAGGACAACTCTAACAAATCTAGCCTTGTGGAGTTTATCGACCTCTTCTTTCATTTTTAAAGCCATATTGGGGTGGAAACGCCTCAACCGTTGTTTGACCGGGACAGACCCTGGCTTAAGTGTAAGACGATGTTCAACGAGCGCAGGGTCTAATCCCGGCATATCTTCATAACTCCATGCAAACGTGTCCTTGTATTCTTGAAGAACTAAAATGAGCGCCTCCTCCTCGGAGGGCGGCAAATTCTGGCTAATGAGGACAATCCTAGGGTCTTCCTCGGTACCCAGATTAATTTCTTTGGTAGGTTCTTCTACGGAGGTTGATGGTTCGTCGAATCTTCTCATACCACTAGCAAAAGCATCAGCCTCGTCCTCATATTCTTCGTAACTTTCATCCCCCTCTTCAATAGGGTCTTCATCATTCATAATTTCATAAACGCCCAAACCCTCATAGGAAGCAACAGCATCTTCAAATTCTAACTCTGGCAGGATAATTGGATTTTCCACAAACTCAGGGATTGCTAAACAAGCTTGGCATCTGATAGCCAACTCCAACAAAAATCTGCGAGGAATCTCCTTACCCTTGGATCTCTTATGTGAATCTACCCCATGAATTTTATTAGAAGAAGAGGAAGAAGAGGAGGAGCAACTAGCTTGATCAGAGAGAAAAGAAGGAGGTGAAAAAGTGGATACAAAAGGTGATACAGAAGAAGATCCCTCGCCGGAGGGGGAAAAGAGATCTATCAAGGAATCTTGAAAGAGCGGCCCCTGGGTCGGGACGCACTCGGGAGAGAAATAGGAGGTCTCCTCAACAGAGATGGAGGATTGGAAAGTTGAAAAATCGGTGTTTTTTTCTTCTTTTTTATCTTTTTCTTCATTTTTATTTTCTTTTTCAAGGAGAAAGCAGTGTGATGGGAGAATAGCAGGAGGAGTGGAATTTGCAAGATTAGGGAAAGATTTAATCAATGATGGCCCTTGGGGGGGCGAGATGGAGATTTTAGAAAATTGCTCGAGGAGCGAAGGAGGAATCGGGAGAGAAACTTGGATTGAACTTGGAGCAAAGCTGATTGTAATCGGAGGCGGTCTTGGCACACGACCAAACCAATGAGAATGTAGAGAAGCAAGCACAGATGGATGTAGCGAAGTGAGAGAAAAGAGGCCGGCCCACAGCCTATCCACAGTAAAACCTTCTTCAAAGGGGACATCTGGCTCCCCAGTATCCGTATAGTCACTCAGCAGCTGCCTCTTGTCTGTGATCACTACTGGCATTTCAATCAATTCCTGTATGAGCGGCGGCCATTCCGGATCTGTCGGCATGAAGAGGCGGCTTAAAGAAATAGTAATGTCATTCATGTCGAACCACCTGTACCAGTCACATTCTGGATCACCCATTTTCCTTCTCTTGTCCGGCCTTAAAGACTCCAGGGCTTTGTAGGTAGCCAGTGGGGCAATGTGACGGGCAAACTGTCTGGCGTGAACATCTTGATAGTCAAGCAATGAAGTAACTATGGTAGTCTGCTCATTATTCTAAATGCCGCCAGTAACAAAATGTGTCTTCAATGTCTAGGAGAGTGGCTGGCGATCAGTCTTCAAAGTAGAAGTCATAAATGCCCATGGCTCTTCTTTATTTTTGCTTGGTCCTTTATAGCCTAAACCGCCTCGTACAAGCAATTTTTGCGGTTTAATGGGCCTAATCCTGCCCTGACAGTTGGCACCCAGGCCTTTGCCATCTTGATACCCCATTTTTAACAGAATGTTCCAGCCAGGGGTGTTAATCATGCTCTTTTTCTTCTTCCCCTTAGAAGGCAGGGGTGTCATAGCAACCGTGGTAACAGTTTCAGATGGCATTGGCCGTGGACGGGGGACGTCCAGCACAGATAACAGTGGCTTATTGGCAGGCCAAATAGAAGGGACTGATGAAGCCGCATGAATATCTTCCTCTGGCAGAATCGGCATGCTGGTCACCATGATAATACGGCCCTTGTGTGGGAATTTGAGACACTGGTGATTTGTAGAGGGCACCGCATCAAGCTGCTGGATGTACGGGCGGCCAAGAATGCCATTAAATGTTGGATCCATGTCCAAGATGTGAAAATCTGCTGTGATGGTGGCAGGACCCAAGCTAACTTTCAATGTGATCATGCCTAGAGGAGGCTTCTTTGTGTTGTCATATGCAGTGACCGTTATGGTGGACGGCCGAATCTGGCTTTCTGGTATGCCACATAACTTCAAGGTGCTCGGTGGCAAAACATTGATGGATGCCCCAGTGTCCACCAGACATTGCTTAACAGCCACCTTATTGATGTCGACTGTGATGCATAAGGCATACTTCCTTGCTGAGATTGGTGCCAGTTCGTGCTCATGAAAAGTAATTGCCGGCTGACTGCTAGCAGGTGTTAACACCGTGACTATCTGCTCAACTGGAATGTCTTCATTAACCATTACCTTCTGCAGATATTCCTTTAGAGCCAGCTGATGAGTGGTGGACCGTTTGATCAATTCCAGGATCGAAATTCTTGCCGGAGTCCGGTCCAAATGTTTTAACAAATCATATTCAGTGCCCGGTACAGACCCTTGTTCTTGTTCTTGCTCTTGCGGCCCCTGCACGGGCTCTAGCTCTCTTTGTGGAAAGATACGGTGGAAAATCCGTCCACTGCGGAGCGGCGCCACGCCTTGTAGTGCCTCTGTCAGGGCCAGTATGGTAGAAGAATTAGAAGAAGAAGAAGAAGAGGGAATGCCGGTGGTAGTGTTCAACAATAGGGGTGCCCCCGTATGAGGCGTGGGAGTAATGTTTAGCAAAGATGCCCCCGTGGGAGGCGTAGGAGAGTGGTTTGACGAAGATGCCCCCTCAGGGGGTGTGGAAGTAGAAAGGAAAACCCGAATGCGAGGAGCATTGGCGGGTGGTCTAACAAGAAGAGATCTGGGTATGAGAGGTGGGGGAACTGATGGCGGAGGAACCCTTGCCGGTGTAGGAGTGGTAGAGGGCGTAGCGGGTGCTAGCGGTGAGCGAAGTAGGAGTGGCCTGGACGGCGGAGGTATAGAGTTGGTGGTGGAAGGTGGGGTTCGTCGTGCGGTAGGTTGTGGAGGTGGCAAATGGGTAAGAAGAGAGCGGGCCGGTAAGGCCGTAGAACTGGTGGAGGTAGATGGGTTGACGGGGCGTAAAAGAGGACGTCCCGATAGGAGAGTAGAAGAAGAAGGAAGGGTGCGCAAAAGGCGCGGAGGTTGATTTTGATTCGGCTCATGATGAAATGCCCCGATAGAGGCATTTTCTTCGTGCCATCCCTGTCCTCTCTGCACTTCGTAGAGGGATGTGACAGGGTTCACATGCTGATTAGGGGCGTGCTCTGGCAATGGATTACGGACAATCCCCATATCCTGCTGGGGTGCTGGAGCTTGCTGTGGTTGAACTTGTTGTGGAGCGGGTTGCTGAAGTTGTTGATTTTGCTGTTGCCGAGAAGCCCTTCTTTCTTTCATAGCGGCTATGAATTGTCTCATCTCATCCCAATTGATGTCACCCTGGTCATTTAGATCGTAGATGTAATCTCTGAAGTGGAAGCAACGATCAAGGTTGTGACCAGGGCCGCGATGAAAAGCACAATAACGGGATGTGTCAACATTAGCGGGCCACACGGTTCTTTCCCTTGGCAAGGCGAGCAAGCTGGCGGCCATCAGAGCATTAAAAATATCGGGGAGACTTTCGGGAAGTGGAGGATAGTGGTCCCTTTTGGGGCCAAGTGGTGGTCTCCGTTGTTGTTGTTGGCCGTAGTTGGTAGGTGGGGGCATTTGATGGTATTGTGGTGGAGCTGGAGGGTCTACGCGGGGGGCTTGGTTTTGCGGTGGAGCGAAGGAGTGTTGAGGTGCGAATTGGGGTTGTGGAGTAGGGTTAAAATGAGAGTTCTGTCGTAGAGGCGGTGGTGGACGTGGGTTAGCTTGATGGTGGGGGTTGCCAACTGCGCCGACTTGCTCATTTGTGACGATGCCCTCAGTTGTGGGCCCGCTGTTAACATTGGTGGTTTTCTTAAACAGCCGAGGCTTCGGCTCGAACATGTCCATAATGGGCGAATCCTTCATCTGTGTCTGGATGTAACGAGCCCTCTCATAGAGCTCTTCCATAGTAGTCAGCCGGTTCATGGCCAAAATATGGCGGAATTGAGGAGTTGCATTAGAAATAACCATCTTTACTTGCTCCTGTTCCGACAAGGTGTCTTTCAGCTTCTCGGCCATCGATCGCCATCTGTCAGCAAATATGATGAAGTCCTCCTCAGACTTCATTTTCTCTGCAACTAAATCTGTAACGGACAGAGAGGGTCCAACACGGTCTCTATACTTTTGCAAGAATTTCCTTTGGACAACATCGAAGTCACTGGCATCAGCTGGCTCCAAGGAATAAAACCATTCGAGGGCTGGCCCCTCCAGAGATCTTCTGAATAAATAGGCCAGAGAAGCCTTGTTGCCTTGCCAGAAGGAGGTTTCGTACATAAAATCCTTCAAATGAATGACCGGATTGCCAGTTCCATTGTACCGCCGAAAGTTCGGCATCTCGGACGGAGGAAGATGGAAAATTGGCAGAGTGGGGAGCGAGATTTCTGGTGCATTCTTGGCCGCAGTGACTTTCTTAAGCTGTTCTTCCATGTGGGCCATCTTCTGAAGTAGCAGAGCGTTAGAGGCGGACTCAACTGGGGCCTGAACAAAAGAATGTGGTATAGGCGACCGTAGAATCTGAGGAGGTTGGGGGAATTGGTGCCTAACTGCAGAATAACTCGCCTGCTGGGCCGGTATGGCCGTGACAGGCGTTGGTGGACGAGGGGGGGGGGTTTATGCAAGACCGCCTGGTCGTTAACGGGGTGATGGCCACTCTCGGCCGGGGGGGGGGGGGGGTTGGAAGACGAAGAGGGAACAGACTCCCCTTTCAAGGCGGCCTGAATAGCTTGCCGCTGGGAGTCATCCAACTGAGATAGTGCATTAATTAAGTCCGTGACATTGAAGGATGGGGAAGGGTTCCCCGAAGTGTTGGAGGGCAAAGTCTGAGAAGAGGGCACAACCTCTTGAGGAGTGGTATCAACCACATGGATTTGAGGATGATGAGACTGAGGGTGAGGGTAATTTCCCTCATAATAGATGGAATCCTGGAGAGGGGTCTCATATTGACCAAAGACATTTTCATCCTCATCATCATAAGAATACCCATAGCCTGCCATGTTGATGATCTTACCTGAACGGAGTTTCATGTTTTTAAGAGGAGAGACAATTTTATAAAGGCACTAGCAAACAAACAACCACTCAATCCAAACAAGTCAAATCACCCAAGCAAGTGTATGCAACCAAGTTGAGATGAACGCAAGGTTTTAGTGTTCCGCTTGAGATTAGAGTAGGTTGAATTGTTGAATAGTTCACTTATGTTTGCAATGTGAAACCTAGTTGATCCAAGTGTAACCTCCGGGTCAACTAGATTCTTTCTCTCTCCTCACCAACGATAGGTTCTCTAAACTCCGGGTACTTCGAGGGTACAACCAGCCCGGCGTCCGTGAAGGAATCCACGGGTGCGGGGACTTATGGAGTTCTTGGAAAAGGGATTTCCAGTCCAAAGAGACGGAATGCTCAATGGAGGGTCGTCCCGATTCCAAGAGAGGTGTGTGGAATCCTAGTGTAGAGAGAGGAGGTCTCTCAACCAAATGCCACAATATGCAAAGTAATATGATCAAATCAAAGCAATATAGGCAAGCAATATGACAACCAAACAAACTATCACAGACAGCAGCAGGAAGCAAGGTTCTGTAAAACGCAGGAAAGAGACGACCTGGGGCAGGTCGCTATCAACCAAAGCAACGACAGGGTCACTGTCGTGAATCACTGCGAGAGGCTATGAGCCAGCAGCGAGAAACAGAAACACGCCTCTGGTAGAGGCGCGAAATCTTAAAGGGGCGCCTCTGCGTGAGGGCATCAAATCTGAGGAAGCGCCTTGTGGTGAGGCGCTATGTAATAAAAGAACGCCCTGGGGAAGGGCGTGAATTCACAGGCAGCGTGATTAAAGCAGTAAGATGATATAAAGACGTCTTGACGGCAGACGTAACATAAAAATGGGACGCCCTGGATGAAGGCGTTAGTAAAATAAACACGCCCCTGTGAAGGGCGTTAAAACAAAAAGCGCCCTCGTGGAAGGCGTCAATTCAGAGAAATATGCAAACGCAAGCTGGCTGATCCCAGAGTGTGCAGTGTGCACAGTGGAGGGTGCCCGAGGGACACAAAGGAAAGGGTACCGAGGGTACCAAGGGGGAAAGGGCACGCGTGGGTGCCAAAGGAGAAAGGGCACACGAGTATGCCAAGGGGAAAGGGCACGCGAGGGTGCCAATGGAGATGGTAATCAAAAAGAAAATAGTGGAAGTCCCACCGTGATCGCCAATTTGTAGATGGTCATAAATCCCACACAATCACAAGAGAATAAATTATGTGAAAAACATTGGGAGGATAATGATGATTAATACATAAATAAGGGGGGAGAAAAAGCTTGCACGTGGTGCAAATATGGAGATTGTGATCGCCAGAGGGGTTACCTCAATAATAGTAAAAAAAGAGATCGCGAATACCTGGTGAAGATTAGAACGCGGGATGATGTGAAGTTCCTTCCTCCTTCTTCAATCGGCCGGTCGATGAGAAGGGTTCTCCTTTTGATTACCTTGCAAAAAAGACAATGAAACAAAGTAAAAGATGGGATTCAGCCAACGTGCAGTAGTATCAATCCAAATAAAACATGTGATGATGAAAAGAAATCAACATGCGCACCTTATTGTTTTGGTTTTAAAACCCCTAAAGAGGAATTAGGGAGAGAGGAGATATGTGATAAAACTAGTGCAAAGTGAAAAGAAAAAATACTGACGATGGAATTGATGCAGACGCAGAAGAAGAAAATAGTGGATGAAGACAAATCAACACAAACAAAAGAAAGCCCTGCTGTCCCTATCGACAGTAAAGGGAACCAATAAGACACGGTTGACCGGATGAAGAAGGAACAGAGGAAGCTGAAGTCCTCCTATAGAGCACACGACAGAAAGGAAGCAGAGGAAGCCGTCAATCCTCTCAACCTCTTGAACGTTTCTAATCTCTTCAACCTCTGAAAACGTCAACCTCTGCCTCGATCGACCAGATCATGATTTTATAGGATTTCAGTGGAAGATAAGCTCGAGTTTGGTAAGATAAGGATAGGCAATGTTCAAAGAAGGCATGACTCTACCTCCAATTCGAGCAAGGAGACTATTGGAGGCAGGACTCTATTCAGGAAAGAGGAGTTAAAGCAGGACACGAAAGGTGAAAACACGACCTTGCGAAGGGCGTCAAATTAAGAATTGACGACCTATATCAAGACGTTACTCAAAACACGACCTCTACCAAGGGCGTCACTTCTTAGATTTAATTTTGGCAATAAAACTTACTTTATTTGAAAATTATGAGAACACGCCTACTATAGAGGCGTTAATTTAAAACACGCCCTGAGGAAGGACGTTAACCAATAATTGAATTGATTTTGAATTTACTTTAAAACCGAATAATACCAGGAATTGACGCCCTGACATTTAGTCATCCTTTCTTTAGAAAACGCCCTAGATAAGGTCGCTATTTAGATAACGCCCCTCTTCAGGTCGCGAATCATAGAAATAATGCAATAATGCAACGGAAAACCCACAAAAAATAGAAAAACTTTATATTATGGGAATATTGAAGTTCACTTTGGGGCGTCATCATAGTGACATGAGATTTAATCAACAAAGTGTCATTTTTGGCGTGTCTACATCATCATTGTTTTTGATGAAGGGGAACTCAAATCCCAGATTTACCAAAGTCACAAGGTCCTTGATATAATCTAGTAGCGTATATAACATATAGTAGAATGCATACAGGGGGGATGGTGATAGCAATGAGCATGGGGGAACTGAGAAATGAGGTGCAAGCACCGTGGGGCTTGGATGATGATGCCCAGTCGGTGGGACCAAGAGCTTCTTCCTGCGCTCAAAGATTCATCAGCCAAGATATAAAAGATAACAAGTAATGAATAAGGCATTTAAGCATAGCAAGCATAGCATGAATCAAAGCATCAATAGCATGTATGTATCATATCATGAATAGCATTCAAGTGTGCACAGCGTGAAAGGCATGAATAACATAGATAGCATCATTAAAGCGTAGATAGCATAGCATCATTGTTTGTCATTTGTCATGAGGATGACAACTTGGCTAATCAAGATTTGGAGTTGAATGATCAAGATCTGATAATGCCCATCGGCGGAGTGATTAGTAAGATTTGATAAAAAAGATTTGGAGATGAATAATCGGAGTAATGCGTAGCAAATTATGAAGATGTGATCAATTGTGAACATGGGAAGAATCAAAAGGTAGATGTCAATGAATGGAGAGGACTCATCCCGTGCTCTTGGTCCATGCAAAGTTGTCGTTCCTGCAAAAGCACCATCAGAAAAATACAATGTAATTTTTTAGATTTTGAAATATGTAAATTTTTATGAGTTTTGAAAATATTTGAATTTTTATGTGGATTTTGAAAAATATTTGAATTTTTATTATGAATTTTGAAAATATTCAATTTTTGTTGGATTTTGATCAGGAAATATTCAATTTTTTTTAGATTTTGGCTTAGAAAATATTCAAATGTTTTTTTGGATTTTGACTTAGGAAATATTCAAGTTTTTTTGTGTTTTTTTTCTTTTGATTTTTTTGATTTAGACATTGTTAATGCAGCATCAAAGGGTGTTTTTGAACCACTGGCTAGGGGTCCTTGTTCCTTCCCCTTTTGCTAAAATTACCCAAAGTCGAGCGTGCATTGAAGGGTGGCGCCCTATAACTGACTGCCCTTGATTAACGGTGCTCCTACCAAGGCCATACCCGAGAAACATTCGGTCTTAGAGGGAGAAGAGAAGAATAATTGAGGATAAGCTTTATGCAGGATGGGAGATGTCGGGACTTGAATTCCTTCCAAGGTGTTTCCCCTCAAAGAGATAGTCTGTTGTGCCGGAGCTTTGTGCCTTTGATTTTTAGACCCTTGACATGCATACGACCAGGGTTTTCCCTGCGGGGACTTTGCCACTCTTGACATGCCATAATTCACAATTTTGCTTTTATCGAAATTTTGACTTGATTTTCATAATAGCCCTTTTGGTGAGATGTAGATCATGAAAACTCATATGAAAACTCATATTGATTTTGGGTCAAGACTGCCCCTATTTGAGACTCCTCTCGTATTGGGGATTACCCTGGGTGGGTCATCTCATCCGTCAACCTCTTGCCCCTGCATTCGGCCGAGTAAAGAAGAGAAAAGACTTTCAGATATACTCATGGCATGGCCAAAGTAGCAACGGTATTTTATCAAAGGAGCCGGCTAAGGACGCCGTGAAGTGTGTGGAAATGCCCAGCTAAGGGTTGCTCTTAACAAGCGGGGAGAGAATGTTGAACTTCTAGCACGGGGTTTTTTATTAACCAAAGGTGCTACAGAGCAAGCCTAAAGACTCTTTCAATTTTTTTTTTTAAAGATGAAATTCAATACAGATAAATTCCTAGGATAAAGGCTTAAAATATCACTCTTAATCATGTTAAGAAGCACTTCACTTTGAAAATCATGCGTGAGATAATGATATCATAATAATGCGTACTTACGCCAATATGTTACCTTGCAACCTTTGTAGAAGCAGCTGTCAGAGGCGAGGTTGATCATCGTGGGATAGTCCTCTTTGGCAGTCAAAAGGATTGGAAGCAAAGGGTTTGAAAGTGGCTTAACAAGAAGGAGTGGTGCCAAGACCAGACTCAGACGAATAAGGAAAAAAAGGAAGAGAGGCGAGGGCTAGAACTCCCTCACTAAGGTGTGGAGACCCTGATCACATGAAAGGTCTACAGAAGAAGCGGAGAATTAGAAGGAGGAGTGAGGACTAAAGCCTTGAAAGCAGTGAGAGAATGGGCAGATACCCAAGGCAGTGGATGTGGAAGAAGTTGGGTCAGACCCAGGATTAGGGAGAATCGGAAAAAGAAATTGATAGATGGAAAGAGGCAGATCCGGAGGGTCCGGAGGTTGTGGAGGAGAATCCTGATAGGAGGAATCCGGGGGCTCCGGAGGGATAAAATATCGAGGGACGCGGTGCCCTGGGAAGAAATAGGGAAAAAGATGATGGAAAAGGAAGAAGAAAATGAAGGATGTGATGTCCTGGAAGAGTAGAAAGATGAATCGGAAGAAAGATGGATGGTCCGGAGGTTCCGGGGGAATGAGATGCCGAGGGACGCGGTACCCAGGGAAGAGTGGATGAAAAGGATCAGGAGGGTCCGGAGGTTCTGGAGGGATGGAATCAGAAGGGTCGGGATGCCCCGAAAGAAGATAAAGAGAATAAGATGGAGAATCCGGAGGTTCCGAAGGAAGAGAATCAGAAAGGGCGTGATGCCCTGGGAGGAAGGAAAGAGAGTCCGGCGGTTCTAGAGGGGGAAGGTACCATGGGACGCGATGCCCAAGGAGAAGAGAAAGATCCGGAGGTTCCGATAGAAGAAGACGGAAAGGGGCGCGATGCCCAAGGGATAAAGAGAGGGGTGAAAGATCCGGAGGTTCCGGAGGAAGAAGATAGAAAAGGGCGCGATGCCCTGGGAGAAAGTCTGAAGGTTCCGGAGGAAGAAGACGGAAAGGGGCGCGATGCCCTGGGAGAAGAGAAAGATCCGGAGGTTCCGGAATAGTGGAATCAGAAGGGGCGTCATGCCCTAAGAGGAGGGATAAAACACCTGGAAGTTCTAGGGAAATAGCAGGAAAGGGGACGCGATGCCCCAGGGAGAGTGGATTAGAAGAGGATGAAGATGGGAAATGCGAAAGATCCGGATGTTCCGGAAGGCGGGGAAGATACGGGTCCGGAAACCCGAGAAAGAAGAAGTGCCAATGTATGCGAGTGCAATGCAACAGATGCGATGAATGCATGGATGCGACAGAATGCATGAGATGCAAAGAATATGAAGAACATGAAGGGCGAGAGGATGAGATCCTCCTCCTTACCCTTGGAGTGGCCCATGTGGATGGCGTTGAATGGAAGGTGGGTAGAATAGTGGAAAGCCCTTTGACACCAAGGTAACTGCCCCTCCATGGCAGTGAAAGTGTATAGCCAATTGGCCCAATGGATGAAGCTTCAATGGTAAGTGACAACTCTCTTGGAGAGTGGAAAGCAATAGTGTGAGAGAGTTGGAAAGTTGGGATAGGAAACATCGTGTTGCCCAAGGATTGTAGCGTATGAAGAATATTGATCAAGGTGGGCGTTCGTCCCTTGTATGGAAGAATAGATTCAAGATTGGAAAGTTGGAACAAGGGGTGCCCTGCCTGGCCCTTGCACAGCATCAACACTTGGCATTCTCTTCTGGCGAGCAGTGGCGGGGACTTGGCCTCTTCAACCATGCTTGGCACAACAACCCAGATTGGCATCCGGCAAATAAACTCTTGCATCTTGAGCATCATGGCCATGGCCAAATCTTTCTTTCCCGGCTCTTGATCATCTTCGGCACAAGTATTTACAGAAGGACGCCCGTTCCGAGTAGTAAAGGGGGGTGAAGCGGAGGCGGAAGGTTCCATGGATGGTGGAGGTGAAAGGGTGAGTGGAAGCAAAGGTTCAAACACGTTGAGCTTCTCCCTTTGCTCGGAAGCAGTCGGGGTTGGCTCGAGTGCAAAAAAGGGTGAACCTTGCTCAGGACTAGCCACAGGTAAGAGTAAAGGGTTAAGTAATGGGGTAGGGGTCATAGGCATAGTGGACGGCTGCGGTGGCGAACAAAAAGGAGGTGTAATGGAAGGCTTGGTAGAGACTGGCGTAATGGAGGGTAATGGAGGTTCGGTGGAGGCCGGTGGAGTGGAGGCTATTGGGGTGGTTACGGGAGGGGTGAACGGAGAAGGTTTAGTGTGTTGAAAATGCCGGATGGGGCGAGAGGTGTTAGGGATAGGAGACATGTCTTGGTGCAACGACATGGGTGATTGGAGTATTGACCCATCGTCGTAACACCAATTAGTCTCATAAACGGGGAATGTGTTGGGGACGGTGACTTAGTCCTGAGCAGGGGGTTCATCAAGTGGTAGTGGAGGGAGAGGGAAGCGAAGGAAACTCGGAAGGGGTGCCTGTATAGCTTCATCATTGTGCGTCTCAGATTCTTCAATTGCCGGTTCTTCATCACTCAGTTCAAGTGGACACCGTAGTGGAGGCGTATATGTGGGTGGAGGAGTGTAATGGTATTGTGAATGTGGAGATGGAGGGCCATATGAATGAATGGGGTGAATGGGTGGAGGGCGGACAGTGTCCACTTGAACGTTGAAATCTGTCGGCTCTTGCTTGCTTGAAATGCCGATGCCGTAATTGTCTCTCCTGTCCTTCCAATCTTTCTCCATCTTTGTAATGTCGTTCAGAGCGGCGTGGAGGGGATTGACTGGAGTAGGAGGAGCGGGCCGTGGGCTCGTAACCCTCTTTAATTGTTCCTCCAACGAAGTGACTTTGTCGAGAAGAGTTTGTTGGGGAGGTGAGACTTGAGCAACCGAGGGTTGGCAGGGCCTTGAAGGAGGGGCCGCATAAAAAGGCCGTGGAAAGGGATTAATGGGATGACCCATAGAAGAACCCGGATGGGCCGGATTGCAAGGAATAAATGGGCCTTGGGGCCGTGGTGGAGGAGGAATAGAAGGAGGCGGGTATTGGATCACCCGAGGAGAAGGAGATGGGTGATGGGCTGCCCGAGTAGGAATGTGAATAGAAGAGGGAAGTGGGTGATGGGCCACCCAAGTAGGATTGGAAGGAGGATGAGATGAATGAGATGCACCCTCAACAGCGGCCTTAAGGGCTTGAATTTGTTGAGGGGTGAGATGATCTAATGCATGCAAGATTTGGGAGACCTTCTCATCGTTAGGAGGAGACGGTCCCGTGGGAGTAGTGGCTCGCGATTGAAGCGAGGGACCATGAGATCGGACCTTGCCCATGGGTCGGGCAACACCATAAGAATGAGGATGTGGTCCCTTTAAAGAATTGTGGTGAGAATGATGTTGAACATGTTAAAATTGAGGAGTATAGGATGTGCTAGGTTGTGCATCCTCACAATTGAAATTAAACATGTTATTTTGTCTATCAAGGTAAGCCATTATACAATCAAAGTTCAAGCAAAATAGTTTACAAAGAAGCACACAAGTTGGAATGGTTACCCTTGATTTCTTTGTTTGATCCTTGGTGAATTAGAGTGATTTTCAACAACAATTTGGAGTGATTCACACAAGGGAGGAACCTAGTTTCAATATAAGTTCACTTCGATGACAACTAGGAACACTCTCTCACCGTATATAGGCCAACTAAACCCGGGACCTCAAGGGTACAACCTGCCCGGCGTCCGTGAGGGAATCCACGGGTGCGGGGACTTATGGAGGCTTGGTTTAGGAACTTCCAATCCAAAGAGACGGAATGCTCAATGGAGGGTCCTTCCTTCACCAAGAGGGTGTGTGGAATCCTAGTGTAGAGAGAGGAGGTCTCCCAAACCAAATGCCACAAAATGCAAGATAAGATAAGCAGATCACACCAATATAGCCCAAATACTCAATGTAAGAATCAATGTAGCACAAATAAGCACAGGCAGCAGGGAAGCAAGTCACTGTGAACGCACAGGAAAAAGGCGACCTGACGCCAGTCGCTACCAATAAAAGAGACGACAGCGTGGCTGTCGTGAATCATTGTGCTCACAGAATGGAAAAACGCCTTGGTGTGAGGCGCTACCTGTAAAAGGACGCCTAAGGGAGCGGGCGTCAAATAGCGCAATGGGCAGCGAAACACGCCTTGGAGAGAGGCGCTACTAAATAAAAGAACGCCCTGAGTGAGGGCGCGAATTCTCAGACAGCATAAGAATACCATGAGATATGATGAAAGGCGCCTTTGCAGAAGGCGTTACACAGCAAACAGACGCCCTGGGTGAAGGCGTTAAAATAAAACGTGCCTCTGTGAAAGGCGTTAATTCTTTCTGTCTCCAAAAACACTCCACGGCCAGAAGTATCAAACAGTGATAAAAAGAAGATACTCACAGTCACAACATAATCATGGCAATCAACAAATATATGAATTAAGATTTTAGCATGCTCATCATCAAAAAACTTTTTTTTGGATAAGTGGAATTTCTAAAAGAAACCTATCAAACTAACAGATCACATAGGGAGAGTGCTACGTGGAGCACAAAAGGAGGTGCACCGTGGGTGCCCAAGGGAAAGGGTAATCAAAATAAAAATAAAAAGGGGTCCCATCGTGATCGTCAATTTGTAGATTGTGATAAATCCACACATGAAGAGTTTAAATACGAGAAAACATAAGGGGGAGAGATGATATAATAATAATAAAAAAGAAGCACGTGGTGCTACTAAGGAGGGTGATCGCCAGAGGGGTTACCTCAAGAAGAAACAAAGAAGATCGCGAATACCTGGTGGAAAATAGAACGCGGGATGGATTGTGAATTCCTCATCCTCCTTCAATCGGTCGGCCGATGAAGGGGGTTTTCCTTATTGATTACCCTTGCAAAAGACAAAGAGACAAACAAATAGAAGTGGATCAGCCAAGTGAATGTAGTATCAATCCCGAATAAATGATATGATGATGAATAGAGAACAACATGCGCACCTTTTTTTATTGTTTTAAAACCCCTAAGAGTTAGGGAAAGGAAAAGGATGTAATGCTAATGCAAAAGAAGAAAACCGTATGATGACCGATGAAAAACAACACAATTAGATAAGCAAAAACCCCTGCTGTCCCTGACGACAGTAAAGGGGAACCGAAGTTGATGCTGTTGGCAGGAAGAAAAGGAAGCAGAGAGCTCTAAAGATTGCACAGGAAGAAGATGGATAGCCTCCGTAAATTCAGCATCTATGTTTAAAAACTCTGACCTCGGTAACCTCTGTCAAGATCGACCTGAGCTCCTTTATATAGGGTTTCAACCGAAGATAAACTCAAATTTAGGAAGATAAGGACGGGCAATGATCAATGAAGGTAGGACTCTAGTTCCAATTCGAGCAAGGAGACCATTGGAGGCAGGGAACTATTTAGGAAAGGCATACCCCAAACACGACACCGAAGGATAAAACACGACCTTCAGAAGGGCGTCAAATTATAAATTGACGACCTACATCAAGACGTTACTCAAAACACGACCAGGATCAAGGGCGTCACTTCTTGGATTTAATTTTGGCAATAAAACTTACTTTATTTGAAAATTATGAGAAAACGCCTGAGATGAAGGCGTTACTTGAAAACACGCCCTGAGGAAGGACGCCAATCAATAATTGGAATTTATTTTGAAACCGGATAATACCAGGAATTGACGCCCTCATATTTGGTCGTCCTTTCTTAAGAACACGCCCCAGATTAGGTCACTATTTAAAACACGCCCTTCATCAAGTCGTGAATCACAAAAAAAATGCAAGAATAAATCATAAAAATAGAAAAAACTTTATATTATAGAAATATTGAAGTTCACTTTGGGGCGTCAACATAGTGACATGAGATTTGATCAGCATAGCGTCAATTTTGGCGTGTCTATAGGGTCCACCAACAAAAGGCCTGCTGCGGTTCTAGTATATTCAGGGAGACAGCAAGTCCATGTGAAGCCTTAAAAAAGGCCCTAAATGGGCCTATGAAATGGGCTCACGAAGGTGGCGCCGGGATACTCTACGGATGTCTAGCGCGCCGGGAGCTGCTGCACTCGACAGATGCGCGCCGTGAAGATGAAAAGTCACGCCGACTCCCATCTACCAAGAGGGGAGGAGGGGCTGGGTCTATATAAACCCACTCACTCGAAGAAGAAAAAGAGGCCGGCAACCTCATCAAGAAAGAAAGAGGGAAAAAGAGGAGAGGCGAGCAGAGGGGGTTGTCTGGCAAGCGGAAACCTACCTCCTCCAGAAAGAAAAGAAAGAAAGAGGGCCAGAGAAGAGAAAAAGCAGAGCGGAGAGAGCTAGAGGCTGATCGAAGGTGGGCAGCCGGGGAGGGAGAGGAGTCAATGCTCCGCCCTCCCCCCCCCATTTCTGTAGTTCATTTTCTTAATCTTGATTGCTTCTCCTTCTTACTCCTCTGATGTATTCTATGATATCGTATCCGGTTTTAGGCCGCTAGAATAATGCATCGTCTCTCTACATTCCTTTCTACGAATCCCCTCTGATGTATGGATCATATGTAATATCAATGCTTGAATGGATGAATGCTACAGGCTGCAGTTGATGCCTGCTGTTTGTTTCTCTGAAGCTCTGTTGCCATCTCTCCGTGTTTTCTATCTTCTCTTAGACTTCGTAACACGCTATCCCCCTCCCCAGTTTGATTAATAGTCTGTTGATTCGCCTGGTTTTCAAACGCTGTCTGTGCTTATTCCAGAGCCAGGGACAGACTATCCCTTGGCCTCCGGAACAAAGCAGAGCTATATAGCGACCGCTGCTCGGTTCTAGATATTGGCACTGTCGAAGTCATCCCCGGGGCCAGAGACAGCCATCTCTTGGCTCCCAGATGATGAAAGAGTATATTAAAATTGTCCTCGGGGCTCATTACGGACACTAGTGATAGGGATCCTCCAGACTATGATCCCCCCCAATTCCTCTTCGATTCCGGCCTTCCTTTGGAACTCAAACCTAATCCAATCCCATTATGATGAATCGATCCACTCTTATCCCAAAGAAAACCCTCTTCCCTGGCTTGAATCATCAAGAAACCCAAAATAGGGCGCCGTAAAATCCCAGAGTCCATATCTGCGCCATCACCCATCTCGGCCTCATGCACAGTAAAAGGGGTGAATAGTCCTCGGCGCGATCCTTCTGGCGCCGAGAACCCCACCCCTTGACCTCTTTACCATCGCACCGGGAGCCCCCCTGGCCTTCCTACCTTCGCGCCGGGAACCCCCCCTGGCCTCTTTGCCTTACGCCGAGAACCACTTGGGCCATTTAGCCCTTGCGCCGAGAACCTTGCGCCGAGAGCCCCCCTGGCCTTCCTGCCTTCGCGCCGGGAACCCCCCTGGCCTCTTTGCCTTGCGCCGAGAACCACCTGGGCCATTTAGCCCTTGCGCCGAGAACCTTGCGCCGAGAACCCCCTTGGCCTCTTAGCCTGCGCGCCGGAACCCCTGGTCATCTTGCCCTTGCGCCGGGAACCCCATCCACCTTGAGCTGCGCCGAGGACTTACCCTGCCATCCAGTTGAGCCTCCGATGGTTTGATCAGATCCATCCAGGGATACCCATGAGTCACCAGACCTGCCCCGGGGATAAATCCAAAGGGAGACAAACTCCCTTATGTTCCACCGTCCCGCGTCGGATTTACGAGTAACCCCTTTAGCTCGGGAGGTCTCTGCCACTGCATGAGTTCCACTGGCTTCCTTAAGGGAAAATCGAACGTTGCCCCCATGGCAGACATATGCAGTTCGGGAGGTTCAGCCTCTCTTTCTCTCGGCTTTCATCCCAGCACTCCGTGAGTGATAGCCTATTTCCCCCTGGGCATGATCCAGATAAAGGGGAGATGCTGTCGAAATATCGATTGATGCTTTAACCCCGACAAGTCCCGGGAAACGTGTATCATACGCCTCCCATTTGGCTCAATTTTTTGGGGGATACAAATACTTCGAGGCCCTTGGCCGGATGAGAAACGTGAAAGGGGACATGTCTCCTATGATCGTCCAGGCCCCGCCCCGCCACTACGTGGACGGTGTCCTATCTCTGCCCGGTACGACCCACAGAAAGGGGTCATGCTGATTTAATAATTTGTCGTTTATTCAATTACCTTCTTAGAATAACAAGAACTTCAATGTTATGCACTGTCATTTTCAACCGCCCCAAGTGGCCTCCTATTTTGGCATTTAATCAAGGGTTGTCCTTCTTAGGAAGGGCGTAATTAACGTCATAGCCTTTATGGTATGACGGACTTCCGGTCCCGACTCGGACTTCACAATCGACTGACCAAGTCAAGTCGAGCGCATAATAAAAATTGTCACTCTAGTGACTGGCATGCCTAATAAATCTAACCAATGAAACATACTGACGGAAAAGAATCCGCGTTCACAAACCATGCCATTATCGTGACTACGAAAACGGGGTGAAACCCGTGGGAAACCCTCCCGGTCGATTCAAATCGACGGGAAAACCTGTTTTAACCTGCCATTCCGCAACCCACAACCATCATGCACTCATTCCAAGCCCAGAAAACATAAAGACGATGGCCAGAATGGATTGAAAACATAAAGAATGATGTTCATTCTTCGAAAACATAAATGACGATGGGCAGGCTATGGAAGATATAAAGACGATGGACAGGATGGGGAAAACAATCCTAGCAACCTCGGGTATCCATCCCCCTACCTCGTTCGCGCCAAAATCGCCGTTAGGGGCGCATGCAAGCTGAGGGAGCCGTGCCGCCCTTTCACGCCCACCCGTCTCCACGCGCCATGGATTGCCTTTAAGCTGACGTCACCGCGCTCCACGCGTCGTGAGCTTCCTGATGACGCCACCCATGCCTCCGACCGCAACCCGATCGGACCGAGCCACCAAGGAGGGGGGGAGAGCTTCCGCCGCGTGAGAGAGAGAGGGTGAGGGAGAGAGAAGAGAGAAATGGGGAGAGAGAGGGTGATCGACGGTGGGTTAAAATTTTTTATTATATTTTTTTTATTTTTAACCACTTTTTGCACTTTAAACCCTTGAAGAAGCATAATTGTAATTATGCCCATTTAATTTCTAAAATTCTTTAACTAATTGGATTAAATGCTAGAAAAAGCCCATTAATTCCATAAAAATCACCTAAATTCATGGAATAAATTCTATTTTAATACTGGTAAAGATCCGTTAAGGAACGGGTCTTACACATTCGGTCCTAAACATTCATCTTACAGAAACAAGGCAATGCGCAGGGAATCACACAATGGAGACAAGAGTTTTAAGGTGGTTCGATCTCAACCTTGAGACTTGCGTCCACCCCTCATTCAAACCTGAGTGAGGCTTACTGCTGATTACACAGCTTAATTCTGCTGATCCACAGCTTGGGGGATGAGTCCCTACAAACTGCTGATCCACAGCTTTGGGGATTGAATCCCAGACTGCTGAGCCTCACAACATGCTAAACCCGCTGAGCTGCACAGCTTGCTATTCGAGGAACCAATCCTCGCCGTTGAGCAACACAGCTTGCTCCGCTGCCTAACAGCTTGAAGAAAGATTCAAGGAAAAATAAGAAAGAACAAAACAACACACGGATAGAACCTGAAACAATGTAGCTCTCTCTTGAGTAGTCGATTCTAGATCTGATCTAGAAATTGAAACTTCAGCAACTATCTTCTCTCTGACTTCTTCTCCTTTCACCGATACCCTATTTCTCAGTGGCTCTTTCTCACCCTTCTACGAAGACCCTTAAGCTCATAGCTTCTCCTTTTCTTCTCTGCTCTTTCCTCTCGATCTCTTCTTCTCTAGATTCTCACTTAGCTCACTGTATTTCTGATGCTATATTTTTCAGTAGCTTCCACTCAATTTTTCTCTTGAACTCCTCTTCTCTTTTTCTGGTTTCACACTTCTCTGCTCGTACCCTTGTGAATCTATTTAAAATCTACTTAAAAATACAAAAAAGAAATAAATATGCAATAAACCAAGCTAAGAATGTATGTGGGGAAAAGGTAAATGGGGAGCATGCGTAGGATGCTATATAGGAGGGTGATCACCAGAGACGCGGGGGCCTCAAAAGGAACAAGCAATGAATAAGATGAGGGATCACATAATACCTTAAAGCGTAGGGAGATGTGAGTCAACTTCCTTCTCTTCCTATTGGCCGGCCGATGGAGAGAGTCTCTCTCGATTGATTACCCTTGCAAACAAAGACAAACACCAACAAAGAAATATGGAATTAGACAACCAGTGCGTAGTATCAAATCTAAATGAAATATATATAGCATGCAAACATGGCGATGAACACACCTGTCGCGGTGTTGCCCCTTTAAACCCCTGTGCGAAGGGTAGGGAGTTATGATGATGATATGAATATAAGTGATATGTGCAAGTGTTGCACTGTTGGAGGCTCAACGTGGTTGAGATAGAAGGAGATTAAAAATAGAGATATGATGCATGCGATGCAGAAAAGCAGTAAAAGAAATAGGAAAGGAGAAGAGCCTGGGGAGTAGTTCTCCTGTGCTTTGGCTTTGGATGAGCGTTCGGGAAGGAGACTCAGACGGATGAAGCTTTGGTCACAGAGAGCTCCCTCCTTCAGCCAGCAGTCGGGCATCACCTCCCCCTGTTATTAAAGATTCACCTTTTTGCATGAAGCCACAGGGGCTATTTATAGAGAGATTTTGGATCTTAATTCCCAAAAATAGGTTGATCATCCATGGAAGGAGATAAATCGTAGGAATAGTCCTCCCCAACTAGGAAAGCCACCCGGAGTACTTACCCAGTTGAAATGGACCGCAAAAAGAGGAAGGAAGGAGCTGCCGACGCATTTGGGCGGTTGCAGAGAAAGGGCGTCAGACCCTGTGGTCGCCCATTAAATGGGCGTCCATCCCTACGGTCGCTCATTCCAAGCCAGATTAGAAATTTCCAAAATTAATAAAGAAATCATTTCTGGGGTACCAGACGTGAATTAACAATTTCACGAATTTTGGATGGATTAAAAACATCAAATTTAGGCAAGGTAAGACGCGTCTAAGGTCCTGAACGCGTTCATGAATAGGTGACGAGGTGAGCTGACGTGTTTTCTTGAATTATTTAGGAACGATAAAAATTATCAAAAATCGGCAAGGAAATCGTGTCTAGATGTGCAGACGCGGTTTAGTGAATTTCAAGAATTTGGTAATTAATAGAAGAAATAGTGTCCTGATAAGAAGACGCGTATTCTTGAATTTCAAGAATTATTTGGAAATCACGTCCGTATGAACAGACGCCTATTCTAGAATTTATGAAATTACCAAAATTAAAAAAGGAAAGAGCGTCCGTGCGGACAGACGCATATTCTTGAATTTTGAGGAATTTGGTAATTATCAAAAATGGAAAAGGAAATCGCGTCTACTCAACTGGTCGCCCAGTAAAAACGCGTATGAGGGGTCTGACGGGTTTAAGAAAATGTTCCCAAAAATTGGAGAAAAGCCCAGGAAAAATATGAAAAATAATAAGAAAGATGAAGAAAGTTGAATATTCAAAAAAATGGGAAAAACCACTCAAATAAGTCGATTTGAGGGTTAAATTGGGCATCGCAATACGATAGGTGATATGCTCAAAATGATGTCAATTTTAGCGTGTCTATAGCTACCCCACCTTGGCGTTTGCTTTGCAAGGGAGTGACACGAAATGGAATGAACTGAAAAGTAGATGTCAAGGTGTGATGTGACACGTGATCAACATCACTTGATGAGAATTAAATCAAAAGCTCGAGATGAAGGAATCTCGGGAGGTTCCATGAAAGCAATAATGTTTGGACAAAGGAAGGAGTGTGCATGCGGGTACAAAGGAGACAAAAGGATGATCAACTTCTAGCACGGTGGAAGTACCCCAGGTCACAAATCTCTAGATTTCACCATTGGAGAGCGGTTATCAGCCAATGTGGACGTGTTGTAGCTAAGGTAGATCTAAGGAAAAGGAGATTGAAATAAGAGAGGATAGAAATCCAAATAAAGGAGTTTTTAAGAAAACTGCTCAAAACAGCAACAAAACGAACTGAGGATCCAATTTGGCAATGAATATCTCATATCTTGAGAATTAAGATCATTTGATTCTCAAAATCAATTATTAGAATGATTTTCCACTGTTGATTCAAAGTCCTACATGAATGCATGCTGGTTTTAAAGGAAAAAATTAAATTAAATTAAATAAAAATAATCAAGGATAATATTGTTAACTTACCAAGATTGAGTCAAGAAACTAATTTTGTGAGCTGATACTAAGTCGAAGTCCGTTTATCTACGCACCAATTCACAAAAAGGGCACCATCGTCCCCAGTCTTAGACGTCTCAACGGCCTATCCGTACGACTAAGATTACTCTGGAATCATCATTATTTTTGATGAAGGGGAATTCAAATTCTAAATTTACCAAAGTCACAAGGTCCTTGATATAATCTAGTAGCGTAAGTGACATATAGTAAAAATGCATGCAAGGGGAGATGGTGATAGCAATGAGCATGAGGTGAACCGAGCGATGTTGCGCAAACACCGTGGGACTTGCAATGACACCCAGTCGGTGGGACCAAGTGCTTCTTCCTGCGCTCAAAGATTCATTAGTTAAGATATAATGAAGCATAAAGCAATTGAAGTATAGCAGCCATAATATGAATAGCATGAAGCATATGAAGCATGGCATAATAAAGCATCAAAGCAATGTCTATTAAAGCGTGAAATCATATATAGCACCAAAGCATGCAAGGCATGTAAGTCATCAGAGCTTTAGCATTATTTCATCACGAGGAGGACCAACTTGGCTAATCATGAAAGATGTGGATTGGAATGATCAAAAAATGCCCAGATAAAAATTGGCAAGAATGCCTTGTAGGAGAATGATGCGTAGGGCGGCAGGAGTAATCAGGAGATTTGGCAGTGAATTGCTCAAAATGATAGGAATAATCAGACTCGACATGAATCTGCAAGAATCACTCTGAAGGATAGAGAGGTGATAATCGAGAGTGCCCAAAATGACAAACCATGGAGATCAATGTGAGTCATCAATGATGTGGGTGAGAAAAGGACTCATCCCAAATTCTTGGTCCTTGCAAAAGAAGTGTCCCTGCAAAGCAACACCATCAGAAAATACAATACATTTTTTTAAAATATGTAAATTTTTATGGATTTTGGAGATATTCAAATTTTTATGGATTTTTTTGAGGATATTTAAATTTTTTTAAGATTTTGTGAAATTATGAATTTTCATGAATTTTTGAAAATATTCACTTTTTCTTTGGATTTTGGTTTAGACATTACTAATACAACATCAAACGATGTTTAAACCATTGTCTAGGGATCTTTGTTCTTTTCCCTTTCACTAAGGACTGCCCGAAACAAGACGTGCATTAAGGTGGCGCCCTATAGCCTACTACCCATGGTTAACGGTGCCCCTGTTAAGAACACTCAGTCTTGGAGGGAGAAGAGAAGAAAAATTGGAGATAAGCTTTATGCAGGCTGGGAGATATCGGGACTCAAAATCCTTCCAAGGTACTACCTCTCAAAGAGGTGATATGTTACGCCGGGGCTTTGTGCCTTTGATTTTAAACCCTTGACATGCATACGACTAGAGTTTTTCCTGCGGAGACTTTGCCTCTCTTGGCATGCCTTTATCTCATGATTTTACATTCATTGAATTTTGACTTGATATAGCCCTTTTGGCTAGATTTATCATGAAAACTCATTTTGATTTGGGTCAAGACTGCCCATATTTGAGACTTCTCCCGTATTAGGGAGTATCTAGGCTGGTCATCTTATCCGTCAACCTCTTGCCCCTATATTCGGTCGAGTAAAGAAGAGAAAAGACTTTTGATGCATACCCATGGCATGGCCAAAGCATCAACGATGTTTTACCAAAGGAGGCCGGCTAAGGACGCTGTCAAGTGTGTGGAGTACCAACTAAGGGTTGCCCTTAACAAGCGGGGAGGGAATGTTGAACTCCCAGTGCGGGATTCTTAATAACCAGAGGTGCTGCAAAAGTAAGCCTAAAGACTCTTTTCGATTTTTTATAGATAAAATTCAATAAAGATAAAGATAAAGACCTACGATAAAGGCCTTGACCGCCACCCTTAATCGTGTTAACAAGCACTTCATTTTGAAAATCGAGCGTGAAAGATATTGAATGCAAATCTTATGCAAAAAAAATTACCTTGCAACCTTATGAAACAGTAGCTGCCGGAGGCGATCTTGCTCATCATTGGATTTGTCCTCAAGTGGAAGATAAAAAGATTAGAAGCCAAGGTTTGAAGTGGCTTAACAAGAAGGAGTGGTACCAAGACCAGACTCAGACGAATAAGGATAAAAGGAAAAGAGGTGAGGGCTAGAACTCCCACACTAAGGTGCAGAGACCCTGATCGCAAGGAATGGTCTACAGAAGAAAAGGAGAATCAAAAGGAGGAGTGAGGACTGAAGCCTCGAAAGCAGTGGGAGAACGGACAGATACCCAGAGCGGTGGATGTGGAAGAAGTCGGGTCGGACCCGAGATCATGAGGAATTAAAAGGAGAAATCGGTAGATGGAAAGCGGGGAATTTGGAGGTGAAGGAGGAGAATCATGATAGAGAGGATCCGGAGGTTCCGGAGGAAGAAAATACCACAGGACGCGATGCCCTGGAAAAAGGTATGGAAAAAGATGTTTTAAATGAAGAAGAGAATGAAGGACACGATGTCCTGGAGGAGTATAAAGATAAATCGAAAGAAAGGGAGGAGGTCCGGAGGTTCCGGAGGGAGATGGAAAGGGGAGTGATGCCCTGGGAGATTGGAGGGAAGATAAGATGGAGAATCTGGAGGTTCCGGAAGAACAAGATGAGAAGGGATGCAATGCCCTGGAAAGGATAAGGAGTGAGATGGAGAATCCGGAGGTTCCGAAGGAATAGAGTGGTAAGGGACGTGATGGCCTGAGAGGAAGTCCGGGGGTTCCGGAAGAATAGAATTAGAAGGGACGCGATGCCCTGGGAGAGTCAGTGAGAAGCCCGGAGGACCCAGACATGAGGGTGTATAGGGATGCGAAGCCCAAAGAGGGAGGTCCGGAGGTTCCGGAGGAATAGAATCAGAAGGGACGCGATGCCTCGGGAGGAAGAGAAAAAGATCCGGAGGGTCCGAATGCAAGAGTTGGGAGAGGGCGTGATGCCCTGAGAGAAGTCTGGAGGGGGCGCGACGCCCGTCAAGTAGAGAAAAATCAGGAGGATCCGGATATAAGAGGTGGGAAAAGGCGCGATGCCTTGAGAGAAGATTGGAGGGGGCACGATGTCCGGGAAGTGTAAGGGGACCCGGAGATCTCGAGGATAGAAATGGATGAGATGGGGAATGTGAAAGATCCGGAGGTTCCAGAAGGCGGGGAAGATACGGGTCCGAAAACCCAGGAAAGAAGGGATGCAAATGCATGCGAATGCAATGCAATGGATGCGACAGATGCATGGAATGCAAAGAATACGGGGGGTGAGAGGATGAGAACTCCTTCCTCACCCAACGGGTGGCCCATAAGAAGGAATTGGTGATAGATAAAGATGTGGATGAAGTAGAATAGAGAGTGGGTATGGTGTAGGCGTCCGCGATTGGCTGGATGATATGATGATGATTGGGTTGATTTGGAGATGGATGCCCCACGTGGGGTTCTCCTCAACCTTCCCGGGCTTGGATACCTACAGAGGAACAAATAAAAGTACATAGAAATCGTGATCGCCAGAGGTGTTTACCTGAACCTCACAGAGATGATGATCACGGGGAGATGATCCAATAGGGAGAAAAGGGGGTCCCTCTTCCTCGTCCTCGGCCGGACAAGGATGCGGAGCCCTGCTATGTCCCTTATGCTGAAGTCTTGTTAAACAACGTAGCTCAAAGAAAAAGAAAGAAAGAAGCCATTAATAAAGTGATAAGTGTAGCATCTACTCTAATGAGAACTAGCACAACGGGAATGATGGCAGTAAGATTACCTGGGGGTGGTGGGAAGGAGGGATGGCCGAGACTTTCGACCACCCACCTCCCCATTTGTTTTGGAAGGAAACCTCTAAACGTAGGAGCTAAAGGGATTATACTATATGCATATGCAATGTGCGTACCAGGAAACCGTGATGCAAGAGGTAGAGAATAAGAGTTTTGAAACTCAAACCAGATCAAAGGCACAGGAGGAAGATGACCGGCGCGGCTTTCTTCTCACCCACTGGGAAAGACTCTGCCGAATCCTTCTCTCCGGATCTTCTCTTCCGGGACTTGAAAGAAAACCAAAACGAAAAATAAAATCCTTCCCCACCACCACCATCCGTCCTCGTCCAATCACTTGGAAATTGGTGGTTTTGTTCTTCCCCGTCGGAGGCTTGAGATCGTGGGGGGGGGGGGGGGGAATCGTGGAAAACAAGGGGAAGAACGTGCTCATGAACCGAGCCACGTTCGCTAACCAAGTAAAACCAGGAGGGCGGCCATCGACTTGGCCATCTTGAAGGGGAGGGCGGCCAGACTACTGGCCACCAAGCTGGGGAGGGCAGCCATCGGTCTGGCCGCCTAGACCATGGTCCTTGGGCCCCTAAATGGACGAGGCCCAATAGCTTCAAGGCTACGGGCTGGACTTTAAAACTCAGGACATAGATAAAGCAGGTGCAACAATTAAGCGTCATTCACATGAAGGTCCACTAGGGATCTGCGAGATGTCTGAAATTAGGCATCTACAAATGCCCCTCCAGAACGCCCGTTTTGCAGGGGAGCCCGACGGACTGATAAATGGGTGTTTCGGAAAAGAAACAAGCCTAATGAAGGCAATTGGCTTAAGGAGATTCTTGAGCGAAAAACAAACTTCATGCAGGGTCGCATGAGCATTAGGTAATTAAGTAAGTCATTGGCAAAGGGGAGGAAGGATAATTAATCTAAGAGGACTTGTATCTGCAGTCGCATGAGACCCCCTAGCATGGCCCTGTGGGATTTGAGGGGACGAACGTAATCCAGTGCTCAAGGAGATACAAGACCTAAAACAAGGATAAATAAAAGATCAGGATATAGGAATTCAATGACTCGTTGAATCATGAAATACTCAAAACGATCTTGCGTAAAACATATCTTCTGTTGGTCAAATCGGAGTGGAATCACGTAGACTCATTCGTGTAAACTTAGCAAAATTGAGGGACTCAGAAAATCAAATGCGGGGGCCAAAGGTCCACGGGTTGGTCAAAGCGACGCGGTTTCCCTGCTTCTGCATCATGGCTCCTAAAATGAGATGCATGCATTTTTTTATCTTTTCATGCACACACACACACACAGATATATATACATACATACATACATACATACATATATATATATATATATATATATATATATATATATATATATATATATATATATATATATATATATTATTTTTTCATTTTCAAATAGGGCTAAAAAAGCCTATATGATGCATGCTGGGTTTAAAGCAAAAAAATCTATCTAATGCAAAGCCGAAAGATTTATTTGCCTGCCTCCGAACCAATCGGTCAAGAGTTCAAGAAGTCTGTCATCCCATGCTTGGTGACAGACGTGGTCCGGATCCTGGTGGGGTCCATCGTTCCACATTGTACTTAAGCATAGTCACGAATCGAGGAAGTCCATGATCCCGGGTTTAGGCAGTAGGTGGCCATCGAATAGCTTAAGGAGTATAAACCCTTCATGATTTTTATTAAAGAGGAACTCAGAGTTTATACGCCCGAAGCTATTAGCCTCCGGCATTCTACCTATAATGCAAGGTAATGGGGCTTCATCGCCCTCCAGTCCCATAGCTATGGAGATCTACAGCTGCATCAGCACACATAAGCAAAGTTCATCAATGATAACAATAATAGAACAATAAGCATATTTCATTTAATGAACCTACAAGCGGGGATGAGGGCGGCCAGGGTTATGGTCGCCCAGGCCATGGGATGGGCGGCCAGCGATTTGGACGCCCTCTTGCTCTTATCCCGAACCAATTCAGGAGTCTAAGCTAGGAAGGACTCTTGGCCTACAAGAAGTCCCCATCGGGACATTCCTACTCCATCGTCAAATAAGGAATTGAGGCCCGGGGAGTAATTATAAGGAGGGGATTAGGCATGGCGTCTTCATCCACCCCGTCGGGAGGCCATGAACTAGGCGTTCTTTCTGAAGTGCCTGGCCATTTAAGCAACCTTGTGAAGCAGGGCAAGGTATGGTTTGTGTGATATCTATTCTAGATGTTGATAGGATCTACCCCATTTAATAGGTTTACGTTTTCTATACAGCCCGTGCCTCCCTTTCCTGGGGCAAGACACGCCCGCCGCTATGGCTGGCTCCATGATTTGATGGCAGCAATTACGCCCATCATGAGGGTATTTATGCACCAATGGCATCTGATCCGCCTGGTCATCATGGCGAAGCGCTTCAGTAGCATGAGGTAGAATTGGGAATCGTTAGCAGCACTAATTGAGTTGTGGCATCCAGATACCCACACTTTTCTCTTCCCTGAGTTCGAGGCCTTAGTACTGGTTGAAGAGCTGGATTTCATCTTCCAGTGGAGTGATTTGGAGGTGGGTGAGCTGATCAACCTTCCTCCTTGGGATGAGATCTTAGTAGAGATCGTGCGTGATAAGCACGAAGTTCGCCGGATGACAGACCAACGAGGGATCCTAGTCGACCGCTTAGCAGGTTGGCTTTTGGGTCATGTGAAGGACAAGACCATGGAAGTAGATCGACTAATGCGAGGTGTAACATTGTGCTTGGGCGGGGCATTGCTCTTTCCTACGTCGGGCGACGTGCTGAGAAGGGAGTATGTGGGACCGCTGACTCTCCTATGGACGACACACTCTCTCTCCCAGGCGGTGCTGCCTCATATGTACTGTGGACTTACTCAGATGAATCTGGGTGGCAACGCCATGGGGAGTCTCTACTTTCTGTTGATGTGGATGGAGATCCACTTGAGTTTTGACTTTGACGACGGGGCGACTACTACTAAACGGAGCTTCGAGAAGAGTGCCATCTAACTGGCGAGGGCTATCTTTGGTCCTACGGATCAGGTGATATGCAAGACATCATTACTGAAGACCAGAGATGACTTGCACGACTACCTAAACTTCCTGTCTGGGGATGAGTTCGTGTTTGTGCCAATGATGTATCGACATGAAGAATTCAGGATGTGTGGATCACCAGAACAGGAGTTATGGCTTGTGGGGGCCAAGGATTTGGTGTTATACCAGGCACACCACTGCCACGGCCAGGTGGGGCTGCCCAGACGATTCCCATGGGCTGCTTCAAAGGGGACATTGATTACAAAACATCTTCTGGGAACCGATGTGGATCGACGACGACTTCAGAGGATCGAGAAGATGTGGAGACGTCATGCCGCCATGGCGAAAGCCAGGATTGACATTGAGGAGGACAAAGATGATCTGAAGCATTATGTGGGCTACCTACAGAGCTTCAGACCGACTGTGAATGAGTTCTTTATGAGACGGCGCACCTAGTTGACATTTGTTCAGCATTTCTCTTTTTTTTTTCAATTAGTGGATGGATGAAAATAAATGAACTTTTTTTGTTTTGTTTGATGGATGGTTGATGATCATAAGAGTGAATGGATGGAATTGAAAGTGATATGAATTGGTTTTTTATGTGAAAATGGAATTGTATTAATTTTTGTTGTTCTTTGTTGCAATTTTCTCTCTTTTTTTGGCTGAACAAAGGGGGGGGGGGGGCTCTGGCTGCCACCACTTGGGGATGGGCGACAAGACTCTTGGCCGCCCTCTGCATTGAGGGTTTTTAAAAGGGGTGGCCGGCCCCTCATTTGGGCGGCCTTCGTCATGGGCGTTTGTGGAAGTGGGAGTTGAGAGAGTTGATTCTCCTTCCCGTGAGTGAGATTCTAGCCACCTAGCTCCTTAAATTTGTGCAATGAGGCGGAGGAGGACTCGGCTTGACATAGCACCCGATCCCTCATCTTCAAGTAAGAGCGAGGGGCAAGCTTCGACGGGCTCATCTTTTTCGTCTATGGCTTCTGCTACCTTGGAGGAGAGCGGAGAAGATGGTGGCAAGGGAGGTGAGGCTATCCCCGACGAGGGGCCGGCTGACCTCGGTGATGGTGATGAAGGTGAGGAAGAAGATGGTCCGGATGAGGGCGAAGCTCACCAAGAGAAGGGAGGATGGCGTGAAAGGGTAAGTCCTGTGGCCCTGCTCTTTCATTCATAGACATAGTTGTGTGTATGGGATTGAATGGGAGGATGGAGACGTCGGAGTGAGGGTTTGTGGGAGGGAAACCAGTGGGCGGCCAGGTCAGTGGTCGCCCACTGCTTGGGTGACCAGGGCGCTGGCCATCCACTGCTGGACTTGGGCGGCCAGGGATTTGGCCGCCCAGGGAGGTGGATGACCAAACCTTGGGCCACCCTACTCCCATGGCAGTGAAGCAGTGAACTTTTTTTTGAAAAAAAATGGAATGAGGTGGATTGGTTTGGAAGATCTAATGAATTTCTTTTGTTTTCTTCTGTTGTGTGCAGGGTCCGAGAAGGATTAGAGCCCGGGTGTCATGGGACATGGTATGGGCTTCGTACCACGCCTTACCTCCTGGGCAGCGAGGGAGAGTGGATCGAATGGGTTTTGGCCCATTTTTCAGGATCCAACCTTTTCCTGTCGATGCTACCTTTTTGGTGGTGCTACAGGAGAGATGCATGGATAATTGTAGAGCCTTTCTGATGCCATAGGGACATATGATCCCCACCCTTGAAGATGTGGCTGGGAACCCGGTGCTTGGTCGAGAGCTTAAGAATTATCTGTAGGAGGTGGAGAACCGGCACGGTCCACAGCTCGCTCGATCAGAGAGACCGGTGACCACTCTTCCCCTTGGGAAGATTAGCACTGCGATGGGGCTCGCGAGAGTGGTGCGGGGACCCCTAGAGGACTTGGATGCGTACTTAGGGCGAGTGAGATAGAGACTTATTACCCAAGGGAGGAGTGAGCAGCAGGAGCTGAGGCTATTCTTATTATATTTCTTTGGGAGACTATTGTTTGCTACGGCATTATGGGGATGATTTTTTTTATCCTTTGTTTTGTTTGGTTTATTAGGCGTGCCAGTCACAGAAGTGACAATTTATTGCGCACTCGACCTGACTCAGTCAGTCGATTGTGATATTCGGGTCAGGACCCGGAGTCCGTCATACCGTAAAGGCTATGACGTTAATTACGTCCTTCCAAAGAATGACAACCCTTGATTAGTTGCCAAGAAAAGATGCCTCGGGGGCAAAACGAGATAAGACTATTATGCTAACTTCCGCTAACGGGATGCGAGACATGCGTAGAAAACCATGCTATGCGGGACATGATGACGGTGTTATGGCGCAAATCCGGAAACATATCCCCTCACTTCGGACTATGCCAAAGGGGGAAAATAGGTCATCCACTCACGGAATGCCGGGATGGAAGCCAAAAGAGAGGCGGGCGTAGCCCTGGATCCAAAAAGGATTTGAGTGTGACGGGACAGTGTCCATTGTCACGGTGTTTGTAGATGTACCCTTAAGGGACCATTGGAGGACATGCAGTGGCAGAACTCCGAGGGTCAGCAGGGTGACAAAAGAAACATCATACTCGGTATAATGTAGGGGTAAAACCCCCATTAATGTATCTCCCATGGACCTGGATGAAGAACCATGATTCCCTCATAATGCGATGAATGTTAGCATGAAGGTTAGCAGGAGTGGGATATTGGGTTTAGACTGGATCTAGGCTCAATGAAGTTGATGAGACACCGGATGTTAGAGTGGTAGCTATTGTTGAGATGAAATAGCATAGATAGGAGCCGGCGCGAAGGCCGAACGGCGCGGTGGGATCTCGGCGCGACGGTGGGCTCACGGGCTATCACCCGGCGCGAGATTGGCGCCGGGAGGAGGCTGCGCCGGGAGTTATGTGGCGCCGATGGCTATTTTTTTTGTTGGTTTTTTCAAGTATTGTGAGGGTTTCTATGAGTCCAAAGGGGTCCTTTGTGTTCAATAGGGGTTTCATGCGTTTGTCCATGGTAGTATTTGGGTGAGGTGGAAGGTGAGGGTAGATTCATCCACGTGAGGTCTGAGGAGACCATGTGACTGTGATGTCTATATTCCCTGATGGTGGCCAAGGTGTCATGAGATGGTATAGCTCAGTTCTCTGCCATACAGTTGGGGGTTAAATTCATAATTTCAGTGGAAGCATTATACTACACGATAGAGTAAAGCTCGTGGATGAATTTTTGCAGCACCTCCCCTTATTTTGGAGCGTGCCTGTGGACACGCAAAATTGCACGCCTGCATGTCCCAACTAGCCCAGCATCAACAACAACCCCAAACTGGAGAAACTGTGAAGAAGGGAGGGCCATTTGGACTCCCCGAACACGCACACACTGCCGTAAGGCTGTCTCCAGAGTCACGACAGTGAAGAGAAATCAACAACCAAGAGCCCCACAATCCATGGACTTCGAAGAAAATCAAATGGACCACAACTCGCGCTCACAACGGGCTCAGAACCGCCCATTTAGCTCTTCAGCGGCACGCCCAATGGCCTTCAGCGCCACGCCTTAGGGCCTTCAGCGGCACACCCTCTACCCTGTTCAGCGGCACGCCCTTCAGCGGCACAGCCCTTGAGCTCTTCAGCGGCACGCCCTGGCAGCCGTTCAACGGCACTCCCCTCAGGCCCTTCAGCGGCACACCCTTAAGGCCTTTCAACGGCACGCTCGTCGTGCCTCCCACCGGTACACCCTTTTGGCCCTCCTGCGGCACACTTCTTGAGCCCGCCAGCGGCACAGCGTGGAGGCATTTCAACGGCCGAATGACGTAACACCCATGCCCTACGTATCCTTGGCGCGCAGTGGGCTGCCCGAGGTGTCGGCCGGAGGTTGGGCCACGCAGGCTACTCCCCTGACATCCAGGACGGGGGAAGTCAAACCCCATCATGACCAGTCGCTTCCCGCCTCTGACTGCCGTGCTCGAGGGCTCCCGCTGCTGGGAGTATAAAACCACTCCCATTCTGATGAAGAAAAAAAAACACAGAGAAGAGGCACACAGAAAGAAGTGACGAACAGACACAGAGCCACATACGAGAAGGAGGAGAAGAGAGAAGAAAAGGGAGAGGGCTCCGACGTGGAGTCTTTCGACGACCAGCAGGCAAAGAAAAGAGAGTAAGAGAGAGAGAGAGGGCTTGATGTAGTAGGGGAAAGCGGGGGAAAGAGCAGTGGACGGTCGTCCCTGCATCGATCCCCAACACTCCCTCTTCTTTTATTTTTTCCCCCTCCCCGTTCTTTTGTTCTTCGGTTTTCTTTCTTGCCTGTAGCCTTAGCTCGGGCATGCTTTGTAATGTATATGGACGGCTACGGCCCTTTGTTCCCCATCAATGAAGATCGTCCCCCTCAGTGGGTTTTCTCTTCATCTCGTTGGTTTGGGCCACAGTGCGCTTGATCGTCTTTTCCTTCCCTTTCCGGTGTTTGTTTTCATCCCTCACGTCGGCGGTTTCCTCCGGATCCGGTGCCATCTTGAATGGTTTGAGGTCACGAACTTCCTCCTGTAAAGCCCAACGCCTTCACCCGTGCCTGCCCCTTTGAGCCCTCTCCCCTCCTGTCAAGGGTCCCTGTGGGTTTGATCAGTAGGCCAACCCTTTTGGAGCCTTGCCCGGTGCGCTTGCACTTTCCCCCAGCGGCATACCCTTCCGGCACCTTGGCCGACACACCCATAGTAGCCCCCAGCGGTACACTCTCCCTTGGTGCCCCAGCGGCACACCTGGTCTCTCTCTATCCCGGTACACCCCTCAAACGCCCTGTGCCTATCCTTGGCCGGCACGCCTTGGCTAACTCCCCCTCCAATACACCCTGTCTAGTCTTAGAGGTTTCCCGTCTGTCGTTTCCTCTGAGTTTTCTGAGGTTTTGTTAAGGTGTTGTCGCTCTCGGGCGCCCACCTCCAACTGTCGGGTTTCGCCACTCCATGTGGGCACGTTCCCTTTATCTCCCTTACGCCTGGGTCAAGGGGAGATGCTGCTGAATTTTTGTTAGAAATAATAACACATTGAAGAGACAAAAGGAAGCAACGAACAAATAGAATAATAACACGCAAAAAGGTAAAAGGATGCAACAAACAAATGGAACAACAATATATTAAAGGGCAAAGGAAAATAACGAACGAATGGAACACTCGACGATAAAACACTCCAACCGGAATAAGACACTGTGAGCGACGTGAAAAGAATCAGATTGAACGGTGGTGTGGCGGATTAAATGCCCAACTTATAAAGAACAGGCTGTGAGGAAAGGGAGGAAAGACTTGTATAAAATTGCATAAAAACCAAAGAAAGGAAGAAAAGAAAAGCCTTAAAAGAAGTAAAGGAGGAGCGGGCCTTCATCGGCACACCTGTTCCAGCCTTCGTCGGTACACCCTATCAACCCTCCAGCGGCACACTCTAACAGCCCTTCAACGACACACCCTTTTGGCCCTTCAGCGGCACACTCCTCCTCAGCGGTGTCTCTCTCTCACCGCATCTCTCCCTCTCTCAGCCCCTCACCGTCTCTCTCTCTCTCCCTCACCGTCTCTTTCTCTCTCGCGCCCCCACTGTCTCTTTCTCTCTCCCTCCGACTCACCATCTCTCCTCCCACCGTCTCTCTCTCACGCTCGCCGTCTCTCTCTCTCTCGGCTTCCCCCATCGTCTCTCTTTCTTTCTCTCTCTCACGCTCCCACCTCATCTTTCTCCCCCACCATCTCATCTCTTCTCCCCACCGTCTCTCTCGCATGCTCACCGTCTCTTTAGCAATGTATAGACTTTGCATGAGGGATTTCACAAATGCAGATAGTAAAGTATGTACATTGGAAATGGATGTTCAGACATGCCGTGAACGAATGTATGGACTTAATGTGCTTGTGACAACAATGTACAGACTTTGAGTAAGGATGTACCGACTTATCAACAGCCAATGTACAGACTTTGTGTTGCAGCAACCAGCCAATGTATAGACTTTGAGTTGCAACAAATGGACGATGTACAGACTTTGCATGTGTGCTAGCAGACGATGTACATACCTTGAGTTTGCAGCAAATGAGGAATGCACCGGCTATGCATGGCAAGCTATGCAACCAATGTACGGACTTGTGTGTTTGCTAAACCAGTGAACGTAGGTAAAGATAGGAATGTATAGACTTTGAATGCATGGAGCACACATGCTGCACAGACTTGGTCCGAGAATATATAGACTTTGAGCCGATGGATGTATAGACTTAGTGTGCATGCAACCAGCCAATGTATAGACTTTGTGTTGCAGCAACCAGCCAATGTATAGACTTCGAGTTGTAGCAAATGGATAGTGTACAGACTCTACGCGTGTGCTAGCAGACGTTGTACAGGCTTTGAGTTAGCCCGGCACGCCCACCAACTCCCTCCCCGGCACACTCTCTTGGCGCTTCTCCGGCACCCTCTAACCTACCCGGTACACCCTCCAGCCCCCCTCTCCGGCACGCTCTCCCTGTCATCGCCGGCACGCCCCTTCAGCCCCTTTTTAGCCCTCCATCGGCTCACCCTCTCTCCCAAAAAAAAATATAATGATAATGATAATTATGATAATAAATTAATAAAAACCATGATAAATAAATAAACTTGAATATATATATATATATATATATATATGAAATAAACAAAAAATGAAATAGTGACATTAATAGTAAAAAGTAAACATAATAATAACAATAAGCAAAATGGAGAAATCATCTAGAAAAAATACATAAAAGGGAAATAAGTAATAAATAAATAAATAAATATATATATAATTTAAAACCTAGATAAAAAATGGTAAAAATCTATATCGCAGCCCCCGTCTCTCCCGTGTCCCGGTGCTGAAGGAACAACAATGCTGCCCTTCCAGGTTGGGCCTGAGTCTCGGGAATTATTCCGAAATAGCCAAGACCTGACCTTGCCTCGGGCCGATATTCTGATTAAACCGGACTCGTTTCTCGGGCCGGATCCCTTCCGAGCCACTACTAAAATTGCCGCGCGTTCGGCAGACATTTGAACGGGTTCACCTCGATTTCCACCTCGTTCCTATTACGGACCTGTGTCCGAACATAAAAAGGTCCATGAGTGACTGACATGGCCGACGGCTCCCATCCCGACATGGTCGTAACCCGGCATTGCTCTGGGCCAATAGCCTGTCGGATCAGATTCATCCTAATGGGATTTATTCCTGCTCTTTCATCGAAGTTGCCGCGAACTCGGCATACATTTGTACGGGGTTGTTTCCATCTACGTCGCACCTTCAATATGGACCCTTGTCTGAATATCAAGTGGTCCGCAAGTGACCGACAGAAATCTAAATAGAACAAGATGGCTCATGTCATCCCTGGACCCTATACATGGGAATATCAATAAGGCCTTTGTGGGCTGTGCTTGGACCTCAGGTCCATCCCAATTATGGTCATTATCTGACCCACACCCTCGGCCTATAGCTCGCTTCCTTCGAATATGTTTTGGTTTTGGAATCTAGTCCCGGGACTCTTCCCCGTTGCCCTCCGGCACCGGGAACATTAATGATGCCCACGCAAGTCCCGTTTGGACCGTGGGAGGCGTCCTTGGAATGGTCCCGACTCGATCTCGCACCGGGCCAATAAATTCGCTAGTTTCCTGCTACACTAACCGAGATTTAACCGAATATTTTTAGTGTCTCGGAATAATGTATTTACCATATCACGGCATACATATGTTCCAGGTCCTCCTACGACGATTATGATATTCTCAAGCCGAACACCCGTCCGAATATTAAACGGTCTCCCGAATGACCGACACATTTCGAACGTCCGCTTCCCTAGACACATGGCTTTTCAACCGATTCAAAGGATATTCCCTCGTTGCCCCATGGCACCGGAAATATTAATGACGCTCATGCAAGTCTTGTTTCGACCGCGGGGGGCCCACCGCAGTATGGTCGCAGCTTGCTCTTGCACCGGGCCAACAGATTTACTGGTTTTTGACCGCTCCAATCGAGGCTCAGCCGAACGTTTTCCGTTCTTCCGAACAATAAATTTGTCGTATCTCGGCATACATGCGTTCTGGTTTTCCCGCGACAACCGCGATTTTATCGAGCCGGACATTCATCCGAACATTAAATGGTCAGTACATGACTGACATGACCGCGAATGGTTTTCTTCTCGCCCCCGTGCGAGGATTTCAATACCTCGTAATAGACCTTTCATGCAATTAATTTCTTGGCCATGAGGCTCTGAATCTCGGCGATTAATCAAGGGTGTTCCCTCGTATGGGGGATGTAAATGACGCCATGACCTTTATGGCGCGGCGGGTTTTGGTCCCGACACGAACCACACAATCGTCTGACCGAGTCAGATCGAGCGCACCATGGGCTCTTCGGAGCCCGAATAAATTATCACTTAGTGACTGGCACGCCCACGCACTCAATAGACGAACCACTTGAAGCAGCGAATTTTAGTGCGTCCACAAGTCTGGCACGCCCGGTGGGACAGAAACTACCCTTCATCTCTTCGCCGGGATTCAGGGCCTCATGGCCCCCTAATAAACGATGTTTGCCTACTTTGATGAATTACAGGTGCTGTCTTCGCCAGCCCTATGGGGAGAAAATCCAGACTCGATGCAGCTGCCTTCGCGGCCTCGAGGACGCTGCTTCGAAGCATATGCAGCTTCCCGGAATCATGGGGGCTGTTATAAAAAAAGGGCGGGAGAAGAGAAAGAGAAGAGAAGGAAGGGTAAATCAAGCCCCCCCCCCCGTTTCCCTCAAGAAGAAAGCGAAGAAAAGAAGAAAGAAGAAAGAAGAAGAGAAGAAAAGAAGAAAAAAAAGAGAAAAGAAAGAAGCAAAAAAAAAGAAGAGAAAGAATTGGCAAGAGAGGGTTGTACGGCCACGTCCGTCGAGACTCGTGCTGAACAAAGATTACCACTGTGGGGTTGATGCGGTGGAGCGAACCACTCATCCCCTCCCTGAGGGGGTGAGCGCCCTCCTGCACCTCCACCCTGGTCAATCATACAAAAAAAAGGGGAGAAATAAAGAAGAAAGGAAGAGAAGTTGGCCAGCATCGTCGAATGAAAGAGCAAGAAGAAACCCGGCATCCCGCCCGACTCTAGGAGGTCCCGAGTCCGCGGTACAATGACCCCGCTCGTTCCTCCTTCCTACTGCCTCCATCCGGCACAAAACGGCCCCCGAGTGGTTGTTAAAAGACCCAGCGAGCCACAATTGTAGCTTGGTGAATGGTTGCCCGCTGTGGGGAATGCTTTATAGCAATGAGGCCAAGCACGGCCACCACTCCCGAAGAGAGCATGCACATACCCCGCTATGGGGGATGAGAAGAAGATATATACCCTGCTACGGGGGCATAGGAGGCAAACAAAGAAATACACCCCATTCCCAGGGGCACATGAAGAGAATCCGCCCCGACTGAGGGGCACACAAAGCAAAAGCTACACCCCGGCTTCGGGGCATTTGAAGAAGAATCCACCCTGACCTGGGGACGTAAGAAGAAATAGAGCTGCACCCCAGCTTAGGGGCATTTGAAGGGGAAATACACCCCGATATGGGGGCACCTGAAGCAAAAGACATACCCCGCCATGGGGGCATAAGAAGAAAAGAATTCACCCCGGCCTGGGGACACACAAAAAGAGAAACTCACCCTGGCTTAGGGGTGTTGTGCCCCTTAGGCACAAGCATGTGCTATATAATATTGATGATTTGATGAGAGCAATGCTAGTTTTATTTTGATGATTGTAACAAAGTAAGTGCATTTCTGTGCATCCTTATCCTTGAGCATTCTGCATATGATAGGAACATGAATGGTGCTAAAGTGATGGTTTGAATGCATTATTCTGTTTGAAGAGATTGTATAAATGTGTCTCAGCATACATTGCATCTCCCTGTTTGCATCATTCATGAAGTCCATACATTCACTGAAGCTTGCTTAGCTGAAGTGTGTACATTGCATTGCATGACTTGAAGTCTGTACATCGCATGTGTGCTTCATGCTAAGTCTATACATGCTAAGTCTGTCGGTCTTGTGACTCGTGCATTCATTGTTAAAGTCTATACAGACTTCATTGCATTCTCTTTGTGTCTCACATGTCAAAGTCTGTACAGTCTGCATCGCATGCACTTTAAATATGTCAAGTCTGTACAATGGTCTTGGCATATGCATTCGTCAAGTCTACACGCTGGAAGATGAAGTCTATACAGCGTCTCACGTTGCATCCAGCAAGTCTGTACAGTGAGCATTTCATTGGTGAAGTCTGCACAACATCCGTCACAATGAGCGTCTCATTGAGTGTCTCATGAAAGTCCATACAGTGGAACCTTAAGTCTGTACATTGGGCTTTCATGTAAAGTCTATACACTGGTCCGTCTCTCCAGTCTATACAGTGCATCGTCTTTAAAAGTGTGTACATTGCATCACGTTGTTAAAGTCTGCACATTGGCTAAGTGTGTACATCGTCGAAGTCCATACATTACATTGCATTGCATTGCATTGGAAGTATGTACATCGGACTGTTACAGCAAGTCTGTACAGTGGACCGTCTCAATTAGCGTCTTATGCATTGAGCAAAGTCTATACAGACTCCACTGTCTCATGCTGCGTCTTAGGCTTGCAAAGTCTACTCATTGGTTGGTGGAAAGTCTATACATTCTATTGTTCAACATCTGCATGCATTACATGAAGTCTGTACACTGCATCGTCTCAACTTGCGTCTCACTGAGCATCCATTCACTGTAAAGTCTATACAGACTTCATCGTCTTAGGGAACGTCTCATGCCTTTGCCAAAGTCTATACAGTCTGTATCTGCGTTGCATTGCATGCATCATGGTTTAAGTCTAGACATTGCCTCAGGCTGAGCAAGTATATACATTGCATGTTCGTTCAATCAAGTCCATACACTGAGCAAGTATATACATTGTCTGCCTGTCGATTGAAGAGTCCATACATTGCTGTTTGTCTTGTAAAGTCCATACAGTAATGTCTGTACGTTGGCTTTAAACTGAAGTCTATACAATGTGTTGTATTCTTCAGAGACTGTACAGGGTTTAGACTTAACTGATAATTTGTTCTCTGTCTAATAGGGAATCTTCGTGAAGCCTAATGAAGGCATGTGATCCAAGGAAGGACGAGGTGCCCAGAAGAGGACACGTGTACTGATAGCCTGCTGGATGCTGCCACGTAGTCCGAATTCTTAGGGCGTGAAATGTGGAAACCACACGCGCCCTGGCTGCTGCTGCTATATATACGAGCCTTCTTCCACAGAAGAAGACTGATCGAAGTAGAGAAAGAAAAAGTAGAAGTGCAGAGACTTCGATCCAGCAGAAGAGAAGAAGAAGAGTGAAGAGAGAGAGTGAGACCGGCAGAAGAAAAAGAGAAGGAGAGAGAGCTCATGAGAGATCGAGAAAGAAAAAGAGAGAAGAGAGCAGAAGAAGAAAAAAGAGGAAGAGAAAAGAAAGAGAAGAAGAGCAGAAGATAAAGAAGAGAAAGAGAGAGATAGAGAGCTCGAGTTGAGAAAGAGAGAGAGGTTGAGGTTGTCTGGCTTTTGGATCAAATCCAAGCCAGAGCTGCTCCTTCGAGAGCTATATTTGTGCTTCATTGTTTCAGCTTTCCGTTGCTGTTTTGTCTATCTTTTGTTTTACCTTTTATCATTTCTTCAAGCTGTTTGTCAGCGGAGCAAGCTGTGTTGCAGAGCATTTGCAGTGGAGGATTCCACTGGACGGCCAAGCTGTATTGCCCAGCGGTTTACAGAGGTGCTACCTCTGGACGGGTAAGCTGTAATCCCCAGTGGTTTGCAGTGGTGGATTCCACTGGACAGCAAGCTGTGTTGCTCAGCGGGCGAGGAGGATTCCTCGGACGGCAAGCTGTGTTGCCCAGCGGTTGTATGACAAGCTGTGATGCCCAGCTGTTCAAGCTGTGAGTCAGCGAAATCCACACTCTGGTTTGAGTGTGGGGTGGATGTAGGTCTGGAGGACCAAACCACCTAAAAATCCCTTGTGCATTGTGGTTTGTTTTGTCTATTTGTGCTTCCGCTAGATGATTGCATAGGGGCGGTCTAAGTATTTGGTTTCTGGTTGAGCAGAAGAGTTGATCAGTCTTCTTAGAGTGTTTTAATCTGTTCTGAGTGAGCGAAATCTTATTTGAGCGAATTTTTAATTGGGCGAAAGATTTTTAAAGGGCATATATTCATTCACCCCCCCTCTGAATACATAGCACCGAACCCAACACTTGGTATCAGAGCGGGTCTCTGACTGAACAGATCTAACAATCTGCAGAGGATCCTACTAATTGTTGGTGTATTTCAGAGTGGGTCTCTTGAAATCGTGTTTTTCTTCATTGACTTGTGCTTTATTTTGACCATCTGGTTTCAGTGCATTTCGTGTCATTTGTTTTACTGCGCTGAATCTGTTTGCCACTTGTTCATATGGGTCATCCTGCAGTTTATGATGCTTCTAACTTTGAAAGTTGGCTAGGAGGCCTAGCTGTGTACGTAGACTCCATTGATCCCAAACTGTGGAGTCTACTATCTAAAGGCCCACACAAATTACCTCATGATGAGACCAAATGGTCTAAAGAGGATAGAGTGAAGGACCGTGAAAATACCATAGTTCTTAATATCTTGAGAGCTGTAGTTAATACTGATATGTATCCTTTTGTTCTCAGGTACAATTCTGGAAAAGAGATATATGACAAAGTTATCTCTGGGCATAACCAGCAGAATGATAGCTGTTTGATGGCCAACCAGGATAATGAAGATTCCTTATCCCAGGTAAATTCTGAATCTGAATCCGAAGAGATTTCAATTGTTGAATTATGGGATATGTACGATGAACTTTCTGAGAGATGTAAATATTTGACATCTGAAAATAGAAAGTTGAAAAAGAAATGTGATCAGACTAATTCGAATGCTCATTGTAAAAAATGTCAAGAATTGAAAACATCTCATGATATGTGCTTAGCTGATCTGAATGTGAGTAAAGAAAAAATTTCTGTTTTGGAAAATAAAAATCAGAAACTCACAGATAAGATATCTGAACTGGAAGAAAAAATGAGCTCAATTAATGGTGATCAAATTTCACTAAATGAGCTAAGTCAGGATGAAAAACTAAAACAAGAAAATGAAGAATTGAGGCTGCTGAATTCTGCTAATTCTGAGAGACTTTTAATACTTGAAAAAGGGAAGAGTTCAGTTGAAAATGAATGTGAGAGAGTGAGCATATTAATGGAAGAAATAGACAGCTACAAAACTGTCAATACTATGCTTAATGAAAAAGTCACAAATTCTGAAATGCTCATTTCTTCTCTCAAAAATGAAATCACTGAGCTGAACAAATCGTTGTCTAAATCTTTTAAGAATAAAGAAAATCTGAAGGCTACATCTAGAAAGTCTCTGATGAAGGCAGTAAACAGGAAGAGAGAAAAAGACTGTACACAACCTTTGTGCGTAGCTCTGAGTTAGCTAGCACTTCAGCTTCTCCTTCATGTTTGCCTACTAATCAGATAGAAAAGCAAAAGAAAACTGAGAGCGATAAAATAAAACAGAATAAAAAGCTGTATGCTGAAACGTCTCAGGCCAAACAGTCTCATGTTAAAAGAAAGAATGTCAAATGTTTTTACTGTGGAAAGTTTGGCCATGAGATGGCTGATTGTTTTGTGATGAAGAAGGATGAATTGAAGTATGATAGAATTCATGCTAGGAAGCCTACTGTGAAGAAACCTTCTTCTACTCAAACTAAAAGGCCTCAATGTTTTTACTGTCATAAAATAGGTCATCTCATGCATGATTGTAGACAAATGAAATTAGATGATCTATCTGCTGTTAAAATGCATGATAAACTGTTCCATGTCAAAAATCATGCATCTCATGAAAAGAACACTCAATGTTTTCATTGTGACAAATTGGGCCACATGGTTGAAAATTGCTGGCATGCTCAGGGAAATAGATTGAATTCTAAATTTGTAAAATTCTCTGCTTTCTATGATTCTGTTAGAAATAATTCAATTGATAAAAAGTAAAACTCTGCATGCTTCAACTATGGAAAGCCAGGCCACAGAGCTGATAACTGTTGGCTGGCTGGTTATGAAAAGAAAATTTTCCATGTGAATAACAGAACAAATCATGTTCACTTACACCAATCTCATGCCCATGCATATAATAGAAATTTTAATATTCATGCACATGAATTTAATGCTTACAATAAGGTGCATAAAAGGAACTTAAATTCTGGTAGTTATCATGGTAAGCCTGGTCAATTCGGTTATTCCTTGTCCAGCCATAAGATGATGGGCTATGATTATAATATTGCTAAGAGACTTTTCAGAACACCTGTTAGGGATAATACAGGACCCAAGGCTGCTTGGGTTCCTACAGGATCAACTTGATTTTATCATGCAGGTGTGCCTTGGTGGGAGAAATAAAAGGGGTTAACCAAGGCACTCAAGAATGAAAACCCCATGATAGCACAATTCAGGTCAGTTCCAAAACTTTATGTTTAAATTCCATCATCTGAATTTGTGAATATGAAAAGTGTGAATTTCATGTTGATTTGCTTGTTTGATGTTTGATGATCTCTTCATGTCTAGCTGATCAGTCTGCATTCCAGACTTAGCTATTGAATTCATTTCTGCATATATCTGATGCTCTTCTCTTGCCAATTGCTGAACTGAATTTGAATGGTTTTAGCATATACAGTTAATGCACTATATAGACTCTGTGTCAATGCATGTGTTTTGTGTCAATGCATTGCATATTTGTTGTTAAATGCATAACTTGCACTGATTTTAAATGGGTCATTTAGTACACACAGTCAATGCATGTGTCTTATGTCTGTATACATCATTTGCATGACTGTCAATGAAGTTGTTCAATGCATGTAGGACTGTTTTATGTTGCATTGTCTTGCATAACCCTGGTACATCAAATGGTAAGCTACTAAAAGGCAGGGAAATCTGCCTGGAGGTTCTTACTATGTGTGAGATGGTCTTTGAGACCAGGACCTCCACCTAGTACCATGGGTCATGTCTTCATGTAGATCAGTGTACTGCATCATTTTTTTGAAAAATATGAAAAAGGATAAAAATGTTCACGACTTGGGCGCATAAACTTAAATTGATTGCACACTTGCCTTGTGCATCATTGTTGCATAGTCTTCATGTAGAACACTGTGATGCATATCATTAAAGTTAAAAATCTGAAAAGAAATGATCATTGCATAGCATGTTTTTGCATCATGATGTCAGGGGGAGCTGAGAGTTCTGATTATTACATTGAATTCCTTTCACTTCTCATGGCCCCCATTCAACTCTATCATATTCTTTGACATCAGATGCCATTTAACTCCATGCCTATTGCTATCACTGCTTATCAATTGCTATCATTTCCCTAACCTTCACCGAACAACAGTACTGCTCATGGTTTAGTGAATTGAGTTACAGTTATTACAATTGTTCTTTTATAAGAATCACTCTTGCAATTGAAAGGAACTAAAGGTTTAACCTTTATAAATTGAAGAGTTTTGTGTATGCCTTCAGAATTTGAGATAAAAAGAAAACTTTTATAGCTCTTAATCTTTGTCTTATGGTAATTATGGAAAAAGTTTTTTTTTATACCTGAATGTGGTAATCTGGAAATTTCTAGAAAAGGTGAATAAGAGTGTGTACTGATTTTTGAAAAATCACTCTAAAAGAAATAAGGGCAGTAGTAAATAAGATCATAAATGCAAAGAGCTGAACATAGTGACAGAGCAATGGGTGATTGCACTGAGAAACTGTGATCTCCTCAAATGAAGCAGGAGAACTCATAAGTCATGAAGTGCTTTAGACTACCTCTGTTCATAGGGTCATATCTATAGGGGGAGTTTTCACCAAGTAACTTGGGGTACTGGCCTCTGATCAAGGTGTGCCCTTAATGTCAAAGGGAAAACGGTTCCTTGTAGGTCTTGATCTGAAATAGATCTAGTAGTTTATGCCTAGTAACTGGGGGCACCTGCCTCTAATCAAGGTGTACACCTAATGTCAAAAGTATAAATGTCATTGGTCTATTCACTTAGCTCAGTTTCTGAAAATTCCAAAATAAAAATCAAACTGCTGTAACCCTTTGAAATCAAAAGTCAATGAGTGAAAATTACTTTTCTCAATACATATTCAAGTTGCCTTTCTTGAATTTCCTTGTTTAATCACAAAAGGGTATTATTTCTGACTTATCTATTAATACCATATGCCTTAGATTCATTGCTATAAATGGAATCTATAACTCTTTTCAGTGGTCAGCTGCTTTACTCTAACTTTATCACTGTTAAACCTGAAACTTTTCAAGACTGTATGTTGCTGATTCTTATACTTTAACTGTTGTTTATAATCAGGCTTACTTTCTGAACCAATGATTCAGCTGTTGTCAAGTGACCCTACTACCTTCTCTACCTTTGTTTATATGTTCATATTCCTTCTCAAAGGGGGAGCAATTATTTAAGGGGAGAACCAATTCAGGGGGAGTCATACATTCAGGGGGAGAATGAGGTGCTCTAAGGGATTTTGCATGCATACTGCCATGTTGCATACATGTTCATACTATTTTTTGTTCTTTTTGATCATGTCAAAGGGGGAGAAAATTTTGTGTGACTCAACTGTCACTTTATGTTGCCATCATCAAAAAGGGGGAGAATGTTGTGCCCCTTAGGCACAAGCATGTGCTATATAATATTGATGATTTGATGATAGCAATGCTAGTTTTGTTTTGATGATTGCAACAAAGTAAGTGCATTTCTGTGCATCCTTATCATTGAGCATTCTGCATATGATAGCAACATGAATGGTGCTGAAATGATGGTTTGAATGCATTATTCTGTTTGAAGAGATTGTATAAATGTGTCTCAGCATACATTGCATCTCCCTGTTTGCATCATTCATGAAGTCCATACATTCACTGAAGCTTGCTTAGCTGAAGTGTGTACATTGCATTGCATGACTTGAAGTCTGTACATCGCATGTGTGCTTCATGCTAAGTCTATACAAGCTAAGTCTGTCGGTCTTGTGACTCGTGCATTCATTGTTAAAGTCTATATAGACTTCAGTGCATTCTCTTTGTGTCTCACATGTCAAAGTCTGTACAGTCTACATCGCATGCACTTTAAATATGTCAAGTCTATACAATGGTCTTGGCATATGCATTCATCAAGTCTACACGCTGGAAGACGAAGTCTATACAGCGTCTCACGTTGCATCCAGCAAGTCTGTACAGTGAGCGTTTCATTGGTGAAGTCTGCACAACGTCTGTCTCAATGAGCGTCTCATTGAGCGTCTCATGAAAGTCCATACAGTGGAACCTTAAGTCTGTACATTGGGCTTTCATGTAAAGTCTATACACTGGTCCGTCTCTCCAGTCTATACAGTGCATCGTCTTTAAAAGTGTGTACATTGCATCACGTTGTTAAAGTCTGCACATTGGCTAAGTGTGTACATCGTCGAAGTCCATACATTACATTGCATTGCATTGCATTGGAAGTATGTACATCGGACTGTTACAGCAAGTCTGTACAGTGGACTGTCTCAATTAGTGTCTTATGCATTGAGCAAAGTCTATACAGACTCCACTGTCTCATGCTGCGTCTTAGGCTTGCAAAGTCTACTCATTGGTCGGTGGAAAGTCTATACATTCTATTGTTCAACGTCTGCATGCATTACATGAAGTCTGTACACTGCATCGTCTCAACTTGCGTCTCACTGAGCATCCATTCACTGTAAAGTCTATACAGACTTCATCGTCTTAGGGAACGTCTCATGCCTTAGCCAAAGTCTATACAGTCTGTATCTGCGTTGCATTGCATGCATCATGGTTTAAGTCTAGACATTGCTACAGGCTGAGCAAGTATATACATTGCATGTTCGTTCAATCAAGTCCATACACTGAGCAAGTATATACATTATCTGCCTGTCGATTGAAGAGTCTATACATTGCTGTTTGTCTTGTAAAGTCCATACAGTAATGTCTGTACGTTGGCTTTAAACTGAAGTCTATACAATGTGTTGTATTCTTCAGAGACTGTACAGGGTTTAGACTTAACTGATAATTTGTTCTCTGTCTAATAGGGAATCTTCGTGAAGCCTAATGAAGGCATGTGATCCAAGGAAGGACGAGGTGACCAGATGAGGACACGTGTACTGACAGCCTGCTGGATGCTGCCATGTGGTCCGAATTCTTAGGGCGGGAAATGTGGAAACCACACGCGCCCTGGCTGCTACTGCTGCTGCTATATATACGAGCCTTCTTCCACAGAAGAAGACTGATCGAAGTGGAGAAAGAAAAAGCAGAAGTGCAGAGACTTCGATCCAGCAGAAGAGAAGAAGAAGAGTGAAGAGAGAGAGTGAGACCGGCAGAAGAAAAAGAGAAGGAGAGAGAGCTCATGAGAGATCGAGAAAGAAAAAGAGAGAAGAGAGCAGAAGAAGAAAAAAGAGGAAGAGAAGAGAAAGAGAAGAAGAGTAGAAGATAAAGAAGAGAAAGAGAGAGATAGAGAGCTCGAGTTGAGAAAGAGAGAGAGGTTGAGGTTTTCTGACTTTTGGATCAAATCCAAGCCAGAACTGCTCCTTCGAGAGCTATATTTGTGCTTCATTGTTTCTGCTTTCCGTTGCTGTTTTGTCTATCTTTTGTTTTATCTTTTATCATTTCTTCAAGCTGTTTGTCAGCGGAGCAAGCTGTGTTGCAGAGCATTTGCAGTGGAGGATTCCACTGGACGGCCAAGCTGTATTGCTCAGCGGTTTGCAGAGGTGTTGCCTCTGGACGGGTAAGCTGTAATCCCCAGCGGTTTGCAGTGGTGGATTCCACTGGATAGCAAGCTGTGTTGCTCAGCGGGCGAGGAGGATTCCTCGGACGGCAAGCTGTGTTGCCCAGCGGTTGTATGGCAAGCTGTGATGCCCAGCTGTTCAAGCTGTGAGTCAGCGGAATCCACACTCTGGTTTGAGTGTGGGGTGAATGTAGGTCTGGAGGACCGAACCACCTAAAAATCTCTTATGCATTGTGGTTTGTTTTGTCTATTTGTGCTTCCGCTAGATGATTACATAGGGGCGCTCTAAGTATTTGGTTTCTGGTTGAGCAGAAGAGTTGATCAGTCTTCTTAGAGTGTTTTAATCTGTTCTGAGTGAGCGAAATCTTATTTGAGCGAAATTTTAATTGGGCGAAAGGTTTTTAAAGGGCATATATTCATTCACCCCCCTCTGAATACATAGCACCGAACCCAACAAGGGGTATACGAAGAAGGAACGTACCCCGGCCTGGGGGCATAAGAAACAAAAGCACACCCCATGCTAGGGGCATATGGAGAGGAATGCACCTCGCCCTGAGGGGTGCAAAAAGTATAAGAACACACCCTAGATTAGGGGCATTTGAAGAAGAAACATACCCCGCCAGGGGACATAGAAGTCATGAAGAATACGCCCTGGCTTAAGGGTATTTGAAGAAGTCACATCCCGCCTCGGGAGCATGAGAAGCAGCAAGAATACACTCCGGCCTAGGGGTATTTGAAGAAGAAATATACCCCGCCTGGGGGCATAGAAGCCGTAAAGAACACGCCTCGGCTCAGGGGCATTTGAAGAAGCTACATCCTGCCTTGGGAGTATAAGAAGAAAAGAGTCCACTCCATCTTAGGGGTATTTGAAGAAGAAACACACCCCGCTATGGGGGCATAGAAGCCATAAAGAATACGCCCCGGCTTTGGGGTATTTGAAGAAGAAGGATACCTCTCCTCGGGGGACATTGCAAGCAGCGATACACCCTGCTAGGGCGCACAGGAAGCAAACAACACCCCACTCCTGGGGACACATAAAGAGAGTATACCCCGCCATGGGGGCACATGAAGAGAATCCACCCCGACTCGGGGGTACATGAAGCAACAAAGAATACACCTCGCCTTAGGGGAGTCTGAAGAAAAAGCATACACCCCACTTTGGGGGCACAAGAAGTAAACATTCCCCAGCGTGTCGGGGCAGAAGAGGAAGAATTCACCCCTCGGGGGCATATGAAAAAAAGAAAAGAAAAGATACACCCGGTGCCCGGTGCACATGAAGAGAAAGGCACCTCCCTTTGGGGGCACAATAAGCAACAAAGATACACCCCGACTGAGGGGCACAGGAAGAGAAATACACCCCTGCGCCAGGGGCATATGAGACAAAACTATACCCCGATTTAGGGGCATTTGAAGCAAAGACTTCACCCCGCCTCAAGGGGGGGCATAAGAAGCGAAAGATATACCCCACCCCGGGGGCACAAGAAGAAAACACACCCCACCGGGGGGGCATAAGAAGCCAAGAGATATGCCCCGCCACGGGGCTGTAGAGGCAAAATGCATTCCCCCCGGGGGCACATGAAGCAACATACCCCTCGCCTCGGTAGCATATGAGGCCAAGAGGCTACATCCCGGCTCGGGAGCATAAGAATCAAAATATATACCCCACGTCGGGGGCATATATAGTCAGGAATCACACCCCCATCTTAGGGGTATTTGAAGAAGAAGCATACCTCGCCTTGAGGGCCTAGAAGCTATAAAGAGCACGCCCCGACTCAGGGGCATATGAAGAGAAGTCCACCCCGGCCTAGGGGTATTTGAAGAAGAAACATACCCCGCCAGGGGGCATAGAAGCCATAAAGAACACGCCCCGGCTTAGGGGTATTTGAAGAAGATACATCCCGCCTCGGGAGCATACGAAAGAGAAGAATACATCCCGTCTTAGGGATATTTGAAGAAGAAATATACCCCGCCAGGGGGCATAGAAGCCATAAAGAATATGCGCCGACTCAGGGGCATTTTAAGAAGAAACATACCCCACCTGGGGGACGCAGAAGCAAAGAGACAGAGTACACCTCCACTCGGGGGCACCGAAGGAAAGAGGGATACATCCCGACCTGGGAGCACATGAAGAAAGAATATACCCCGACCTAGGGGTGTTAGAAGAAGAAATATACGCCCCAATCCAGGGACATGAGAAGCAAGAGAATACGCCCTGCGAAAAGGGTATGAGAAACATGAAGAATGTACCCCAGTCTAGGGGCACAGAAAGAGACACACTCCACCCTTGGCGCATAAGAAGCAGAAGCACCTACCCCAGCCTGGGGGCACAAAAATACACTCCGCCCTTGGCGCATAAGAAGCAGAAGCATCTACCCCGACCCGGGGCACAGAAACAAAGAGACATACATCCCGATCTGGGAGCATAAGAGAAAAGATATACTCCACCCAAGCGGCATTTGAAGAAACAACATACCCTGCTTCGGGGGCACAGAAGCCATAAAGAGATACACCCCCGCCTCAGGGGGGCGTAAGAAGCAAAAGATACACCCCGGCCTCAGGGGGGCATAAGAAGCAAAAGATACACCCCGGCTTGGGGGCATTTGAAGAGAGCTACGTCCCATACCAGGGGCATATGAAGAAGAAACATACCTCGCCTGGGGGCATAGAAGCCGTGAAGAGTATACCCCAACTTGCGGGCATTTGAAGAGAGCTACGCCCCGTACCAGGGGCATATGAAGAAGAAACATACCTCGCCTGGGGGCATAGAGGCCGTGAAGAGTATACCCCGGCTTGGGGGCATTTGAAGAGAGCTATACCCCGTACCAGGGGCATATGAAGAAGAAACATACCTCGCCTCGAGGGCCTAGAAGCTATAAAGAACACGCCCCGGCTCAGGGGCATATGAAGAGAAGTCCACCCTGGCTTAGAGGTATTTGAAGAAGAAACATACCCCACCTGGGGGCATAGAAGCCGTGAAGAGTATACCCCACCATGGGGGCATTTGAAGAGAGCTACACCCTGCCTCTGGGGCATTAAAAAACACACCATGGTCTGGGGACATAGAAGCCATGAAAAATACACCCCGCTTGGGGGCACAGAAGCGAAGAGGCAAAACACACCCCTCAAGGGGGGGATGCATACCAAATGAAGCTACACCCCAACCTGGGGGCACATTAAGAGAAATACACTCCAGCGTGGAAGCATTAATGAGAAAAGAAGAGCAGAATAAAGAAAAAGACACGCACGAGGCAGACGTGGTCTTCGAGCCCGCCTCATCACACAAAAGAAAAGAAGGAAAGAAAGAATACACATGAGACAGATGTGGTCTTCAAGCCCGCCTCATCATACAAAAGAAAAGAAGAAAAGGAAGAAAAGACACATAAGGCAGACGTGGTCCTCGAGCCCGCCTCATCACACAAAAGAAGAGAAGAAAAGGAAAATAAGACACATGAGGTAGACGTGGTCTTCGAGCCCGCCTCATCACGTAAAAGAAGAGAAGAAAAGGAAGAAAAGACACATGAGGCAGACGTGGTCCCTGAACCCGCCTCTTCACATAAAAGAAGAAGAGCAGAACCAAAAGAAGACACATGAGGCAGACGTGGTCTTCGAGCCCGCCTCATCACACAAAAGAAGAGAAGGAAAGAAATAATGCACATGAGGTGAACACGGTCTCTGCACCTGCCTCTCTACAAAAGAAGAATAAAAAAAGGAAGAGTCACGAGACGAACATGGTCTCTGCACCTGCCTCTCTACAAAAGAAGAAGAGAAGAAAAAAAAAGAGAGTCACGAGGCAGACGCGGTCTTTGCACCCGCCTCTCCATAAAAGAAGAAGAGAAAGAACAATCACGGGGCGAACACGGTCTCTGCACCCGCCTCTCCATAAAAGAAGAAGAGAAGAAGAGAAAAGAACAATCACGGGGCGAACATGGTCCTTGCACCTGCCTCTCCATAAAAGAAGAAGAGAAGAAGAGAAAGAACAATCACGGGGTGAACATGGTCTCTGCACCTGCCTCCCTACAAAAGAAGAAGAGAAGAAAAAAAAAGAGAGTCACGAGGCAGACGCGGTCTTTGCACCTGCATGTCCATAAATGAAGAAGAGAAGAAGAGAAAGAATAGCCATCGGGACGTTAAACCGAAAAATATTCAGCCATCGGGGCTTCAAGTCGATAGATATTTTGCCGACGGGGCGTTAAACCGAAAAATATTCCACCGACGGGGCGTTAAACCAAAAAATATTCAGCCATCGGGGCTTCAATCCGACAGATATTCAGCCATCGGGGCTTCAAGCCGATAGATATTCAGCCATCGGGGCTTCAATCCGATAGATATTCAACCATCGGGGCTTCAACCTGACAGATATTCAGCCATCGGGGCTTTAAGCCGACAGATATTCAGCCATCGGGGCTTCAAGCCGATAGATATTCAGCCATTGGGACTTCAAGCCGATAGATATTCAGCCATCAGGGCTTCAAGCCGACAGATATTCAGCCATCGGGGCTTCAATCCGACAGATATTCAGCCATCGGGGCTTCAAGCCGATAGATATTCAGTCATCGGGGCTTCAATCCAACAGATATTCAACCATCGGGGCTTCAAGCCGATAGATATTCAGCCATCGGGGCTTCAAGTCAATAGATAGTCAGCCACCGGGGCTTCAAGCTGATAGATATTCAGCCATCGGGGCTTCAAGCCGATAGATATTCAGCCACCGGGGCTTCAAGCCGATAGATATTCAGCCATCGGGGCTTCAAGCCGACAAATATTCAGCCATCGGGGCTTCAAGTCGACAGATATTCCACCGACGGGGGGTTAAACCCACTAAACCTTCCGCCGACGGGGCGTTAAACCGACTAAACCTTCCACCGACGGGGCATTAAACCGACTAAACCTTCCGCCGATGAGGCGTTAAACCGACTAAACCTTCCTCCGACGGGGCATTAAACCGGCTAAACCTTCCGCCGACGGGGCGTTAAACTGACTAGAACTTCCGCCAACGGGGCGCTAAACCGACCAACTTTCAGCCATCGGGGCTTCAAGCCGACAACTACCCCTTCATCGGCCTTCGGGTCGACAGCTACCTCATCATCGACCTTCAGGTCGACAGCTATATAATCATCGGCTCCTAGCCGACAGCTACCTCATCATCAACTCCTAGCCGACAGCTACCTCATCATCGGCTCCTAGTCGACAGCTATCTCATCATCGGCCTCCGGGTCGACAGCTACCTCATCATCGGCTCCTAGCCGACAGCTACCTCATCATCGACTCCTAGCCGACAGCTATCTCATCATTGGCACCCCAGCCGACAGCTTCCCAGTTAAAAAATAGACCTCTCACTTTGGTTTGGATCCTTCCCCGGCCAGAGAACAAAAGAATAAACCTTCCATTTTGGTCCAGATCCTTCCCTGGCCAGAGAACAAAAGAGACCCTTCTCTTCGACTCTCACGTCCCGCTACCCAACGCCCCTCTGCAGGGCCATTTCGGCCGGGGCCCACTGTTAGGATTAATCCATCCGTCCCACCGCGCTTCCCGATTCTGGCTCCTGCAGCCCGCTCCCCAGCATCTTTTAGCCCTTATGGCTCACTCCCGTGATGTCCCTCAGGTTCTATAGCCCGCTTCCCTAATATCCTTTCAACCCTTTTGCGGTCTGCCTCCCTAATACCTTTACTACCACTACACATATACGTGACAACAATATTTTCATATGCAAAAAAAAAAAAAAAACAACAACAACAACAAAAAACAACAACAACAACAACAGCAAAAAATAATAAAATAAACACACACAAAAAACAAAAAAGAGAATGCATGATTGCCCTGCTTGCATGGTTGCTTAATATAGAATAATACACCTCCTTGTAATTTTCTAGGACCGTGTTTCCTTGCTAAATAATATCGCCCCGATTCCGGATGCACGGGCGTCATGGCACGCGCTCGAAGGGAACCCAATTATGGCGGGTGCACACGTCAAGGGGAAGAGTCATGACTGAATCGCTAAGCCCAACTCATAAAATAAACCTGAGGCAACGCTCCCACACTTAGCACTTAATGTGTTCAATAGCCTTTGACTATAGGGATTGCCCGAATTTCTTCTTAGCACTCTACGGAGACTTGAATTCCTGCACTCGCGTGAAAGGTAATCATGAGGAAAAAGCTGCCTACCCCCACTGTAAAAAAAAAAAAGAGGAAAAAAAGGAGAGGGAAAAAAATAGAGAGACACGTGAATCCGAGTAGCCGGGAATCCCCATTGAGACACATGAGGAGACTCGCGCGAAATGGTGAAGTGAATTATAATAAGGATGAATCCTAGTAGCCGGGAATCCCCATTGAGACACATGAGGAGACTCGCGCCAAATGGTGAAATCCGTAATAAAATTACAATAAGGATGAGTCCTAGTAGCCGAGAATCCCCATTGAGACACATGAGGAGACTCACGCCGAACGGTGGAATCCGCTACCAAAATAAACTGACGGGGGGCTGTGCGAAGCTACCAAAATCGAGAGCTTGAAACTAATGTGCAGGCGCTAGAGTGATCCTCGAGTGTCACCAGGAAAACCTGCATATCCCTATGGTTAGGGCTCTTTGCTCACACATTTACACTGCCACGCCACAGAGAATTGCCTCGGGTGAAATGCGTGAATTTAGGCTATGCATGCAAGACGTGTGATATCCTCTTGACGGGTTCATCACCCCTCAATTGTGCCTCGCGGCCCGCACCGCATCTACGAATTACGGGCGACGCCCCTATCCTATCCTCTATAGAGGGAGCTGCCTTACTTATATTTATGTTATGCCTGCTAATGAATGTTTGCATGCTTTAAAAAAAAAGAGAAGAGAAAAAAAATGATAAAAAAAACAACATAAAAATAATAAAAATAATAATAACAATAAAATAACAAGAATGTGCGTATGCAATAAACTCAATTTTGGCCATCGAAGCCTACTTTCCTAGCACCGGCTAGTAGAGCCCAATCTTGGCCCCCATGGCCAACCTCTTGCCCTCGCGGCTCGTTAATCCCCAACTTCGGCTCTTTAAGCCCGCTCCCAGCCTTGGCTGTTTTAACTTCCCTTATCGGCTCCTGAGCCGACAGCTTTCAATTATCGGCCCCTGAGCCGACAGCTTTTCAATCATCGGCCCCTGAGCCGACAGCTTTCAATTATCGGCCCCTGAGCCGACAGCTTTTCAATCATCGGCCCCTGAGCCGACAGCTTTTTAATCATCGGCCTTCGGGTCGACAGCTTTTCAATTATTGGCTCCCATGCCAACAGCTTTCAATTATCGGCCCCTGAGCCGACAGCTTTTTAATCATCGGCCTTCAGGTCGACAGCTTTTCAATTATTGGCTCCCATGCCAATAGCTTTCAATTATCGGCCCCTGAGCCGACAACTTTTCATCATCGGCCTTCGGGTCGACAGCTTTTCAATTATTAGCCCCCATGTCAACAGCTTTCAATTATCAGCCGCTGTGCCGACAGCTCTTATATCATTAGCATCCACGCCAGCAGCCACCTGGAGTTCTTCAAAAAAAAAGAGAGAAAAAAAAGAAGGGAAGAAGAGGAGAAGAAAAAAAAACAACAAAAAGAGAGACGAGAAAAAAAAAGATGACAAAAAAGAGAAGAGAAGAAAAAGAAGAGACGAAAAGAAAAAAAGAAGAAAAAGAAAGAGAGGGAAGAAAATAAAAAAGAAGGAAAAGAGGAAAAGAAAAAAGAGAGAGAAAGAAGGAGAAAGAAGAGAAAACAATAATAATAATGATATATATATATATATATATATGTGTGTGTGTGTGTGTGTGTGTGTGTGTATACATATGTCTCCCGTCCGCACGCCCCTACGTATCGACGGGCATCCGCACGGGCAAAGACGGCTCCACCCTGCATTGGCGTTAGTCCCTTGCCAACAAATAAGTCCTTTTCCGACGCAAGGCTTTGTGCCCTAGCCACCCGCTCTTACACAATATTGCAATCACGGACCTTACGTCCGAATCGGCAAAAAAAAAAAAAACCGTTGCGTTGGCATTATCTTCTTGCCAACGAATGAACCTTATCTTTCGGCGCAAGGCTTCGTGCCCTAGCCACCTTCTCTCATGTAAATCGCCATTGTGGGCCTTACGCCCGAATCGACAAAATCTCTATCCTTTCGCTGGCATTAGTCCCTTGTCAACAAATAAGTCCCTTTCTGGTGCAAGGCTTCGTGCCCTAGCCGCCCGCTCTCACACAATATTGCCGTTACGGACCTTACGTCCGAGTCGGCAGAAAATCCCCCGTTGCGTTGGCATTATCTTCTTGCCAACGAATGAACATTATCTTTCGGCGCAAGGCTTCGGGCCCTAGCCAACAATTACATATTATCCACTCGTCAAAAAAAAGGGAAAAGAGCTTAAAATAGAGGTGCCCCGCCGGACTTGCCCCTACACGGGGACAAGGGCAAAAATGGCAATAACCCAGCTATGGCGAAAACCCGAAAGGGCGCTACAGGCAAAATTGGGTACCGCGCCACGTGAAAACCCGAGAGAGCGCGTGGGCAAAAGCAAGAGGGGGCTGGTGCCGGCAAAAACCCGAAAGGGCGCTTGCACCAGTAATGTGGTTAAAAAAAAGGAAGAAGAAAAGAGGAGAAGGGAAGAAGAACAACAGAGAAGAAGAGACCGATAAATCATGTCAGCGCCCGACACCCTGTTGGCACTGACGAAGAGAAGAAAAGACCAACAAACCATGTCAGCGCCTGACACCCTGTCGGCACGAACGAAGAGACAAAGAGACCAACAAAGCATGTTAGCTCCCGACACCCTGTCGGCACTGATGAAGAAGAAGAAGAGACCAATAAACCATGTCAGCGCTCGACACCCTGTCGGCACTGACGAAGAGAAGAAAAGACCAACAAACCATGTCAGCGCCCGACACCCTATCGGCACGGACGAAGAGATAAAGAGACCAGCAAAACATGTCAGCTCCCGACACCCTGTCGGCACTGATGAAGAAAAGAAGAGGCAAACATATCATGTCAGCTCTCGGCACCCTGTCGGCACTGACGAAGAGACCATCACCCAGCGCGAGATTGGCGTCGGGAGGAGGCTGCGCCGGGAGTTATGTGGTGCCGATGGCTATTTTTTTGTTGTTGGTTTTTTCAAGTATTGTGAGGGTTTCTCTGAGTCCAAAGGGGTCCTTTGTGTTCAATAGGGGTTTCATGCGTTTGTCCATGGTAGTATTTGGGTGAGGTGGAAGGTGAGTGTAGATTCATCCACGTGAGGTCTGAGGAGACCATGTGACTGTGATGTCTATATTCCCCGATGGTGGCCAAGGTGTCATGAGATGGTATAGCTCAGTTCTCTGCCACATAGTTGGGGGTTAAATTCATAATTTTAGTGGAAGCATTATACTACACGATAGAGTAAAGCTCGTGGATGAATTTTGGCAGCACCTCCCCTTATTTTGGAGCGTGCCAAAAGGGTATTATAGGTCATCCACTCACGAAATGTCAGAGTGGAAATCAAAAGAAGAGCCAGGCGTAGCCCGAGATCCAGGAGGATCTGAATCTTATGGGACTTTATCAGCCTATTGTGGGATTCATTGATATCCCCTGTATAGTCAATGGAGAACATACAGTGGCAGACCTCCATGACTTGATGGGGTGACAGAATGAGAAGGGGGGATTGACCACTTTGATGTAGCTCCCATGAGGATCGAGGGAAAGGTAGTGTTCCTCCACAGAAGGACGGGGTATTATGATTAAGGATGGCATGGATCAGAAGAGTTTCGGCACAAAGCTATCGGCATGGCCAGCTTTTGGAGCAAAAGGGGAGATGGGGGCCTCGGCGCGACAGGATAAACCTAGCCGGCGCAGGTAGCTCTCGGCGCGAGACTTGCGCCGAGAGGGGCTCGCGCCGGGAGGCTGGGAAGGCTTTTGAAATGAGGGTATCAGTAGTGTTTTGAGGGGATTTTTGGGGTGAAGGGTTCAAGGGACTTTGGCATTTCGAAGGAGGGTTTGTTCGACGATTCGACGACCAGTTCAGGTGATTATAGAGAGGATGATCCAGGGAGGAGATGGCCTTCCCTCTAGGACCTCGCTGGGAGCAGAACCACTTAGTCTATCCCTCTTCATTTCACAGATGAGAAGCCATGAGATGGACTATCTCAGGCCCTCGATGTGGACACGAGGTGATGAAAAAAAATAGCAGGGAAACCTTCGAAGATTAAACTGTAAGATCTATGTAACTTGCGGTAGCCGTTGCATATATCAAATCCCGGATACAGGGGAAGAAAAAAAGATAATGAAAAGGGCGAAACTCAGCCCATTTTTATTGACTGTTTCATCAAAACGGCGTACAAGAATTCAACTCAGAAGAGAAATTGAACCAAAAAAAAAACATGTACATCGACTCTATCCCTGAGAACAGGGCTACATTGACATTCAATACTACTGGAGCAAAGATGCTCAAAAGCAGAGATACAAAAGAAGAAAAAAAGAAAATATTCAGACAGAACAAAGGGGAAGAAGAACTGTAGCCCCTCGGGGCGTCGACAGCCAACCCCACCTTGCTTCTTCCTTCAAATCGTTGCAACTCTTTCTTCTCCTCAGCTTAGGGCTCTCGAGCTCCCCTTTTCTTTCAGTGGCTACTGCTCTCCGTGTTTTTTTCTTCTTTCTTGTTTTTCTGTCTCCTCTTTCTATTCCTCCTTTTTTTTTTGTCTCGAAGGGCAGCAGCTTTTATAGAGGGATGGCCCTCAGCCTCTCGGCACGAGCTCCCCGACGCGCCAGCAAGAAGCTTCTCGGCGCGCCTCATCTTGTGTTGGGCATGGCCCATTTCTTCATCATCCGGGGCCAAACGAGGGTTCGCCTAAAGGACCTTCCTCACCGGTTTAGTGAGCTTCCAGAGTAGATATCTGTTTCATTCGAGGCTTACTTAACATCTCACATTTACCACCAGCTGTGAGACTATGTGAATCCCTTTCTACGAGTATCAGAATTATCTGAAGATCCTTTTCAGCAGGTAGATGGTTGTCTGGATTTTGTTATAGTTTTATCAGCCTGACTATCTGAATGATAGTAGTACTAGGCAGCGGCCTAACCAGAGATGGCTTTAGCCGAACAAAGTGTTAGGGGTAGTGGATCTCTTCTATTCTGATTCTCAGTACTTCCAGGGATGGTACAGGAGCCGCACCCTTGACTGGTCTTCAAAGCTATGAATCTGCTTCGATCTCTTCTGGTATATTTTAGGTGTCAATAGGCCTCGAACAAGGTGAATCTCAAATATCTCCTGTTGGTACGGGATCTTGAGCAGGGACCACAACTTGCGTGGGGTAGAGCAATGTTGGCGCACCTCTTCACCCATTTGGACCCCGTGCGCCCACGTTTGGGTAACCTGGGTGGCTTCACGCCCTTCTTATAGGTACGGGTCTACCCTTTTTATATATGTTGATTCTAAATTTGATTACTTGATGGATTGTTTTCTTGTGTTCAGATTTGGGGGGACACTCGGTTCCTACTAGGTCTCGGCATGATTCCTCGAGCCCTGATGCAGGTGGTCCCTCTAATGGCTAGATGGGAGATGGTCCGGGACCGGCGCCTAGTGGCCACTAGACTCACTGATCTTAGGACGGCTTTGGATGAGTACCCTCCCCACCAGGTGAGTATTTTGGCTAAAGAGTTAGGGTTTTCCAGCATTTGTTATATGTACTCAGATTAGCCAAACATTCAAAAAAAAAATTATGTGGCAGGTGGTCTGGACTCCCTATGCGATGGAGGACATCACCCCCCAACCGTGGGTAAGGGAGGAGTGAGCTTGGTTCCATATGGACACAGTGTTGTTTTGTGTGAACCTGAGGGAGCCGCTCTTCCTTCTCCTAGTGCAGAGGACGTTGGGGTGACATCAACCGCCAGTGGCAATTCCAGCCGAGCACAAGTCGGACCGGGGACGCCGACGGACTTTGGCGAGCAATCAGGACTAGGCCTCCCGCTACCATAGAGAGGCAGATGCACTACAGAAAGGACCCTCACTGGAGCATGACCGGACCGTGAGGAGTAGTGAGACTTACTTGGCGGATTATCAGGAACGGTATGCTGGACGGCTTCGTCTCGACACCCGAGCGGTGAGTTGCTCTTTAGCTTTCAAATATGATGCTTCCATTTAAGCAATGTTGCTAATTGAGCTTGTGGATGTGATGTGCAGATGTCTGAGACTGAGGCTGTGAGGATACTCAAAGATCGGATAGGTGTCCTTAACCAGATGATCGTGAACTTGCGACACGAGATCCGAGAGATGGTGAGCCAACAATAACTTGATTGATATTAAGCTTGGAATTTGTTGCATTTGACTAACCATTTGCCCCTTGTCTTGCCAGTGAGGGGAAGTGGCCTATGTGCGAGTGAGGGCAGGAGTGGGTGGAGAGGCTGGCCCTTTGTCCTGAGTCGACGCTCGAGAGGAGATGGAGGATCGCTTGACGGGGGCCATTGAGCGAGCAGAGGAGCGAGAGGCTGAGCTAGCCGAGACGGTGAGATCCTAACACTCAAGCTGAAGACAACTCTCTCTTTCTACATCTTAGTTTGGCCTTACCTTATGATTCCTTTTCTGCAGAGGAAGGAATTGGCAGCCACCCTGGCTGTTCGTCAGGAACAGGATGCGCGTATAGAAGAGCTGACACGCCGCCTTGGAGAGATGAGCTCTATTGAGAGGGTCGAGGGTCTCCTTGCCGAGGCGAAGGAGCGAGAGGCCGTGGCACGTGCTCGAGAGATGGCGATGGCAGTTCGGGAGCAGCGAGCCCTTGACCAGTTGGAGGCTCTGAGATGGCGAGTGCTGCGGAGATACAAGGGCAGAGGTGCCCCAGGAGAGGGAGCTAGGCCCGCGACTCCTTCCGAGTCACTACGGTCCATAGGAGACGTGCACTTCACGATGGAGGAGCTTATGAGCATGATGTCATCTCCTGCAGAGCAGGGAGTGGTCCAACCAGCCGCGTCAGGTTCGAGGGCTTCACGACCATCGAGGCTGCGAGACATGGGGGGCGGAGACGGGGACGAGGCTGATAGCCGATGGAGCCAACCTCGCACCGGTGCAGATTATGAGGAGAGATAGAGAAAGAGAGATGCAGCTAGGTAGCAGTTGCCCCTTTTTGTACACTAGGGGTATGCCCTTAGGATGTTGTATCGCTAGAATGTAATGGACATATTTTGGAAATGGAATGAACTATCTTCAGTGTACTTGGCTTGGCTTGGCTTTTGATGCCGTCTTCCTTTTCACCTGTTTCAACCACACTAATAAGGAAAAGGTTAGTGTAGTATGATTTTAGCCCCCTATCGAAAGCAGATAATACCTTTCTTGATGCAGGGTCAGAGGGCTAAATCTTATTTAACCAGATGGAAATGAAGAAAAGTAAACGTGATATGCACATACAAGCAAGCAGAATGCGAACAAAAGGAAATATGATCATGCGTATGCACATGCGGATGCAAGACATATTTTTGGTTTTTTACGATTTTATGCATTTTTTTGGAGAAATGTATTTGAATTTTTTTGATTTTGATTATATATATTTTTTTCGTGTTTTGTGTTTTTATGTTATTTTTGTGGACGCCTGGTGACCACCCATGGGGCACCTGACCTATATGGAGACAGGGGTTTTCTAAATTACCTCCCAAGTATCCTGAGCACACATCTAGGTTGATTTGGGCCTCTAGACTCCTGGAATGATGGTCCCGCCGATTAAGTCTTATCCTGATGACAATGCCGTCATGCCACGCTTAGGCTCCCAATTACTTCCGACCGCAGGGATACACCCAAAAAGCGTTCGAGGTAAATGATTTGTCCGATCCGGGTCTATTTCCTCACAACTCTAGATGGTATATGATGGAACACCTTCGAACCCTAACGGCCAACCATGCGACGCTGACTCGGAATCAGACGCCGACGCACCCATAGGTGATGTGCTTGCATTGACCCAAGCCCAAGGTAACATGAGAAAGCGTTAAGGGTGGTAAATAGAGGTCTTGACCAGTCAGAAACACAGAGACCCCTTCGCAGCAATGGCTTCTGTTTTTCGAAGTGGACAACCATATATGTATTTTAGCTAAATAAGGTTGCAACCTTGACAGGGTTCACCCTTTAGGACCTCCATCAAGCTTTCATATTTTGAGGGGAGAAGGAAGAACGTAGGGGGTAAACCTCCTGAGAGGACTTGGCAAAGCCGTTAACCCGGTGAGCTGGTTGAGGGCCTACTCGACTTTCCCCTTTCAGGTAATTTTGGACCATACCCCAAGCATTATGACGTTAAATGCCCCTGCTGTAGAAAGCTTTGATTTGATTTTTGAATGGGAGGGGTTTCATTTGATAAAGTCAAGCACGGTCACGACCAGGCTTGTCATGTAACTTTGTCACATATACATGTATACATAATTTTTCTTTCTTTTTCTTTTTTCTTGCGGAGAAGAATATTGTCATTTTGTTTTTGAATCCCCCCTTTTTCGTGCCTACAGGGACACTGCCCTCTTCTCGTGCTCTGACCCGGGCTCGAGGGGATAGATCCTACTCTTGCCTTAAGGATCTTATGCTTCGGTCCTCTGATGCTCAGCGTTTTAAGGGCGCCGACTGTCTCATTTGGTCGAAGAGAAGAAGAACAAAAGAGTGCTGCTTTTCTAGAGACCTTCGGGTGAGGCCTTATCGTAGGTGATGCTACCCATTTGATGTAAAATACGTGAGTGTGTGCAAGTTATCTTCCTTCTAATAAACATAGGCCGACGTGGCCGGACAGGGATCTCCACGGTTCTGGCAGACCAAGACCCGATACTTACCACATCTTGACGGTCCTCGTCTAACATGAAGGGTTGATGCAATGAATTTGGACCGCGTGATGGTCACCATGCATTGATTTTCAATTTTCTTTTTTGTTTTCTTTTTTGTTTGTTGTCGTTTTTTGTTTGTTTGTTTCTGTACAGAAATAAAAGGACACTTTTTTGTTTGTTTTTTTTGAATAGTTATGTACAAGGTCTCATGAATAGAATTTCTTGAGGTATACCCCATTCCATGGATATGTGAGCTCTACTCCTTCAGAGTCTACTAATTTGTAAGCATTACCTGAGTAGACTTCTTTGATGACAAAAGGGCCTTCCCAATTTTCTTGAAATTTTGCTTTTAAACCGGTGCTTTTCTTGATATTCCTCTTTAACACCAGTTCACCTACTCTGAATTCTCTCTCTAGAACTTTCTTGACATCATAACGTGCAATTCTCTTGCGATATACTTGAGCATGATCGGCCGTGATCATTCGTTTCTCATCTAATAGTTCCAGCTGGGCCAATAGGTTTTCTCAGCGTTGCTCGGATCGAGCTCGGGATCCAGCTGCACTCTTAGTGAGGGAACGAATATTTCATATTGGAGTACCGCTTCTGTCCCAAAAGTGAGTGCATACGGGATTTGACCCGTGGGAGTATGAACAAAACTGCGGTAAGCCCTGATGGCCTCAATGAGGCGATCTGGCCAGTCTGAAAAATGGTGAGATTTGCAGGTTTTCTTGATAATCCTGATGAGAGTTTTGTTTGTAGCTTCAGCTTGTCGTTTCCTTGTGGGTAGTATGGAGATGAATGATGCAAATTAATACCATATTTACCATACATGGCGCGGAGTTCCTGGGATGTGAACTGTGGTCCGTTGTCGGTGACGATGTCACGGGGGACGCCGAACCTGGCGAGGATGTTGCGCTTGATAAACTTTACCACCGTTGATGCTTTGACTTCCGTGAATGTCTCAGCTTCCGCCCACTTCGTGAAATACTCTGTAGCGGTGAGGATGAAGGATTTTCTTCGAATTTCTCTGGTTCTATCCTCCAAGGGACCGACTATGTCAAACACCCACATGGTGAAAGGCCAAAGAGCTATAAGAGGGTGGAGTGAAGACGAGGGAGCGTGCTCCTTGTCCGCATGGAGTTGGCATTTAGCGCAATGGCGGACATACCAGGCACAATCCTCACGCATGGTAGACCAATAGTATTGACAAAGGAGTTTCTGAGCAAGCATGCGGCCATTCATATGTCCACCGCATTCACCGGAATGTGCAGCTTCAACAATCGCACGGGATTGGGTCTCATTGAGACAGCGGAGGTAAACTCCACTGAGATATTTACGATGCAAGAGACCACCTATGATGGCGAAGCGTTCCGCGGCCCGACGAATGGCTCGTCGATCAGGGGCAGTAGCATACTCAGGGAAGGAACCATCCCGAGATAGTTCTCGATATCGAAAAACCAGGGATTGCCGTCTTCGAGATCGATCTCAGGTTCATGGGAGATGACGTGGACTTGAGAGGAAGGCTCAGAGAACTGTTGAAACCAGGGATCTGAATGTGAAGGAATGTGCATCCTTTGCACGATGACAGTAGGTGACGGCTTTTCACCGAGAATTGGAAGAGAAGATGCCAAGGATGCCAAAGCGTCGACTAGAATGTTCTGAGCCCTAGGGGTGTGTACAAGGGTGAGCTTCTTAAACCGCCGGACTACCTTGCCGACCTGGTCTTGATAGGGTTTCAGCTTCGGGTCTCGGGTTTGATACTTGTTGAGGGATTGTCGGAGTATAAGTTGGGAATCTCCGATGATTCGAAGCTCCTTAACTCCGAGGGCCAGTGCCAATTTCAAGCCCATGAGGAGTGCCTCATATTCAGCCACATTGTTCATGGCAGGGAAGGTTAACTGACAAGCACGGGGAATGATGATACCTTCCGGGGATTGGAGAACAGCTCCAACTCCACAGCCCTTGGAATTGAATGCACCATCAAAGTAGAGAATCCACGAAGGTTCACCATCTATAATGGCTCCTAACTCTTCGGCCGGGAAACTCTCGTCAACAGGGGAGAATGTAGGGAGTGGATGATGGGCAAGGTGCTTGGCGATGGCGTGCCCCTTGACCGCCTTCTGACTAACGTAGGTGATGTCAAACTGATTGAGAAAACTCTGCCATCTCACCAAACGATCAGTTAGGGCAGGCTTTTCCAACAAGTACTTAATTGGGTCCATTCGCGCCAAGAGCTTAACTTCATGTGCGAGGAAATAATGTTTTAGCTTTTGGGCGACCCAGACAATGGCCGCGCAAGTCCTTTCCATGGCAGTGTACCTCTGCTCAGCTTCATTGAACAGTTTGGATAAATAGTAGACCACGCGTTCCCTCTTGGCCTCGTCATATTGGGCAAGTACTGCTCCAGCAGATTCATCAGTGGTAGAAACATAGAGCAATAAAGGCTGACCCGGGACCGGGGGTGCCAGAACGGGAGGATTTAGGAGGTAGCTCTTCAGGTCATCGAAGGCCTTTTGACATTTGTCATTCCAATCAAATTTAGCCTCTCCTTTTAACATGTCGTAGAAGGGCTTGCATCGCTGAGAATGGTGAGATATAAATCTCCTAATGAATTGCAAACGCCTGATCAAACCACGGACCTCTTTGATGTTCTTGGGAGGAGGCATCTCGGCAATGGCCTTAGCTTTATTAGGGTCGATCTCAATTCCTCTCTTGCTAACAATGAACCCGAAAAGCTTTCATGAAGAAACCCCGAATACACACTTCTTGGGGTTTGTTTTGAGTTGGTGCTCCCACGACCGTTGGAGAACTGCTTGGAGGATCTCTGCAAGGCCACTCCTGGTCTTGGATTTAACCAGAATGTCATCCACGTAAACTTCCATATGGATGTGCATCATGTCATGGAAGATGGCCATCATCGCCCTTTGATATGTTGCCCATGCGTTCTTTAATCCAAAGGGCATGACGACGTAGCAGTAAGTCCCCCACTGAGTGGTGAAAGAAGTTTTCTCCTAGTCTTCTTCTGCTAGGCGGATCTGGTTATACCCCAAGAAACCATCCATAAAGGAAAGCATCTCATAGCCGGTGGTATTATCTACCAGGACGTCTATGTGTGGAAGAGGGAAATCATCCTTTGGGCAAGCACGATTAAGGTCACAAAAATCTATGCAAATGCGGACCCTACCGTCATTCATCATAACAGGGATGATGTTGGCTACCCATTGCGGATATAGCATTACCCTGATGAACTTGGCCTTATGGAGCTTGTCCACTTCTTCTTTGACCTTGAGTGCGAGCTTCGGGTGAAGTCGCCTTAGCTTTTGTTTGACAGCTCGAGCATCGGGTTTTAGGACCAAATGATGTTCTACCAAAGACGGGTCCAGACCCGACATGTCCTCGTAGGACCAAGCAAAAGCATCAGGAAATTCTTTGAGAACCGTCACAAGGGCAGCTTCCTCCTCATCAGTCAAATTGGCACTTATCAATATATTCTTCGGATCATGCTTGGTGTCGATGTTGATTTCTTTGGTAGATTCCTCAATGGAGACATTAAGCTCATCAAATTTCTTGGCTCCGTCAACGAAGGAAGCTATGGGATCATTACCATCTTCTAATGACTCTTCTTCTGCTGTATCGTCATCCTCTTATAAGACATACACCCCTAGACCGTCATCTATTGAAGATCCATCTAGTTCAACTGCCCCTAGGGAAATGGGAGAAGATGCGAATTTAGAGACCTGACAGAGCTGCGCGCATTTATCAGCCAACTAACTAATGTATCACGCGGGCACCTGACGAACACTAGACTTACTAAAAGGAAAGGACGCTATGTACAAGTCTTGACTCGATCTGGACTTTACCCTACTATGTACAAGGAGAGTTTGTGGAGGGGATTTCAAGGTGGAAAGTGTCGGCCCTTGGCCGAGGGATCCATTTTCCAAGAGGCAGTTTCTTTAATAGTGAGCTCGCAGGCCCATGTTTGAGAATCGGCATTTTTTTTGGTAGTCATGGGTGAATGTGCAAACCCTATGGGCGGGTTGCCCCTTAACCAGATGAGTGAGGAGCGGAGGGAACGGTGGGTAGAATAGGAAGGGAATAAAAAGGACATGTGCGGGCTTATTTAAAGCAAGGAAGTTTCTCGAGGGGAAGACCTCGTCAGGGGGTTTATCCATATGAAAGAGGGAGTGGGGACCAAAGTCCTCCTTGAGTGATAAATCGGGTGGGATTTCTTTTCTTTGAGGGAGCTCGGACTTCTTAGTTGGCTCAGGCCGAGTTCCTGGCTGAACTGGCCCCATGACAAAATGACCGTAAACCAAATTCTTGCCTTGAGTAGTCTTGGATGGCTCTTCTGGAGAGTAACCCAAACATGCCCGACCTTTAGCCACTTTAAGCTTTCTCCTGTGCACGGGGCTTTGTTCGAGCTGACCTAAACCTTTATCCATGGTAAAACCCATTCTGGCCATGATCTCTCATCCTTTACCGGGAGGGATATTGGAATGTGTGATTGGCCGAGAAAGGAAAGGGGGATCTAGTGGACTTAAAGCGGAGGGCCCTACGGCACCTGCTATGGAAAGGACAGGTTTCTTACCTTTATCTGGAATGGTCATAAACTTAATCTGCTCGGAAGTGATAACATTAAGAGTCTCCACCAGTGGAATACTCTTGATTTTGATGACCCTACCATTGTAAGGAAACTTGAAGCATTGATGGGCAGTTGATGGGATTCCAAGGGTCTGTTCAATCCATGGCCGTCCTAGAATGGCCTTGTATGCAGGATCGACATCAAGGATAAAGAAGTCAGATATCATGACTGTTGGACCTAAACCAAGCTGCAAGGTCACCTTTCCCTTAGCACATCTCTTCGAGTTGTCATAAGCTGAGATGGTGGTGCATACCTCCTCTAAGTTCTCTTCTTGGAGACCAATCTTTCGAATGGTCTTCATGGGACATACATTGATTGAAGCTCCCATGTCAATGAGGGCGGAGTCAACCTTGACTCAGTTGAGGGAGATCATGTGACACAATAGGAGTGACCTGCTTTCTGGCAGAGCGAGGTCCTTATCAGATAATGAAATGGATGGTCCACATGTAAAGGCCATGGTGACCTCGGTCACACCACTTGCCAGAAGGTCTTCATTGACCATGATTTTTTGAAGGAATTGAAGCAGAGTGGCTTGGTGTGATGGAGACTTCCTAATTAGCTCCAAGATGGAAACCATAGCCGGGGTCCTATCCAGATGTTGAAGAATGTCATATTCCGCCAGAGGACCTTGAGGATTGACCCCTTCCTCTGGCTGGGACTACCTTTGGGTTGGGGGAATAATGCGATTACAGAGAGTAACATTCACCGAGGCCTCTTTCGGGTCATCTTGCCCCATAGTCTTTGGGCAAATAAGCTGCAGGGGAGCCAGGGACCCGAAGATGCATGAGAGGGAGGCCGGATCATCTCCAGAATCAACAGGAGAAGGAGAAGGGACTGACTTCGACTGAGGTGGCTTAAGGAGGACCAGCGGGCGCTCCTGCATAGGCTGAGCCTGTGAAAAGACATAAGGTTCTTGGCGAGGTATCTGAGGAGGGTTAATCAGGGTGAGTGGCTTTTGAGTAGTGTCTGAAAACTGACTGGGAGGTGAGATCAGAGTTCGGGATTGGCTGAACATGTTGACGTTCGCCCATGGTTCATTAGCTTCCACTTCAAACTTCCCGTACCAGCCCGGGAATCCTTCAACACCCCACATCTGGGTCCTTTTAAGTACCCTTGGTTCCATTCCAATTACGGTGTTCACTCGCTCATTCTGCCTCGAGCTTGAGGGATCTTTGTTTGGCTGATGAGTTGGCAATGAGTTTTACATGATACCAAGGTCCCGGTGGGGCTTCTTGAGGTTGGCAATGGCAAGCTTCACATCCGCCCAATTGATTATCCCCTCGTTGTTCATGTCATGTACCCAATCCCGGAATTGAAAGCAGTTGAAGATATCATGGCCGAGAGTCCGGTGATATGGGTAATACCTGGAGGTGTCAGCATTGGGATGGACCCGATCTCATTGAGGGGGAAGCTGAATAGATTCTAAGGACATAAGGGCAAAAAAGATGTCACCTAAAGTTTCAGGCAACGGAGGATAAGAAGCCCTTTTTGGCCCAGTGCGGTTGTAACTCTGAGGCGGAGGGACGTTGGCATAGGGCTTGGGGTTGCCTTGACCCTGGTTTGTACTAGCCTGAGCTGGATGGGAGACCTGGCTATTGTTAGGCTTGAAAGGTTGGCTAACCGCATTGACTTGCTCATTCACCGTGACGCCCTCGGTGGTGGGGGCGACTGGGTCTTCCTACTCTTTGTGCGAGGCTCAAAGAAAGGAGGCAAGGTGGAATCCCTTACCTGGGCCTGAACTATCCGAGCTCGATTATAGAGTTGATGAAAGGTGTGGAGCTCGCTAAGCATTAAGATGGCCCTAAGCTGAGGGGTGGCGTTGTTCACCAACATGGTGATGGCCTGAGACTCGGGGATGGGAACCTCGGTCCTAGAAGCCATGATCCTCCAACGATTTGCAAAGTTAATGAAGTCTTCATCGGGCTTCATTTTCTCCATGACTAGGTTAAATAACGTAGGAGAAATGGAAGACATATGACCGAAGTGAGCGAGGAATCGTTCGGAGACTATATCAAAGTGGATGAGATCGACAGCTAGTAGGGAGGAAAACCAACGTAGGGCCTCGCCCTCAAACAATTTCTGAAACAGATGGACCAATAGGACCCAATCGTAGAGCCATTGATGGGAATCCATGAGGAAACCTGACAGATGGTGATGGGGGTCGGTGGTACCATCATATCTCCTATACTTAGGAGCCTTCAAACCAGGTGGGAAATAAGCATTAGGGAGTTTGCAGAAGTGGGCTAGCGAGTGGGGGCGTGAGTTTGGCATATTCTCGGTCACTGCCTGCCGAATGTAGCTTTGAATCTCTTGCCAGAATGACACGTCCATCCCCTTGTCCCGTGGTTGGTGGAATTGGGGGTGAAGGAGCCCTTTGCGGAATAGTTGGGTAGCCGAATTGGGGTGGACTCTCGGGATCGGGTCGACACATGGACCCTTGAAAGGGGGTTTGAGCGCGAGGAGGTGTGATATGTGGAGACATGTGTGGGACGGCCGGAGCCTTCCCACAGGAAGCCATTGTGGCCAATTCCGCATAAGTGTAGCGGGATAGCACGCTGATCAACTCTTGATCCTCGTGCGGAGAGAGTGTAGGAGCCCTCGGGCTACCGCGGCCATGATCACTCGGTGAATAAGCCGAATCGGCGTGGATGGCCTCATTTGGCTAGGCAGAAAACATGCCTCTAAAGGCATCCGGATAATCGTCCTCCATCTGAATTATAGGATTGCCCCTAATCCCGGATTCTGATGGGAATCAACACCGGGCACTACAATTTATTTTTACATTTGTGTCCTCAAGATTGGATTTGGACCAAGGGGGGACAAGGTGGAAGAAAATTCAAATTTGGACCAAGCAAAGTCCAAGATGCTCCCCCCTTATAATATAATTTATTTCAGGTTGTATTTTTATTTAATTTGATCATTTGACCACATGGGGGTAGAAAATGCTATCTCTAGTTTACCCCTCCCCACTCTCTCATGAAATTCCCAGCCCCCCACCCCTTGCCATTCTCTATATAAGCCAATGTATAGTGTTATTAGAGATTTTAATGAAGAATTAAGCATTTTTGCCAAGAGCAAGGGCAAGGGCGCTCCTCTCTCTCTCCCACCCCCTTGCAGATTGATTTCTACAAAATTCTTGAGGTGTGAAGCCTCCTCCCCTCCCCCTCTCAAGCTCAGCACCGCCGTCGCCGCCACCATCGAGCCGCCGTCGCACTGCCACCGCCCCCGCGTCGGAATTCTATCCACATCAAGATAGAAGGTTGAAGCCCGATTTTTATCTCCCCATCAGGAGATATGATCGAGCTGAAATTTTGAGTGTTTATTCTTCTTGTTATCCCCAGTCTCCATTTTAAATTTTGTGCTAATCAGAGGTCATTTGCTATTTTTCCCGTAATTTTAGTTCAACCCCTAACAGTCTGCCAATTTACAGATCTGCAGGATAGAGTCTATTCTTCTATTTTTCCCACCCCTTATACATCTCCAGAAAATCCCCAAACATTCATGCGTGTTCCTCACTTTCCTACCTTCCATCCATAATTTTTCTAGGGTCTAGATCTATCGTCTTCTTACTGGTCAAAATTCATTTTCAAGGAAAACTCAGTCTGTCCTGTGTGTCTGTCAGTCCGAGCCAGCAAAAAATCTTTGTGGAACAGTCGTTTTCATTTCCAATCCATTCACTTGATGTATCTGAAAAAATTATATGTTGTAACCCTCTAAGTACTCTATCTACCGATACCAAGTTTGCGTCAATCCGACACCGGATCTGGCCGCAAGAAATCTTTTTGTGAAGGCGCGCGGAGCAGATCCAAGCCCAGCCAGCACAATAAGTCCGGGAATTAATTCCTCAAAAAATAAGCCGGTGCACACTCGGTCACCGCCGCTGCCAGACATCGATCAGAAACCTTCTAGTAGCTCCTCAGCAAGCCGCAACAGCAAGGAGACGTCCAGAAGCCGCCGTCCCAGTTGCTGAGTTCCCTTGCTGTACCGAGTTGGAACAGTACCGAGTCGGAACCGAGTCGGACCAGCAGCCCGTCTCCAGCCCGAAAGCCCTTCCGGCTTGCTGCCTATCAACCTGAGTTCACTACTCCGAGGTCCCATTGTAGCCCTTTACCTCCCTGCGTTGAGTGGACAATTAAATTCACTGATGTAATTATTTATTTACTGCATACCTAGAGTACGAGTTTCGGCCAGGATCGTCTTCCCCATGCCCGGAGCGTGGAGGTACATTCGCCACCCTCTTACGTTGGCATTTTGCTCAATTCATATATTTTCATATGCCGCTGCTAGAGTCATAGGATTACTAGCTCAATATTTATTTTTATCACCGCTACGAGAGTGAGTGAGTGAACCCGTCCCGTGACTCAATCCGAGTACACGCGGAAAGCCAATACCCGAGGCTCATTGCCGATTTCTCAACCGTGCACAGTCCCGCGTTTCCCTCGCTTAGGGACGCCCGCGAGCTACAGTCTCAGGTTCACTGTCCGTCCCACATCAAATTGGTATCAGAGCGGAAGGTTGAGTCTAGGGTAATATTTGTTTAAAAAATAAAAAAAAGAGAGTCATTTAAGTCGGTCCGAGGTTGCATTTGCATACCTTTATTCGGTATATCAAAAGGTGTTGTCCGAACGTTAGGTTACGCCTATCGGGAAGGTGATTCACTTGCGTGACCGCGACCTTCGGATCAAACCTCCGTCTAGTACCGGATATGGGTTGAGTCTAGGTTTGTAGGCGAGTCTGCATTCCAACTTTGCATTAGTGTTTAGAGTCGTGTTTAGGTGCTTGCATTAGTCTTGCATAAAAGTTTTGCATAAAAAATAAAAAAAAGTGTTCCAATGCATGTCCACTCCTAGGGGAACCAATTCCCATCTTATGTGCAACTATGGCCAACCCATGCACCCCGAGTAGACCCGTCCAAGGCAATAAGTCTGTGTTTGAGTACATTTGGGAGTATGATAAGTACCGGTTGGAATATGGAGTTGGAGAGGAGAGCACTACGACCTCATTTCAATTCTGGAGAGGTTTACGGCTTCACTTCCAGTTTGAATGTCTTTGCCACGACGCAACCACTCTGGCGCAGTCTTATCTGGTCGCTCTAGAGGTTGAGCCTTTCGAGGTAAGGTTTGATGCCGGCCTTCGGCGAGCATCTACCTCTCAGCCGAGTTCCGAGCTAGTCGGACAGCCTACCCTATGACCTCCCCCACCCCAGTCGGGGAACCCCTCCCCTAGAGCTCCATTGCCATCTACGTCCAATCTTTATTCGGAGTCACCGCATTTGTAGCCACCTCAGCCCGAGCCACCCGTGTTTCTAATGGGAAGGCTTTTCATCGCCGAGCCACTACTTAGTTGGCTCAAGATAGGCTTGGTCCCAAGACCGCCTCGCTACCCACCCACTGACCCCACACTACCATTAGTGCCGGTCAAGGGATTCCATATCACATTCCACTCTAGTCACCATGTTGATACATTGGATGACCTTACTAAGGTTTAGACTGGCAATGGAAGTTGACGCACATATTGGCCAGAGGCTTCAACCAACCCAATAGTCGTAACTTCACCCATCCGGCCTTAGGGTCTATTACCTCGGTGTATGTAACATCTTGTCTTTTTCTATTATAAATATTTTCGTATAAATTTATTGTTTATTGGCTCAACTTCTAAAGAAATTATTAAAATTCTAGAAAATATGAATCTAGTGTAAAATTGAATTTTTAATAACTTTGTCTTCATGTAAGAGCCCAAAATAAAATTCGTATAGGCCCAATTTCACGTTTTAGCAGTTTTTCGTAGGTTTAGAAGGCCTAGTTTAACCATCGCAATTTGGGCCCAATTCTAGCCCAATTGTGCTCCAATTCGAGCCAAACCCTAGCCCATTGATAGATCTTTGCTTTCCCTTCAAAAACCCTAAGTCTAGATGCTTCTACTGGCGGCGGCGGCAGATTAGAACCTTATCCGAAGTTTTCGCCAGAGTTTCTTCATAGGACTCTTCAACCAAATTCGATCTCTAGGAGTCCCCTTAGGCTATTTATAGAGGGTTCTCGACACCATAGAACCCTATTTGCACCAGCATCAGGCGGCGAGATCGATCGTGACCGGGCGTCGGAGAATTTAGGCGTTCTAGGGCAGTACCTAGGGTTCCGGCGACCCTTCTTCTACGTCCCTTTTCCTTCAAGCAAAGGTAGGTTTCTCTCAGGCCAAACAAAAATCTAATGATACCATCTTGTTCGTCTTCCTGAGCTCTTTCTTTGATACCTAATTGCCTAATTTTCGTTCACCATGTTGTTCGAATTTCATGTTTTACTCCGAGATATACAAAAAGGGCAACATTCATGATTATTAGTTAAAGGTTGAATCTTATTGTTTTAGATCTAAATCAAAGCATGCTATCTTGTACAATTTTTAATGCTCTTTCGAACGGTGGTAATTTCCTAAATTTTGTTCACTCTATCATGAGAACTCGAAGTTTTTAGCTTAGCATGTCGAGGTTCTTCGTTGGCGGGTTCCAGGTCATGTGACGCATCTTCCAGACACCGTCACATGAGCCTGACGGTCCCCCGACAGACCGTCACATGAGCCTGACGGCCCTCGGCAGACCGTCACATACCCCCTGTGGTTTAAAATTTTGAAATTAATCTATTTATTTTCTGATACGTAACGCACCTACTATAGACCATTACATGCCTGTAACGCCCCTTATATAGACCGTCACATTCTCTGACAGGGTTTTTTTATCTCTGATTGGGTGTTTAAAACCAGAAACATGCTATGATAGTATGATATCTTGACATATAAACAATATAGAATATGATATTAATCTAGTATTATGATCAAAGACATTAATTTTTCATTGATGAAAGATGTTTAGCAAATCCTAAGTTGAATGATCATGAGGAATTTGATAAAAACTCTTAGTTAATACTTGTATAAGTTCTATTTTTTTATGTAAGATATGTGTTTGATCTTAGCATTATTGTTTGACAGTCATGCCACTCCGGTGGGATGGACTGACCGCACCGTCTTGGTTTCCGTGGTTATTAGTCTCAATTCTTGTAATAGATGGAACTCTCCGCCGGATATTCCTTCCGTCGGACTAGGACCACTATTATGAGACCTCCATAAGACCCCGTGAGCCTCGGATTCCCACCAGGACACCGGGCAGGTTGTACCCTAAAGACTTGAATCCATGAATGTGGTTTGAATCGTGTTTTGGGCCAATTCAATTTAACTGGTATGTGTCCTGTAACGGCCCAAGATTGGACCGTCACAGCCACGTAACGGCCTTGTGTATGACCGTCACGTTCCTGTAACGGCCCTGTTATATACCGTCACAGATAAGATAGTAATAAGGTTCTCTTGTTTTATCATCATGAAGCAATGATCAAGGTTGGCCTTGAACTGTGAGATTATGTGAAATCCTTGTTTACCTAAACACTCATTGTAGTGCCCCAGAATTTATATATGCATTTTCTAGATTATTTAATAATTTTTTGGAATTTATTTGTAATTTATAAGGGCTAAAGAGAATTATAAAAGGATTATTGAACTTTTAGAAGGCCCAATGAATTAACCTAGCCTGTTTAAAGAAGCCCAAAAGGTTTTAAGGACCAAGCCCAATTGGGTTGGCCCATATTCTAGAAGGTCATTAAGGATAAATACTAATCACATATATATATATATTTAAATGGATAAACGAATAAAAGAGTTTTACTTATTTAAAACTCTAGCTACGTTGACTGTAATGGTCCATCGGGCGACCGTCACAGCGAAGTAACGCATGAGAGCTAGACCGTTACACTATGTGTATTCTGTGAGTTGAAGAGTTTGAGACATGTTGAACTCTGAGAACAAGAAATATAACGGTCTATCGTGAGACTGTCACATGCCTCTAACGCATTGGCCGTAGACCTTTACATCCTGTTAGTTCCGTAAAAGAAAGAACAAGTACAAAGATTAAAACTTTGGACTCTTATCCACTAAGGATCGACTTGGGAAGAGTTATAATAATACTGAGGACTCTTAGAGATTAGATTATGACCAAACAAGGACTCTAGAATCGATCTAATCCTCAAACCCTAGCCTAAACTCTATAAATAGGGCATAGTTCTGAACTGTGCGACCCTTCCTTTTTGGACGTAAAGAATCAAGGTAAGGAGTCATTATCTCAGGTAAGCTCTTTAGAAATATTTGTTTACAATACTTTAGACTAACTCCCCTCCAAATTTCACATCTTTAGGTCAAGAGGTCGTGGAGTTAGAGCCCAAGGAAGTTGCTGAAAAAGTCACAGAAGAAGGAAATCTAGGGCAGGATTCTCAATCCAAATCAGAAGCAACAGCCTAAGTTAAGAGGTAGGTTATCTCATGAACGGCAAAAATAACCTGATAGGACTAAAAGCCCTCTGGTTTGATTAAGTTTCATGCATAGTAGAGCATTAATTTCATGTTTTACTAGTTGATATACATGTCATGCATCTCCTAGCCCTAATAGAGAAATTAAAGCATGTTATTCATCTAATTCACTGATACCCATGCATGTAGTTAGCCTATACTTTGTTATCATATCTAGAATAGACATGGAATTTGAGTTAGACATGATATGAGTTGATCTCTTAGGACTCATATCATTTTCTGTCAGCAGATACTGTAACGCATCAGCGTAGGACCGTCATACTCATATAACAGCCCTACGACAGACCGTCACACACCCTGCTATTTTGATTTTCACTGTTGTCTCTAACGCACTTGGACAGACGCGTTACGTTCATGTAACGGCTGGATTCCTGACCGTTACGTTCACTGTGACGCCCCACCTCCAGACCGTCAGAGTCTGTGTTCTGCCAACCCTAAGACAGAATATAACTTGCCAATATTATTTATTATTAAGCCTAGTTACTTAAGTTTTAACCTGATCATGTGATTTTAAGGTTATTTGATTATTCATATTAGTTATTGCCTGTTTTGGTATCCCACTTTTACTTTAAGTTATGTTAAATTCATGAAGCCAAATTCTATAGTTTTGTATTATAAAGCATGACTCTTTTAAAAACATTGTATTGACGGAGTTTCACCATGATTTCCACATTGATTGTACATATCTCTCTCTATCAATAGAGTCAATTCTATAAGTACATGGCACATATTCCGGTATGTTGCCATTAGTTCACACTTTGCACTTTAGGAACACCATCTTGGACATGAGGACCTCTCTATTGGATATTCCTTCCAATGGACTAGGAAATCATTGTTTCAAGACCTCCGTAATTCTCCGCGAGCCTGGGATTCCCACTAGGACGCCGAGTTGGTTGTACCATCAAAGCCCAATAACTAGAATACACTATCGCTATTTTCTGTATCTTGTAATGTAACGGCCTTGCACTGGACCGTCAGGCTCACGTAACGGCCCAATGCCCGACCGTCACATTTCACTGAGTCTAAACTAGTATGCTGGACTCTGGTCACTGTAACGGCCCATTATGGACGCGTTACATAGTGTAACGGCCCAGTAAACGACCGTTACATAGCTTGTATATGTTAACCCAATGTTTGACCAAGGGTTGATATTTCAATGATTCTAGACAAACCTTGATGATCTAGAACTTATCATATTGCTTAATAGACTTAATGTAATGGATGAAAGTTAAGGAAATATACCGTTATGCTGCCGATTTATTCTATAAGCATAACATAGTTTAAATGTCATTCTTGATCTCATATATTCAAATTAAAGCATTCATTCATTGATTATTGTTATCATGGAATTATTGAACTTATTACATTCTTGGCCATACTTTACTGTTACATGCGTGGAAGTAGCTTAATTTATAACTGAAGATGCGATCGAGCACTGATTGTGTTCAAGGGCTCTATGCTAGTCCCCTCGGCTGATTGCCGGAAACATACTATTTTATAAACCATGGGGTATGATGCTACTAGCGTCGCATTGAGCTGGGAGTACTATTTCTATAAATAAGTAAAAATCCACGGCACGACATGACTTTCTTGCTTGATATTCCACAGAAATTCACGAACTATGTACTCAAAAGAGACTTGTGTGATGAATATGTGGCTTGCTAGTACAATCTCGTTACATTCTTGTTCATGGAAGGCCAATATCATGTTCTTGTTATATTCTTGCTAGTTCATTCTTGATCATTCTATCTTACATTATTATCTTGTTACTTTGGTTTAAACGCGTGATCGATTCGCATTCGCATGATTTTACCTTATTCTTTAGATCTAAATTATTAATTTCTTTAATAGTGCCTTCATGTTGATGCAAAGATACCTACTGGGCAAGTGTGCTCATTACCTATTTCCAATGCTTTTCAGGAGATGGAAATAGTTCGAATTCAGATTCGGGTGATTCAAGTAGCGGGTCCGAGAGCGATTGAATGTTGTTATTACAAGAGTGAAGACATAGGAAGTTTATAATGTCTAGATTGAGTCAATGTAATTTTCCTATTTCTTGAGTCTAGTAGAATGAAAATCAAATTAGTGATTGTATCTTTGAATATTGAGCATTATGATATGAAGTTGAAGTTGATTAAATCCTGTGCAATTGCATTTACTTGTGTGATTGTCTCGCGCTCTGATTGATTCTTACTTGCAAGAGGCTTACCATGCCGGCTGTTCGCGCTCCCCGAGTGAGTCTTCCGCTGTAATAAAGGCTCGGGGCGTGACAATTAAGTTGGTATCAGAGCCTAAGTCTCAGGACTTAGGGAAAAGAGTCATGTCATAGGATAAGTCCAAGGTTTAAGGACCCATACCTATGAACTAAGAAGAAATTCCACACCCATGTGAGGATTGGGTAGAACCCGGGATAAGATAACAAATTAGCTTTAAGAATTATTTTGTTCATTCCAATTTCATGAGAAATAACAAGTTGTTATTTTCTCTCAGGTATCCTATTTTCCGAATGGCTCATCGCGTAGATTGGGACGGTATGCAACAAACAGTTGCCGGCCTTACCCAGGCATTGCAGACTATAGCACAAGGTGGTGCAGGGGCAAGGGCTGGTGACCTTCATCGCAATTTCCAGAGTCTAAATCCTCCACGTTTCTATGGATCTTCCAATCTAGACGAAGCAAAAAATTGGATCGATGAGATGAATCGTATATTCGATGTCATACAATGCACTGATCAGGAGAAAGTCGGTCTAGCAACGTTCCAATTGAATAAGGATGCCCGTACTTGGTGGAAGTCGGTTCCGGCACCTCCGGCCGATGCGCCACATACATGGAATGCTTTTCTCACTTTATTTCGTGCCAAGTATTTCTCCGAACATGTGAAGGAAAGGAAGGCTATGGAGTTTGCCTCCCTTCGTCAAGGGATGATGTCAGTAGCAGAGTACGAGTTGCAGTTTTCAAGACTAGCACCATATGCACCACACCTTATTAGTACGGAATTATTAAAGGTGAACCGATTTATGGACGGGTTACGGCCTGATTTTATTCAACAACTGGGGACATAGAACATCCGCACTTATGCAGAAATGGTTCAAAGGGCATATTTATGCGAGAGGACCTTGGAAAAGGTCGAAAAGCTGAAGGGAAAAGGAGAGGAATCTAGCCGGCGCTCAGATCGGCATTATAAGAAAGAGAAGTTTAGCATCACGGAACCATACAAAAGCCGTGATAACAAGAAAAGATCAAGGAACGGGAACGGTGGAAGTTCCCAAAAGAATAGTAAAAATGTTAAAGAAGAGAAGGAGCAAGTTGCCTCGGCGTGCACCTTTTGCGAGAAATTCGGCCACTCGGCTGAAGAATGCTGGAAGCGCCTAGGTGCTTGTTTGCGCTGTGGAAGTAGGGAGCATCGTGTGCCAGATTACCCCCTTATGAAAGATCAATCAAATAATGGAGGACGTAGGAGGCAGGCTCGCCTCAATGCAGTTATAGATGAAGAAGAAGCGCCCAAGGATCAAAATGACGGGCTTATGGAAGGTACTCTTCAAATTTATTCTCGTCCTGCATTCGTGCTATTCGATACTGATGCTTCTCATTCTTTTATCTCCACCACTTTTGCAAACACCTTACCAACTGCATCAGTTCCCCTACCTTCAGATCTCGCTATTACTACACATTTAGGATCTGGAACTAAGCTTACCAAGTACTATCCCGATTGTGAGGTGGTAGTAGAAGGACACAATCTCCCCGCAAACTTAGTATGCCTTGATATGAATGGTTATGATGCCATTTTAGGGGTAGATTGGCTTATAGACCATGATGCTTACATCAACTGCCGAAATAGAATTATATCTTTCCGAAAGTCCGATCTTCCAAGATTTTCTTTTCTTGGCATCAAATACAAGAAGCATCCTACCATTATATCTTCTCTTCACGCCTGCAAACTTATCTCGAAAGGATGTGAAGTTTTTCTTGCTTCAGTCATTGTCACCGAATCTAAGGAAATTATCCTAGCAAACATTCCTATTGCAAATGAATTCCCTGACGTGTTCCCATCCGAACTACCTAGTTTACCGCCCGAGAGGGAAGTAAACGTTACCATTGAACTCATTCCAGGTGCAGCACCTGTTTCTATAGCCCCTTACTGGATGTCCCCCACGGAACTTAAGGAACTAAAGAAGCAATTACAGGAACTTCTAGACAAGGGTTTCATTAGACCTAGCGCATCCCCTTGGAGTGCGCCTGTTCTATTTGTCAAGAAGAAGGATGGTTCTCACAGGTTATGCATCGATTACCGGTGACTGAATCAGCTTACAATCAAAAATAAATATCCATTGCCGCGTATTGATGAGCTCTTCGATCAGCTTTCGGGAGCAGAATATTTTTCTAAGATTGACCTCTGATCAGGTTATCATCAGCTTAGAATCAAAGAAGAGGACATTTATAAATCGGCTTTTCGAAGTCGTTACGGCCACTATGAATTCGTGGTAATGCCGTTTGGGTTAACTAATGCCCCAGCAGCATTCATGCAACTTATGAACAGTGTCTTCCAGCCATATTTAGACCAATTCATCATCGTCTTCATTGATGATATCCTGATATACTCCAAGACAAAAAAAGAACATGAAGAACATCTAAGGATAGCTTTGCAAACACTTAGAGAACACAAGCTATATGCCAAACTCAATAAGTGTGAATTCTGGCTCAATGAAGTCTCATTCCTAGGCCACATTATTTCAAAAGAAGGTATTGCTGTGGATCCTTCTAAGGTAGAAGCTGTCAGAGATTGGAGTCGGCCAACGACTATATCTGAAGTAAGAAGCTTTTTGGGTCTAGCTGGTTATTATAGGAGATTCATAAAGGACTTCTCAAAGATCGCGGTTCCTTTAACTAGACTTACTAGAAAAGAAAATCCTTTTATCTGATCGAAGGACTGTGAAAAGAGTTTCCAAAGTCTTAAGAATCATCTTACAACAGCCCCTATTTTATCACTACCAATGGAGGGTGGTGGATTTAAAGTGTATACAGATGCATCTGGAATTGGCTTAGGATGTGTCCTTATGCAGAATGGAAAAGTGATTTGCTATTCTTCAAGACAATTGAAGCGTCACGAAGAAAATTATCATGTACATGATTTAGAATTGGCAGCAGTTGTTTTCGCCTTGAAAATTTGGCGTCATTATCTTTATGGAGAAAAGTTCACGATCTATTCAGACCACAAGAGCTTGAAATATTTATTCTCTCAAAAAGAGCTTAATATGAGGCAAAGGAGGTGGTTGGAACATCTCAAGAACTTTGATTTTACTATTCAATATCACCCTGGCAAGGCAAATGCTGTAGCAGATGCACTCAGCAGAAAACCAATGGGTATGTTATCAAGTCTCATGATTAGTGTAACTAACCTTATTCCTCAATTTGCTCAGATGAATTTAGATGTTGACATTAAGGAAGAAGATTGCTTCATGGCAAATATCGAGCTCAACCTACATTTATAGAGGATTTGGCCAAGTTATAAGAGGATGATCCAGTTTTACTGGAAATTAAGGTCAATATTGAACAAAGACCGGATTTTACTATTTCCAAAGATGGAAGATTTCTATTCAAGGAACGAATGTGTATACCGGATCATGAAGATACAAAGAAATTGATCTTAGAAGAAGCACATAAATCAAAGTACACCATTCATCCAGGAGGTACGAAGATGTATCAAGATCTCAAAAGAAACTTTTGGTGGCCCAATATGAAGAGGGAAGTAACTGATTTTGTGTCTCGCTGTCTCACTTGCCAACAAATTAAAGCAGAACATTTCAGACCTGCAGGAAATTACAGCCCTTAAGTATTCCAGAATGGAAATGGGAGAGTATAGGAATGGATTTCATTATGGGATTACCTAAGACAAGAGGAGGACATGATGGCATATGGGTAATCATAGATCGATTAACTAAATCTGCACATTTCATACCAATAAAGAGTCGATGGTCTGTGGATATCTTGGCAGCATTATACATCAAAGAAATTGTTAGGCTGCATGGTGTCCCTATCTCTATTGTATCAGATAGAGATCCTCGATTTACATCACAGTTCTGAAAAGTCTACAACATTCACTTGGAACCAGATTAAATTTTAGCACAGCCTTTCATCCACAAACGGATGGTCAGATGGAAAGAACGAATCAGGTAGTAGAAGACATGCTCAGGGCTTGTGTCATTGATTTTGGAGGAAGTTGGCATGATCACTTGCCTCTAGTAGAATTTGCATATAATAATATCTATCAAGCAAGCATACAAATGGCACCTTTTGAAACTCTATATGGAAAAGTTGTCGATCACCAATATGTTGGAATGAAATAGGGGAAAGACAATTTCTAGGCCCCGATCTTATCAGAGATTCTACAGAGAAAATAAAACTCATTCAAGAAAGGATGAAAATGGCACAAGATAGGCAAAAGTCTTATGCTGACAATCGAAGGTGTGACTTGGAGTTTCAAGTAGGAGAACATGTATATCTGAAGGTTTCTCCAGGTCGTGGTATTCGAAGATTTGGCATTAAAGGAAAGCTAACTCCTAGATTTATTGGCCCATTTGAAATTCTTGAAAGGGTCGGTGAAGTGGCTTATAGATTGGCTTTACCTCCACAATTAGCAGGAGTACATGACGTATTTCACATCTCCATGCTAAAGAAGTATGCATATGATCCTGACCATATTATCACTTATGACAAGCTGGAGATTCAGAAGGACTTAACATATGAGCAAACACCAATAAAGATTCTGGAGCGGGAAGTGCGTCAATTAAGGAATAAAGTTATTCCTATGGTCAAGATCCAATGGAAGAAAACATGGCCATATGAAGTAACATGGGAAATCGAAGCAGCTATGCGGAAAAGATTCCAGAATTATTCAACTGTAAGTACACTCTCCACAATCCATGTATTGAATTTGGGGACCAAATTCTTTTAAGTGGGGGAGGGTGTAGTGCCCCAGAATTTATATAAGTATTTTCTAGATTATTTAATAATTTTTGGAATTTATTTGTAATTTATAAGGGCTAAAGAGAATTATAAAATGATTATTGAACTTTTAGAAGGCCCAATGAATTAACCTAGCCTGTTTAAAGAAGCCCAAAAGGTTTTAAGGACCAAGCCCAATTGGGTTGGCCCATATTCTAGAAGGTCAATAAGGATAAATACTAATCACATATATATATATATATATTTAAATGGATAAATGAATAAAATAGTTTTACTTATTTAAAACTCTAGCTACGTTGACTGTAACGGTCCATCGGGCGACCGTCACAGCCAAGTAACGCATGAGAGCTAGACCGTTACACTATGTGTATTCTGTGAGTTGAAGAGTTTGAGACATGTTGAACTCTGAGAACAAGAAATATAACGGTCTATCGTGAGACTGTCACATCCCTCTAACGCATTGGCCGTAGACCGTTACATCCTGTTAGTTCCGTAAAAGAAAGAACAAGTACAAAGATTAAAACTTTGGACTCTTATCCACTAAGGATCGACTTGGGAAGAGTTATAATAATACTGAGGACTCTTAGAGATTAGATTATGACAAAACAAGGACTCTAGAATCGATCTAATCCTCAAACCCTAGCCTAAACTCTATAAATAGGGCATAGTTCTGAACTGTGTGACCCTTCCTTTTTGGACATAAAGAATCAAGGTAAGGAGTCATTATCTCAGGTAAGCTCTTTAGAATTATTTGTTTACAATACTTTAGACTAACTCCCCTCCAAATTTCACATCTTTAGGTCAAGAGGTCGTGGAGTTAGAGCCCAAGGAAGTTGCTGAAAAAGTCACAGAAGAAGGAAATCTAGGGCAGGATTCTCAATCCAAATCAGAAGCAACAGCCTAAGTTAAGAGGTAGGTTATCTCATGAACGGTAAAAATAACCTGATAGGACTAAAAGCCCTCTGGTTTGATTAAGTTTCATGCATAGTAGAGCATTAATTTCATATTTTACTAGTTGATATACATGTCATGCATCTCCTAGCCCTAATAGAGAAATTAAAGCATGTTATTCATCTAATTCACTGATACCCATGCATGTAGTTAGCCTATACTTTGTTATCATATCTAGAATAGACATGGAATTTGAGTTAGACATGATATGAGTTGATCTCTTAGGACTCATATCATTTTCTGTCAGCAGATACTGTAACGCATCAGCGTAGGACCGCCACACTCATATAACGGCCCTACGACAGATCGTCACACACCCTGCTATTTTGGATTTTCACTGTTGTCTCTAACGCACTTGGACAGACGTGTTACGTTCATGTAACGGCTGGATTCCTGACTGTTACGTTCACTGTGACGACCCACCTCCAGACCGTCAGAGTCTGTGTTCTGCCAACCCTAAGATAGAATATAACTTGCCAATATTATTTATTGTTAAGCCTAGTTACTTAAGTTTTAACCTGATCATGTGATTTTATGGCTATTTGATTATTCATATTAGTTATTGCATGTTTTGGTATCCCACTTTTACTTTAAGTTATGTTAAATTCATGAAGCCAAATTCTATAGTTTTGTATTATAAAGCATGACTCTTTTAAAAACATTGTATTGACGGAGTTTCACCATGATTTCCACATTGATTGTACATATCTCTTTCTGTCAATAGAGTCAATTCCATAAGTACATGGCACATATTCCGGTATGTTGCCATTAGTTCACACTTTGCACTTTAGGAACACCATCTTGGACATGAGGACCTCTCTATTGGATATTCCTTCCAATGGACTAGGAAATCATTATTTCAAGGCCTCCGTAATTCTCCGCGAGCCTGGGATTCTCACTAGGACGCCGAGTTGGTTGTACCATCAAAGCCCAATAACTAGAATACACTATCGCTATTTTCTGTATCTTGTAATGTAACGGCCTTGCACTGGACCGTCAAGCTCACGTAACTGCCCAATGCCCGACCGTCACATTTCACTGAGTCTAAACTAGTATGCTGGACTCTGGTCACTGTAACGGCCCATTATGGATGCGTTACATAGTGTAACGGCCCAGTAAACGACCGTTACATAGCTTGTATATGCTAACCCAATGTTTGACCAAGGGTTGATATTTCAATGATTCTAGACAAACCTTGATGATCTAGAACTTATCATATTGCTAAATAGACTTAATGTAATGAATGAAAGTTAAGGAAATATACCGTTATGCTGCCGATTTATTCTATAAGCATAACATAGTTTAAATGTCATTCTTGATCTCATATATTCAAATTAAAGCATTCATTCATTGATTACTGTTATCATGGAATTATTGAACTTATTACATTCTTGGCCATACTTTACTGTTACATGCGTGGAAGTAGCTTAATTTATAACTGAGATGCGATCGAGCACTGATTGTGTTCAAGGGCTCTATGCTAGTCCTCTCGGCTGATTGTCGGAAACATACTATTTTATAAACCATGGGGTATGATGCTACTGGCGTCGCATTACGCTGGGAGTACTATTTCTATAAATAAGTGAAGATCCACGGCACGACATGACTTTCTTGCTTGATATTCCACAGAAATTCAACGAACTATGTACTCAAAAGAGACTAGTGTGATGAATATGTGGCTTGCTAGTACAATCTCGTTACATTCTTGTTCATGGAAGGCCAATATCATGTTCTTGTTATATTCTTGCTAGTTCATTCTTGATCATTCTATCTTACATGAGTATCTTGTTACTTTGGTTTAAACACATGATCGATTCGCATTCGCATGATTTTAACTTATTCTTTAGATCTAAATTGTTAATTACTTTAATAGTGCCTTCTTGTTGATGCGAAGATACCTACTGGGCAAGTGTGCTCATTACCTATTTCCAATATTTTTCAGGAGATAGAAATAGTTCGAATTCGGATTCGGGTGATTCAAGTAGCGGGTCCGAGAGCGATTGAATGTTGTTATTACAAGAGTGAAGACATAGGAAGTTTATAATGTCTAGATTGAGTCAATGTAATTTTCCTATTTCTTGAGTCTAGTATAATGAAAATCAAATTAGTGATTGTATCTTTGAATATTGAGCATTATGATATGAAGTTGAAGTTGATTAAATCCTGTGCAATTGCATTTACTTGTGTGATTGTCTCGCGCTCTGATTGATTCTTGCTTGCAAGAGGCTTACCATGCCGGCTGTTCGCGCTCCCCGAGCGAGTCTTCCGCTATAATAAAGGCTCAGGGCGTGACACTCATAGTCTTTTTACTTGATGTCATTCCAATCTTGTTGGAATTTCTCTTGATCCTAGAAGTAAGTTCGTGAGCTTAACCTTTGAACTCTTGGCCATTAATGTGATGAATGTCTAGACTAGGATCTATGATCCAACCTTTCAATGCCAATGCATCATTAAGGGCCCGGTCTGATCCTGGGAGGAGTGCCCGAAAGTACTTGTGCCCCGGGGAGTTTGTAATGACAAGGTGTGGCATTGCACCGAAGTGCCTGACTAGCGTGATTGGTCTATGACATTTCCACTGTTACTCAATTGCTTAGAAATTCCTTCGTGACATGATGTGCGTGCTTGATATGGCCAATTCCATTTATCATTCCATGACATGAAAAGTTCTGGATATACTTATGTTTACTCTTTACATTGAAAGATCATGTTCTTTTCCTATCTATCTCTTGTCATTTATTTATCATCACTTTTGTTTCAATGCTATTCATAAATGGTTAATAACTTTAATTATGTCTGATGATAGAGATATAAAATCCTATTGGGCTTTGCTCACCCTACTTTCCAATCCTTTTCAGGTACTTCGAATGAGGATGTGCGTTCCGATGGGGACGGGAACGAGTGAATTCGGGAGCGAGCCATTTAGAGTGTATGTTCAAGTCAAGTTTGATTAGTTTTTTTTCTAGAGTGTTGTATTCTTCAGAAGTCCACAAGGAGTCGGGTGTAATTAAATACCTTTTTATTTTGAATTATCAATAAAGTTGGGTTAATTGTTCTTTATTCATTAGTCTGGTGGTTTAGTCTCTTGTGGCAATGTATGCTCTGATTGACATGATTGATATAACTGTTACGTTCTGATTTTTCCGCATCGAGGCGTGACAGTTTTGTGGTATCAGAGCCTAGGTTTTCTTTAGACCCTAGGTTGCTAGTAGTGTTATAGAACCTTTAACCTTGGTAAAGTCAGAATCCGACCCAGTGAGTTGGGTAGAGACTTGGGCTAAAATTAATTAATTAACTAGCTATAAGAAGATAGACTTAATAGAGCGTTCTTAATTACTCTTCTTGTGCTGTAGGAATTTTCCGTGATGGCGGAAGAATGTGCTCAATGGCGAGACATGCAACGTACGGTGCAGGGCCTGACCCAGGCCTTACAGCAAGTAGCTCATGGCGGCGGACAGCAAGGAGCAGGCAATCTACATCGGAACTTTTAAGGCTTGAATCCCCCACGTTTCGGTGGATCTTCGGACCCGGATGAGGCAGAGAACTGGCTGAAGGAGACGGAGAGAATCTTCAGGGTTATGCAGTGCGGAGATCAGGATCGCGTCCTATTAGCGACTTTCCAATTAGATCGTGATGCTTGTGCTTGGTGGGAAGCCACGCTTGGGAATAGGCGTGCCACGTGGAACGAGTTTAAAGAGTTTTTCAATAGCAAGTACTTCTCAGATCGGGTGCAGGAAAAGAAAGCGGCCGAGTTCGCTGCTTTGAAACAAAGGAACTTGTCGGTCGCAGAATATGAAGCCCAGTTTTCCAGATTGTGTAAGTATGCCCCACACTTGGTGTCCACTGAGAAAATGAAGGCAAAAAGATTTTTGAATGGTTTGAAGCTCCAATACATCAATCAATTAGCACCCTTGGAAATCCATATCTATGCCGAGATTGTAAGGAAAGCACAAGTTTTGGAGGACTCGATGGAAATGACTGACCGGATAAGAGGTCGGGATAAGAAAAAGGAGCAGACTACCTATTCCGGGAACTTTAATCCCGGTAATGTACAGAAAAGGCCCAATGGTGGGCCGAGTTTTTCTAAAAATAAGAAACCCAAGGAAGGCGAGAAGAAGTTTGGACCAGCTGTGCCGTCTAAGGCAGTTTGCAAGTATTGTGACCGTCCAGGTCACAAGATGGAAGAGTGTTGGCACAAGTTAGGCGCTTGCTTAAGGTGTGGTAGCAGAGACCACCGAATTCCAGAATGTCCCCTTATTAATGAACCGACAGCATCTGATAAGTCGCAAGGAAGTTCCAAGCGGCAAGGCAGGCTCCAAGCCCTCCAGGAGGCAGAGACCGAGAACCAGACTACCGAGGAAGGAGGTATTGTCGAAGGTGCTTTTACTATTCTTTCCAAGCCGGCATTCGTATTTTTCGACACTGGAGCCACTCATTCTTTTATATCTTTGAAATTTTCTAAGACTTTATCTGTGGAACCGGTGTTATTGGATTCTCATCTTATGATATCCACCCCTATTGGTTCAAGATCCGAGCTTAAGTATTATTATCCTTCTAGTGAAGTTTTGATCAATGGTTGTAATTTATCTGCCGATTTAGTATGCATGAGGATGAAAGATTATGATGTAATCTTAGGGGCTGATTGGCTATCTAAGCATGGTGCTAGTATTCACTGTAAGTCAGGAGTAGTGTCTTTCCCTGGACGTCTGGAGCTTTCTTTCTCTGGCTCTAGGCTATCCAAGTCCGTGCCACTCATTTTGACACTTCGGGCAGATAAGTTGTTAAGGAAGGGGTGTCCAGCATTCTTGGCTTTGATTTCTTTAACTGATAGGAAGGAAGTGGAGTTGAAGGATATTCCTGTTATTCAAGATTTTTTGGAGGTATTTCCAGATGAATTGCTTAGTCTTCCCCCTAAAAGGGAGGTGGTTTTCTCTATTGATTTAATTCCTGGCCCCTCACCTGTTTCAAGAGCTCCCTACCGTATGTCCCCGGCTGAGTTAAGAGAATTGAAGGTGCAGTTGTTAGATTTGCTAGAAAGAGGGTTCATTCGTCCGAGCACTTCCCCATGGGGTGCCCCTGTTCTTTTTGTAAGGAAGAAAGATGGTTCCTTAAGGTTGTGTATCGATTATCGTCAGTTAAATCAGTTCACCGTGAAGAATAAGTACCCATTACCAAGGATCGATGAATTATTTGATTAGATATCGGGAGCCCAGTATTTCTCAAAGATCGATCTCAGATCTGGGTATCACCAATTGAGGATAAAAGATGAAGATATTTTTAAGACGGCATTTCGTAGTAGGTATGGGCATTTTGAATTTGTAGTGATGCCATTTGGACTAACCAATGCTCCTGCAACTTTTATGCAGCTAATGAATAGTATGTTTCGGCCCTACTTGGATCAGTAGGTCATGGTATTTATCGATGATATCCTGATATATTCAAGGAGCAAGGAAGAGCATGAAAAGCACTTGCGAATGGCATTGCAAATATTAAAGGATCAACAGCTATACGCCAAGTTTAGCAAATGTAAGTTCTGGTTGCAAGAGGTATCTTTTCTTGGGCACATTATTTCTAAAGAGGGAATCGCAGTAGACCCTTCTAAAGTTGAGGCAGTACGTAATTGGGAAAGACCTATGAATGTAACAGAGATCTGAAGTTTCTTAGGCTTAGCAGGCTACTATCGAAGGTTCATCAAGGATTTTCCTAAGATTACAGTGCTCTTGACGAGGTTAACTCGTAAGGAGAATTGTTTTGAATGGACAGATGATTGTGAGAAGAGTTTTCAGACATTGAAGGAGTGCTTGACCACTGCTCCAGTTTTGGCCTTACCCTTAGGAGAAGGAGGTTTCGAAGTTTATACCGATGCTTCAGGGATCGGTTTAGGTTGTGTATTGATGCAATGAGGGAGAGTGATAGCTTATTCCTCCAGACAGTTGAGAAAACATAAAGAGAATTATCATGTACATGATCTGGAGTTAGCAGCTATTGTATTTGCTCTTAAGATATGGAGGCATTATCTTTATGGAGAGACTTTCACCGTATACTCAGACCATAAGAGCTTAAAGTATCTATTTTCTCAAAAGGAGTTGAATATGAGACAGAGAAGGTGGCTAGAGTACTTAAAGGATTTCGACTTCTCTATTGAATATCATCCCGGGAAGGCGAATGTTGTAGCAGATGCTTTAAGTAGGAAGCCGGCAGCTAGGCTAGCCAGTTTAATGATTCAAGAATGGAAGTTGTTAGAACAGTTCGCCAGTTTAGATATTACAGAAAAGGAAGATCGAATCTTCGTGGCTCACGTCCAGCTTCGTTCAGAATTGCTAGCAGAAATTAAGCAGTTGCAGGATAATGACCCAGTGCTTGTTGAAATTAAAGAACAGATGGCTAGTCGACCAGATTTTATGTTTACTGATGATGGGAGATTGTTGTTTCAAGGGAGAACATGTGTCCCTAATTCCACAGAAATAAAGTAGAAGATTCTTGAAGAAGCGCACAGATCTAAGTATACTATACACCCAGGAGCTACAAAGATGTACAGAGATTTGAAGAGAACTTTCTGGTGGCCGAACATGAAGAGAGAAGTGGCTGATTTTGTAAGCAGGTGTTTAGTATGTCACCAAGTTAAAGCAGAGCACTCCAGACCTGCTGGAAGTTAAAACCTCTCGAAATACCACAATGGAAGTGGGAAAGTGTTGGTATGGATTTTATTATGGGTTTACCCCGAACACGAGGAGGCCTCGATGGAATTTGGGTGATTATTGACCAATTGACAAAGTCCATACACTTTTTGCCCATTAAGTCAAGGTGGACCGTGGATATTTTGGCTGCCCTGTATGTAAAGGAAATAATAAGATTGCATGGAGTGCCTGTGTCCATCATATCTGACAGAGACCCCAGGTTTACATCTCACTTTTGGAAAGGACTGCAAGCATCATTAGGCACTCGTTTGAACTTCAGTACATCATTTCATCCTCAGACTGACGGGCAGACTGAAAGAGGAAATCAGATTGTTGAAGACATGTTGAGAGCCTGTATAATTGATTTTGGAGGAAGTTGGCATGAACATTTACCTTTGATTGAGTTTGCATACAATAATAGTTACCAATCCAGCATTCAGATGGCACCGTTTGAAGCTTTATATGGCAGGAGTTGTAGATCCCCTCTTTGTTGGGAAGAAATTGGTGAGAAGCAATGGTTCGAACCGGATCTTATCTCAGAATCATCAAAGAACATCCAAGTTATCAGAGATCGTTTGAAGGTCGCCCAGTCCAGACAAAAGAGCTATGCAGATAATAGAAGAAGGGAGTTAGAATTTCAGATTGGGGATCATGTATTTCTAAAGGTATCACCATCAAGAGGAATTAAGAGATTTGGAATTCGAGGCAAGTTAAGCCCAAGGTTTGTTGGCCCATTTGAGATTTTAGAAAGAGTAGGCGAAGTTGCCTATAAATTGGCCTTACCACCACAGCTAGCTGGTATTCACAATGTGTTTTATGTATCTATGCTTCGAAAGTATGTTTATGACCCTTCGCACATTATCCAACAAGCTGATTTGGAATTGAAGAAGGACTTATCTTATGAAGAGAAGCCTATCAAGATATTGGACTTCAAGCAACATCAACTCAGGAATCGATCCATTCCGATGGTCAAGGTCTAGTGGAGTCGGCGTGGAGCTGAGGAAGCAACGTGGGAGTCCGAGGATGCCATAAGGAAATTATATCCTGATTTGTCTTAAGGTTGGTAGTTAGCAGATTCAGTGAATTTGGGGACCAAATTTCTTAAGTGGGGGAGGGTGTAGCATCTTGTCTTTTTCTATTATAAATATTTCTGTATAAATTTATTGTTTATTGGCTCAACTTCTAAAGAAATTATTAAAATTCTAGAAAATATGAATCTAGTGTAAAATTGAATTTGTAATAACTTTGTCTTCAAGTAAGAGCCCAAAATAAAATTCATATAGGCCCAATTTTACGTTTTAGCAATTTTTCGTAGGTTTAGAAGGCCTAGTTTAACCATCCCAATTTGGGCCCAATTCTAGCCCAATTGTGCTCCAATTCGAGCCAAACCCTAGCCCATTGATAGATCTTTGCTTTCCCTTCGAAAACCCTAAGTCTATATGCTTCTACCGGCGGCGGCGGCGGCGGATTAGAACCTTATCCGAAGTTTTCGCCGGAGTTTCTTCATAGGACTCTTCAACCAAATTCGATCTCTAGGAGTCCCCTTAGGTTCTATTTATAGAGGGCTTTCAACACCATAGAACCCTATTTCCACCAGCATCAGGCGGCGAGACCGATCGTGACCGGGCGAGGGAGAATTTGGGCGTTCTAGGGCGTTACCTAGGGTTCCGGTGATCCTTCTTCTACGTCCCTTTTCCTTCAAGCAAAGGTAGATTTCTCTCAGGCCAAACAAAAATCTAATGACACCATCTTGTTCGTCTTCTTGAGCTCTTTCTTTTGATACCTAATTGCCTAATTTTTGTTCACCAAGTTGTTCGAATTTCATGTTTTACTCCGAGGTATACAAAAAGGGCAACATTCATGATTATTAGTTAAAGGTTGAATCTTATTGTTTTAGATCTAAATCAAAGCATGCTATCTTGTACAATTTTTAATGCTCTTTTAAACGATGGTAATTTCCCTAAATTTTGTTCACTCTATCATGAGAAATCAAAGTTTTTAGCTTAGCATGTCGAGGTTCATCGTTGGCGGGTTCCAGGTCGTGTGACGCATCTTCCAGAGACCGTCACATGAGCCTGACGGTCCCCCGACAAACCGTCACATGAGCCTGACGGCCCTCGGCAGACCGTCACATACCCACTGTGGTTTAAAATTTTGAAATTAATCTATTTATTTTCAGATACGTAACGCACCTACTGTAGACCGTTACATGCCTGTAACGCCCCTTATATAGACCGTCACATTCTCTTGACAGGGTGTTTTTATCTCTGATTGTGTGTTTAAAACCAGAAACTTGCTATGATAGTATGATATCTTGACATATAAACAATATAGAATTTGATATTAATCTAGTAGTATGATCAAAGACATTAATTTTTCATTGATGAAAGATGTTTAGCAAATCCTAAGTTGAATGATCATGAGGAATTTGATAAAAACCCTTAGTTAATACTTGTATAAGTTTATGTAAGATATGTGTTTGATCTTAGCATTATTGTTTGACAGTCATGCCACTCCGGTGGGATGGACTGACCGCACCGTCTTGGTTTCCGTGGTTATTAGCCTCAATTCTTGTAATAGATGGAACTCTCCGCCGAATATTCCTCCGTCAGACTAGGACCACTATTATGAGGCCTCCATAAGACCCCGCGAGCCTAGGAATCCCACTAGGACGCCGGGCAGGTTGTACCCTAAAGACCTGAATCCATGAACGTGGTTTGAATCGTGTTTTGGGCCAGTTCAATTTAACTGGTATGTGTCCTGTAACGGCCCAAGATTGGACCGTCACAGCCCCGTAACGGCCTTGTGTATGACCATCACGTTCCTGTAACGGCCCTGTTATAGACCGTCATAGATAAGATAGTAATAAGGTTCTCTTGTTTTATCATCATGAAGCAATGATCAAGGTTGGCCTTTAACTGTGAGATTATGTGAAATCCTTGTTTACCTAAAGACTCATAGTCTTTTTACTTGATGTCATTCCAATCTTGTTGGAATTTCTCTTGATCCTAGAAGTAAGTTCGTGAGCTTAACCTTGGAACTCTTGGCCATTAATGTGATGAATGTCTAGACTAGGATCTATGATCCAACCTTTCAATGCCAACGCATCATTAAGGGCCCGGTCTGGTCTGGGAGGAGCGCCCGAAAGTACTTGTGCCCCGGGGAGTTTGTAATGACAAGGTGTGGCATTGCACCGAAGTGCCTGACTAGCGTGATTGGTCTATGACATTTCCACTGTTACTCAATTGCTTAGAAATTCCTGCGTGACATGATGTGCGTGCTTGATATGGCCAATTCCATTTATCATTCCTTGACATGAAAAGTTCTGGATATACTTATGTTTACTCTTTACATTGAAAGATCATGTTCTTTTCCTATCTATCTCTTGTCATTTATTTATCATCACTTTTGTTTCAATGTTATTCATAAATGGTTAATCACTTTAATTATGCCTGATGATAGAGATATAAAATCCTACTGGGCTTTGCTCACCCTACTTTCCAATCCTTTTCAGGTAGTTCAGATGAGGATGTGCGTTCCGATGGGGACGGGAACGAGTGAATTCGGGAGCAAGCCATTTAGAGTTTAGTTCAAGTCAAGTTTGATTAGTTTTTTTTTCTAGAGTGTTGTATTCTTCAGAAGTCCACAAGGAGTCGGGTGTAATTAAATACCTTTTTATTTTGAATTATCAATAAAGTTGGGTTAATTGTTCTTTATTCATTAGTCTGGTGGTTTAGTCTCTTGTGGCAATGTATGCTCTGATTGACATGATTGATATAACTGCTACGTTCCGATTTTTTCGTGTCGGGGCGTGACAGTGTACACCTTGGGTCATATCACCACGGAGGTTCTTTTGTTCCTCCCCATGCCGGCCGAGCCTAACTACATCCCCTTTATCCCGAGGGAGGAACCATATCTTTTACCGTCCCATTTTCCACGATGAATTAAGGTGACCCTATACACCTTCAAGAATTCTAAACATGGGACTGTGTCATGAGGGAACCCATCTCGAGGGGTCACACATTCTTTGACCCTTTCGACCCCTTCCCTAGTGAGCCTCGTGACCCACCCCTTCCTTTCTACCTTGTCAGGGAAGTCCACTACCACACCCCTTCCCTACGGGCCAGTCCACTTACACTCAACCAGGGTACCGTTCGACGGTCATCATATAGGGGTGACGAAGAAGGAGCATTCGGCTCTCTTAGCCCTCTCAAGTCTCCCAAATCCAACAGGCAGCCACATGCTAGGGACATATTAGGATGTCTAGGAGTCCCCCATTTTGTCAACCATCGATTGCATCTAGTGTATGCATGGCACACATTCGGATGTCTTGGTCCACCATTGCATGTGTATGGGTTGGACTAACAATAGGTTTGTATAGGGTCATGTGTGAGTCCGTGTTTTTTTTATTGTCGAGTGCATAGTGAGTCTGCATGTATCGAGTTGAGTCGGTCTCAGGTCAGCTCACGTTGTCAGTCCCTTCCGAGTGTGAGGCAAGTCGGGTCTAAATGCGTACGTTGTAGACTTGCCGAAATTTGGGATCGACTCTACCATTCTATGTCTCAGATCTAGTCACATACAGGGACCTAGCGGTGATTCCTAGTGAGTCATTGAGCCGTCTCCTTCCTTTGAGACTGACCCCACTCCGGAGTGTCCACCACTAGCCTCATTCCCACAGCAGTGTGAGCATATCGAATATATACGGGATGAGCAGGTGACGATTTACGTGGAGTGGAGCGTACTCCGCACTTTCTAGTTCAGTGACGGATCCACAGGAGTCACACGAGCAGCCACACCCCTTACTCGACGGGGTCGAGTTCTTCCCACCCGGGGAGAATTGATGGGAATCAACACCGGACACTACATTTTTTTTTTACATTTGTGTCATTTTGTTTGCATTTATATCCCTGGATAATTGGGTTTACAATTGTAAGGCGTTATAAGCCTATTTGTTAGTCTTTAGGAATCTTGGGTTTCTATGTAAATTGCCAGTGGGTCCAACAAGGTCCCCCACCCTCTTTCCCATTGGTCCACCTAGGTTCTAGGGCCCATGTGGGGCTGGTTCAAAGTCCAAGATTAGACTTGGACCAATGGGGGGACGAGGTGGAAGAAAAATCAAACTTGGACCAAGTAAAGTCCAAGATGATCCCCCCTTATAATATAGTTTATTCCATGTTTTATTTTTATTTAATTTGGTCATTTGACCACATGGGGGAAGAAAATACTATCCCTAGTTTACCCCTCCTCTCTCTCCCATGAAATTCCAGCCCCCCACCCCTTGCCATTCTCTATATAAGCCTATGTATAGTGTCATTAGAGATTTTAATGAAGAATTAAGCATTTTTGCCAAAAGCAAGTGCAAGGGCGCCCCTCTCTCTCTCCCACCCCCTTCAGATGGTTTTGTGTGAAATTCTTGAGGTGTGAAGCCTCCTCCGATCCCCCTCTCTGAGTGTGAAGCTCAGCATGCCGCCACCACTGCCATCGAGCCGCCGTCGCACCGCCACCGCCGCCTCGTCGGAATTCTGTCCACCTCAGGATAGAAGGTTGAAGCATGATTTTTATCTCCACATCAGGAGATCTGATCGAGCTGCAATTTTGAGTTTGTTTTTCTTGTTATCCCCAGTCTCTATTTTAAATTTCGCGCCAATCATAGGTGATTTGTTATTTTTCTTGTAATTTTAGTTCCACCCCTGACAATTTGCCAGTTTGCAGGTCTGTAGGATAGGAGTCTATTTTTCTATTTTTCCCACCCCCTTATACATCGCTAGAAAATCCCCAAAAGTTCATGTGTATCCCTCACTTTCCTACCTTCCACCTATAATTTTTCTAGGGTCTAGATCTATCGTCTTCCTGTCGGTCAAAATTCATTTTCAAGGAAAACTTAGTCTGTTCTGTGTGTCTGCCAGTCTGAGCCAAGAGAAAATCTTTGTGGAACATTCATTTTTATTTTCAATCCATTCACTTGATGGATCTGAAAAAATTATATGTTGTATCCCTCTGAGTCCTCTATCCATCGGTAGCAAGTTTGCATCCATCCGACACCGGATCTGGCCGCAAGAAATCTTTTCGTGAAGGCGCGCAGAGCAGATCCGAGCCCAGCCAGCACAATCCGTCCGAGAATTAATTCCACAGAAAATACGTCAGCGCACACTCGGTCACCGCTGCTCCTGGGGATCGATCAGCAACCTTCCAGCAGCACCCCAGCAAGCCGCATCAATAAAGAGACGACCGGAAGACCCCATCCCAGTTGCTGAGTTCCATTGTTGTACCGAGTTGGAACAGTACCGAGTCGGAACTGAGTCGGACCAGCAGACCATCTCTGGCCCGAAAGCCCTTCTGGCTTGCTGCCTGTCAACCCGATTTCGCTACTCCCGGGTCCCATTGTAGCCGTTTACCTCCCTGCGTGGAGTGGGTAATTAAATTCACTGCTGTAATTATTTATTTACTGTGTACCAGGAGTACGAGTTTTGGCCGAGATCGTCTTCCCCATGCCCGGAGCGTAGAGGTACATTCGCCACCCTCCTACATTGGTATTTTGCTCAATTCGTATATTTTCATATGTCGCTGCTAGAGTGATAGGATTACTAGCTCAATATTTATTTTTATCACCGCTACGTGAGTGAGTGAGTAAACCCGTCCCGTGACTCAATCCGAGTACACGCGGAAAGCCGATACCCGAGTCTCATTGTCGGTTTCTCAACCGCGCACGATCCCGCGTTTCCCTCGCTTAGGGACGCCCGCGAGCTAGAGTCTCAGGTTCATTGTCCGTCCCACATCAAATTGGTATCAGAGCGGAAGGTTGAGTCTAGGGTAATATTTGTTTAAAAAATAAAAAAAAGAGAGTCATTTAAGTCGGTCCGAGGTTACATTTGCATACCTTTATTCGGTATATCAGAAGGTGTTGTCCGAACGTTAGGTTACGCCTATCGGAAAGGTGATTCACTTGCATGAGCGCGATCTTCGGATCAAACCTCTACCTACTATCGGATATGGGTTGAGTCTAGGTTTGTAGGCGAGTCTGCATTCCAACTTTTCATTAGTGTTTAGAGTCGTGTCTAGGTGCTTGCATTAGTCTTGCATAAAAGTTTTGCATAAAAAATAAAAAAAATGTTCCAATACGTGTCCACTCCTAGGGGAACCAATTCCCATCTTATGTGCAACTATGGCCAACCCATGCACCCCGAGTAGACCCGTCCAAGGCAATAAGTCTATGTTTGAGTACATTCGGGAGTATGATAAGTACCGGTTGGAATATGGAGTTGGAGAGGAGAGCACCACGACCGCATTTCAGTTCCGGAGAGGTTTACGGCTTCACTTCCAGTTTGAATGTCTTTGCCGCGACGTGACCACTCTGGCGCAGTCTTATCTGGTCACCGTAGAGGTTGAGCCTTTCAAGGCAAGATTTGATGCCGCCCTTCGGCGAGCATCTACCTCTCAGCCGAGTCCCGAGTCGGTCGGACAGCCTACCCCATGGCCTCCTCTACCCCATTCAGGGAACCCCTCCCCTAGAGCTCCATTGCCATCTACGTCCGATCTTTATTCGGAGTCACCTCATTTGGAGCCACCTTAGCCCGAGCCACCCATGTTTCTAACGGGAAAGCTTTTCATCGCCGAGCCACTACTTAGTTGGCTCAAGATAGGCTTGGTCCCTAGGCCGCCTCGCTACCCACCCATGGACCCCACGCTACCATTAGTGCCGGTCAACTCATTCCATACCACATTCCAGTCTAGTCACCATGTTGATACATTGGATGACCTTACTAAGGGTTTAGACTGGCAATGGAAGTTGACGCACTTATTGGCCCGAGGCTTCGACCAACCCAATAGTCATAGCTTCACCCATCCGGCCTTAGGGTCTATTACCTCGGTGTACACCTTGGGTCATATCACCACAAAGGTTCTTTTGTTCCTCCCCATGTCGGTCGAGCCTAACTACATCCCCTTTATCCCGAGAGAGGAACCATATCTTTTACTTGAGGCCCCTGTCCCATTTTCCACGATGAATAAAGGTGACCCTCTACACCTTTAAGAATTCCAAACATGGGACTGTGTCATGAGGGAACCCATCTCGAGGGGTCACACATTCTTTGACCCTTTCGACCCCTCCCCTAGTGAGCCTCGTGACCCACCCCTTCCTTTCTACCTTGTCAGGGAAGTCCACTACCACACCCCTTCCCCACGGGTCAGTCCACTTACACTCAGCCAGGGGACCGTTCCACGGTCATCATATAGGGGTGACGAAGAAGGAGCATTCGGCTCTCCTAGCCCTCCCAAGTCTCCCAAATCCAACAGACAGCCGCATGCTAGAGACATATTAGGATGTCTAGGAGTCTCCCATTTTTTCAACCATCGATTGCATCTAGTGTATGCATGGCACACATTCGGATGTCTTGGTCCACCATTGCATGTGTATGGGTCGGACTAACAATAGGTTTGTATAGGGTCATGTGTGAGTCCGTGTTTTTTTTATTGTCGAGTGCATAGTGAGTCTACATGTATCGAGTCGAGTCGGTCTCATGTTAGCTCGCGTTGTCAGTCCCTTTCGAGTGTGAGGCAAGTCGGTTCTATATGCGTACGTTGTAGACTTGCCGAAATTTGGGATCGGCTCTACCATTGTATGTCTCGGATCTAGTCATATACAGAGACCTAGCGGTGAGTCATTGAGCCGTCTCCTTCATTTGAGAGTGACCCCACCCCGGAGTGTCCACCACTAGCCTCATTCCCACAGTAGTGTGAGCATATCGAATATATACGGGATGAGCAGGTGACGATTTACGTGGAGTGGAGCGTACTCCTCGCTTCCTGGTTCAGTGACAGATCCACAGGAGTCACATGAGCAGCCGCACCCCTTACTCGACGGGGTTGAGTTCTTCCCACCCGGGGAGAATTGATGGGAATCAACACCGGGTACTACATTTTATTTTTACATTTGTGTCCTTTTATTTACATTTATATCCCTAGGTAATTGGGTTTGCAATTGTAAGGCATTATAAGCCTATTTATTAGTCTTTAGTAATCTTGGGTTTCTATGTAAATTGCCAGTGAGTCCAGTAGGGTCTCTCACCCTCTTTCCCATTGGTCCACCTAGGTTCTAGGGCCCATGTGGGGCTGGTTCAAAGTCTAAGATTGGGCTTGGGTCAAGGGAGGGACAAGGTGGAAGAAAATTCAAACTTGGGCCAAGCAAAGTCCAAGATGCTCCCCCCTTATAATATAGTTTATTCCATGTTGTATTTTTATTTAATTTGATCATTTGACCACATGGGGGAGAAAAATGCTATCCATAGTTTACCCCTCCCCTCTCTCCCACGAAATTCCCAGCCCCCCACCCCTTGCCATTCTCTATATAAGCCTATATATAGTGTCATTAGAGATTTTAATGAAGAATTAAGCATTTTTACCAAGAGCAAGCGCAAGGGCGCCCCTCTCTCTCTCTCCCACCACCTTGCATATGGATTTCTATAAAATTGTTGAGGTGTGAAGTCTCCTCCCCTCCCCCTCTCTGAGTGTGAAGCTCAGCACCACCACCGCCATCGCCATCGAGCTGCTGTCGCACCGCCACCGTCACCGCGTCGGAATTCTATCCACATCAGACAGAAGGTTGAAGCCTAATTTTTATCTCCACATCAGGGGATCGGATCGAGCTACAATTTTGAGTGTTTGTTCTTCTTGTTATCTCCAGTCTCCATTTTAAATTTCGTGCCAATCAGAGGTCATTTACTATTTTTCCCGTAATTTTAGTTCCACCCTTGACAGTCTGCCAGTTTGCAGATCTGCAGGATAGGAGTATGTTCGTCTATTTTTCCCACCCCCTTATACATCTCCATAAAATCTCCAAAAATTCATGTGTGTTCCTCACTTTCCTACCTTCCACCCATAATTTTTCTAGGGTCTAGATCTATCGTCTTTCTACCGCTGAAATTTGTTTTCAGGAAAAACTCATTATGTCCTATGTGTCTTTCAGTCCGAGCCAGCAGAAAATCTTTGTGGAATAGTCATTTTCATTTTCAATTCATTCACTTGATGGATCTGAAAAAATTATATGTTGTATCCCTCTGAGTCTTCTATCCATCGGTACCAAGTTTGCGTCGATCCGACACCAGATCTGGTCGCAAGAAATCTTTTTGTGAAGGCGCGCAGAGTAGATCCGAGCCCAGCCAGCACAATCAGTCCGGTAATTAATTCCTCGAAAAATATGCCGGCGCACACTCGGTCACCGCCGCTCCCGGGGATCGATCAGCAACCTTCCCGCAACGCCCCAGCAAGCCGCAGTAGCAAGGAGATGACCGAAGACCCCATCCCAGTTGCTGAGTTCCCTTGCTGTACCGAGTTGGAACAATACCGAGTCGGAACTGAGTCGAACCAGCAGCCCGTCTCCGGCCTAAAAGCCCATCCGGCTTGCTACCTGTCAACCCGAGTTCGCTACTCCCGGGTCCCATTGTAGCGCTTTACCTCCCTGCGTGGAGTGGGTAATTAAATTCACTACTGTAATTATTTATTTATTGTGTACCAGGAGTATGAGTTTTTGCCGAGATCGTCTTCCCCACGCCCGGAGCGTGGAGGTACATTCGCCACCCTCCTACATTGGCATTTTGCTCAATTCGTATATTTTCATATGCCGCTGCTAGAGTGATAGGATTACTAGCTCAATATTTATTTTTATCACCGCTGCGTGAGTGAGTGAGTGAACCTGTCCCGTGACTCAATCCGAGTACACGCGGAAAGCCGATACCCGGGGCTCATTGTCGGTTTCTCAACCGCGCACGATCCCGCGTTTCCCTCACTTAGGGACGCCCGCAAGCTAGAGTCTTAGGTTCGCTGTCCGTCTCGCATCAGATTCATATTGGGGAGGTAACTTCTCCTCATAACCCGGATTTGTTAAAACTTAATCCATCCTAAACCAATTTTAATTGGTTTAGAAAAGAGAAGAAATGAAAGTTTAGGGGGAGAGGTAAGTGTTTTCAAATACACCAAAGGAGGTGACCACAATCAACGTCCTAGAATTTTCTTTTTCTCTTCTTTTTGTTCACTCGGAGGAGAGAAGGAAACTAAGTGGGCGAAAGGTGAACTCCGGGGAACTTAATAGAAACTTCACTCAAAACCCAGGATGAGCTATAGGTACTTCCGATGTTACAACCTGTCTGGCGACTGTGTGGGAATCTACGGTTCGTGCAGACTCACGGAGGTCCCCTATTGGATCGAACCAATTGCACCCGAGTGGGAATCCTCAGGTGAAGGGCTCAATTCCAACGGGAAGGGTTCCTACAAAGGGGTGATGCTGACTCTTCCTAAACCCAACCACATTTAACCTGTAAAGATTAATCCCACAATACACAAACAAAACAACCACGAAAGCAAGCTGTTGTAAGGAGATCACAGAAAGAGAACAGGGGGCGGCCAAATCACTGGCCATTTACAAACATGGCCGGCCAGGTCGAGCGACACACAAGGGGCAAAGGCGGCCAGAATGTTGGCGTTCTGGCCAAGGGAAGGGCGGCCAGACCGAGGGTCGTCTGGGGCCCAGGGCAGCCAGAGTCCTGGTCGCCCACGAGATGGCCTAGGCGGCCACTGGGTTGGTCGCCCAGAGGCCTAGGCGGCCAGGGGTTTGGCCTCCTTCTGTCTAACTTTCAGAAGATGCAGAAACAGAGCTACGTAAACTAAACTATTGTAAACACATGGCTCAACTATTCTTGGACTTCAAGCATCAGGAACTCACAGTAGGCATTGGAGGGTCCCACTGTGATTGCCACTTCGCTTGTAGGCGCCCGGGATTGGCTGGATGATATGATGATGATGATTATGTTGATTTGGAGATGGACGCCCTACGTGGTGTTCTCCTCAACCTTCCCGGGCCTGGATACCTACAGAGGAACCAATAAAAGCATTAGGAAATCGTGATCACCAGAGGTGTTTACCTGAACCTCACAGGGATGATGATCACGGTGAGATGATCCAATAGGGAGAAAATGGGGTCCCTCTTCCTCATCCTCGGCCGGCCAAGGACGCGGAGCCCTGCTATGTCCCTTATGCTGAAGTCCTGTTAAACAACGTAGCTCAAAGAAAAAGAAAGAAAGAAGCCATTAATAAAGTGATAAGTGTAGCATCTACTCTAATGAGAACTAGCACAACGGGAATGATGGTGGCAAGATTGCTTGGGGTTGGTGGGAAGGAGGGATGGCCGAGACTTTCGACCACCCACCTCCCCGTTTGTTTTGGAAGGAAACCTCTAAACGTAGGAGCTAAAGGATTATGCTATATGCATATGCAATGTGCGTATCCGGAAACCGTGATGCAAGAGGTAGAGAATAAGAGTTCCAAAACTCAAACCAGATCAAAGGCATAGGAGGAAGATGGCCGGTGCGGCTTTCTTCTCACCCTCCGGGGAAGACTCCGCCGAATCCTTCTCTTCGGATCTCCTCTTCCGAGACCTGAAAGAAAACCAAAACGAAAACCAAAATCCTTCCCCACCACCACCATCCGTCCTCGTCCAATCACTTGGAAATTGGTGGTTTTGTTCTTCCCCGTCGGAGGCTTGAGACCGTGGGGAGAAAATCATGGAAAACGAGGGGGAGAACGTGCTCACGAACCAAGCCACGTTCGCTGACCAAGTAAAACCAGGAGGGCGGCCATCGACTTGGCCTTCTTGAAGGGGAGGGTGGCCAGTAGGGCGGCCAGACTACTGGCCACCCAGCTGGGGAGGGCAGCCATCGGTCTGGCTGCCCAGGATCAAGGGCGGCCAACTCTTTGGCCACCCAGACCATGGTCCTTGGGCCCCTAAATGGACGAGGCCCAACAGCTTCAAGGCTACGGGCTGGGCTTTAAAACTCAGGACATAGATAAACCAGGTGCAACAATTAAGCGTCATTCACACGAAGGTCCATTGGGGATCTGCGGGATGTCGAAAATTAGGCGTCTACATATGGTTGCGGCAGGCCCTTTAGCATCAGGGCAACCGCCCCTCCATAGCAGTGAAAGTGTACAGCCCATCGGCCAAAGGGATAAATTCAAAGCCCACGACGAAGCTTCAACAATAAACGCCAACTCCCTTGGCGGGTGAAGAGCAATAATATGAGGGAGTTGGGAAGTTGGAATAGGAAGCATCGTGTCGCCTAGGGATTGTGGCGTATAAAGAGTGTTGAACAAAATGGGCATTCACCCCTTGTATGGAAGAATGGGTTTAAGATTGGAAAGTTGAAACAAGGGGTGCCCTGCCCGGCCCATGGGCATGAATTTACACGGCATCAAGACTTGACATTTCTCAGTGAGCATCAGCGGGGACTTGGCCTCTTTAACCATGCTCGGCAAAAAAATGCGGATTGGCATCCGGCAAATAAAGTCTTGCATCTTGAACAACATAGCCACGACCAAATCCTTCTTGCCCGGCTCTTGATCATGTTCGGCACAAGTACTTGTAGAAGGACTCCCATTTTGAGTGGTAGAGGAAGGTGAAGCGGAGGTGGAAGGCTCCATGGATGGTGGAGGTGGAATCGAAGGTGTTGGCGGGAACACGTCGAGCCTCTCCCTTTGCTTGGAAGCGGACGGGGTTGGCTCAAGTGCAAAAAGGGGTGGATCCTGCTCAGGATTCACCATGGGTAGAGGAGAAGGGTTAAGTGGTGAAATAGGTGTAGTTGGGTTAGGGGTTAATGTAGACACCCATTTTTGGCTGATAAGTTGAGCCATTTCTTTATTCTCCAAGTTAATGCCCCAATTGATCCATAATTGGTTGATTTTCTAGGATATTTTCTCTCTATTCTCGGCCCTGCAATTCAAATTCCGTACCTTGGATCTCGTCTCGAACTTGGCATTCTCGCGCTATTCACTCATATCACTTTCTTGTTCATAGCGCGCTATGAGACTGATTGAACGCCCATTTAAACGGTCGTTATTTCTTGATATTAGATCTTTGCAGCATCCACTGAGTCTCTATCTTACTTAATACTTGATTGAATGATTGTCCAATGAGTGTTTATTCCTTTTCCAATCATTTGGCTGGTCGATCATGGTCACGCTATATCATTATAGCGCGTTCATGAAGAACGCGCTATAGCATGCTAGCGCGTTCTCAGTCAGAAACCCAGTCCGACCCGGACTTCCCCCTTTTGATTTGGGTCCTTATTTTGGTAAGTTTCCAATCATATTTCATCCAAAGGAAGGTTCCTAATCCTATTAGGAGTCCTTTGCCCTCATTAATTGGCAGGATTACCTTGATTTGAGCCGTGAAGTCATTAGATTGGATCGAACTTCGACCTAGGGTTCGTTCTTGATCCTTCTCCTATAAATTGGACCCTTGGCCGTCGTTCTGAAGGGTTGCAACTCGAGATCTTGACGAGGAGGAGGCTGCTCTTCGTTCCAAATCAATAATTCCTTGCTCCTTCCACATCCAAGGGAGTATTTTGGGGCTTATCGTGTTCTTCCTCGTTCTTAGTTTTTTTTCTCCCCAATTCGTTTCTTTCAATCCTCACATAGCATTGCATATTGATTTCAAAATCACTTATTTTACAAAATACACGCATTCACACACACACACTAAACCTATTTTGGCCCTTCCATAGGGGTTTAAAAACCACCAAACCCCCAGGTAATCGAGCCCTTCTTTTACATGCTTTTGATCAAGAATAGGGGCAGATTCTACACTAATCACAAACTAATAGGTATTTTCTTTGTTGTTTAAATTATTTTGCAGGCACCAGAAGATAGATACGTGGAGCCCTTGCACCTTGGCCGGCCTTGGAGCAAGGAAGGAACGAACCAAAATTCACCCCGCTCACTGACTGATATCGCGCCATATGAACATAGCGCGATCTTGAAGAAGGCGTTAGCACGATATAGCGCGTTAATACCCATGCCAACTCTTGGCCCTCTTTGAATTTCTGAGGTATGTAACATGCCCTTGATTTGATCTTCACATTGTTTGGCATGTTGTTGGCCTCAATGGCGATCACAGATTATAATTATTACATGTGACCCCCCTTTTATCATTGTTTTAGTTCCAGATTTCTTATCAAATCATCACTTATTCAAATCATCAATTGGGGAGGTCTAATTTCTGATCTACATATTTTGGCGATCACGGTGGGACACTTTGTGCCACCACGTTCGTTCTTTTGTTTGCCTGCTTGTTAATCCATCGAAGTGTGTGTGATTATTTATCTCATTGGGTTTTCCCCCTCTGTCTTTAGTCGCGCTATATGTCCATAGCGCGTTCTATCAGATCGCGCTATTGATATATAGCGCGTTCTTCACCCGAGGGTATTTCACTCACACCTTCTGTCAGGGTTCTAATTGTCATCTTCTCTGGTTGCATCTTGTACATTTTCTGTGTTGTATTCATTTTTCCTATATTTTCTTGTTATTTGCTAGTTCTAGTTTAGATATTCTTGCATTGCATAGCATCATAATCTTGTTGGTTTGGGAGACCTCATCTCTCCACCCCTTTTAGGATCCATACCCCCTTGGTGAAGGAAGGGCCCTCCATTGAGCATTCTGTCTCATTGGACAGGAAACTTCTAAACCAAGACTCCGTAAGTCCCCGCACCCGTGGATTCCCTCACAGACGCCGGGCCAGTTGTACCTTGAAGTTCCCCAGGTTTAGTTGGCCTACGCGCAGTGAGAGTTGACCTAGTTGGCACCGGAGTTAAACCACATTGAAAACTAGGTTCTTACCTTGAGTGAGTTATTTAAATTTATCAAAACAAAATTCCATCACATCAAGGTACATATAGAAGCAAAAGGAGCAACATTCATTGTTTGATATTTTTGCTTATTGAGTGGAATCATTTGTGGACTCGCATAGTGTTCTGCTTTGATTAAACAAGTCAACATGTCTAATAATTTTTATAACAAAGAGGATAATCAACCAAGCACATCCTATATTCCTCATCACGACACTTCCAAGGGACCGCGTCCTCACTCTTATGGTATTGCCCGACCTATGGGTAATTTCCAATCTCATGGTCCCTCACATTCTCTACACGTTACTATTCTCTCAGGACCATCTCCTCCAAATGATGAGAAGGTCTCCCAAATCTTGCATGCTATAGATCATCTCATCCCTCAACAAATCCAAGCCCTTAAGGCTATCGTTGAGGGCACATCTCCTTCTCATCCTCCTTCCAATCCCACACGGGTGGCCCATCACCCACCTCTTTTTGTTCATACACGAGTAACTCATTGTCCTCCCTCCTCTCTTATTCGCACTCCCGTTCAAGGAGCACACCCTTCTTCCACACATATTCCTTCCCGGGTAATTCATCACCCATCTCCTTCTATTCTTCATTCTTCACGGCCCCAAGGCCCACACATTCCTTGCAACCCTGTCCGTCCAGGTCCTTCCGTGGGTCAGCCCATTAACTCTCCACTACGGCCTTTACATCAAGCCACCCATTCTTCAAGGCCTTGCCAACCCTCTGTTGCTCAAGTTACACCCCTCCAACGAACTCTTATTGATAAAGTCGCTTCATTGGAGGAACAGTTAAAGAGGGTTACGAGCCCACGGCCTGTTCCTCCTCCTCCAGTCAATCCTTTCCACACCGCTCTAAATGACATTACAAAGATGGAGAAAGATTGGAAGGACAAGAGAGAAGACCACGGCATCAACAACGCAAGCGAGCAAAAGTCGACAAATTTCATTATTCAAGTGGACGCCGTCCGCCCTCCACCCATTCACCCCATTCACTCATATGGCCCTCCGCCTCCACGTCCGCAATATCGTTACACTCCACCACCCACATATACGCCTTCACTACGGTGTCCACTTGAACCTGCTAATGAAGAACCGACGATTGAAGAATTCGAGGTGGCACGTGACGATGAAGCTCTACAGGCACCCCTTCCGAGTCTTCTTCGTTTTCCTCTCCCTCCGCTACCACTGGATGAACCCCCCGCTCACGACAAAGCCACTGTCCCAAATCCAACCCCCACCTATTGGTGTTATGATGATGGGTCAATACTCTAATTACCCACATCAGGGCACCAAGACATGTCTCTTGCCCCAAACACCGCTCGCCCCATTCGGCGTTTCCTCTGTACCAAACCTTCCACTAAACCTCCATCAGCTACACCATTGGCCTCCACAACACCGGCTCCCACCGAGCCTTCCACTAAAACTCCACCCATTAAGCCGTTAGCATCCACGCCATCGGCCTCCACCAAGCCCACCATGGAACCTTCTCCAATTAACCTCTCATTACTGCCACCTTGGTCCACCATTACACCTTTAACCACTAACCCAATTACCCCTACTCCACTGCTTAACCCTTCACCTTTACCCCCGGCTAATCCTGAGCAGGATCCATCCCTTTTTGCACTCGAGCCAACCCCAACTACTCCCAAGCAAGGGGAGAAGCTCGACGTGTTTTCTCCAACACCTTTTATCACACCACCATCCATGGAGCCTTCCACCTCCACCTCACATTCTCCTACCACTCGTAATAGGGGATTCATGTCAAGTACTTGTGCCGACAATGATCAAGAGCCGAACAATAATGATTCAACCATGACTGTGCCATTCAAGATGCAAGAATTTATCTGTCGGATGTCAATCCGCATTTTCGTGCCAAACATGGTTGAAGAGGCTGGGTACCCGCCACTGCTCAGTGGAAGAGAAACTATGCCTACACCCAAGGGTCGGGCATGGCACCCCTTGTTCCAACTTTCCAATTTTGAACATGTTCTTCCATACAAGGGGCGAATGCCCATTTTGTTCAACGCTCCTTATACACCACAATCCCTGGGCAACACGATGCTTCCCGTTCCAACTTTCCAATTCTCTCACATTATTGCTCTTCACTCTTCAAGGGAGTTGTCATTTATTATTGAAGCTTCTTCACGGGCTTTTACTTTATTCATTGGGCCGACTGTCTATACACTTTCACTGCTATGGAGGGGTGGTTGTCCTGGTGATAAGGGGCCTTCCGCTATCCTATCCACCTTCTATTCAACTCCACCCATATTCCCATCTATCACCGATCCTTCGTGGGCCACTCCAGGGGTAAGGAGGAGGATCTCATCCCCTCGCCCTTCACGTTCTTTGCACCTCATGCATCCATCGCATCCGTTGCATTACATCTGCATGCATTTGCACTTCTTCTTTCCCGGGTTTCTGGACCCGTATCTCCCGTGCCCTCCGAAACCTCCGGATCTACCACATTCCCCATCTCCTCTATCTCTATCCTCGGGATCTCCGGGTCCCCTTACACTTTTTGGGCATTGCGCACCCTCCAATCTTCTCTCAGGGTATCGCGCCCCCTTCCAGCTCTTGCATCCGGACCCTCCGGATTTCCCTCTTGTCCTCCTGGGGCATCACGCCCCATGGTGTCTTAGTCCTCCGGAACCTCCGGACCTCTCACTTTGGGCATCGCGCCCCTCTACACCCTCACGCTCGGGTCCTCCGAGCTTCTCGCTGATTCTCCTTAGGCATCACGTCCCTTCCCATCTTATTCCTCCGAACCTCTAGACCATTCTTCATCTCCTAATCCACTCTCCCCAGGGCATTACGTCCCTCTAAATTTTTTCCTCCTAATTCTCCTGGGGCATCACGCCCCCTTTCCTGCTATTTCCCTGGAACCTCTAGATGTTCTATCCTTCCTCTCAATGCACCGCGCCCCTTTCCCTCTTCTTCCTCCGGAACCTCCAGATCTCCATCCTGGGGCATCGCGCCTCTCACCACCACCACTTCCGGATCCTCTGGATCTTTCTATCCCCACAGTGCACCGCGCCCCTTTCCCTCTTCTTCCTCCAGAACCCCCGGAACATCTGGATCCTCCGGACTCTCAATCTTTCTTCCAATTTATCCTCCTACTTCTTCAGGACATCACGTCCTTCGTTCTCTTCCTTCTATTCTATCATCTTTTTACATATTTCTTCCTGGGGCATTGTGTCCCTCGATATTTTTCCCCTTCGGAGCCACCAGATTCTTCTTTCAATCATGATTCTCCTCCTTCACCTCTGGACCCTCCGGATTCACCTCTTTCCATTTACCAATTTCTCCTCGTAATTCCTTCTGATCACGGGTCCGACCCGACTTCTTCTGCATCCACTACTTCGGGCATCTGCCTGTTCTCCCACTGCTTCCGAGGCTTTAGTCCTCACTCCTCCTCTTGATTTTCTGTTTCCTTCTGTAGACTGGTTCCAGGCGATCAGGGTCTCCGCGCCTTAGTGAGGGAGTTCTAGCCCTCACCTCTTTTTCTTTTATCCTTATTCGTCTGAGTCTGGTCTAGATACCACTCCTTCTTGTTAAGCCACTTTCAAACCTTAGCTTCCAATCCTTTCGTCTGCTAAAAAGGACTATCTCATGATGATCAGCATCACCTCCGGCAGTTGCTATTCCAAAGGTCGCAAGGTGACATATTGGCGTAAGTATGCGGTTTTATGATGTCATTACTTATCACTTCACGCATGATTTTTCAAAATGAAAGTACTTCTTAACATGATTAAGAGTGGTATTAAGCCTTTATCTTAAGTTTTGTTTAATTAACTCAATGTCAAAAGAGTCTTTAGGCTTGCTATGCGGCACTTCGGTCATAAGAACCCTGCGCGGGGAGTTCGGCATTCTCTCTCCGCTTGTTAAAGGCAACCCCTAGCTGGGCACCACACACTCATGGCATCCTTGTTAGTGTTGGTGTGCTACAGGCCAATTTAGGGTCGGGTAGACCTGATATATGTACGATCTTGTTCATTGTTAATAAAGTGGTATTTGAGCGTAAATATGCGATTGTGTATTACTTTACGATGTCCCTAGGATATGTGGTTGTAAAGTCATTTCGAGATGGGATCTCGAACATGAGACTGACTTTACATGAACACATACCTTAAACTGTTCCTGGTTAGAGGGTAATCACTCGGGGACTTTGATTACCTATTAAACCAGTACACATGATGTGTGACTGACTAGTCTCATGGTCATTGGTGCGGGACACCGACACATATGTGTAGGTGTATGTCCTTGGAGGATGTACACTGAACTGATCCGCTATTGGATCTTCAGATGGTCGATTATACCTAATGTCAACTGAAGATCCAACTGTCTCAGTAGCATCATTGGTCCTTTGACCTGAGACATTGATCGGATCTTACATGAGGACTGGAATGGTTTAATTACTTAGCTAAGTGACTTTAACCATAAGTCATGAGTTGCCGAGTCATTAACCACTCCAGGATACGTGTGAAGATCATCAATGGTTAAGAGGGGATCGCTCACTGTCTGGTATATATCAGACAATTAATGGGTCATGACATTGACGCTCTGTTAAATCCCTGGCCAGGGTCGTGTGAGTTCGTTTAGAACGGACGTCATACACTTTAAGGAGGTCATAGTCAAATGGCACGATCATGGGGTTTGACAGAAATCATACCCTCGATCGTAACCGACTCATAGAAGGAGCGAGGGATTATATCGATGCGGTAACTGTGGACTTACAGGTACCAGACATGCTGGTTTAAATCGGTGTCCTCTGGGATCACGCGGATTTGCTTGACCCAACGTGATCAAAGGTTCGGAATAAATTAAACTATTATTCGGATCTTGTAGAAGCGAATAATAAGTTTAATGTACTTCTAATTGGGAATTAGAAGCTAATGGGCCTTGAACTAAAGTGACTAAGGGCCTAGAGGATCACACACAATGGATTCTTGGGTGACAGATTATTATTGTACAAATGCATATATTAATTCCCTTTAATTCCTTTTGGAAAGGCATATAAAATGGGCTTAATATATATGTATAATAATAGAAAGGTCATATATACAGTTTTAGTCCTTTGAAGCTCTTTTAGAAAAGGCCAAACTCTATATATATGAATGCTACGAGAATCACTCCCCCTCTCTTAGCTAAGCAAGCACATAAGCAAGGGAAGGAGTGATTAACTCCTCCCCTCTCTCTCTCCTGCACTCTCTCTCTCTAGAAGCTCTCTCTCTAGAAAAGGAAGCTAAGGAAAGATCGGGGCAGGGAGATACCGTCGATGCGCAAGGATCTGTGTGGATCAGCTCTAGAGGCTGTGCATCTGTGCGACTCGGTATTCTGCATCGGGCTTAGCGGACAGTGTCGTTCCGCACAAGGTGAAATACGCAACCCGTAGTTAGGGGGTTGGGGTGATTAAAACGTCGATCAGAGCATGGATCTGGGATTCCATGTAGCCAGATTCGGGCAAATAAATTTTTGTTATCGCTGCGTTGTCTGAGGGTGCTGTGTGGAACCTTACAGTGGTATCAGAGCCAGGTTCGCGCTCTGGTCGGTATTTTATCGCCGTTTAGAACCATGTTTTAGGGGCAATTAAAATCTTCAATTATTATAAGAAGAATGGGATGCTGGGCATCTCTACTCTTCCTGGATGATGGGCGTCGTAGCAGCAAATTTTTTTAAAAAAATAATAAAATAATGCGATTTGGGCGCACTGCGCCCTGGGCGCACAGCGCCGCGCGGCGCACGCGGGCGCAGCCCGCCACGCGGGGCTCCCGCGTTGCGGGTCAACGCCCGCGGGCGGGCACCGCCGCGCGCTCGCACGGGGCGGGCGCCGCCGCGGGTTGTTGACCCGCGCGCATATTTTTTTTAATTTAAATTTTTTTTACTTTTTAGATTAATTTTATTTTGTTAACATATATATATATATATGATACATATATATATAAATACACAGTAAGTTAATCTAATTTTTATCTCACGCTATTAAATGTGTTATCTCAATAGTAAATGTCAAATGTGAAATTTTATTTAACCTTTTTGAATTTACTGAGGTGAGATAATTACTATTTACCTTAAGATAAATTGGTAATAATTGAAGTTACTTCAGTAAAAATTTAATTTTTGAATTTTTAATTATTAGATAATTAGTAAATTCAAAATTTAAATTTTATTAAAGATTAAGTGTATAAAATTTAATTATTTAAATTTTTAATTATTAGATAATTATTAAATTCAAATTTTGAATTTTAGAATATTGATAATTGAGGATAATCATATTATTTAAATTTATTTTTAAACAAAATTATTGGATAATTAGTTTGAATTTAAATTTAAATGATTGTCATGTTTACATTTATAATTTAAATTTGATTATTGGATAATTAAATTTAAATTTAAATTTAAATAATTATCTTAATTATCTAACTTATTTGAATCAGATTCAAATATACATGCCCCTGAAAAAAAAATGATGGTTCTTTACTTGATATGCTTTATTTACCTTACATTGGCTTGCTTATATGTTTAATTTTAGTTAATCATGCTTCGATTTTTAAAATTAAACAAAGCTAGCCTATTTTTGTTTGCATATCCTATTTTTAAATTCAAAAGTAAGGATATTTTTAGAAAATAACCCTTGATTGATTTTATTTGAATGGGTTGGCAGGTGATCATGGACTTGGATTAATGTAATTAATTGGGGTCTCCGAACCTCCTTTCTCTCTCTGTTAAAATTTCAATGTACTTCTATCTTCCTCCATTGTTGTACTCGCCCTAAGGGCAGCTGGAATTTGAGTCACATGTAATTTACATTTTTTTGGCCTGCGAGCCGTGTAAAAGTTGTAATTAATGCGACATCGGAGTTTGAAAGCGCGGAGCACACACGACGATCCAGCTGCTTCGGAAGCGGGCCGGTTGTCTTAGTTACATTAGGGTTAAAGTCCATGATCACTGGCGTTTTAATTTTACATTGGATGCATTTACTTTGTGCAAACTACTAGGTACGGTAAATATATTGGATATATTTATATTACCACCTAGGGTGAGATTAAGATAAAATCAAATTCCCTCACGATTAAAGTTTAGATCTGATAAGCGTGGCTCTAGGAGTCGTCGTGGCCCTCCATCATTATGGAGTGAATGAATGTCTTCATTTCATAGATTTGTTGTGCTTTCCACAAGGTCCATGAGTTTGGGGGCGGGATTAAACTCCAAGGCTCGGTCTCAATAGGGTGAGGAATTGAACTCGGCCTTGTTGTGCTTTCCACAAGGGTCGGGTCATGAACTCATTGCTATATAATAATGATGGTTAGATCTAACCGAGAATATCCTTTGTTGTACTTTACACAAGGGGATAACTCTCGGGGGCCGAATATCAGATATTGCATTAGATGCAAGTGCTTGTTGACTGCCCTTGAGATGGTGTATGGCTTGTTTATGCTTTCCACAAGGTCGTACCTCAGTCTCGTTGGGATTTCGACCCACTAGGTTGATCTCGTTGATCTCCCATTCTATATACTGAGGGTTATATAGTTCGATCGAAAAATAGTGCGACTAACTAAGATAGAAAACTACATCTAAGTTAGAATTTGAACACATGCTAAGGTATCTTTTATTTCTTATCCAGATTACAATGTCGTCGTCTAACCCCCTCCGTGGCATCTTGGATGCAAATAGATTAACTGGACTGAACTACTCGGATTGGCTACGTAATCTACGCATAGTCCTTACCGCCGAAAAGATAGCTTACGTGTTGGACACAGTTCATTCGGAGCCAGCTCTTGATGCCGACGAGGGCGAGTTACTGGCTTATGCCAAATGGTCTGAAGACTCCTCCCTTGCCCAATGTTACATGTTGGCCTCTATGACTCCCGAGCTGCAGAGGCAATTTGAAAAGACTGATTATAGAAGCATACTTCTCAATCTACGCCAGCTCTTCGGGGAGCATGGTAGGATTGAGAGATATGATATCTCCAAAAGGCTTTTCAGGACACGAATGTCTGAGGGTTCTTCAGTACAGGCCCATGTACTGAAAATGATGGAGTGGATTGAAAGACTCAATGCATTGGGGTTCAAGTTGGATCTTGAACTATGCATTAATCTTATACTCCAGTCATTGTCTGATTCCTTTTCTTCCTTCATCATGAACTTTAACATGAACAAGATTGAAGTAACTTGATGTGACACCACTCATTGGACCTAGATTTGCAAGCAACCGGACCGAACGGTGATATCTCACAAGCGGTTCTCCCGCGAGGCGCGCACCCGGGCCCGTAGGCGGACCGGCGATGATGGTGAGGGTCCAAAGTGGACCTTGGGGTTCCAAGGATATGGCTGGCTGGGGATGGACCCCAATGGGATAGGGATGCCCAACTTCAAGGGCGGCCGGCACGCCGAGGGCGTGGGATGTAGTGTCTCCCTCACAACTCACCCGCGGTGGCACTCGATTTGATGGAAAATTGGAACGAGCTCTCTCTCACTGCCGACGGCGCAACTAGAGATAATACTAAATTAAGCAAAGGTAAGAAACCAGCAGAGGAGAGTGGTCTGAAGCTCACCTGATCGGTGTGAAGACACCGATCCCGGCCGGAGACGAGGGCGAGCGGGGGAGTGTGGGTTCCCCGCACATTGCGTCGATGTAGCTTCCCCTGTTCAAATATTACATGCACTACTCCCCACGCAGGGGGGGTTGGACTAGGGAAAGGGAAATTTCAGCTACAAACAAACACTACCTCCACACAGGGAGGGGCGTTAAGACGGCCAGGCGGGGTGGGGTGGTGAACTAGCTATTGCCGAACGATCTGCCCCATTCTGGAATACCCGGAAAGGGGGTTGATGTAGACACTGCCACGCACTCCTCCAAACTCGGAAGTCGACGAAACTGGAGCCGAAACGTCGCTGACAGACCCAAGAATGCCTGTGAATTTTTATGGATGATCCTGACGTCGACACCGGCGGGGGCGGGCTCTGATCAGGCTCCCTGCGCTCTGGTTCGGACTGGTCCCAGGGTGTAGCAGCAGGTGGACATAGGTGTCACGGTCACTCCCAAAGTCCAATTGAGGCCGGACCAAGTCGAGGACGACCGTGGACGAGTCTTCTTCGAGTGGCCACTAGGGACGGCACCAAACGAGGTCGGAGCAGGGAGGTGGAACCCAAAGAGTGAGAGGGGGTCTGATCAGTCCCTGACAGGACTGACCTGCGCACCTGGGGAAAATAATTTGGAACGGGGAGCTCTGAACTTCAAACGAGGTCCCGCTTGCTGTGTTGGACAGGGGACTGGTGGATCTTCACCCCGGTCAAGTGGCGTACCAAGTGGAGCACCGGTGTGGTCGCAGTAGCTTCTGAATGGCAGCTCTGGTTTCTGGCCGGACTGGTTCTGCGCAGTCGGTGAAGAATGGCTCTCCCGGACAGCTCCGAACTCGAATTGGGGCGGTATCACCTCGCCTGCGAATAAAACTGGAAGAGCTTTCCGGAAATGTAGGATACGCCTCCAGAAGATGTGCGGTGAAGATGTGGTTGACTCTGCAACTTGACCTTTGACTGCTGCCTGCGGACTGAGATGAATAGGGTGATGATAGGTGATGGAAGACGGAGTAGATGGGGTGGGAAATGGGGTGGATGGGTGTGGGGGTGACACCTGACTATGTGGGGGTCTGTTAGGGGGTGATACAAGGTGTGGAAGGGGCAGAAAGGGGGCTGGGAGGTGATCTAGCAAGTGGAGGAAGGGGGAGCTGCGAATTTGGGTTGGGAAGGAGAGAGGGGGAGAGAACTCTCCTTTGGTTTGAATGTGGGGTTAATGGAGGGGTTAATGGGGGCCCAGGGAATGTGAAGGGTTGCCTTGGGGAGGGGAAGGGGTGCTTGGGAGAAGGGATTCTCCCTTGGGAAAATGAAATGCTGTATGGGGAAGGGGAAATGTTGCTTGGGAGGAGGGAGAGGTGCCTAGGAGAAGGGGATTCCACCTAGGGGTTGGAGGGGACTTAAATGGGAGGTATGGGGAAGGGGGAGGGGTCTTAATTAGAGGTGAATAGGGAGGAGAGAGAGTAAATTTCGAATTTGGGGGTGGGGAGGAGAGAGAATAGGGTTCGCCCCCTTTAGAGAGAGAGAGAGAGAGAGAAATAGAGAGAGAGCTAGAGAGAGGCACAAATTCTTGTGGCAATTTTATCAATACTTCATTAGCCTCCAAATGAGGGATTGGGGTCCTATTTATAGGAATCCCACATTTTCACATAAGTCTCTGACTTTTAGACTACTAACACTTAACCAAGGGGAAGGGGGCGTCCCTGGGCCTAGCCCATATAATTGGGCCCATTAACCAACATAATGACTCTAGACTTAGGTAAATAGCTACCTAACCTAGGTATTGGACTCAAATAAAAGGAAAAGTACATGATAAGAAAATGAAAATTACATCATATGACTCGAAATATAGTGACGGACAAGATGTAGCATAGCTGGCGAGCATCTGGATTCTCGAACAAAGGGGAAAGCTGGTGATGTCCACATCACAACTCTCCTAGAGCTGCTCAACATGTTAAAGAGTGCTGAAGGAACCATGCAGAAAGATAAACCATCTTCGTCTGTAATGATTGTTGGCCGGGCCAACAAGAAAAGGAAGGCCACCCAAATATCCACCATAAGTAACAAAGGGAAGTGAAAGAAGAAGGCCATGGGTAAGTAACTCGCCAAAGTTGACAAAGGGAAGGGCAAGAAGAATGAAAAAGAGGACAAGTGTTTTCGATGCGGGGAAACTGGGCATTGGAAACGGAATTGTAAGGTAATTCTAAATGAAGGTATTTTTGTCATAGACCTTAATTTGTCATATATGGAATCCACATCATGGGTATTGGATACTGGATGTGCATCTCATATCTGTAATTCTGTGCAGGTGCTGGTAAATAGAAGGCAACTGGGTAAAAAGAGATTGAACTGAGGATGGGCAATGGAGCTTTAGTTTCTGCCAAAGTTGTCGGGACTGCACGCCTCAGTTTACCTTCAGGAGTCATTCTGGAGCTGAATGACTGTTATTATGTTCCTAATATTATTAAGAACATTATTTCAATCTCTGGTTTGTATAACATTGGATATACATTCACTTTTAATAGCACTGGGTGCTCTATAATGAATAATAGTTTGGTTATAGCCAATGGTTCATTAGTCAATGATCTTTATGTATTAGATACACGTTCTAATGTTATGCAAGTTTCCAATGCTGATGAAGTGAACTCTGCATATCTATGGCATTGTAGACTTGGTCATGTAGGTGAGAAAAGAGTCTCTCACGTACACTCAAATGGGTATTTGAATTCATTCGAATACAAGTCATTTGATACCTGTGAGTCGTGTCTCATGGGAAAAATGACCAAGGCTCCCTTTAGTGGACATGGTGAGAGGGCTGTTGACTTTCTCGAGCTCATACAATCGGATGTGTGTGGACCCATGTCTGTGGAAGTAAAAGGGGGTTACCTCTATTTCATTTCTTTTATTGATGACTTCTCTAGATATGGCTATGTGTATTTAATGAGAAATAAGTCACAAGCCTTTGAGAAGTTTAAGGAATACAAGAATGAAGTAGAGAAACAGACTGGCAAAAGTACTAAGGCTCTTCGATCGGATCGAGGAGGTGAATACTTGAGCCATGAATTCACTTCTTATCTTAAAGACAATGGAATAGTTTCTCAGTGGACTCCACCGTATACACCACAGCACAATGGTGTATCCGAAAGGAGAAATAGGACCTTGTTAGACATGGTCCGATCCATGATGTCTATATCAGGACTACCCTTATCTCTCTGGGGCTATGCATTAGAGACTGTAACTTATTTATTGAATAGGATCTCACGTAAATCAGTTCCTTCTATACCATATGAGATATGGAAGGGCAGGAAACCAAATTTTAATCATATTAAAATTTGGGGGTGTCATGCCCATGTAAAGAAGAACGATAGTGATAAGCTTGAGTCGAGAACCGATAAGTGTAGGTTTGTGGGATATCCAAAGAGACGTTTGGATATTATTTCTATCATCCTTCTGAGCAAAGGGTCTTAGTGGCTAAGAGAGCTGTATTTCTGGAAAGAGAATATCTACTCCAGAAAAATAGTGGGAGCTAGATAGAATTAGACGAGGTCCAAGAACCACAACCCATAGACACAAACTCATTAGATGAGACTGTATCGGTTGATCCTATTCAGAGTGAAACATTGACACTACGGAGATCTGGTAGACTACCGAGAGAACCTGAGAGATATGTTAGACATGTCTCAGAGGGGTCCTCTAAGGTATGCATCGATGAGGATGATGATCCTCAGTCGTACCAGGATGCAATCTGTAGTGTAGACTCCGAGAAATGACAAGAGGCAATGGATTCAGAGATCCAGTCCATGTACACCAACAAAGTTTGGAACTTGGTTGATGTACCTGAAGGGAAGGTCCCTATCGGCTGCAAATGGATTTTTAAAAGAAAATCGGTGCAGATGGACAGGTTGACACATACAAGGCTAGACTAGTGGCGAAAGGATATCGTCAAAGGCAAGGCATTGACTATGACGAGACTTTTTCGCCGATAGCTATGGTTAAGTCAATCAGAATCCTCCTTGCCATTGCTGCATACCTGGATTATGAGATCTGGCAAATGGAGGTGAAGATAGCTTTTCTTAATGAAAATCTGTCAGAAGAGGTGTACATGGTACAGCATGAAGGATTCACCTCCAAGCTACATCCTAATAAGGTATGCAAACTTCAAAGGTCCATTTATGGATTAAAGTAGGCATCTAGAAGCTGGAACTTAAGATTTGACGAGGCTGTTAAATCTTTCAACTTCATTCAGAATGAAGATGAACCCTGTGTTTACAAGAAGGTCAGTGGGAGCTCTGTGACCTTCTTGGTCCTTTATGTTGATGACATCTTACTCATTGAGAATGATGTAGAGATGTTGACATCAACTAAGTCTTGGTTATCCAAGACCTTCTCCATGAAGGATTTGGGAGAAGCATCCTATGTGCTGGGCATAAGGATCTATCGAGATAGATCTAAAATGATGCTAGGGTTATCCCAATCCATGTACATAGACACTATCCTCAAAAAGTTTAGGATGGAAAATTCCAAGAGAGGTCTTATTCCCATGAGACATGGAATTTACCTATCCAAGGGGATGAGTCCTAAAACTTCTGAGGAGGTGGCACACATGAATAAGGTACCCTATGCTTCGACGATAGGGTCAATCATGTATGCAATGCTATGTATACGGCCTGATGTTGCCAATGCTTTAAATATTGTCAGTAGATATCAGGCAAATCCAGGAGAAGAGCACTAAAAGGCAGTAAAGGGCATCCTTAAGTACTTGCGAAGGGCTAAGGATCTTTTTCTGCTTTATGGAGGAGAGGACCTACAGCTTAGAGCTTACACAGACTCTAGTTTCCAGTCAGATCCAGATGACTACAAATCCATGTCTAGGTTTGTATTCATGTTGAATGGAGGGGCAGTCAGTTGGAGAAGCTCCAAGTAAGATACGACTGCACACTCGACGACGGAGGCGGAATATATTATTGCAGCTGAAGCTGCTAAAGAAGCCGTTTGGATGAAGAAATTCATCTTGGAACTTGGCGTAGTTCCCGAGATATCCGCTCCCATCCCATTATTTTGTGATAATAATGGGGCCATCGCCCAGACGAATGAACCAAGATCTCACCAAAGGTCGAAGCATATTCTCAGGCGCTTCCACCTTATTGGGGAGATTGTTGATCGTGGAGATGTGGCGGTAGAGCGTGTACCGTCAGAAGACAACATAGCAGATCCACTAACTAAGCCTTTGACACAGACTGTATTTGAGCGTCATCGGGATAAGATGGGCCTCAAAGTTGTGGGCAATTGACTGTAGTTCAAGTGGGAGATTATTAGTGTTGGTCTGCTACAGTCCAATTTAGGGTCGGGTAGACCCGATATATGTACGATCTTGTTCATTGTTAATAAAGTGGTATTTGAGCTTAAATATGCGATTGTGTATTACTTTACGATGTCCCTAGGATATGTGGTTGTAAAGTCATTTCAAGATGGGATCTCGAACATGAGACTGACTTTACATGAACACATACCTTAAACTGTTCCTAGTTGGAGGGTAATCACTCGGGGACTTGATTACCTATTAAACCAGTACACATGATGTGTGACTGACCAGTCTCATGGTCATTGGTGCGGGGCACCAACACATATGTGTAGGTGTATGTCCTTGGAGGATGTACACTGAACTGATCCGCTATTGGATCTTCAGATGGTCGATTATACCTAATGTCAACTGAAGATCAACTGTCTCAGTAGCATCGTTGGTCCTTTGACCTGAGACATTGATCGGATCTACACGAGGACTGGAATGGTTTAATTACTTAGCTAAGTGACTTTAACCATAAGTCATGAGTTGCCGAGTCATTAACCACTCCAGGATACGTGTGAAGATCATCAATGGTCAAGAGGGGATCGCTCACTGTCGGGTATATATCAGACAGTTAATGGGTCATGACATTGACGCTCCGTTAAATCCCTGGCCAGGGTCATGTGAGTTCGTTTAGAACGGACGTCATACACTTTAAGGAGGTCATAGTCAAATGGCACGATCATGGGGTTTGACAGAAACCATACCCTCGATCGTACCAGACTCATAGAAGGAGCGAGGGATTATATCGATGCGGTAACTGTGGACTTAAAGGTACCAGATAGACTGATTTAAACCCGGTGTCCTCTAAGATCACGCGGATTTACTTGACCCAACGTGATCAAAGGTTCGGAATAAATTAAACTATAGTTCGGCTCTTGTAGAAGTGAATAATAAGTTTAATGTACTTCTAATTGAGAATTAGAAGTTAATGGGCCTTAAACTAGAGTGACTAAGGCCTAGAGGATCACACACAATGGATTCTTGGGTGACGGATTATTATTGTACAAATGCATATATTAATTCCCTTTAATTCTTTTGGAAAGGCATATAAAATGGGCTTAATATATATGTATAATAATAGAAAGGTCATATATATAATTTTGGTCCTTTGAAGCTCTTTTAGAAAAGGCCAAACTCTATATATATGAATGCTACGAGAATCACTCCCCCTCTCTTGGCTAAGCAAGCACATAAGCAAGGGAAGGAGTGATTAACTCCTCCCCTCTCTCTCTCTCTCTTGCACTCTCTCTCTCTAGAAGCTCTCTCTCTAGAAAGGGAAGCTAAGGAAAGATCGGGCGGGGAGATACCGTCGCTGCGCAAGGATCCATGTGGATCAGCTCTAGAGGCCGTGCATCTGTGCGGCTCGGTATTCTGCATCGGACTTAGCGGACAGCGTCGTTCCACGCAAGGTGAAATACGCAACCCGTAGTTAGGGGGTTGGGGCGATTAAAACGTCGATCAGAGCGTGGATCTGGGATTCCATGTAGCCGGATTCGGGCAAATAAATTTTTGTTATCCGCTGCGTTGTCCAAGGGTGTTGTGTGGAACCTTACAGTCCATAGCAGGCTTCTTTGGGCAAACATTGTTCCTACTTCGGCCATGCTATGAGCATGCATGAAAGTCTTTTCTCTTCTTTTCGGCCAAGTGCAGGGGCAAGAGGTTGACGGATTAGATAATCGATCTCGGTACTCCCCAATACGAGAGGAGTCTCAAATAGGGGCGGTCTTGACCCAAAATAAAGTAAAATTTCATAAAATATCTTGCCAAAAGGGCTATTATAAAAAATCGAAGTCAAATTCGATAAATGCAAAATTATGAATTATGGCATGACAAGAGTGGCAGAGTCCCCGCAGGGAAAACCCTGGTCGTATGCCTGTCAAGGGTCTAAAAATCAAAGGCATAAAGCTCCGGCACAACAAACTGCCTCTTTGAGGGATTGTACCTTGAAAGGATTTCGAGTCCCGATATGTCCCATCCTGCATGAAGATTATCCCCAATTGTTCTTCTCTTCTCCCTCTAAGACCGAATATTTCTCGGGTATGGCCTTGGTTGGGGCATCATTAACCATCAGTAGTCGGTCATAGGGCGCCACCCTCAATGCACGCCTGGCTTTGGGTAATTTTTAGCGAAAGGGGAAGGAAGGAGGACCCCTAGCCAGTGGTTTAAAACATCCTTTGATGCTGCTTTAGTAATGTCTAAACCAAAATCTAAAAAAGTTAAATATTTCTTGCCAAATATAAAAAGTTGAATATTTCCTAAGCAAAAATCCAACAAAAATTGAATATTTTCAAAAATCCATAAAAAAATCTAAAAATTTTCCAAAATCAACATAAAAATTCAAATACTTTTTGAAAACTTATAAAAAATTTGCATATTTTCAAAAATCCAAAAAAATGCATTATATTTCTGATGGTGTTATTACAGGGATATTCTTTTGCAGGAGCATGCAAAATCAAGAGAACGATCACAAGAAGCACAAGTACCAAAAGCCTGTCTCATTCCACTATATATGTCAAAAGAGTACAAAAATGAGAGTGGATGTACAAGCAACCTCTCTAGCTCTCCCCTCGACCCTCCTGATCTCCCCCTCTACGCGAGCTCTCAGCCTCCTCATGTCCTCCCTGGGAAGGCCTAGGAGGAGCCATCGATCCCCGAGAACCCGAACCCCTGTCACCTCGTGCTCTCCTCTCACCATCTTCCCTCCTCTGTTGCTCAGAAGAGGTAACTAGATAATCGGTGCTCGAATAAGCCCGAGAGTACCCCTCACGCTGAGCTCGCCCGCGCCCCCGTCGATAGAGATCCTCTGCGTCTTTCGCTCGCTGCTCGATAATCCCCAATCTAGTATTCAGCTGCACCAGCTCCAACTCTCGCTCCACTCTCTCTCTCTCACGTTCCCATCTCTCTCTCTCTCTGTCTCGATCCTCCCTCTCTCTCTGTCGCTCGCTCCTCTCCATGCCAAGGAGGGCACGCAGCTCTATCACATCTCGAGGAAACTCCTCCGTGTCGCGACGCCTCAGCTCTGCTTCCGCAGCTCCTGCTCCTGCACCCGAAATCTTGGTCAATACTGATATTAATAAAATTTTCAAGACTAGATTAAAAAGAATAGATTGCTTACTCTCTTTTGTAGGGAGGCCTCAGCTGCCTCCGCCCAAGCAACTGCACAGGCAAGCTGGCTCTCTAGATCGGTGTGGCCGCAGGCGGGCTGAGTGGAGGATGAAGCACCATGCGAGGAGCGGACTGCCTCTAGCTCCTCGCGTTGAAAAGAAGGCACTTCCATTAATTGAAATTCAAATCCAAATCATTCTAAGCTGCAAGAGAAAGTTCTTACCAGCTCATCTACGGTATGCTGGAGGTCCTCACGCTGCCGGATCGTGGAGTCAAGGAGTCCCTGTACCATGGCCAGTCTCCCCTCTATGTTGAACTGCAACAAACGCATGTTGGTCACATATCAAACAATCAAGTTTTTATAAATGAAAATGCTAATGATTTAAAAGTGTACCTGTCCGTGTGCGCTCTGATAGACTCGGCTACCGTATGTCTGAGTGTAGGCTTGGAGATAGGCGTCATCTGAGTCCGCTCCCGCAGGAACTGGTCGGCCGCATCGCTTCCAATCAACAAACTACTCACAGGCACGTTGTCTCCAATCATCTGTCCCCTGGAGGCCTCGAAAACGTCGACCAGGTCATGGGTCCGTCGCCTGGGTCAGAACTCTACCATCGCCTGGTGGAGCCCCAGTGTCCTCATAATTAGCCTGTAGTATAGGGGCTTGACCAAGTTGAGGGCGTGCAACCAAATCTCTCTCCCGAAGTAGGGGATGGCCGCCTCCACCCAGGGCATCTCCCCGATATCACCCTGATAGGGAGTCCAGACCACCTGCAGAGTTTAATATGTCATTGCCCTTAATTTCATATAATTGAATTCAATTTTAAAAATTAAATCTTACCTCTATATGGGGCATCATATCTAGTGTCTCCTGAATGTGGGTGACCTGGTCCTTCAGAGATCGGTTGTCTCGTGTCAGGATCCACCGTCTAGCTAGGGGCAATAGATCTCCTCGATCCTCCCAAGCACGCCTGAGAGTAGGAAGGTAGAGATAACTCAAAACCTAAAATGCAGCTCATGTGATGAGTATAAGAGGCAAGTGCATAATTTAATTCATGGAGCTTATGGTTTAGAAAGATACCTGAAGTAGAGGGTAGAATCCCTCGAGCGAGGACTGGAGTGAAGAAATGCCAAAACTGTCAAACAAATGGGCTAAGACTGCCGCACCCAAGCATACCGTCCGACTCTGCTTAGATCCTCCAGTAGGGGCAGAAATCGGCAGCTCACTGCATCACCCTGGGTCGCTAGAAGTAGCTTGCCGATCATCAGAATAAGAAACCTCCTCAGCTCCATGTCGGCCTGTGCACCAGCCTCGGTCGTGAAGCTCCCTCTAGCCTCAGCCACTAATCTCCTCTCGTGAGCCGTCGGGGTCTCTCCCACCTCCCGCTGTGTGTGGAACAAGCTGAGACTCTCCTGTAAAGTGATCCTCGACACTAGCGAGGTCCGGCCGGTCCCCTCCAACTCCAAGCCTAGTAGCCTGCATGCCATCTCCCAGTAGTCGGGGTAGGTGCAGCCTGTCACTGCCGATCCGTGCACCCGCAGACTAGTAATACGGGTGACATCCTTGAGAGTCGGGATCATATGACCCCAGGGGAAGAGAAAGGCCTTGCACCCCGTATCCCATCTGGCCTTCAGGGCCCTTATCAGGCCCAAGTCGACTCTCAGCACCTCTATTTCCAAGAACTCCCCAAAGCCCATTCGGCAGAGGCGGGCCCGTTGAAACTCTGGTAGTGCACAGAAGATGGCCCGAACTAATGTCCATGAAATCTGGGCACGAACTGCACCCTCTACACCCTGCACATAACATAAGAAGGGAAATGTCAATTTCAGTTCATCAAAAATAAGCATAATTTTTTTTTGCCTTCTGTTCTTGAACGCGCTATATCGTTATAGCACGTTCATGAAGAACGCGCTACTGAACCCTAGCGCATTCATCTTTAGAAGAAAGTGGTGACCTTCCATTCCCCAAATCCATTTCAGGGGCATCCTCTCTACATTTTGGTGCTAAGGGGGGCATCTACCCTTCCGTTTTTCTCTTTTATGAAAGGAAAACAAGAAAAAATCAAACAAAAAACAAGTTAGGGGCGGTTTCTTACCAATCGCGATTTTCAAACCGCCGCGCCACCAACGGGTTCCGCCGCTATCTCCACGGCCGCCACGGCACCTTCAACCTCCTCGGCCTCGTCGGACGGGATCTCCATCTCTTCTCCTTCAAGCCTAGCCGAGACGGTCGCCTCCGAATCGGGGTTTTCTTCCATTGGAGAGGGCGCTTGTTCCTCCTCCGTGCGAGATCGATGTCGGCCACGGGTGGCATGCCGTTTGGAATGTCGGGGAGGTTCTCCTTCCATCGGGCTAGGGCGATGGAGGTTTGGGCTGGTTAGAGGGCGAGAGAGGGAGCAGAGAGGGAAAGAATGAGTTTGAAATGAATGGAGAGGGGGGGAGCGGTTCGGTTTTTGAATTATGCGCGAAATGAACGCGCTATATGCTCCTAGCGCGACATTATCGTGCTAGGTATGTATAGCGCGTTAATGAAAACAAAAATAAAAAAAAGAGAAGAAGAAAAAGAAATAAAAAGGGGAAAGAAAAGAAAAGCAAACACAATGAAAATATATAATTTTTAAAGAGAATAAAACTTGTGTTCTCTTGCTTATGTGATATTGTTTGCTTAAGTTTGCATCATTGTTGCTTAACATCTTGTTCCCAGGAAAAGAAAATAAAAAATGACACGCCATCAGGTAAGTATTCCTTTATCCTTTCCTTTATTGCATTACTATATGATATTTACATTATTATATTATCTCAAGGACCGGTCGGTTCTCTGTATGTTTCGGGATCTGAGTTCCCCTCTACCAAAAATAGTGATGATCTATAAATATGCAGTTAATCGTCGGATAGGCTGTTAAGTTGGATAGCCTTGGGGACGATGGACTTCATCTCGCACGACGTGGTTGCGGATAACTCTTGACCCGAGTCTGTTTGATTTACTTGAGTATCTTATATTTTATTCTTTCTTTACATTTATTTTAATGATTTCTTTTATTTCAGCCCCGCATGCATCATGCCCTTTTTAGCATTCACAACTCGCAAATGCCCGATTTTTCTTCTCAAATGAGGATCAATAATGCTTAAGTGCTGGAATAAAGAAACTCGATTCCATTCTGAATTTGAAAGATTGCTCCTAGTCGAGCGCTGGATCTCGTTGGTCAACGTGACCCTTGCCTGGAATTTGTCTATCTCCTTTCAATCCAATTCAAAATATCCCTTTTGGTCCACCCATTAGCTGTGAACCGCACGATGGCGTCGATGCATCACTAATTGAGTGAAATTCGTAGTTGCTACGCACTGCGGATGCCTCTTTTGTGCAAGAGGTTGATCAGTTTCCTTTTCTTTGTTCCACGCCTATCGTTCTAGGCAGGTGTCGCCGGTGCTAGCTTGACCTTGAGGTTAGCTCAGAGTTTTTTGGATTATTCCTATCACTTGTCGATTGTGACGGGTGTCTCTTTTTCCTTGATATCCACTTATCAATCCGCTCCACTACGTTTCCACTTCATCTCTCCTTCGTTACCACTCCGTGTCATCTCAGTTTTGCCTCCGTTTTACCTCCGTCTCGCTCCCCTGCAAAGCGGATATCAAGGAGGGGCATCTGTAGACACCCATTTTTGGCCGATAAGTTGAGCCATTTCTTTGTTCTCCTAGTTAATGCCCTAATTGATCCATAATTGGTTGATTTTCTGGGATATTTTCTCTCTATTCTCGGCCTTGCAATTCAAATTCCATATCTTGGATCTCGTCTCGAACTTGGCATTCTTGCGCTATTCACTCATATCACTTTCTTGTTCATAGTGCGTTATGAGACTGATTGAATGCCCATTTAAACGGTCATTATTTCTTGATATTAGATCTTTGCAGCATCCACTAAGTCTCTATCTTACTTAATACTTGATTGAATGACTGTCCAATGGGTGTTTATTCCTTTTCCAATCATTTGGCTGGTCGATCATGGTCGAACTATATCGTTATAGCGCGTTCATGAAGAACGCGCTATATCATGGTAGCACGTTCTCAGTCAGAAACCCAGTCTGACCCAGACTTCCCCCTTTTGATTTGGGTCCTTATTTTGATAAGTTTCCAATCATATTTCATCCAAAGGAAGGTTCCTAATCCTATTAGGAGTCCTTTGCCCTCATTAATTGGTAGGATTACCTTGATTTGAGCAGCCAAGTCATTAGATTGGATCGAACTCTGACCTAGGGTTCGTTCTTGATCCTTCTCCTATAAATTGGACCCTTGGCCGTCGTTCTAAAGGGATGCAACTCGAGATCTTGACGAGGAGGAGGCTGCTCTTCGTTCCAAATCAATAATTCCTCGCTCCTTCCACATCCAAGGGAGTATTTTGGGGCTTATTGTGTTCTTCCTCGTTCTTAGTTTTTTTTCTCCCCAATTCGTTTCTTTCAATCCTCACATAGCATTGCATATTGATTTCAAAATCACTTCTTTTACAAAATACACGCATTCACACACACACTAAACCTATTTTGGCCCTTCCATAGGGGTTTAAAAACCACCAAACCCCCAGGTAATCGAGCCCTTCTTTTACATACTTTTGATCAAGAATAGGGACAGATTCTACACTAATCACAAACTAATGGGTCTTTTCTTTGTTGTTTAAATTATTTTGCAGGCACTAGAAGATAGATACGTGGAGCCCTTGCACCTTGGCTGACCTTGGAGCAAGGAAGGAACGAACCAAAATTCACCCCGCTCACTGACTGATATCGCGCCATATGAACATAGCGCGATCTTGAAGAAGGCGCTAGCATGATATAGCGCGTTAATACCTAGGCCAAATCTTGGCCCTCTTTGAATTTCTGAGGTATGTAACATGCCCTCGATTTGATCTTCACATTGTTTGGCATGTTGTTGGCCTCAGTGGCGATCACGAATTATAATTATTACATGTGACCCCCCTTTTATCATTTTTTTAGTTCCAGATTTCTTATCAAATCATCACTTATTCAAATCATCAATTGGGGGAGGTCTAATTTCTGATCTATAGTTAAAAGGGTAATGGACGGTCGAGGTTGTGACAAAGGAGGGTTAACTGGAGAGGGTTTAATGGTGGGCCCAGCGGAGGCCGGTGGAATGGAGGTTGATGGTATGATGGGTGGAGGTTTAGTGGAAGGTTCGGTGGAGGCCGGTGTTGTAGAGGTTAATGAAGGTATAACCGGTGGAGGTTTAGTGGGAGGTTCGGTGAGGGTCGGTGTTGTTGATGTTGATGGTGTAGGAGTTGGGGGTGTAATAGTGGAGGGTTTGACATGTTGGAAACACCAGATGGGGCGAGAGGTGTTGGGGGTAGGAGAAGACTCACGATGCGCCGGTGTAGGAGATTGGAGTATCGACCCATCGTCGTAACACCAGTAAGTCTCAAAAATGGGGGTTGGATCGGGGACATTGGCATTGTCCTGAGCAGGGGGTTCATCTGGTGGTAGTGGAAGGAGAGGAAAACGAAGGAAACTCGGAAGGGGTGCCTTGGGAACTTCATCATCACGTGCTGGCTTCAATCCTTCACACGACGGCTCTTCATTGTCAGGCTCAAGTGGACGCTGTGGTGGAGGCACATTAATAGGTGGTGAAATGTAATGGTGTTGTGTATGCGGAGGAGGAGGGCCATATTGATGAATGGGGTGAATAGGTGGAGGGCGAACGGCGTCCACTTGATCATTGAAATCTGTCGGCTCTTGCTCGCTTGCACTGTTGATGCCGTAGTCATCTCTCCTATCCTTCCAATCTCTTTCCATCTTAGTGATATTATTTAGGAAGGCGTGAAGAGGATTGACTGGAGAAGGAGGAGGAGGAGGCCGCAGGCTCGCAACCCTCTTTAGTTGTTCCTCCAACGGAGTGACTTTATCAACGAGAACTTGGAGGGGTGTAACATGAGAAGCAGCGGGTTGGCAAGGCCTTAAAGGAGGGGCCGCATGAGAAGGCCGTGGAGGAGGATTAACGGGCTGGCCCGGAAAAGGACTCGGTCGAACCGGGTTGTAAGGAATAAAAGGGCCTTGGGGCCGTGAAGGAGGAGGAATAGACGGAGGCGGGTGATGGACCACCTGAAGAGGAGTATGAACAGAAGAGGGAGGCGGGTGATGGACCACCCGAAGAGGGGTATGTGTTGAAGAAGAGGGAGGCGGGTGATGGGCCACCCAAATGGGAATATGAACATGAGAGGGAGACGGGTGATGGGCCACCCGAATGGGAGTGGAAGGAAGATGAGAAGAACTAGATGCACCCTCAACAATGGCCTTAAGGGCCTGGATTTGTTGAGGGGTGAGATGATCTATGGCATGCAAAATTTGGGAGACCTTCTCGTCGTCGGGAGGAGACGGTCCCGAGGGAGTAGTGGCTCACGATTGAGGCGAGGGACCATGAGATTGAAAATTGCCCTTGAGTCGGGCAAGACCATAGGAATGAGGGCGTGGTCCCTTGAAAGAATTGTGGTGAAAATCATGATGAACATGTTAAAATTGAGGAGTGTAGGATGTGCTAAGTTGTGCATCCTCATGATTATAATTAGCATTTAACATGTTGGTTTGATTATCCAAGTGAAACATCATGCAAATAATCAATATCCAATCAAAAATATTTTGCAAAAATAGCAACACATGTTGGAATGTTACACTTGATTTTTTTTATGTTGAACCTTGGTGAATCAAATGATTTTTACAAATTTTTATATGATCACTCAAGTGATGAACCTAGTTTCAATAAGTCTTTCTTCAATGCCAACTAGGTTGATTCTCACCATGCATAGGCCAACTAAACCCGGGGACTTCAAAGGTACAACCTGTCCGGCGTCAATGAGGGAATCCACCAGTGCGGGGGCTTACGGAGGCCTTGGTTTAGGAATTCCCGGTCTAATGAGACAGAGTGCTCAATGGAGGGTCCTTCCTTAACCAAGAGAGGGGTATGGCTCCTAGAAATATAGGGAGAGGAGGTCTCCCGAGCCAATGCCAAGATGGATGCAAATGCTAATGCAACAGCATATGGGAAAACTAAACAGATGTAAAAGTGAACAGTGAAAGCAAAGAAAAGAACAGAACAAAGGGGATGGGATTACTGTGGATAGCATGCCATGAGTTTTTTTTACAGAATAGTAAACATGTAAAAATAATGGAAACATGATATGCAATGATGTAACAGTGGAAGCACAAGATATAAAAATGATATGGCACAATGGCAATACAGGAACCACTAGATATGAATACGATACGCAACAGGAAACCACTAGATATGCAACCACTGTAACAGGAAGTGCCGTGATGCTATATCTAATATGCAACGGATGAATGCGAATGAATATGCTATGCAAATAAATGTGCAACAGAGAATGCAAATGAATGTGCAACAAAGAAGAATACAAATGAATATGCAACCAAGAATGGATATGAGAAGAATGCCACAGAGATTATGTGAAAATAGTGTAACAATATGAATGTAAAATGCATGAAATGAATGCAAGGCTAAACAGAACTAAGATGCCATGCACGGTGAACAATTCACAGGAAGAATAGGGAATGCAGCCTCAGAGAAATGGCGTCTGGGCCAGTGGGCACTATTTTTTAGAAGCTTGGACGCATGGTTTTTTCTTCTTTTTTTTCAGAGAATGGGCGTCCAATGCTCTGGAAGCGAAGTTTTTTGGGGTTTTTTTGAGAAAAAACAAGAACGCGTCTGGGACCACAGACGCGATTTTTTTAACAGGATAATAGAAGTGGAATCTTAAATAAATTTATAAATTAACAATCACTTGGGAGAAATACGATGAAAGGAGTGTTACATGGAGCACTAATAGGAGATGCACCATGGGTGCAAAATAGGAGGCGACACACATGGGTGCCCAAATCAAAAGAAAAATGAAAGACATCCCGCCATGATCGCCAATCTGTGAATCTATTTAAAATCCACTTAAAAATAAAAAAAATATGCAATAAACCAAGCTAAGAATGAATGTGTGGAAAAGGGAAATGAGGCGCATGCGTAGGATGCTATATAGGAGGGTGATCGCCAGAGATGCAAGGGCCTCAAAGGAATAAGCAATGAATAAGAGGAGGGATTGCAGAATACCTTAAAGCACGAGGACATGTGAGTCGACTTCCTTCTCTTCCTATCGGTCGGCCGATGGAGAGAGTCTCTCTCGATTGATTACCCTTACAAACAAAGACAAACACCAACAGAGAAATCTAGAATTAGACAACCAGTGCGTAGTATCAAATCCAAATGAAATATATATAGCATGCAAACATGGCGATGAACACACCTGTCGGGGTGTTGCCCCTTTAAACCCCTGTGCGAAGGGTAGGGAGATATGATGATGATATGAATATAAGTGATATGTGCAAGTGTTGCACTCTTGGAGGCTCAACGTGGTTGAGATAGAAGGAGATTAAAAACATAGATATGATGCATGCGATGCAGAAAAGTAATAAAAGAAATAGGAAAGGAGAAGAGCCTGGGGAGTAGTTCTCCTGTGCTTTGGCTTTGGATGAATGTTCGGGAAAGAGACTCAGACGGATGAAGCTTTGGTCGCAGAGAGCTCCCTCCTTCAGCCAGTAGTTGGGCAGCACCTCCCCCTGTTATTGAAGATTCGCCTTTTTTGCATGAAGCCGCAGGGGCTATTTATAGAGAGATTTCGGATCTTAATTTCCAAAAATAGGATGATCATCCATGGAAGGAGATAAATCTTAGGACAAGTCCTCCCCAACTAGAAAAGCCACCCGGAGGACTTACCTAGTTGAAATGGACCGCAAAACGGGGAAGGAAGGAGCTGTCGACGCATTTGGGCGGTCGCAGAGAAATGGCGTCAGACCCTCTGGTCGCCCATTAAATGGGCATCCATCCCTACGGTCGCTCATTCCAAGCTAGATTAGAAATTCTCAAAATTAGTAAAGAAATCGCGTCTGGGGTGCCGGACGCGAATTAACAATTACACGAATTTTGGATAGATTAAAAATATCAAATTTAGGCAAGGTAAGACGCATCTAAGGTCATGGACGCGTTCATGAATAGGCAACGAGGTGAGCTGATGCGTTTTCTTGAATTATTTAGGAAAGTAAAAAATTATCAAAAATCTGCAAGGAAATCACATCTAGATGTGCAAACGCGGTTTAGTGAATTTCAAGAATTTGGTAATTAATGGAAGAAATAGCGTCCTGATGAGAAGACGCGTATTCTTGAATTTCAGGAATTATTTGGAAATCGTGTCCGTATGAACATACGCCTATTCTGAAATTTATGAAATTACCAAAATTAAAAAAAGAAATAACGTCCGTGCGGACAGACGCGTATTCTTTAATTTCAAAGAATTTGGTAATTATCAAAAATGGAAAATGAAATCGTGTCTACTCAACCAGTCGCCTTGTAAAAACGCATTCGAGGGGTCTGACGCGTTTAAGAAAATGTTCCCGAAAATTAGAGAAAATCTTAGGAAAAATCTGAAAAAATAGAAGAAAGCTGAAGAAAGTTGAATATTCAAAAAAATGGGGAAAGCCACTCAAATAAGTCGATTTGAGGGTCAAATTGGGCATCACAATGCGATAGGAGATATGCTCAAAATGATGTCAATTTTAGCGTGTCTACAACCCTCTCATTATGTTTCTCTTTTTTTTTGTCATAAGAGAGGTCCTCTTTTATATCCTCGAGCTAAATCTTGTGGTCCCCACAAGATTCCAGACGGACGCATGGAGGGAAGACTCCTGCCAAAGGCTTTTTTAGAAAGTAAGCTGAATGAAATCCATGTGTCAGATCTGGAGTGAATCCACGTGTTGAATCATTCTGGTGGACTGACAGCCTTGGATCATGTGCCAGTCATCTTAACTTTCGAACCACGTGGCCACTTACGTCTTTGACGCTTTCTGTCCTTCAAGTGTTTGATCAAGTTGCCTAAGTAGTTTGATGCTCTTCATATTGAAGTTCCTGTCAGAGATAATATAGAGGTTCATCATACATCTTATCATCATGTAGATTATAAGTTGTTAAGAGAGATGTCTAAGAGATGTATACTTATTCAGACTAATAAAGATGGGATAAGTGCTGCTAATCATGAAGATCAGACATTCCCATGACATGCAGTATGTGGTGATGAAGATGCTTTGATGCATTCACCAAGTGCATCGACCTGAGACTGCTCAAAGCTGAGCAAATGCAGTAAACCAACACTTACTGTAATGACCTGTGTGGTCCATAGGTAGACCTGATGGACAAAGTGAGAATGGAAAACCACAAGAGATTGTAGAGTTGCATCGACCTGTTAAGCTAGGACAAGTGTAGCTGCATCGACTTGACAAGGCGATGACAATACATCTTGTATTTAAGCATTGACCTGATGACCCAAGCAAGTATGGCTGCATCAACCTGAGTGCAGTGACTTTCAAATGCACATTGACCTGATAGAACTTAATCAACACATGTGCATCGACCTGATAGAACTTGTTGCTTCATGTGCATCAACCTGATGGACATAACGCTTTCATCTGTGTCGACCTAGTAGACTGAATGCATGTATGTGCATTGACCTTGCTGAACACAAGGGCCTCTGGTGCATCGACCTGATAGACTAATAGAGTGTACATGCATTGACCTAACAGACTTAATGCGTGTATGTGCATCGACCTGATTTCAATGTAATGCTTGGCTGCATTGACCTGCATGACTAAATGTTTATATGTGCATTGACCTTATGTTCCTGACACTTATAAAGATGCATGACCTATATGAGGACGCATAGATTTGTATAGCGTGAGTGAGTAAGATGCATCAACCTATATGGCATCCAGACTTATAAACAAAAATGACAACTCAAACAATCATTATTACGGCAGTTTTGCCAAAACAAGATTCATAGTGTGACATCATCAAAACCAGGGTTCCAACAATCTTCCCCTTTTTGATGATGACAACTATGAGTCATATCTTCACTTATCACAAACTGTATCACACAATAAGCGACAACTCATTCATTTAAAAAAAATGAACATTTCTTTCACTGAGAAATAACCAGTATAACATTGCAAGGAGATTCCATTCATTCTAACCAAAAAGTTTCAATTTTTTTTGTCATTCTTTCATTTTCACAGATATGTTGAAAAAAAATGCAACACTCAACACTTAATGCTAAAAGACACACTACACAACTGAAAGACACAACACGACACAACACTACACGACACAACACTACATGCATACATGCATGAGACTTTACTGTCTACTGTGTACAAATGAGAGAGGTGACTGTTCTTAGTCCAAATCTCCTTTTAACATTTCAGTCCAAATCTTCTCCCCCTAACTCCTTCAAACAAACTCAGATCATTCGAAATCTTCTCCCCCTTTGACATCATCAAAAAAAATGGAGGGTTTTCAATTGTCGTTGTCATCGAGTAGGTGCTCTACTGGAGCTTCCAGGGGACCTCAGAGGTATAGCTTGTGGAATGTTTTGTGGTATTCGGTCAACCTTTGTACCCAAAGCAGTAATTTTTGCACTCAATTTCTGATCAGTCTGGTGAACCTGTGCCTGGAGTTCTTTAATAGTTGTGGTCAAATCGACAAACCAGTTCTGCAGCATAAGATTAAGATTGTCAAACTGAGCCAACTGAAGAGATTGCATAGATGTTGAAGAGCTTTTAGGTAGTGAAGAGAGTTGTTCTCTGATTGCTCTAACCATAGTAATAATCTCATCACCTACTGAGTCAGTTTTAGCATACACTTTTCTAATTTGAACAATGATACTCTGGGATTCATCCATTAACTTGGCACACTTAAGAATAGACTTTGCAGCTCTTCTCGGATATCATAGGCATGCATCAGCATCTCTGTGGTTTTCTCTTGTGTCTCCGTATAAATTTCCTTCAGCCTTTTCATTATTGACCCTACTTTTTCACAAACATGTAGTAGAGATTCCATGAAATTAAAAATCATCAACGAAGGCTCAAGGAAGGCCTTTTCACAAACATGCTTTTTCACAAACGCTCAAGGAAGGCTCCAACACAATGGATAATTCGGGACACCATCAAAGATGAATAAGAGAAATAACTCAACTTGTAGGCTTAAAATGGGTGTCAACAGATGCCCATCCTTGATGTCCGCTTTGCAAGGGAGTTAGCGAAAGCAACGCGCAGGCGAAATGGAAAGGAGATGGAGCGAAAGTAACAGCGACGTGAAAAGAAGATGAAGCAGAGATGAAGCGGAGAGAACTGAAAAGCGGGCATCAAGGTAAAAGCCACCTGACATAACCAACAAGCGACAGGAATTCTCCAAAAAATGCCGAACTACCCTCCCGGAACGGCTGACGCGGATGAGAGATGTCTGGAGAACTAATTAAGAGAAAACGAAACACGACCAACCTCATTAGGGGACACAATCCAAAGCCAATGAGGGGATCGGAAAGGCAATAACTGAAAAACTAGAAAGAAACTGAGATAAAAATCCAGACAGGAATCACGATGACCAAGCGGAAAGATCAGAGAAAATATTCAAATTTAGAGTGGAATGAGAATCTCTTATCCAAGAGAAATGAAGCGCAATTAGCCATTGCTGAGGAGAAAACCTTGAGAGAATCACGAGGCGTGAATGCTCAAAAATGACATGATTCATGTTAGGCTAAAATTAAAGAAATCATCAAAACGAATGCAAAGAAAGTATAAAATAGAAAGTACTCAAGGATAATATTGCTAGACCGAGCAAGACGGGGTCAAGAGTCTTCTTACAACCACGGTGTGTGAGACAGAGTCCATCGTCTCCCACCCAACACAAACTAACGACTATCCAATGATTAACCGTATACTCTTAGATCATCATCATTTTTGGTAAAGGGGAACATCAGATCCTAAAACACACAGACAACCAGTCGGTCCTTGAGAGGCTATAATAACGTAGAGATACCATATAGTAATGCAACAAAGAGAAGGGATAGAGAGCCATACCTGACTTACCTGTCAAGCGAACTGACATTTTTTTTAGATTTTTTGGAATTTTCAGATTTTTATGAGAATTTTCATATAAGACAACCACAACAACAAAACAAGCACGAACAAGCATGAACGCAACATAACACAATGATCATAGTGAAAATGAACTAAACATAACATAACGGATATGAACAAAACATAACAACATAGGCAAAGCATCTCAAGAACAAATGACAAGCGTGTGTGGGATTGAAGACACGGTTGGACAAGATAACACAACGCGGTGGGATAGCACACGCGGTGGGACAAGGACATGGTGGGACAAGGCACGTGTGGGGTGGCCGACAAAACATGGCGGGACAAAGACACGGGGATGACAACACGCGGTGGGACAAAAGACAACATAGCGAGACAACACATGGGACGAAGATATGCGTAGGATGACAACACACGTGGGATGACATGGAGGGGCACATAAACAACACAATGGTACAAACACTCATGGGACAAAAGACATGACAAACATGCTTCAATCAAAGCCCAAGATCAAATGAAGCAGAACCGTCAGGTTCATAATCGTAAGGCAAAGCCCTCTCATGAAGACATGATGAAGCGAGATAGGGAAAAGGAAAAGTTGAGAAGGACATGAGCTTCAGAACTGATCAGGACATAAGATTGAAGAAGAGAGGAACAGACTGAAAGACGTGAATAGGAGACAAAGCGAAAGATATGGAGCAATGAAGGCTTGATCATCTGCAACCTGCACACTTAACAAACACATTATATCTGTCCTCAAAATAAATAGACAGACGCGTGAACAAAAGACTCATTTTTTTATTTTTACAATTTTTTATTTTTTAAAAAATTTTGACAATATCTAATTTTTTGGAATTTTAAAATATTTGATTTTTTAGATTTTGACAATATCTGATTTTTTTAGATTTTAGAAATTTCTGGTTTTATTTGGATTTTGAAGAAGTAATCTGTAGCACCCAAAGACAGGCTCAAACTGTTGGCTAGGGGTGGTCATTCCTCCCTTCTCGCTAAGGACTCCCCTTGAGCAGGGCGTGCATTTGAGGGTGACTTGCCACAACCAACCGCCTCTAAAGAATGGTGCCCCTACTAAGGCTATACCCAGGATACAATCCAGCATAAGAGGGAGAAATAGAAGAAAAATTAGAGATAAGCCTTATGCAGGATGGAAAATATCAGGACTTGAATTCCTTCGAGGACACTACCCTTCAAAGATGTAGTATGTTGCACCGGGGCTTTGTGTCTTTTATTTTGGACCTACATTCTTTATTAGGCACGCATATGACTGGGCTCATGACGTCCCACGGGGAACTGTACTGCCACTCTTGCCATGCCTTTGATTCATAATTTTGATAATTTTGCAGTGATCTTCTTTTATTTATAGCCCTCATTGGCCAGATATAGCATGAACACTCATATTCGAGGGTCAAGACTGCCCCTATTTGAGACTTCTCTCGTATTATGGAGCGCCTAGGTTGGGCATCTTATCCATCAATCTCTTGCCCCTGTAGTTAGTCAAGTAGAGAAAAGAAAAGGCCTTTGTGCATACTCAGAGGATGGCCAAAGCAGCAACAATGTTGTCCTAGAGGAATCAGCTATAGTGTGCCATGTTAGTGTGTGAAAACCATGCTCAAAAGATCACCCTCAACGATTGGGGAAAGGAACTAGACTCCCAGCGCGGAGCTATCACCAGCCTAAGGAATGCTGCAGAAGCGAACTAGAAATTTAACTAAACAAACTTCCTAAAGCTACTCAAACGAGCTAAGGAACCGGCATTATGACCATGCGTAGAAGCAAATAATGGAAATGAGAGCATATTCTTACGCAAAATAAAAAGACCTTGCAAATCCATGGCATGAAAACCAGCGTCCTGAAGTGAGAGCTTTGTATTCCTTGCTTGACAAGATAAAAGGTAAAAGATAACAAGGATTAAAGATCCCTCTACACGGAGGAGCGGCAGACACTAAACTGGATGAAGAAGGATAAAAGGAAGAGAGACGAGGGCTAGAACTCCCTCGCTAGGGCGCAGAGACCCTGATAACAAAGAACCAGATACAGAATAAACAGAGATTAGCTGAGATCAAGGTGGACTAAAACCTCAAAAATAGTAAGAAAAATGGTGACGACCCCGAAAGGGTGAGGCAGAAGAAATAATAGAAAAATAATGATGAGAATGTTGTAAAAGCAAAGAAGAAGAGGAGTGATCATCCGACGGAGTCGGAGAAGGAGAATAGTATCCATCCGACAAGGTCGGAGAAGGAGAATAGTGGTCATCCGATAGGGTTAGAGAAGGATCAAGAATAGAGCCTCGAAATTTCGGAGGAGCAGAATCAGGTGAAGATTGAGAATCAGAGCGATGGAGGAGGTGATCCAGAGGATCTAGATGAGAAAAAGAGGAATCGAAAAGTGCCCCAAAATCAGGATGATAGGAGGGCCTAGGTTGCGGCCTAGAATTACGAAAATAAGGAAAATCCGGAGGCTCCGGATGATAATGAGAGGAGAAGATTAAGGATGTAGGATTGAGAGGGGGAAGATACACCACCCAAGGGTGGGAGCTCAGCAAAAAAAATGATGAATGAACTTGAAAAGAAGGAGAAGTGATCCCCTGAGTGCACAACTGGCGGCCCTTAAACTTGCACCGCCGCCTCTTCTTAGCAGAAATTTCTTGATAATGGACCCGCCTGGCGCGGACTCGGACCTTTGGGCTTCTTGGCTTGAAACATCTTCTCAAATAACGGGCCCACCTGGCAGACGGCGTGGCCCGGTTATGAACATGCAGCTTCATCGGGGCAGTTGTCCCTATACACCCAGTGCTAACAATATGCGGACATTCTTGAACAGGTGACTCCTTAGACAGGCGAGTATCATGAAACCACGGAATTTATACACCTATATAATGTACTTCTCAATAAATTATATAAATGGTACCTTTACTCTTGACCCTTGGGCCCCATTTGGTTGGGGGATTAAAAGGGGGATATCCCTATCTCAATCCTGTTATTCATTTGGTATGGTTAAAATCGATGAGAATAAAGAGGTTAAGGAGAATGGGGTTATCCCCAAAAAAGGGATTAACACAGAGGATAATGTTGTGCCCCTGGTTTTGATGATGTCCGACAATGACTCATTGATGAGTCAAATATGCATTTGATGATGTCAACATGTATGAAGTTCAAGTCAAGTGAGCACTGGCAATTGTACTTACAGTCTTTGATATGATGCTATGGTCTCATGGCGTCGACACTACTGTAGCATCAGTATTAGCACTAGCAGTAGCCAACAAAGCCAGCATCAGCAATACGAGTGAAGCCAGCAAGCTAAAGCCTGCAATAGTAGTGGAAATGGCAGTGCAAGTAAGGAGCTTTGTACGTGGTCAATCAAAGGAGCAAAAGGCCTTCATTTTATTGAAATAAAGTTGAAAAGGATTGGGCAGAACATCAAATGTGAAAGAGCTTTGAATCAAGAGAACAACAGGCAGCGTCAACCTCATGATCAAAGTTGCATCGACTCTTCCCTTCACAAAAGGAAGATAAGCCAAGGTGATATCTAGGCTGTGTCGACCCCATGCTCACTGCTGCGTCGACTCCAGACATTTTCGGTGGCAGGACCAAGTGCATATCAACTGATGCGTCGACCCCACCTCTTTGGTGCATCAACTCCAAATGAATTCCCAGAAAGTAGTGAAACAGTCTTCAAAGCTACGTCGACCTCACCATCAAGCTGCGTCGACCTCATCAAGCTCCAGCAGCAGTGAGACAGATGCCCATCATTGGTTGCGCTGACCCCACTCTCTCAGGGCATCGACACTAGGCTCTCATAGAAATTGTTGTAAACGCATTTCTTCAAGGATGTGTCGACGCACCCTTGTAGCTGCGTCGACTCCATGAAGGTCTGACATGCCAGCAACTCAAAGAAGCTGTGAAGCTACGTCGACTCTATCCCACCATTATGTCGATGCATCATAAGTGATTCAAGCTTATTTCTGTCAAACCTGTAACAATTCAGAGATCGTACAGAGACTAAAAATAAGCGACGTAAACCTCCAAAAAAACACTTTTCAAGGTCTGGAAAAGGTTCCTAGGACAGAAATCCTACCTTTCCAACATGAGGCTTCAGGACAACCTTTTGGGAGACAGATATGTCAAACATCAGTTTTGGGAAAGGTCAAGTTTGATGGTACTCTACCTTTTGGCCACAGCCAATCAAATTGCAGTCTGTGGAAGAACCTGGCAGAAGATCATATCTGAAAAAGTCTGTACCCCTGCTCTGTTATATGCTGGACCAATCATAGACCACCAGGGAAAAAGGTATTTGGTCAAAGAACTTCATTGTTTATTCTGACCAATCAAATAATGGTTTAGAAGACTCCAAGTCAATGGGAAGCCTCCACAACATGTACCATGATCTGCAGAATCACTCCAAGGCGGGAAAACAAATTTCCTCTCAAACCTCCATTCCAGGAGAAGAAGCTTGACGCCCCAAGACTCAAGACTTGTGATCTGAAAAGTCCAGATTGCTTCCTCCTAATCAAAGGTGCAGATCCAAACTTCCCTCTATAAATATGAAGCTTCTACCACCTTGGAAGGGCTGGCCGGGCAAGTGCACTGAGTGAGAAATTATCTCAGCTCATCCCAACGAAAGAGGAACAGAAAAAGAGAATGAGAAGAGAGGAAGAAAAGAGAGAGGTGTGTAGCCCAGCTCTGGTCCGACCCAATCCAGAGTAGTGAAGAAAAAGAAGAGAGCTTGAATAGCAAGAAGCTCAGTCCTGTAGAAACAGCTTCATGAACTTCTTCTGAAGCTACATTTGTCTTGTTTCTTTTAGTTTTGTGTTTTCCTCTTGTAACCTTGAATCAATTTTCAATGTGTGTCCGGTGCTCTGGTTAGAGACCGAAGGTGATTTTGGCTGGTGTACAGCCGTGTGTTTGCTACACTTGCAGCATATTTTCCTTCTTTGTTTTTTTTTTTTTTTTTTTTTGGGGGGGGGGGGGGGGGGGGGGGTCGTCCCCGTGGGGCTTGTCCCTGTGTGCTACAGTCTTGCAGCGTGAGGACTTTGTCCTCATGAGGAGCTTGCTCCTCGTGTGTGTGGGGTTCGTCCCCGTGGGGCTTGTCCCCATATGCTACAGTTTTGCAGCATGAGGACCTTGTCCTCGCGAGGAGCTTGCTCCTCGTGTGTGTGGGGATTCATCCCCGTGTGTGTTAAGGACTTCATCCTTGTGAGGATTCGTCCTCGTGTAGTGAAGCCTCACTGGTTTGGTGAGGGGTGGACGTAGGTTGCAGGTTTGCAACCGAACCACCTTAAAAATCCTCTTGTACAGTGGTGTGTCCTTGTGTGATTGTTTTCATTTCTTCTATCTCCACTTCACAGGGACTTATAGTTTTTGTTTCACTTTCATTGTCATGGCTGAACACTACACATACTGTGAGTTGTTCACTGATTACAAGCTAATTTTCTATTTGAACAAAGGCTCACACACACACCTAAGAAAGTACTCTGACATTCTGAATCTACACATGTGGATCTTAGGTGTTTGACATTACTTCGCTGCATGAGTCTTTTGAGACTTTGTAATATCAGGTCCATAGTTTTAATGGCTCATCATTTGTATGGTTATTTGTTTTCAAACTTCAAAGGGGTATATTTTTTAAGGGATCTATTCACCCCCCCCCTCTAGATTCGGTTGCACCCCAGGAAGGGACCTAACAATTTGTATCAGGGCTAAGCTCTATGTACCTAAGATCCAACGATCTTCAAAGGTGATCCTAGTGCAACCAGTTTTGATTTGTGTTGCTGAATAGTTTTCAATGAATTTCTTTATCTGTACTTAAGTGTTTTAATTAGGCCACCTGGTTTGGCTAAATGTGCAAAGTTGTTAACTCCTTGATCTGCTCAAGGCACTGTAAGATAATGAACCTTTTCTTGAGTTGTGATTTGTGCCTTTCTCATGGTTTAATCTTTCAGCTGATTCTCAACTATGTCTACATTTGAGAATTCTTTTGTCCATAGCTAGTCTTGATTAAACTGAGATTTACATTCTACCTTAATTGAAAATTCATTTGATGAACTACGACTTGGAAAGGATCTCAGTAAAATTAAAAGTCTCGCTCATGAGGAAAATTATTTTATCTTGAGATTTGAAAATGTGCTTATTATCAATCAATCTAAATTGCATCAATATTGATTTTGATATTGTGTTTCCCTCAATGATTATTGATATATCTGTTTATATGAAGAAGCCAAAATGGTTTTTAAGTTCTAATCGTTCTTTATTTTTCTCATACTGATTTTCATGTCACATCTTTGTTAATCAAACGTCATGCACTGTCCTCCCTACTTTTTGACCATGGGAGAGACTATAGTTTATTGTAAAGTTCAAATGATGTATAAATGCTTTAACATATTTTTGAGAGTGGTTTGAGTGTGGATGAAACTCATGCTCAAAGATGAGCATTTCGTTAAGAATATAATTGTGGGTTGGTTCCTATTTTATAACTCCCCTCTTGCTCAAATTCTGATATTAATGATTCATCTTGTTACAGGAGAAAATTGTAAGAAACTCATTTATCTTGATTCATTGATGACGTCTTTAAATGCATCTTCTCAGGGGGAGGTAGCAGTGAACTTGCAAGATAATGCTTATATTTCAGCCCACTTCAAGAAATTGATTTGTAATCTGGGTTCAGTGTGGTTCAAACTTGTATTGTATCTCCTATTCCAGTTTGAAATATCGAATATTCATTCAAAGGGAGAGATACCAATAAATTCCTGTACCTTGCATTTGTGAAATTTCACTCATCCATATTGCATTCCAGGTACAGATTGTAACTTGCATTTAAACATCAGTATGCTCAGCATACTCATCCATGTAGTGCATGTTAACAATGAAATCTACATGTTGTAGTCATGTTTGCAAGATTCATATTGATGTCCGTGTATGCATATTTTTGAGGTATGCCTTGTGTGTTGCATCCTCCCAAGTGTGCTTGCATGCCATGACTTCATGGTATATCAAATGGTGACAAGAAGAAGGGCAGGTCTAGCATGTCTAAGAGCTATCATCATGCGAGAGAATGTATCTCTACCTGGTACCATGAGTCAGTTGTCCATGCTTGTCAAAACTTCATTGAATATTTAAATTCTCATGCATATAGATAGGTTTGCTCATATGCATGTTCTTTTTTAGAATCAACTGCATAACATCAGTGTCTAAAAACCCAAAAAGAATGTTTGAAATCCATGCGTACATTTAGGGGGAGTTAAAAGGTCTAAAATTTCTGCATTCAAGTTGCATGTTTTAATGTTGTTGTAAATTACAATAAATGTGATTTTGTTCAGGAATTCTATTTTGAAAATCTTTCTGTCTGATACATGTGCGTCGACGCACTGATTAGGATGTGTCGACCCATCAATTCAATATAATCAAATCTTGTGTTCTGGCAAACCAAGCTGAGTCGACTCACTGATTAGACCAAGTTGACTCATCAGCCCGTAATTAATAGCTCCACTTGTTCTTTACTGTCTTTGTCTCCCAATGGGATGATTGCACTCCTTTGCTCTCAAAGTCAATCTGGAATGCCAAATTATATGTTCTTCACTCTCATTCCATGACTGGGAGAATCTGAGCTGATTGACATTGTGAAAAATTGTGAACTAAGAGTGCAATAAGGAAGAGAACCTTGCAGGTGTGCCTTGAAAATAAGGAGCATGAAGCCATCTCTCAATCAAGAAGTCAAGGTACACGGGCCATGCTGGAAGTGATGGATTTCTTTAAGGATAAAATGAAAAACTTACGTGCAAAGAACTCAGGTGCTATCTGTGAGCGACGTCACGCGGTTTGAGAAATAAAAATGCGGAGCGCGCGGGCTCGTTTTGTTTGCTGCAACACAGAAATAAGAGAAAAGAGAAGGGGCCACCACGGGAGATTGCTCCAGCGGGGCGAGCGGGACAAATGCAATATAGCAAGATATGGGGGTTAAACGGCCATAGCGGGAAGTGACTCGCCGCGGCCTCGGGGGGACGGGAATGGTGCAGAAATCAAATAGAAGGAATTGAAACGGCCATTGCGGGAAGTGACTCGCCGCGGCCTCGAGAGTATAGCAGATATAGCAGCAATTCAAGATATACAAGAGAAAGGACAGAATTCAAACGGTCATTGCGAGAAGTGACTCACCGCGGCCTCGAGGATATGAACAGATAAGAATATAACAAAATATAAAGAGAATATAAGAACGGGAATTTAAACGGCCATTGGAGAAGTGATTCGCCGCGGCCTCGAGAATATGAACAGATAAGAATATAACAGAATATAAAGAGAATATAAGAACGGGAATTTAAACGGCTATTGGGGAAGTGACTCGCCGCGGCGCAGATAAGAATATAACAGAATATAAAGAGAATATAAGAACGGGAATTTAAACGGCCATTGGGGAAGTGACTAGCCGCGGCCTCGAGAATATGATGTGATCGCCAGGGGCCAAAGACCCCAAAATAAGGAAATGATCGCGCCTACCTCACTAGCAGGAAGTGGCAGGTTGCTTCTTCCTCCCCCTTCGGCCGGCCGACGGAGAGGGCCTTCTTTAGTTACCCTTGCAAAGCAACAGACAGTAAAGAAACGGAATTAGAAAATGACAGTGCAGTAGCAATCCCTTGCAATGAAAGTGATGAAATTGTAGCAGGGCACACACCTGGTTGGTGTGGTTTTAAACCCCTCTCGGACACGAGTAGGAGGGAAATGTAATGATGAATGGAGTTGTGCAAAAGTATAAGATTCCCTTATGGAGGGAGACGAAGAATGGAAGATGATGAATGCAAAAGAACTACGAAGAAAAGGAGAGAGTTGGCTTATTGGATGTGCCGATGGCGAGATCCGGCGGAGCTTCGGCAGCGTAGGGACGACGTGGAATCACGGTGGACGAAGACGGCCTTCCTCCTGCGAGTGCGAGCACCCGAGAATCCGGCAGAACCTCCCCCTGCAAAAGACCTACGGGTTAGAAATGAGATTCGGCAGCCTGTCGGACCTCTTAGAAGCTCTCTTCGGACTGAGGGGGGGGCCTATATTTATAGGGCTCCAGAGTATGGAGGCGTCCAGGACCCTGGACGCCTTCATCAGGGCAGAAATTATATTTTATTCTATTTTTATTTTTTTATTTCGAATATTTTCAAGGAGGCGTCCAGGCAACTGGACGCTTCCATAAAAGCCCACCGAACCCCCACCGAAAGCCGCACGCGGTTTGGCACAACGCGTGATTTTGGTCGGCGCCCGTGATTCATGAATGGGCGCGTCTAGTTGGCAGGACGTCTTCACAATTTGGAATTTTTCTTAAACGACAAACCGACCGTCGGACGGTGGCCGCCCGTGGGCAAGTTGATGGAGGCGTCCAGTGGCCTGGACGCCTCCATAAATATATTATTTTATTTTTTGTTTTGTCTTTTATCATTATAATGATTATTATCTTTTATTATTTTGTTTTGATGGAGGCGTCCAGGGGCTTGGACGCCTCCACTATTTTATTATATTTTTGTGTTTTTCATATATTAAAGTCATGGAGGCGTCCAGGGGCCTGGACGCCTCCATGAAGACCCCCCCGGGTCCCCTGAAAAGGTGTCGGCAGCCGCCTGCCAGACGTTCTTCCTAGTTCCGGAACCTTCAGGTGCGTCCGATTGGTGTTGATGCCGTCCGAATGCCGCAACGAGACGATTCCGGATGCCGAAAAGGCGGAGGAAGACTCAAGAATAGGAAGCACTCAGGCGATTCAAAATGCGAAAGGCACAGCGGGGCGTCGTATAGTAATATGAGACTTTCTCAGGAGACGTCAGGAATAGCGTGTCTACAGCTGCCCCGCCTTGGCGTCTGCTTTGTAAGGGAGTGACACGTAATGAAATGGTATCGAAGTGGAGTGAAATGGAGTGGGAATGGACTGATAAGTTGATGCCAAGGTGTGATGAGACACGCTTTTGACATTACTGTTTGGAATCTTTCATGTAGTTCCAATGAGGTGACCTTGAAGAAGGTCTTTCAAATTTGACGATTGTTTGGACGGAGATCAAATAAGGGAGGGCGAGATGTGCGCTCAGGCACGAAAATAAAGGAGACCAACTTCTCGGTGTGAAGTACCTGGGTCATAAACCGGCAGATTTCACCTTTGGGGAGCGATTACCAGCCAATGTGGAAGTGCTGCGACCAAGGTGGGTCAAACAAGGTAAAAAGTAAAGGAATATATAAGGGTCTGTCCAAACAAGGGTCTCTTTTGGAGGAGCAGCGTAGGGCCGTTTCAAGGAAACTCAGTATTTCATTCGGAGTGGAATATCTCATATTTGTAAGAATTGAAGCACAACGGCTTTCACAATCGAATCACTTGAATGATTTTCCGCAATAAATTCAAAGTCCTATATGAATGCATGCTGGGTTTAAAGAAAAAAATTTAAAACAAACTAAAATAGAAAATAGCCAAGGATAATATTGTCAACTCGTTAAGAATAGGTCAGGATACCAATCCGGTGAGCTGATACTGAGCTGGGCCCGTTTATCCACGCACCAACTCACTGAATGGAACCGTCGTCCCCATGCTACCACAAATTAACGGCCTATCCGTACAACCCAACTTCTTCTGGAATCATCACCGTTTTTGTTGAAGGGGAACTCAAACCCCAGATTCATTCGGGTCGCAAGGTCCTTGACATGTTCTAGTAGCGTAGGTATCATATAATATGATGCATGACGCGGGGGGACCAAACACCGAAGGACGGTACACAAGATAGGACAAAGACGTCCGTTAGTAAAACCTGCACAGACCAACATAGATTAAATACATCAGAAAGCAGTAGAATCGCAACAGAATCGCACCACAGTACAAGGAGATCTAGATAAAACCCTGACGACTGACCAATGATGTGACGTGCTTCGTCCTATAGCGCCTCTCTTTTCCTATAAGTACCTCCCTTAGGCTAGTTCATCCAAATGCACCAAGGAGAGTTTTAAAAGCTCAGGAGGGGAAGGAGAGGAGAATCTAGGGATTTTAGGATGGAAGGAGAGTCTTCCCGCGTTATGAAGAGGGGCAGGCCTAGCAGTGAGATCATGCGACTCTCCGACCTCGAGGGTCATCTGAGTGGGACGATCCAGTCGCATATGGTAAGCTGATTCATTTCAAATTCTCCGCGTGAACCCTTTTTCACCTCTTTTCCTTTCTCTCCTTCTTTCCAGCCATATCCACTCTTCTCAGGCCCGAGGAAGTTTTCCAAACTGCCATGGCTTTCAAAGTTAACTTCCAACATCTCTATTGGCATGAGGGCCATACTCTCGAGGTGGCATCTTCAGGGGCTCCTTATTCATGCCAAGCACTATGAAAAGATTCGCATGGACTGGGCGGCTATGGGTGCACTAGTGGAGATCTGGCATCCCCAGACCCACACTTTCATCTTCCCGACCTTCGAGGCGACCATCCTCCTCGAGGAGGTGGAACTTCTGCTCGGATTGAAGAAATTCAAGAGTGACGGGAAGGTAAAGGCTATGCGGATGCTAACAAGGGGGACTTCCGAGAGTGTCCTTGGAAGCTTCATGCCGCCCGACGCAGCCAGAAAAGTACACACTCAAAAGGGAATTGATTTGTAAAGGCTCGCGGAATGGGTCATGGATGCCCTGAGAGTGTCACCAGATGATGACCACTTGGAAGGAATTATGAAAGGGTTCACCATTTGTCTGGTGGGTGCTCTCTTGTTTCCTTATACCGACAACATAGTGGAAGAGGGCCAACTGAGTGCCATCTGCGGGATTTGGAGTGGAAAGAGGGTGGGACCCGCCGTCCTTGCCTACCTTTACAGTGGCCTTACTGCCTCGAGCATGGGTAAGCCTCCTTTCGGTTGTGCACTTGTTCTGAATTGCTAGGTTGATTTACACTTTAAATTTGACCACCGTGAGGGGATGCCGACTGCTTCGAAGCTCTTCCAACAAAGCCCCCTTTATCATATAGCCGATGTGTTAGGCTTCAGTGGTACCGTGGTGAACCATGTTCCGTGGCTGAAGAAACGTGAAGACTGGCGGACTCACTTTCGAACCGTGACACAAAGCTTCTTCACTTGCGCACCGGCATGTCTACTCTCACTTGAACTCCTCATGAGGTCTTCTCCCGAAGTTGAACTCCAACTGATCGGCGCGACTGAGTTCATCCTTTACAACGCGCATCGGTGCTGCCTCCAGATCGGCATTCCACGCCATTCGTTCCCACTACTGACTGGCATCGTCCCTTTGAAGAAGAGGGAGTTGGGCACGGAGGAGGATGCGAAGGAAGCGAAGGCCGTTAAAGCACCCTGGAAGACAAGTGTTGCGGGAAAGGCCTTAACGCATGTGTGGGAAGAATGTGAGCTGTGGAGAGCTTATGTAACCGAACTGGGGAAGTTAAGGCCTAAGGCGCCTAGGCCCCTGATGTAGCTCTCTTTGCTTTCTGATGGAATAAAATCCGGCATTTGACATTTTGGACCATTGTTCCCCTAATTATTATTTTTTATGATTTTTATTTTTATTTTTTTCCTTTTTGTGTTTTCTCTCTTTTTGTGTTCTTGTTTATTCATATTATGATCATATATATATATATATATATTATTTTTAATGGGAGCGTCCAGGGGCCTGGACGCCCCTATATTTTCTTTTTCGATTTTTTAATTTTTTAGTTGTGGGGGCGTCCAAGAGCTTGGACGCCCCTATGTTTTATTTTTCATTTTTTGTTTATTTTTGATATGGGGGCGTCCAGGCGCCTGGACACCCCTATGTTTTTTTGAATTTTTAATAAAATAAAAATGTGGGGGCGTCCAGGCGCCTGGACGCCCCAAAGCCTGGTGATTTTCTATATAAAGGGGGTCTCACCCCCCAGGCGGTGGTAGAGTTCCCGACCCAGGCGACAGACCCACGACCTGGACGACGTTTCCGAGGCCTCCAGGGGACAGACGACTGGCGGCAGCGAGCTCGAGAGCAGTTGGCAGATTGGAAGAGGCGCGGCCGAGCAGTCCCTGCGGGAGCGGATTCAGATGATGCCTATCTCCAGGCCTACTCTCAGGCATATGGCAGCCGAGTTTATCAGAGCGCTCGCGGACAGGTATGCCTTTAAATTCATTTCTTCTTGATTATGCAATATGTGATTAACATATGTTTATTATAGTTTGACATAGAGGGGAGACTGGCCATGGTACAGGGACTCCTCGACTCTACGATCCGACAGCGCGAGGACCTCCAGCATACCGTCGATGAGCTGGTAAGAACTTGTAATTTAGAATGATTTGGATTTCAATTTCAATTAATGGTAATGCTTTCTTTTCAGCGCGAGGAGCTGGAGGCAGTCCGATCCTCGCACGGCGCTTCATCCTCTACTCAGCCCGTCTGCGACCACACCGAGCTAGAGAGCCAGCTCGCTAGTGCGGTGGCTCGGGCAGAGGCAGCCGAGACCTCCCTTCAGGAGAGAGTAAGTAATCTGTTCTTTTAATCTTGGTTTTGAAAATTTTTATTATTATCAGTTATTGACCAAGATTACGAATGCAGGAGCAGGAGCTACGTGTGGCGGAAGCAGAGCTGAGGCGGCGCGATGCGGAGGAGCTTCCCCGAGATATGGTAGAGCTGCGCACCCTTCTTGGCATGGAGAGGAGCGAGCGGCAGAGGGAGAGGGAGGAGCGAGACAGAGAGAGAGTGGAGCGTGAGCTGGAGAGAGTGCAGTTGATCACTAGATTGGGAATGGCCGAGCAGCGTGCGAAGGATGCGGAGGATCGTTATCGGCGAGGGCGTGAGCGGGCCCAGCGCGAGGGATACTCCCGAGCCTACTCGAGCACTGATTATTTAGTTACCTCCTCTGAGCACCAGAGGAGGGAAGATGCTGAGAGGGGAGCACATGGTGACAGGGTTTCAGGTTCCCGGGTGCAGATGGCTCCTCCTAGATCTTCCCGGGGAGGACAGGAGGAGGCTGAGAGCTCTCGTAGAGGGGGAGACCAGGAGGGTCGAGGGGAGAGCTAGAGAAATTGCTGTATCCATACTCATTTTGTACTCTTTTGACATGTTATAGTGGAATGAGACAGTCTTTGATACTTGTTTGCACTTCTTGTGGTTGTTCTTTTGATTTTGCGCCCCTGTAAAAGGATATCTCCGTAATGATGCTATCAGTAATATAATGCAATTTTTTTTGGAATTTTCAAAAATATACAAATTTTTAGGAGTTTTCAAAAGAAATATTTGTATTTTTGTGTTGATTTTTGAAAAGATATGAAAGTTTTGGAAATGCTAAAAAAAATTTTTGGAATTTGGCAATATTGAATTTTTTTTGGAATTTCGGCAATATTCAATTTTTTTGGAATTTTGGCAATATTCATTTTTTTAGAATTTGGCTAAGACATTGCTAATGCAGCATCAACGGATGTTTAAACCACTGGCTAAGGCTCCTAGTTCCTTCCCCTTTCGCCCAAAACTGCCCAAAGCCTGGCGTGTATTTAAAGGTGGCGCCCCATGACCAGCTACCTTTGGTTAACGGTGCTCCTACCAAGGCCATGCCCGAGAAACATTCGGTCCTAGAGGGAGAAGAGAAGAATAATTGAGGATAAGTTTTATGCAGGATGGGAGATGTCGGGACTTAAATTCCTTCCAAGGTATTACCCCTCAAAGAGGTAGTCCGTTGTGCCGGAGGTTTGTGCCTTTGATTTTTAAACCCTTGACATGCATACGACCAGGGTTTTCCCTGCGGGGACTTTGCCTCTCTTGACATACCATAATTCATACTTTTGAATTTTTCTTCAAAATTTTGGCTTGATTTTCATAATAGCCCTTTTGGCGAGATGTAGATCATGAAATTCATATGAAAACTCATATTGATTTTGGGTCAAGACTGCCCCTATTTGAGACTCCTCTCGTATTGGGGACTACCTAGGTTGGTCATCTCGTCCGTCAACCTCTTGCCCCTGCATGCGGCTGAGTAAAGAAGAGAAAAGACTTTCAGATATACTCATGGCATGGCCAAAGTAGGGACGGTGTTTTAACCAAAGGAGCCGGCTAAGGATGCCGTGAAGTGTGTGCGGTACCCAGCTAAGGGTTGCTCTTAACAAGCGGGGAGAGAACATCGAATTCTCAGCGCGGGGTTCTTATTAACCAAAGGTGCTGCAGAAGCAAGCCTAAAAGACTCTTTTTTTAACATAATTTAATTAAACAAAAGCCTAAGATAAAGGTCTAAAACACCACTTTTAATCTTGTTAAAAAGCACTTCATTTTGAAAATCACGCGTGAAGTATTGAGATAATGATGTCATTAAAATGCGTACTTACGCCAATATGTTACCTTGCGACCTTTCTTGAAATAGTTGCCGCGAGAGGCGGGGTTGATCATCGTGGGATAGTCCTCTTTTAGCGAATAAAAGGATTGGAAGCAAAGGATTTGGAAGTGGCTTAACAAGAAGGAGTGGTGCTCAGACCAGACTCAGACGAATAAGGAGAAAAGGAAGAGAGGCGAGGGCTAGAACTCCCTCACTAAGGCGCAGAGACCCTGATCACATAGAACAGTCTACAGAAGAAGTGAAATATCAAGAAGAGAGGTGAGGACTAAAGCCTCGGAAGCAGTGGGAAAAAGGGCAGATGCCCAAAGCAGTGGACGTGGAAGAAGTTGGGTCGGACCCGTGATTAGGAGGAATTAGAAGAAGAAATTGGTAGATGGAAAGAGGTGGATCCGGAGGGTCCGGAGGCAGAGGAGAATCCTGATAGGAGGAATCCAGAGGATCCGGAGGAGAAGAATCTCGAGGGACGCGATGCCCTGGGAAGAAATATGCAAAAAGATGGTGAAAAAGGAAGAAGATGACAAAGGATGTGATATCCTGGAGGAGCAGGAAGATGAGACGGAGGAAAGATGGAGGGTCCAGGGGTTTCGGAGGAATGGAATTAGAAGGGTCGGGATGCCCCGAAAGAAGATAGAAAGAATAAGATGGAGAATCCGGAGGTTCCGGAGGTTCCGGAGGGGAAAGATACCATGGGACGCGATGCCCAAGGGGATGAGAAAGATCCGGAGGTGAGGGTGTGTAGGGGCGCGATGCCCAAAGAGCAAGATCCGGAGGTTCCGGAGGGGGAAGATACCATGGGACGCAATGCCCAAGGATAAGAGAAAGATCTGGAGGTTCCGGAGGAATGAGATGGAAAGGGGCGTCATGCCCTAAGAGGAGGGATAAAACACCTGGAGGTTCCAGGGAAATAGCTGGAAAGGGGACGCGATGCCCCAGGGAGAGTGGATTGGAAGAGGATGAAGATGAATAAAATGAGAAATGTGGAATATCCGGAGGTTCCGGAAGGCGGGGAAGATACGGGTCCGGAAACCCGGGAAAGACGAAGTGCAAATGTATGCAAATGTAATGCAACAGATGCGAGGAATGCATGGATGCAACAGAATGCATGAGATGCAAAGAATATGGAGAACATAAAGGGCGAGAGGATGAGATCCTCCTCCTTACCCCTGGAGTGGCCCATGAAGAAAATAAGAATGTGGATGGCGTTGAATGGAAGGTGGATAGAATAGTGGAAAGCCCTTTGGCACCAAGATAACCGCCCCTCCATGGCAGTGAAAGTGTATAGCCAATCGGCCCAATAGATAAAGCAAGAGCCCATGATGAAGCTTCAATAGTGAATGACAACTCCCTTGGAGAGTGAAAAGCAATAGTGTGAGAGAGTTGGAGAATTGGGATAGGTAGCATCGTGTTGCCCAAGGATTGTAGAGTATGAAGAATATTGATCAAGATGGGCGTTCGTCCCTTGTATGGAAGAAAAGGGTCAAGATTTGAAAGTTGGAACAAGGGGTGCCCTGCCCGCTCCTTGGGCACAAACTTACACGGCATCAAAGTGAGCAGTGATGGGAACTTGGCCCCTTCGACCATGCTTGGCACAACAACCCGGATCGGCATCCGGCATATAAACTCTTGCATCTTGAATAGCTCGACCGTAGCCAAATCCTTCTTGCCCGTCTCTTGATCATCTTCGGCACAAGTACTTGATGAAAGCCCCCCCTTCTGAGTGGTAGAGAGGGGTGACGCGGAGGCGGAAGGCTCCATAGATGGTGATGGTGTAATGGAAAGTGTTGGAGAAAGGATGGGTGGAAGTGGAGGTTCAAACACGTCGAGCTTCTCCCTTTACTTGGAAGCAGTCGGGGTTGGCTCGAGTGCAAAAAGGGGTGGATCCTGCTCAGGATTAGCCATGGGTGAAGGTGAAGGGTTAAGTAGTGGAATAGGAGTGGCTAGGTCAGGGGTTAAAGGTATAATGGAGGGCCGAAGTGGCGGTAATGGGAGGTTAATTGAGGAAGGTTCGGTGGTGGGTTTGCTGGAGGCCGGTGTTGTGGAGGCTGATGGTATAGCAGGAGGTGTAAAAGTATAAGGTTTGGTCCGGAGGAAACGCCAGATGGGGCGAGCGGTGTCTGGGGTAGGAGGCATGTCTTGGTGCGCCAACATGGGTGATTGGAGTATTGATCCCTCGTCATAACACCAATAAGTCTTAGAAGCGGGGGTTATATTAAGGACGATGGCATCGTCTTGAGCAGGGGGTTCATCCAGTGGTAGCGGAGGGAGAGGAAAACGAAGAAAACTCGGAAGGGATGCCTGCAGAGCTTCATCATCATGTGCCGTCTTGAATTCTTCAATTACCGGTTCTTCACTATTGAGTTCAAGTGGATGCCATGGTGGAGATGTATTAGTAGGTGGTGGAATGTAATGGTATTGCAGATGATGTGGTGAATGCAAGTGTGAATGCGTAGGCGGAGGTGGAGGGCCATATGAATGAACGGGGTGAATGGGTGGAGGATGGACAGCGTCCACTTGAACGTTGAAATCTGCCGGCTCTTGCTTGCTTGAACTGTCGACGCCGTAGCCGTCTCTCCTATCCTTCCAATCTTTCTCCATCTTTGTAATGTCGTTTAGAGCGGCGTGGAGGGGATTGACTGGAGTAGGAGGAGCGGGCCGTGGGCTCGTAACCCTCTTAAATTGTTCCTCCAACAAAGTGACTTTGTCGAGAAGAGTTCGTTGGAGGGGTGTGACTTGAGCAACAGAGGGTCGACAGGGCCTTGAAGGAGGGGCCGCACAAAAAGGCCGTGAAAGGGGATTAATGGGATGACCCATAGAAGAACCCGGATGGGCCGGGTTGCAAGGAATAAATGGGCCTTGGGGCCGTGGTGGAGGAGGAATAGAAGGAGGCGGGCATTGGACCACCCGAGGAGAAGTGTGAATAGGAGGAGATGGGTGATGGGCTACCCGAGTAGGAATGTGAATAGAAGAGGGAAGTGGGTGATGGGCCACCCGAGTAGGAATGTGAATAGAAGAGGGAAGTGGGTGATGGGCCACCCACGTAGGATTGGAAGGAGAATGAGAGGAATGAGATGCACCCTCAACAATGGCCTTAAGGGCTTGGATTTGTTGAGGGGTGAGATGATCTAATGCATGCAAGATCTGGGAGACCTTCTCATCGTCGGGAGGAGACGGTCCCGTAGGAGTAGTGGCTCACGATTGAATCGAGGGACCATGCGATTGGATATTACCTATGGGTCGGGCAACGCCATAAGAATGAGGGCGTGGTCCCTTGAAAATATGATGAGAATTATGATGTTGAGATCGAGGAATATAAGATGTGCTAGGCTGTGCATCCTCATTAATATAATTAAGATTAAACATGTTATTTTGTCTATCAAGGTAAGCCATTCTGCAATCAAAGTTCAAACAAAATAATTTGCAAAGAAGCACACAAGTTGGAATGGTTACCGTTGATTTTTGTTTGTTTGAACCTTGGTGAATTAATGATTTTTAACAAATTGATGTGATCACTCAAGGGAGGAACCTAGTTTCAAATGTGATTTTCTCCGGTGCCAACTAGGAACACTCTCTCACCATGCATAGGCCAACTAAACCCGGGACTTCAAAGGTACAACCTGCCCGGCGTCCGTGAGAGAATCCACGGGTGCGGGGACTTACAGAGGTCTTGGAAAAGGAATTTCCGATCCAAAGAGACGGAATGCTCAATGGAGGGTTGTTCCAATTCCAAGAAGGGTGTGTGGAATCCTAGTGTAGAGAGAGGAGGTCTCTCAAACCAAATGCAAAGATGAATGCCATGCTATGCAAGAACATCTAAACTAGAACTGATAAATAAAACAAGAATATGTAAGTACACAGCAGGAAATATACAAGATGCCACCAGAGATGAACCCCAACAGAAGGTGTACCTGAGAATACCCTCAGGTGATGAACGTGCTATATGTCCCCAGCGCGATCTACAGAACGCGCTATGAACACATAGCGTGATAAACGACAGTGGGGAAGGGCCCAAAAATCAAATAAACACACACACTGATGTATTGACAAGCAGGCAACTAGAAGCACGAACGTGGTAGCACAAAGTGTCCCACCGTGATCGCCAATTTGTGGATCATGAAATTAGAACACCCCCCCCCCAAAAAAAATTGATGAATTAGTATTTAGCAATATAATTTAGCAAGATAAAAGCGCTAAAGTCGATGATAAAAGAGGGGGGGTGAAACATGCATTAATAAGATCTGTGATCGCCACTGAGGCCAGAAACATGCCAAATAATAAAAATATTAAGATGGGGGCATGCTACATACCTCAGAAATTCATGAGGGGCCAACTATAGGCCGGGATATGAACGCGCTATATCGTCCTAGCGCGTTCTTCAGGTCGCGCTAGGAACATATAGCACGATATCAGACAGGAAGCGGGCTTTTTGGATTCGTTCCTTCCTTGCTCCAAGGCCGGCCAAGGTGCAAGGGCTCCACATATTAGTCTTCTAGTGCCTGCAAACAATCATAAACAACAAACAAAAGGCCCCATTAGATTGAGATTTTAGTAGAATCTACCCCTATTCTTAATCAAAAGCATGCAAATGGGGGGGCTCGATTACCTGGGGGTTTGGTGGTTTTTAAACCCCTATGGAAGGGCAAAAGATAGGTGTGGTGTGTGTGTATGCATGTATTTTATAAAAGGAGTGTTTTGAAATCAATATGCAATGCTATGCAAAGATTAAAATTCGTAAATTGGGGAAAGAAAAAGGTAGAAAGAGGAATAACACGAAAAGAGCCCCTAAATACTCCCTTGGATGTGCGAGGAGCGAGGATTTATTGACTTGGCACGAAGAACTTCCTCCTCCTCAATAATATCTCGAGTGGCATCCCCCTGAAACGACGGCCAAAGGGTGCAATTTATAGGAGAAAGATCAAGAAGCAACCCTAGGTCGGAGTTCAATTCAATCCGATGATTTTGCGGCTCAAATTGAGGTAATCATGCTGATTAATGAGGGGGAAAGACTCCTATTAGGGTTTGGAACCTTCCTTTGGAAGGAAAATGATTGGAAACTTACCAAATAAGGACTCTGAGATGAAAGAGGGGAGTCTGGGTCGGACTGGGTATCTGCCTGATAACGCGCTATATAACCATAGCGCGTTCATGAAGAACGCGCTATGACGATATAGCGCGATAACTAAAGGCCCATTAAATGATTTAAAAAAAAGAGAAATATCCTTTGGGCAGCCATTTAATCAAATGTTAAGTAAGAATAACATCCAAAGTGGATGCTATAATGATCAGATGTCAAGAAAATAACAACTGTTCAAATGATAACTCCAATTAGATCCACAACGTGCTATGAACAAGAAAGCGATAAGAGCGGATAGCGCGGGGATGCCAAACTCGAGATGAGATCCAAGGTATGGAATTGAAATGTTGGGCCTAGAATAAGAGACATCCCAGAAAATCAACCAACTAAGGATCAATTTGGGGCATTAACTGGGAGAACAAAGAAAATGCTCAATTTATCGGCCAAAATTGGGTGTCTACAGATGCCCCTCCTTGATATCCGCTTTGCAGGGGAGCGAAACGGAGGTGAAACGGAGGTAAAACGGAGATGACACAGAGTGGTAGTGACGGGGAGACGAAGTGGAAATGCCGTGGAGCGGACTGATAAGTGGATATCAAGGAAGAAGAGACACCCATCACAACCGATAAATGATAGGAATAATCCAGAAAACTCCGATCTAACCACAAGATCAAGCTAGCATCGGTGACTCCTGCCTAGAATGATAGGCACGGAACAAAGAAAAGGGAGCTGATCAACCTCTTACACAAAAGAGGCATCTGCAGCGCGCAGCAACTACGAATTTCACTCAATTAGTGGAATAGACGCGAGCCCGACGGATCCATCGACGCCATCGTGCGGTTCACAGCTAATGAGTGGATCAAAAGAAGGAAGATAAGTTGAATTAGATTGAAAGGGGATAAGCAAATTCTAGGCAAGGGTCACGATGACCAACGAGATCCAGTGCTCAACTAGGAGCAATCTTTCAAATTCGGAATGGAATTGAATTTCTTTGTTCAATGACATAAGCATTATTGATCCTTAATTGAGAAAAAAACTGGACATTCATGGATGTAAAAATGACATGATGCGTGCAGGGCTAAAATAAAGGAAATTATTAAAACAAATGCCAAGAAAGAATAAAATATAAGATACTCAAGGATAATATTGTTAAATCAAACAGACTCGGGTCAAGAGTTATCCGTAACCACGTCGTGCGAGATGAAGTCCATCGTCCCCAAATTTGTTGGACCTAACGGCCTATCCGACGATTAACTGCATGTTTCTAGATCATCACTGTTTTTGGTAGAGGGGAACTCAAATCTCAAAACATACAGAGAACCAGCCGGTCCTTGAGATAATTATTGTAAATATCATATAGTAATGCGATAAAGGAAGGGATATAGGAATACTTACCTGATGACGTGCAATTGTTTCTTCTTTTCCTGGAGACATAATTGTTAGGAGAAAATAGAGCGGTATGCATAAGCAAAAGAACACAAGTTTCTCATGGCATTCTCAACATGGTATTTTCCTTTTCTTTCCCTCCCCCCTTCTATTTTCAATTTTCTTTTACTTTGATTATCGTGCTATATGTACATAGCGCAACATTGTCGCGCTATGAACATATAGCGCGTCATCTACCCACAGGTTTTCAAAAACCCCCCCCCCCTTCTTTTCTTCCATTCAAACCTATTCTCCCTCTCTCGACCCCCTCTCTCGCCCTCTCACCAACCCAGCAACCTATCGCCCGGATCCGATGGAGGGAGAGGCCCCTCGACGCTCCAAACGGCGTGCCACCCGCGGCCGTCAAAGATCACACCCGGAGGAAGAGCGAACGCCCCCTCCCGTGGAAGAGAACGTCCACTCGGAGGCGACCGTCTCGGCCCGGCTTGAAGGGGACGAAATGGAGATCCCCCGGATGAGGCGGAAGAGGTTGAAGGCGCCCCGGCGGCCGAGGAAGCAACAACGGAGCCCGTTGGTGGCGTGGCGGCCCGAAAATGGCGAGTGGTAAGAAAACCGCCCCAATCTTGTTTCTTTTGATTTTTTTGTTCTTTTTCTTTCAGATGTGATAAAAACGGAAGGGGGGATGCCCTCTTAAATCAAAATGTAGGGAAGAATGCCCATGGATTGAAATTGGGGAATGAGGGGTCGCCCCCTACCTGCAGAAGATGAACGCGCTATGTCGATATAGCGCGACAAAGAACAGCATGCCAGTTTTTTTAGTTTTTGATTTTTTTTCTTTTGTTTGATGAACACAAATTGATGCCTTCTTGCTTTTATGTTGTGTGCAGGGTGTGGAGGGTGCAGTCCGTGCCCGGATTTCATGGACATTGGTTCGGGCCGCCTACTCCGCACTACCGGAGTTTCAACGGGCCCGCCTCCGTCGAATGGGCTTCGGGGAGTTCCTAGAGATCGAGGTACTGAGAGTTGACGTGGGGCTGATAAGGGCCTTGAAAGCCAGATGGGATACGGGGTGCAAGGCCTTCCTCTTCCCCTGGGGTCATATGATCCCGACTCTAGAGGACGTCACCCGCATCACCGGACTGCGGGTGCATGGATCAGCAGTGACGGGCTACACTTACCCCGACTACCGGGAGATGGCGCGCAGGCTACTAGGCTTGGAGCTGGAGGGGACTGGCCGAACCTCACTAGTGTCGAGGATTGCTTTGCAGGAGAGTCTCGGCCTGTTCCACAAACAGAGGGAGGTGGGAGAGACTTTGACAGCTCATGAGAAGAGGTTAGAGGCTGGGGCCAGAGAAAGTTTCGCGACTGAGGCAGGCCCACAGGCAGACATGGAGCTGAGGAGGTTCCTCATTCTGATGATTGGCAAGCTGCTTCTAGCGACTCAGGGTGATGCAGTGAGCTGCCGATTTCTACCCTTACTGGAGGATCTGGACAGAGTTGGACGGTATGCTTGGGGTGCGGCAGTCCTTACCCACTTGTTTGACAGCTTTGGCATCTCTTCACTCCAGTCTTCACTCGGGGGGTTCTACCCTCTACTTCAGGTCTCTCTCTAAACCTTAAACTCCAATGATTAAGTTATGCACTTTCCTCTTATATTGATCACATGAGCTTCATTTCAGGTTTGGAGTTATCTATATCTTCCTACCCTCAGGCGTGCTTGGGAGGATCGAGGGGACCGACTGCCCCTGGCCAGACGATGGACCCCTACACGAGATGGCCGATCTCTGAAGGACCAGGTCACCCACATTCAGGAGACGTTAGATATGATGCCCCACATAGAGGTAAGATTTAATTGTGAAATTGAATTATTTATATAAGATCAAGGGCGATGACAAATGGAATTCTGCAGGTGGTCTGGACTCCCTATCAGAGGGACATCGGTGTGATGCCTTGGGTGGAGGCGGCCATCCTATACTTTGGGAGAGAGATCTGGTTACACGCCCTCAACCTGGTCGAGCCCCTATACCATAGACTGATCATGAGGACACTAGGGCTCCACCAGGCGGTGGTAGAGTTCCCGACCCAGGTGACAGACCCACGACCTGGACGACGTTTCTGAGGCCTCCAGGGGACAGACGACTGGCGGCAGCCAGCTCGAGAGCAGTTGGCAGATTGGAAGAGGCGCGGCCGAGCAGTCCCTGCGGGAGCGGATTCAGATGATGCCTATCTCCAGGCCTACTCTCAGGCATATGGCAGCCGAGTTTATCAGAGCGCTCGCGGACAGGTATGCCTTTAAATTTATTTCTTCTTGATTATGCAATATGTGATTAACATATGTTTATTACAGTTCGACATAGAGGGGAGACTGGCCATGGTACAGGGACTCCTCGACTCTACGATCCGACAGCGCGAGGACCTCCAGCATACCGTCGATGAGCTGGTAAGAACTTGTAATTTAGAATGATTTGGATTTCAATTTCAATTAATGGTAATGCTTTCTTTTCAGCGCGAGGAGCTGGAGGCAGTCCGATCCTCGCACGGCGCTTCATCCTCTACTCAGCCCGTCTGCGACCACACCGAGCTAGAGAGCCAGCTCGCTAGTGCGGTGGCTCGGGCAGAGGCAGCCGAGACCTCCCTTCAGGAGAGAGTAAGTAATCTGTTCTTTTAATCTTGGTTTTGAAAATTTTTATTATTATCAGTTATTGACCAAGATTACGAATGCAGGAGCAGGAGCTACGTGTGGCGGAAGCAGAGCTGAGGCGGCGCGATGCGGAGGAGCTTCCCTGAGATGTGGTAGAGCTGCGCACCCTTCTTGGCATGGAGAGGAGCGAGTGGCAGAGGGAGAGGGAGGAGCGAGACAGAGAGAGAGTGGAGCGTGAGCTGGAGAGAGTGCAGTTGATCACTAGATTGGGAATGGCCGAGCAGCGTGCGAAGGATGCGGAGGATCGTTATCGGCGAGGGCGTGAGCGGGCCCAGCGCGAGGGATACTCCCGAGCCTACTAGAGCACTGATTATTTAGTTACCTCCTCTGAGCACCAGAGGAGGGAAGATGCTGAGAGGGGAGCACATGGTGATAGGGTTTCAGGTTCCCGGGTGCAGATGGCTCCTCCTAGATCTTCCCGGGGAGGACAGGAGGAGGCTGAGAGCTCTCGTAGAGGGGGAGACCAGGAGGGTCGAGGGGAGAGCTAGAGAAATTGCTGTATCCATACTCATTTTGTACTCTTTTGACATGTTATAGTGGAATGAGACAGTCTTTGATACTTGTTTGCACTTCTTGTGGTTGTTCTTTTGATTTTGTGCCCCTGTAAAAGGATATCTCCGTAATGATGCTATCAGTAATATAATGCAATTTTTTTTGGAATTTTTAAAAATATGCAAATTTTTAGGAGTTTTCAAAAGAAATATTTGTATTTTTGTGTTGATTTTTGAAAAGATATGAAAGTTTTGGAAATGCTAAAAATTTTTTTTTTGGAATTTGGCAATATTGAATTTTTTTTGGAATTTCGGCAATATTCAATTTTTTTGGAATTTTGGCAATATTCATTTTTTTGGAATTTGGCTAAGACATTGCTAATGCAGCATCAACGGATGTTTAAACCACTGGCTAAGGCTCCTAGTTCCTTCCCCTTTCGCCCAAAACTGCCCAAAGCCTGGCGTGTATTTAAAGGTGGCGCCCCATGACCAGCTACCTTTGGTTAACGGTGCTCCTACCAAGGCCATGCCCGAGAAACATTCGGTCCTGGAGGGAGAAGAGAAGAATAATTGAGGATAAGCTTTATGCAGGATGGGAGATGTCGGGACTTGAATTCCTTCCAAGGTATTACCCCTCAAAGAGGTAGTCTGTTGTGCCGGAGCTTTGTGCCTTTGATTTTTAGACCCTTGACATGCATACGACCAGGGTTTTCCCTGCGGGGACTTTGCCTCTCTTGACATGTCATAATTCATACTTTTGAATTTTTCTTCAAAATTTTGGCTTGATTTTCATAATAGCCCTTTTGGCGAGATGTAGATCATGAAATTCATATGAAAACTCATATTGATTTTGGGTCAAGACTGCCCCTATTTGAGACTCCTCTCGTATTGGGGACTACCTAGGTTGGTCATCTCGTCCGTCAACCTCTTGCCCCTGCATGCGGCTGAGTAAAGAAGAGAAAAGACTTTCAGATATACTCATGGCATGGCCAAAGTAGGGACGGTGTTTTAACCAAAGGAGCCGGCTAAGGATGCCGTGAAGTGTATGCGGTACCCAGCTAAGGGTTGCTCTTAACAAGCGGGGAGAGAACATCGAATTCCCAGCGCGGGGTTCTTATTAACCAAAGGTGCTGCAGAAGCAAGCCTAAAAGACTCTTTTTTTAACATAATTTAATTAAACAAAAGCCTAAGATAAAGGTCTAAAACACCACTTTTAATCTTGTTAAAAAGCACTTCATTTTGAAAATCACGCGTGAAGTATTGAGATAATGATGTCATTAAAATGCGTACTTACGCCAATATGTTACCTTGCGACCTTTCTTGAAATAGTTGCCGCGAGAGGCGGGGTTGATCATCGTGGGATAGTCCTCTTTTAGTGAATAAAAGGATTGGAAGCAAAGGATTTGGAAGTGGCTTAACAAGAAGGAGTGGTGCTCAGACCAGACTCAGACGAATAAGGAGAAAAGGAAGAGAGGCGAGAGCTAGAACTCCCTCACTAAGGTGCAGAGACCCTGATCACATAGAACAGTCTACAGAAGAAGTGAAATATCAAGAAGAGAGGTGAGGACTAAAGCCTCGGAAGCAGTGGGAGAAAGGGCAGATGCCCAAAGCAGTGGACGTGGAAGAAGTTGGGTCGGACCCGTGATTAGGAGGAACTAGAAGAAGAAATTGGTAGATGGAAAGAGGTGGATCCGGAGGGTCCGGAGGCAGAGGAGAATCCTGATAGGAGGAATCCAGAGGATTCGGAGGAGAAGAATCTCGAGGGACGCGATGCCCTGGGAAGAAATATGCAAAAAGATGGTGAAAAAGGAAGAAGAGGACAAAGGATGTGATATCCTGGAGGAGCAGGAAGATGAGACGGAGGAAAGATGGAGGGTCCGGGGGTTTCGGAGGAATGGAATTAGAAGTGTCGGGATACCCCGAAAGAAGATAGAAAGAATAAGATGGAGAATCCGGAGGTTCCGGAGGGGAAAGATACCATGGGACGCGATGCCCAAGGGGAAGAGAAAGATCCGGAGGTGAGGGTGTGTAGGGGCGCGATGCTCAAAGAGCAAGATCCGGAGGTTCCGGAGGGGGAAGATACCACGGGACGCAATGCCCAAGGATAAGAGAAAGATCTGGAGGTTCCGGAGGAATGAGATGGAAAGGGGCGTCATGCCCTAAGAGGAGGGATAAAACACCTGGAGGTTCCAGGGAAATAGCAGGAAAGGGGACGCGATGCCCCAAGGAGAGTGTATTGGAAGAGGATGAAGATGAATAAAATGAGAAATGCGGAATATCCGGAGGTTCCGGAAGGCGGGGAAGATACGGGTCCGGAAACCCGAGAAAGACGAAGTGCAAATGTATGCAAATGCAATGCAACAGATGCGAGGAATGCATGGATGCAACAGAATGCATGAGATGCAAAGAATATGGAGAACATAAAGGGCGAGAGGATGAGATCCTCCTCCTTACCCCTGGAGTGGCCCATGAAGAAAATAAGAATGTGGATGGCGTTGAATGGAAGGTGGATAGAATAGTGGAAAGCCCTTTGGCACCAAGATAACAGCCCCTCCATGGTAGTGAAAGTGTATAGCCAATCGGCCCAATAGATAAAGCAAGAGCCCATGATGAAGCTTCAATAGTGAATGACAACTCCCTTGGAGAGTGAAAAGCAATAGTGTGAGAGAGTTGGAGAATTGGGATAGGAAGCATCGTGTTGCCCAAGGATTGTAGCGTATGAAGAATATTGATCAAGATGGGCGTTCGTCCCTTGTATGGAAGAAAAGGGTCAAGATTTGAAAGTTGGAACAAGGGGTGCCCTGCCCGCTCCTTGGGCACAAACTTACACGGCATCAAAGTGAGCAGTGATGGGAACTTGGCCCCTTCGACCATGCTTGACACAACAACCCGGATCGGCATCCGGCATATAAACTCTTGCATCTTGAATAGCTCGACCGGAGCCAAATCCTTCTTGCCCGTCTCTTGATCATCTTCGGCACAAGTACTTGATGAAAGCCCCCCCTTCTGAGTGGTAGAGAGGGGTGACGCGGAGGCGGAAGGCTCCATAGATGGTGATGGTGTAATGAAAAGTGTTGGAGAAAGGATGGGTGGAAGTGGAGGTTCAAACACGTCGAGCTTCTCCCTTTACTTGGAAGCAGTCGGGGTTGGCTCGAGTGCAAAAAGGGGTGGATCCTGCTCAGGATTAGCCATGGGTGAAGGTGAAGGGTTAAGTAGTGGAATAGGAGTGGCTAGGTCAGGGGTTAAAGGTATAATGGAGGGCCAAAGTGGCGGTAATGGGAGGTTAATTGAGGAAGGTTCGGTGGTGGGTTTGCTGGAGGCTGGTGTTGTGGAGGCTGATGGTATAGCAGGAGGTGTAAAAGCATAAGGTTTGGTCCGGAGGAAACGCCGGATGGGGCGAGCGGTGTCTGGGGTAGGAGACATGTCTTGGTGCGCCAACATGGGTGATTGGAGTATTTATCCCTCGTCATAACACCAATAAGTCTTAGAAGCGGGGGTTATATTAAGGATGATGGCATCGTCTTGAGCAGGGGGTTCATCCAGTGGTAGCGGAGGGAGAGGAAAATGAAGAAAACTCGGAAGGGATGCCTGCAGAGCTTCATCATCATGTGCCGTCTTGAATTCTTCAATTGCCGGTTCTTCATTATCGAGTTCAAGTGGATGCCATGGTGGAGATGTATTAGTAGGTGGTGGAATGTAATGGTATTGCAGATGATGTGGTGAATGCAAGTGTGAATGCGTAGGCGGAGGTGGAGGGCCATATGAATGAACGGGGTGAATGGGTGGAGGATGGACAGTGTCCACTTGAACGTTGAAATCTGCCGGCTCTTGCTTGCTTGAACTGTCGACGCCGTAGCCGTCTCTCCTATCCTTCCAATCTTTCTCCATCTTTGTAATGTCGTTTAGAGCGGCGTGGAGGGGATTGACTGGAGTAGGAGGAGCGGGCCGTGGGCTCGTAACCCTCTTAAATTGTTCCTCCAACAAAGTGACTTTGTCGAGAAGAGTTCGTTGGAGGGGTGTGACTTGAGCAACAGAGGGTCGACAGGGCCTTGAAGGAGGGGCCGCACAAAAAGGCCGTGAAAGGGGATTAATGGGATGACCCATAGAAGAACCCGGATGGGCCGGGTTGCAAGGAATAAATGGGCCTTGGGGCCATGGTGGAGGAGGAATAGAAGGAGGCGGGTATTGGACCACCCGAGGAGAAGTGTGAATAGGAGGAGATGGGTGATGGGCTACCCGAGTAGGAATGTGAATAGAAGAGGGAAGTGGGTGATGGGCCACCCGAGTAGGAATGTGAATAGAAGAGGGAAGTGGGTGATGGGCCACCCGCGTAGGATTGGAAGGAGGATGAGAGGAATGAGATGCACCCTCAACAACGGCCTTAAGGGCTTGGATTTGTTGAGGGGTGAGATGATCTAATGCATGCAAGATCTGGGAGACCTTCTCATCGTCGGGAGGAGACGGTCCCATAGGAGTAGTGGCTCGCGATTGAATCGAGGGACCATGCGATTGGATATTACCTATGGGTCGGGCAACGCCATAAGAATGAGGGCGTGGTCCCTTGAAAATATGATGAGAATTATGATGTTGAGATCGAGGAATATAAGATGTGCTAGGCTGTGCATCCTCATTAATATAATTAAGATTAAACATGTTATTTTGTCTATCAAGGTAAGCCATTCTGCAATCAAAGTTCAAACAAAATAATTTGCAAAGAAGCACACAAGTTGGAATGGTTACCGTTGATTTTTGTTTGTTTGAACCTTGGTGAATTAATGATTTTTAACAAATTGATGTGATCACTCAAGGGAGGAACCTAGTTTCAAATGTGATTTTCTCCGGTGCCAACTAGGAACACTCTCTCACCATGCATAGGCCAACTAAACCCGGGACTTCAAAGGTACAACCTGCCCGGCGTCCGTGAGGGAATCCACGGGTGCGGGGACTTACGGAGGTCTTGGAAAAGGAATTTCCGGTCCAAAGAGACGGAATGCTCAATGGAGGGTTGTTCCAATTCCAAGAAGGGTGTGTGGAATCCTAGTGTAGAGAGAGGAGGTCTCTCAAACCAAATGCAAAGATGAATGCCATGCTATGCAAGAACATCTAAACTAGAACTGATAAATAAAACAAGAATATGTAAGTACACAGCAGGAAATATACAAGATGCCACCAGAGATGAACCCCAACAGAAGGTGTACCTGAGAATACCCTCAGGTGATGAACACGCTATATGTCCCCAGCGCGATCTACAGAATGCGCTATGAACACATAGCGCGATAAACGATAGTGGGGAAGGGCCCAAAAATCAAATAAACACACACACTGATGTATTGACAAGCAGGCAACTAGAAGCACGAACGTGGTAGCACAAAGTGTCCCACCGTGATCGCCAATTTGTGGATCATGAAATTAGAACACCCCCCCCCCCAAATTGATGAATTAGTATTTAGCAAGATAAAAAGAGGGGGGTGAAACATGCATTAATAAGATCCGTGATCGCCACTGAGGCCAGAAACATGCCAAATAATAAAAATATTAAGATGGGGGCATGCTACATACCTCAGAAATTCATGAGGGGCCAACTATAGGCCGGGATATGAACGCGCTATATCGTCCTAGCGCGTTCTTCAGGTCGCGCTAGGAACATATAGCGCGATATCAGACAGGAAGCGGGCTTTTTGGATTCGTTCCTTCCTTGCTCCAAGGCTGGCCAAGGTGCAAGGGCTCCACGTATTAGTCTTCTAGTGCCTGCAAACAATCATAAACAACAAACAAAAGGCCCCATTAGATTGAGATTTTAGTAGAATCTACCCCTATTCTTAATCAAAAGCATGCAAACGGGGGGGGCTCGATTACCTGGGGGTTTGGTGGTTTTTAAACCCCTATGGAAGGGCAAAAGATAGGTGTGGTGTGTGTGTATGCATGTATTTTATAAAAGGAGTGTTTTGAAATCAATATGCAATGCTATGCAAAGATTAAAATTCGTAAATTGGGGAAAGAAAAAGGTAGAAAGAGGAATAACACGAAAAGAGCCCCTAAATACTCCCTTGGATGTGCGAGGAGTGAGGATTTATTGACTTGGCACGAAGAACTTCCTCCTCCTCAATAATATCTCGAGTGGCATCCCCCTGAAACGACGGCCAATGGGTGCAATTTATAGGAGAAAGATCAAGAAGCAACCCTAGGTCGAAGTTCAATTCAATCCGATGATTTTGCGGCTCAAATTGAGGTAATCCTGTTGATTAATGAGGGGGAAAGACTCCTATTAGGGTTTGGAACCTTCCTTTGGAAGGAAAACGATTGGAAACTTACCAAATAAGGACTCTGAGATGAAAGAGGGGAGTCTGGGTCGGACTGGGTATCTGCCTGATAACGCGCTATATAACCATAGCGCGTTCATGAAGAACGCGCTATGACGATATAGCGCGATAACTAAAGGCCCATTAAATGATTAAAAAAAGAGAGAAATATCCTTTGGGCAGCCATTTAGTCAAATGTTAAGTAAGAATAACATCCAAAGTGGATGCTATAATGATCAGATGTCAAGAAAATAACAACTGTTCAAATGATAACTCCAATTAGATCCACAACGCGCTATGAACAAGAAAGCGATAAGAGCGGATAGCGCGGGGATGCCAAACTCGAGACGAGATCCAAGGTATGGAATTGAAATGTTGGGCCAAGAATAAGAGACATCCCAGAAAATCAACCAACTAAGGATCAATTTGGGGCATTAACTGGGAGAACAAAGAAAATGCTCAATTTATCGGCCAAAATTGGGTGTCTACACCTGGACGCCTCCATCCTTTCTTTTTTATTTTGTTTTGTTTTTATTATTTTTTTGGGTTATTACGTAAATAATAAAATCAAAATTAAGGAGGCATCCAAAGAGGTGGACGCCTTCATGATAATATATATTGTTTTTATTTTATTATTTTTTTGTTTTGTTTTTATTTTGTGGTTTTGTTAAAATAAAGAAAATAAAAAGAAAGCGTCCATGGGGGTGGACGCCTTTATATATATATATATATATATTAAAATAAATAAATATTATGTACAGTGTTGTTGTTTATCAGTATCCATGATGTTGATGTGTTCCTTTTTGTTTGTTTTTGTGGTGTGCAGGGCGTGATGAAGAGCTGGATCAGCTGGTCCCTGGTGGTGGCAGCGTATCGTGGGCTGCCGGACTTTCAGAGGGCGCGGGTGGACGCCATGGGTTTTGGAGCTTTCCTCAGGATTGAGCCCTTCCGGCTTGACCTTCCTCTCATCCAGGCATTGAGGGAGCAGTGGCACGCGCCGAGCCGGGTGTTTCTGATGCCCTGGGGGCACATGGTGCCGACACTGGAGGACGTAGCTCGGATCACCGGGCTACGAGTTGACGGAGAGGCAGTCAGCGGGGTCACTTACCCCGATTATCGAGAGAGTGCTTTGGACCTGCTGTGGCTTGAGACGAGCGCGACTGACAGAGACAGCAGGGTAGTCGGCCTAGTGGAGATTATGGAGGCGCTCGGATTTGGTGACCCGCGCCAGCGGGTCAGCGAGACTGGAGCTGAGTTTTTGGCACGACTGGAGGGAGACGCTCGGGCAGCTTTCACCCAGGACCCGAGCGAGCGAGAGTTGGTTGATCTAGACCTCCGGCGGTTCCTTTTCTTTTTCCTGGGCTGCCTTCTGCTGGGGACTAAAGGGGACGGCATCCACTGCCGCTTCCTCGGGATCTTGGCGGACCTGGACAGAGTGGGGAACTATGCGTGGGGAGCGGCTCTGCTTGCCCATTTGATCGTCGATCTCTCCCAGACTTCAGAGAGGGAGACGACAGTCAGCGGCTTTGCACCTTTTCTCCAGGTAAACATTTTATTTATGCATTTTACCATAGTTAAATATGCAATTGTTCGTGCTAATGATGTATGATGGATGCAGGTGTGGAGCTACTACTACTTCCCGATGGGAAGAGCCAGACAGGGGAACAGAGAGCCGTGCCTTTGGCACGACGGTGGAGGCCGGTCATGGTCGCGGCACCCCACGGCTACCAACTGGCGTCGCTTCGTCGGGAGCTGAGCGAGTACCCCGTGGCTATGGTATGATGCATATGATTTTTGTATTTTTATGTATGTTACTTAATTGAGTAAAATGGCAACTAACATGATGCATGTATGGTGATGCAGGTGGTGTGGAGGCCCTTCCTGGGCATGGTCGACGCTGGCCAGCCTTGGGTTGTAGCAGGTCGTCCTCGTTTCGGGCGGGACGTGTGGGTCCATTTCTTGAACGAGATCGAGCCGCTGCGTCTCAGGCTAGTTATGAGGATGTTGGGGTTAGCCCAGGAGTGGGTCGATGTAGACGAGCCGGTCCGCGTCGGGTGGAAGACCAAGGGGAAGGCAAAGATCGTGGACTGGCGTATGCGCTTCCCTACATAGTACCAGGACTAGCAGCAGGGCGGGGTCCCAGTGGTGTCCCATGTACCGGACAGCACCGACTACCTGAGACGGTATCGAGCCACGTATGGGGAGCGTCTCTTCCTTGGTGGTGCGGCAGGGGTAAGCATGAAATGAAAAATGTTTCCCTTTTCTATATGTATATGCATGTGACACTAACTTATATGCAATGTAGGATGCTCGTGATAACATGATTGCCGACCTACGGGCCCAGCTGGCAGACGCCAGGCGACAGTTGGCGGCCATCCGACAGGAGTTGGAGATCCTGGTGAGTCTATGCAATGCTTTTTTTTTTGTGACCTGGATTTTTGATACTTAGCCTCTGACTGCCGTTTGCTCTGTGTTTCAGCGGGCCCACTAGGCAGCGACAGCCGGGATGGCTGGTGGAGCGGGTTCCAGTTCGTGGGGCCCTCCTCCGGAGGTTTCTGCCCTTCAGGAGCAGCTGGCGTACGTGGTGGCCCGGGCTGAGGAGGCCGAGCGCGACCGCGCGGCTCGAGTGAGTCCTTGCTTGGCCCTAACTCTCTTCTAGCTGCTTTTCTTCCATCACTGTTCTCTTATGGGTCATGCGTGCTTTGACAGGTGGCCAAGATTCGGGAGGCCCTGGCCCGTGCTGTTCGTGCTGAGCAGGAGCGCGACGCCTGGGCGGCAGAGCGTGACGCCCGGATTGCGGAGCTGGAGGAGGAGCGGCGACGGGAGGCCGAGGAGCTCCCTCGTGACGTGCTGGATCTACGGATCGCCCTCGAGCTATCGAGGAGAGAGGCGATGAGAGAGAGAGAGGAGAGGGAGAGGGAGAATAGGGAGAGAGAGAGAGAGAGGACAGGGAGAGAGAGAGAGAGGACAGAGAGAGAGAGAGGGAGGACAGGAGGGCGGAGCGACTACGAGACTGGGACTAGAGGAGGGCTCTGGAGGCCCAGCTGATGGAGCTCCGATTGAGTCTCGGCACGATGGAGGGGAGGCTTCGGGAGAGCGAGGAGCAGTATCAGAGGGCGAAGGAGCGCGGGGCGTGACTTCGTCAGTCTGGTTCTTTCTCCATGGGCAGCTTTCTGGTTTCTTCGGCCGAGGAGCATCGCCGCGCCTTCCAGGCTGGCGTGCCACCACAGGGCGAGGCGAGCACCGCCTCTCAGAGTTCGCGGAGGCCCCCTAGGGATCCCCGTCAGAGGAGGGAGGAGAGAGATGATCAGGAGGGTGGTAGCGAGAGTTAGAGAGTTACTTGTACACCCCACCTTCCTCACTTTATGATGTATAACTGACTATTTGCTTATGTGCAATGAAATGGTTCCTTTTGTCATATGCACTTTCCCTTTTCTACGCTTCTTCTCTTGCACCGAGTTGTTTCGAGGCACGCTTCACGAGACCTTGCCCTAAAAAGTAGGGAACTACGCCTTGCACGGAGGGGTCCTCTTTTTTTTTCTTTTTTCTTCTTTTCTCCTTTTGGGCGCGTCTAGGTGCGGGGACGCGTCTTAACTTTCAAATTCAAATTTAAAGCGCCAGGCGGTACTTCTTCTCCCATGCCTTGCCCGCAAACGAGCCCGCCTCTGTCGAGATTTGCTCGCCCATCTTCGTCTTCTTCCACTTCTCGATCGATGGAGATTGGTGGGCCAAATCGTGGTGAAGGGAGAGAGGGGCGAGGGACTCCTCGCCCGAGGAGGGATGCGCAAGAGCACAGCGAGGCGTCCATGGAAGAGGAAGGACCCCTTCGGGTGCTTGAGGGACCCGAGAGGCCCGATGGCGCGGAGGGAGGTGAACACGGCCCGGTATGTCCTTCGATCTTCCCCTCTTTGATTTATTTTGAGTTTTGAGCGAGCCATGTGAGAGGGAAAAAGGGTTCGGCGAGTGTTGCACTCAAATGATGGACGCGTCCTTCACAGGAGACGCGTTCTCGCATTTTGACGTAAGACCCCCCTTTTTTGATGCAGGACATGGCGAAGACCCCGAGTTTGGCCGATGAATGGGCGAGCGCGGATGAGCCGAGCCGTGTCAGGAAGGAGAGTCGAGGCAAGGCGAAGCTTGAGGACTGGCGCATACGTCTCCCTGGATAACAAGGGAGCGTATTGGTGCAGGACAGTGTCGACTTCCTGCGGCAGCAGAGAGAGAGTTATACGGGACTTCCCCAAGCCGGGGATACGCGTGACATCAACGGCTTGCGTGCCCAACTGGCAGAGGCTAGGCAGCAGCTGGCCGTCACTCAACAGGAACTGTCGCTCCTAGTAAGTTAAGTGCTGCATTTTTTTATTTTTAAATTTGGAGCTTAGCTGATGGCCGTCGTTTGTTTGTTCCAGCGTGCCCAGCAGGCAGCGATGGTGGGAATGGCCGGCGGCGCATCTTCCAGTTCCTCGGCCCCTTTTCTTGAGATTGCCTCCCTTTGAGAGCAACTTGCTGGTGCGGTGGCCCGCGCGGCCCGGGCTGAAGAGGAGCGTGACGCCTGGGTAGCGACTGTGGCGGAGCTGCGACGTCACAGTGAGGAGAGGCCACATCCGGACATCCTAGAGTTGGGGTGTTCCTCCAGGTGGCCAAGAGAGAGGCAGAAAGAGAGAGGGAGGAGAGAAGGGCCGAGCGACAGCGAGATCAGGCCGAGAGGAAGGCCTTGGAGGCCCAGGTGAGGGAGCTCCAGCTAGGCCTTCAGGTCGTGGTGCAGAGGCTAGGAGCGATGGAGACGCGCTATGAGAGAGCGCGAGAGTTCGGGGAGCGACTCTACCAGTCTGGCCGCTTTTCTGTTGGTGGCTTCTTCGCCACGCCAGGGGAGGAGCAGCGAGCCACCGCTGTGGAGCAGGCGCCACGAGGCGAGGCGGGTGCTGCTGCACAGGGATCCAGAAGGCTTCTGAGGGACCCTCACCTCAGGGGAGAGGAGAGGGATGGCTAGAGGGACGAGCAAGCAGATAATGGTGAGAGTTGGCGAGCCAGTGGACCCGCTTCCCCTCTATGATTGTGATGTTTATGATAGTTTATGTAAACTTATGAATGGAGTGATTTTATTTTCTGCTGCTTGTTTGTTCTCTTGTGCGTTCCTTCTTCCCTACACTTCTTCCTCTTTGCACTGTTTCCATGTGATGTGTCTGCCGAGACCCCGGGGACTCGTATCTTGCTCTGATCGTCTTCCATGCGGAAATCAACCGCGGAAGTCAACAATGACAGCCCTAGCCCCTCTTCCCGGGCGATCTTTCAACCTTTGTGGATGACCTCTACATCGTAACAGGGCATCCCTAACGGTATAGGGAGGGTGTTGTCCAATCAATCACCTTGCGCGAGCGGTGAAGTGACACATGGGACCGCAGGGCAGGCGTCTTATCGCGAGGGCTGTCGTTAAAGGTGATGGAGGCAATCTTGGCCCGTACTTCTCCCATTTCTATAAATACCTGTCTCTTTCGTCATCGAAGGGACATCGAGAGCCAACTTGAAGAGTACAAATTTTCACGAAAGAGAAGGAACTCAGAGTTCTAAGATCGGGATGGAGGGCGAATCTTCCCATTCCTCGAAGAGAAGCAGGTCCAGCGGTAGCAGTTCCAGGAAGCTCTCGAACCTCGAGGGCACTTTAGTGAAAGGACCCAATCGCAATTCGCCGCCCTTTTCTCATTCTTTCTTCCTTCCTTTATTTCTTCCTTTCTTTTGACAACACCCTTCTCCATTCCTTATGCACGCGCAGAGTGTGATGAAATCACACATTTCATGGGAGTTAGTAGCGGCAGCATACAGGGGTGTCCCGGATTTTCAGAAGGCCAGGCTAGACGTGATGAGATTTGGTGCCTTCCTGCGAATCGAGCCGATCAAGCTCGACCTAGTCCTGATCCAAGCCTTGTGTGAAAGATGGGACCCAGTGAGTCGGGCATTCTTGATGCCCTGGGGGCACATGGTGCCCAGTCTGGAAGATGTGGCCCGAATCACGAGCCTCAAGGTGGATGGCGAGACAGTGATCGGAGTCACTTACGCGGACTATCGAGAAGGTGCCCAGAAGCTACTGGGTTTGGACCTCGATGGACGGAAGAACAGGTCAGTAGCCAGGACATCTATCATGGAGGCATTAGGGCTCACTGATACTCACCGACGGGACGATGAGTCCTCAGAAGAATTCATGGGAAGGATGGAAAGAGGATGTCGTGCTGTGTACTGCACAGATTTTGGCAATCGGGAGAGATCCAACATGGATTTGAGGAGATTTCTCCTCTTCTTGCTGGAAAGATTGATACTGAGCTCGAAAGGAGACGGTATCCATTGTCGTTTCCTGGAGCTGCTATCAGACCTCGAAAGAGTAGGGCACTATGCCTGGGGTGCTGCCCTGCTGGCGCATATGTTTACAGGTCTGTCCCAAGAGGCAGCCCGTGAGATGACTGCGAGTGGTTTCACACCATTTATCCAGGTATTTTTGATTTTGTCTTGTTTTTTTTTGTTTTTTTGTTTGTTTTTCTTTTGTAATAGTCCACTTAAGGTATGATGACATATAATGAAGCAGCTGTGGAGCTATTATTACCTCCCGATGGGGAGAGCTCAACATTGGCGACCAGTGATGGTGCCGCTAGCCAGGCGGTGGCAACCTATCATGAGTGCGGCACCCCTAACCTACCAACTGATGGTGCTAAGGCAGGAGATACAGGAGTTCCCTGCGGCAATAGTGGGATTTTTTTTTCTGGATTATTTTTATTTGGTTCTGACCAGCTAAACAGGTATGTACAACCTAACCTAGGTAAACTGGAGACCCTACTCAGGCATGCTCGATGTCGACCAACCATGGGTTCTAACAAGTCGTGCCCAGTTCGGACGGGAACTGTGGATGCACTGCCTGAATGAAATCGAGCCGCTTCGGCTACGATTGGTTATGAGGACTTTAGGACTGGCTCAGGAATGGGTGGATACGACTATTCCACCTCGCGTCGGGAGAAAGACACGAGGACCGGCAACCTGCATTGATTGGCGTGTGCGGTTCCCCGAACAGTATGAAGATTGGCAACGGGGTGGCACAATCGTGGAATCACATGCACATGATAGTGAAGACTACCTGCGTCTGTATAAGACAATGTACGCAGAGCAGCTCCAACCCCGGGGACTTGTGGAGGTAGGTCTCCCCTTCTCTCTTGCTTTGACTTTTTGTGGGAATGCTGACTTCTATGGCATGGGTGCAGGATGTCCGTGACACTATGATAGCGAGCTTGCGATCTCGCCTGGCAGAGACGGAGCAACAATTGGGTGACACACGTGAAGCCTTGAGTGCCTCGGTAGGTGTACAGTGCACACTCCTAATCAAGACCCTAGATCCATGGTGTTCGGCCACTAACTATTACATGTGTGGCCATAGCGCACCCAGATTGGCGCGGCCTCCTCAGCGATGGGAGTGGGTGGCGTCTCTAGCTTATGGGTCCCCACCTCAGAACTTGATTTGCTTCACGAGCAACTCGCTCGTGCTACACAGCGTGCCACGGAGGCAGAAGGGATGCTCTTTATACAGGTAAGAGTCTCAGTGTTGAGTTCTCCTTATTTATGCCTTGCCGCATATCTGAGATGGTATAACTGGCAGGAAAAGGAGACGCAAGAATCACTTGCCCAAGCTGCGCAGAGGGAGACTAGAATAGTAGAGCTGGAGGAGGAACTGCGACGTCGTCCAGATGACGACTCTTCTAGGGATGCCATGGAGCTGAGGATCACTCTCCAGTTGGAGAGGGAAGACCGTGAGAGAGAACGGGCAGAGAGAGAAAGAGACACAGAGAGAGAAAGAGCCGACAGATTGGTTGAAAGGGAGGAACGAAGGGCCATGGAGGCCCAGCTGTTCGAACTCCGAACCAGCCTTGGTCTGGCTGAACAGTGGCTGAGAGATGGTGAGGAGCGCTACCGAAGAGCACGAGAGCGTGGCTTTCATGTTAGTAGCTTTTTTACTGCCCCCACGGATCAACGTCGGGGTGTGGGAATAGAAAGAGGAGTACAGAGCGGTAGGAGTACCGCTTTTCGTAGTTGGGTAGCACCCTTGAGAGCGTTTTGCCCGGAGAGTAGCGGGACGAGTAATGCAGAGAGAGAGGGTGGAACTTAATGTAAATTTTTTTTATTTTGGAAAGGAATAAAATGTTTGATTCTTGGATTCTTACCTCTTTCTTGCTTTCTCGAATTCCTGCATACATCACTTAAACAAACAAGTTAGAATATCTGCTCTGACTTGGCCCCTTGCCCAATATGCGAGGTTTGTTCTGATTTATCTTTGATAACGTGTCAAGGGGCCAAGCCTTTATTAACGAAGGCAAGGGAAAGATGTGGTGATGATGAATGCGACAGACAAGCACACGAATGCAAGCTAGATTAAAAAGTGAAATGCTGCATACAAATGCAATCATGCGAAATTGATTTGTTTTTTTTTCTTTTTATATTTGGCATTTTTTTGTTGTTTTGTTATATTCAATTTTTTTATTTGCAAATATGTACATTTTCTCTTTTATTTTTTCTTTTTCTTTTTATCATTTCATTTTTTTTGTTGCTAACGCCTGGCAAGCACCCAAATGGCACCTAACCTACATAAGAACAGGGATTTCTTACTAACCTCCCAGGCATCCTAAGTGTACATCTAGGTTGATTTGGGCCTCTGGACCCCTCGAATGATAATCCCGCCGGCTAAGACTTACCCTGATGACAATACCGTCATGCCATGCTTAGGCTCCCAGTCGCTTCCGACCACAGGGATTCACCCAAAAGGTTTTCGAGGTAAATGATTTGCCCGACCCGGGTCTATTTTCTCACAACCCTAGGTGGTATATGATGGAACACCCTGGAACCCTAAAGACCAACCGCGCGACGCTGACCCGGAATCAGACGCCGTCGCACCCATAGGTGACGCGCTTGCATTGGCCTAAGCCCAAGGTTAAATAAGAAGACATCAAGGTGGTAAACAGGGGTCTTGACCGGCCAGAAACACAGAGACTCCTTCGCAGCGATAGCTTTTGCTTTTCAAAGTAGGCAACCATATGTGTATATTAAAATAAGGTCGCAAACCTTGGCGGGTTTCGCCCTTTAGAAACTCCATCTAGCTTTCATCTTTAGAGGAGGAAGGAAGAGTGCATGGGGTAGACCTCCTGAGAGGACCGGCAAAACCGTTAACTCGGCGAGCCAATAAGGGCCCATTAACTCTCCTCTTTCGAACAACTTCGGACCAAATATCGAGCATTTACATTCCATGGCCCCTTTTGTGGATTCAGACTTTTACTTTGAGGGGTTCCATTTATCGCATCAGGCACGGTCACGACCAGGCTTTTTTCTTGATTTTGATTTTTGTGTTTCTTTTTGCGAGGGAGATATAGTCGTTTGACGTTGTGGGCTCCCTTTTGTATGCCTGCGGGGACACTGCCCTCTTCTCGTGCTCTGATCGATGCTCGAGGAAATGGATCCTACTCTTGCCTTAAGGGGTTTGAGTCTTGGTTTCTCATGCTCAGCGTTTTAAGGGCGCCGACTGTCTCATTTGGTCGAAGAGAAAAGAATAAAGATTACAGCTTCTGGAGATCTTCTGGGTGAGGCCCCACCGTAGGTGATGCTACCAACTTTTTTTGGATAAAATACGTAAGTGAGTACATGTTGGCTTCCTTTGAGCGTGCATAGGCCGATGTGGCCAGACAGGGATCTCCACGGTTCTGGCAAACCAAGACCCGGTGCCTACCAAACCTTAATGGGCCCTATCCTAACATGAAGGTTGGATGCAGGGACTTAACTACATGGTGACCACCAGGCATCGGCATTTTGAATTTTTCATATTTTTAGTGATTTTCAATATTTTTTGTTGTTTTTGATGTTTTCTGTCTTTTCATCATTTGTTTGTTTTTGACGTTTTGGCACTACGCTAGGGGTAGTACTTTTTAAGATAAAGCCCATTCTAAGGGTGGGATAACTCGGTCCCTTCGGCGTTGACTAGCTTGTAGGCGTTGCCAGGGTACACGGCTTGAATTACAAATGGTCCTTCCCAATTTGGTTGGAGCTTAGAACGCGGCCCTCCAGGTTTGACAAAAATTCTTTTCACGACCATCTCACCGACTTTAAATTTTCTCTCAACAACTTTCTTTTGGTAAAAGCGAGCGAGTCTATTTTGATACACACGCGCATGCTCGGCAGCGGCCAGCCGCTTCTCGTCTAAGAGTTCCAACTGGGCAAGGAGTGAATTGCGACATTCGTCGAGGGGAAATTCCTCATCCAATTGTACTCTGAGAGAAGGGATCAGAGTCTTGTACGGGACTATCGCTTCCATCCCATAAGTAAGGGCAAACGGAGTCTGCCCGGTGGGGGTACGGATTGAAGTGCGATAGGCCCATAGAGCTTCGATAAGCTTTTCTGGCCAGTCTGAAAACTTACTGGACTCGCAGGTTTTCTTGATGATTTTGATCAATGTTTTATTGGTGGCCTCCCCTTGGCCATTACCTTGTGGGTAATAAGGTGATGAATGATGCAATGCAATTGCGTACCTTTTGCAGAGGTCTTGAAGGTCCTGAGAAATGAACTGTGGCCCATTGTCGGTGACGAATGTGCTTGGGACGCCGAACCTGGCGACGATGTTCTTCATGATGAACTTGCAAACTGTTGACGCCTTGATTTCCGCATAAGCTTCGGCTTCGGCTCATTTGGTGAAGTATTCCGTCGCAGTAAGGATGAAAGATTTTTGCTTGGTGAGGGAATTGGGATCACCTAGGGGACCGATGATGTCGAATGTCCACATGGAGAAAGGCCATGGGGAGGATATTGGGTGAAGTGAGGAAGAGGGTGAATGTATTTTATCGGCGTGAAGTTGACACTTGACACACCTACGGACATAGATGGCACAATCCTCTTCCATAGTGGGCCAGTAAAAGCCTTGCCTAATGATCTTCTTGGCGAGCATCTAGCTATTCACGTGGCCACCGCACACACCCGAGTGTGCTTCTTCTACGCATTTCCAAACCTCATTGTCGTCAAGACACCTTAACAGAACACCAGTAAGGCTCCTCCTATAGAGTAGACCTCCAACCAATGTGTATTTCTGAGCCACCCTTCTTATGGCTTTCTTATCTTCTGTGGTGGCTCCTTCAGGATAAGACTGATCTTTACAGTATTTGACAATTTCATAGAACCATGGTTTCTCCTCGTCAGCCAGCTCTTCTTCGACTTCTGCCAACATGATCTCCCTCTTCTCAAGAATTTCTCCCTTCTGGATCTTCTGTAGGACTCGTTCCTTGATCTTTAAGAGGTAAGGGTCCTGAACGGCAGGGACAAGACGTTTGTAGAGAATGATGGATCTAAACCATGCACCCAAAGGGAATTTGAAGGATGACGCCAAGGAGGCGAGGGCATCGGCCAGAATGTTCTGTTCGCGAGGAACATGGACAAAGATCAGCTTGGTGAATAATTTGGCATAGGCGGAGACCAACTCCTGATAGGGTTTGAGCTTGGGATCGAGGGTGCGATATTTGGTAAGCACCTGGCGGAGAACAAGTTGACTGTCACCCACGACTCGCAACTCAGTGATATAGAAAGAACGGGCTAGTTCCAGGCCAGCTAGAAGAGCCTCGTATTCAGCGATGTTGTTGGTGACTGGGAACGCGAGCTGAAATGCCTCTGAGATGGTAACGCCTTCAGGCGTTAGAAGGACAATGCCGATACCCTTCCCTTGGGAATTCAGAGCTCCATCAAAATGTAATGTCCACATTGGCTTGTCAGACTGAGTGACGGACATTAGTTCCTCATCTAGAAACTCTGATTGGACAGGATCGAACTTGGGAAGAGGATGGTGAGCGAGATGCTCGGCTATGGCATAGCCTTTAATCACCTTTTGCTGGATATAGGTGATGTCAAATTGAGAGAGGAAACTCTGCCAGCGTGCTAGCCTATCAGTAAGGACGGATTTCTCTAGAAGAAACTTGATAGGGTTCATGCGAGCAATCAAGTGGACCTCATGAGCCAAGAAGTAGTGCTTCAATTTCTGCACTACCCAAACGAGGGCAGCACAGGTTTTCTCCATGACTGTGTACTTCTGCTCACAGGGATTGAGAAGTTTAGACAAGTAATAGGTTGCCTGTTCCTTGCCTTCTTCATCAGCTTGTGCGAGGACAGCTCCCACGGAGTCGTCCAAGACTGAGATGTAGAGGATCAGAGGTTTTTCTGGTTTGGGTGGAATGAGAACGGGTGGACTAGCCAGATATTCCTTTAACCCTTCAAAAGCTTTTTGGCATTTAGAATCCCAGTAGAATTCTACTCCTGGCTTGGTCAACTCATAGAAAGGTCTACACCTTTGTGAGTGTTGAGACACAAACCGACGAATAAACTACAACCTCCCGATTAAACCTCGGACTTCCTCAAATTCTTGGGAGGCGGCATATCCCTGATGGCCTTAGCTTTGTCGGGATCTATCTCGATCCCTCTTTTACTCACAATGAAGCCCAGTAATTTGCCCGATGATACACCAAACACACACTTCTTCGGGTTCATTTTCAATTGGAACTCCCTTGATCTCTGCAAGACCTTAGCCAAACCCCTTGGATGTTCATCCTGGTCCTTGATTTCACCAATAGATCATCCACATACACATCCAGATATATATGCATCATGTCATGAAATATGGCCATCATAGCTCTTTGGTAAGTAGCTCCAGCATTCTTTAACCCAAACGGCATGACCATGTAACAATATGTTCCCCAAGGTGTAGTGAATGATGTCTTCTCTTGATCCTCTTCTACCAAACGAATTTGATTATATCCTAAAAATCCATCCATGAATGAGAGGGTCTCATATCCCGCTGTGTTGTCGATTAACACATCAATGTGAGGCAAGGGAAAATCATCCTTTGGACACGCGCGGTTAAGGTCCCGGAAGTCGATGCAAATCCTGACTTTCCCATCTTTCTTCATGACCGGGACAATGTTTGTCACCCATTGAGGATAAAGAACGACTCTAATGAACCTGGCTTTATGGAGCTTATCGACCTCTTCTTTCATTTTCAAAGCCATCTGAGGGTGGAAACGCCTTAACCTTTGTTTTACTGAGACGGACCCTGGTTTTAGGGTTAAACGGTGTTCGACTAGGGTTGAATCCAGACCCGGCATATCCTCGTAGCTCCATGCAAACGTGTCCTTATATTCCTTGAGAACTTTAATTAATGCCTCTTCTTCATATGGTGGTAGGTTATCACTTATGAGGATGATCCTAGGGTCTTCCTCAGTTCCCAAGTTGACTTCTTTGGTGGACTCTTCTATGATGGTTGATGGCTCATCGAATCTCCTTATTCCACTAGCATATGCGCCAGCCGCATCCTCATATTCCTCACCCTCATCTTCAGTAGGGTATTCTTCACCCGTGATCTCGTAGACTCCATACCCCTCATCAATTGCACAGTTGCCCTCACATTCAATTTCCGGTAGCTGGATGGGATTTTCTAGCAACTGAGGGATGGTAAGAAGGGCCTGACACCTGGCGGCTAAATCTAGAAGGAATCGACGAGGGATCTGCCTACCCTTGGATTTCTTCCTAGGTACTACCTTTGACTTATTATTCCTAGATTGACTGACATTATTTACAGAAGAAGAAAAAGATAAAGAGGATGCTGAAGAATGTACAGGGAATGACCCCTCAGAGGAGGGGTAGAAAAGGTCGCTCATCCGACCTTGGACGGGTGGTCCGCAGGGCGGGACGCACCCGTGGGAGATGTAGGAGGTTTCCTCAACGAAGATGTGTTGTTGAGGAGTTTGGAAATTGACGTTTTTTTTTTCATTTTTATTTTTGATGACAAAATAGTGAAAAGAGATCGAGGAGAGAGAAAAGTGGTTATGGCTAGAGGATTGGGAGGCTCGTAGAGCAGATCATGATTGAAGACCTGGCGCGGGTTGAGAAACCCGCGTAGGTATATAAGTAGAGAGGGAGATCTGGGAAGATCGTCAGACAACCGTCTGGCCCAGGAAGATGACAGCAACAAAGGCTGTGACGAGTGAATGGAGAAGATGACGGCTAATGAGTCGTCGGTGGTGATGGTGATGACGGATGAAGATCCGCTGGTGACAGGGTCCTTCTGGCGAGGACGAGGATAGTTTGGAACCTTGGCAACAGTAATGATATTTTCTGGCATTCCGGAGATCAATGGCGGTCCTTCAAGCCGTGGAGGCGAGAACATCCTTTCCAGTGCAACGCAAATATCCCGTATATCAAACCACTTGTCCCATTCGCATTCTGGATCTTTGATCTTACCTCTTTTGGTGACCCTCGGATATTTTTCAGCCGAATATACAGCATGTGGTCCCCCATGTGCTTCTTGCGGGTAATCTCCCATCTCAACAACGGGCCCTTTGTTGAAGTGGTTTGATAGGGTCCATGTGAGGGGCTTCCAATCCGCCTTGAATGGTCCTTTGAAGCCTAGGCCAAACCTGCGGTTCGGCCTAATCTCCTTTGGTGGTTTCAGCCTACCTTGTAGCTGTGCGCCCAGACCTTTGCCCTGTTGATAGCCGATGTTCCTCATGATCTCCCATCCTTTCGAGTGAAAAGGGGGATATGGCGTTGTTGCCTTCATCGGCTTCTTTGGTGCTAGCGGAATGTGAGATGAATCACACACGTCCAGTAATGACAATATGGGCCGATGAGACGGCCAAACAGAGGGCAGAGAGGTGTTGATAGAATCCACCGTGTGAAGGACAGGTCTGCTGACCACTTTAATAATTCTTCCATTGTAAGGAAACTTCAAGCACTGATGGTTGGTGGAAGGCACAGCATCTATGGCTTCAATGTAAGGGCGACCCAGTATGGCCTTGAATGTGGGGTCCATGTCGAGGACATGGAATTCCGTGAGGACTGACATAGGACCTAGCTCTGCACTCAGAATAATCATCCCTTGCGGCGGCCTTTTGCTATTGTCATAAGCCGTGACTGTGATTGAAGAAGGTCTTATCTGTTCCTGTTCGACCCCACACAACTGAAGGGTGCTCATGGAGATCACATTTATGGACGCACCCGTGTCTACAAGGCATGGGTTTATGGATACCCCATTAATTTTTATTGAAACACACAATGCATATTTCTGAGCTTCCTTGGGAGCGAGCTCGTAGTTGTGGAACATGATGGCCGGTTGCGTGTCCGTTGGGGTCAGGACGGCAGAAATCTTTTCTACAGGGAGGTCCTCATTCACCATGACCTTTTGAAGATACCCCATTAAGGCTGCCTGATGGGATGTAGATCTCTGAAGCAGCTCCAGGATGGAGATCCGAGCAGGCGTCTTGTCCAAGTGTTTCAACAGATCATATTGTGTTCCAGGGATAGATCTTTCCGGTTGTTCTCCATCGTCCCTCTCTGGCTGAGACTGCTCGAGATTCGGATTGTTCTGGGGGAAAACCCTGTGGAAAATCCTTCCACTCCGGAGCACCATTGCCTGCGGCTTTTGTACCTCTATAGGGGTAGCAGTGGGTTTTAACAGAGGTTTGAGGGGTAGTGGTGGAGGGATGGTTGATAAAGCAGGGGTGATGATGGGAGCAGGGATTCTGATGAGGGGTTTGTTAGGTGGAGGCATGGTGGAGGTAGAGTGGTGCGGACACCCGAGCAGTTGAGCGGCGCGACACGCCGAGCCACCGGTACCGCACACGGAGCACGACTCGAGCCACCTCAGTATCCATCTGGCTCGGAGACAGACTAGAGACTCTCCCATGAGTCCCAGCATTTATCATATTTAGTTAGACTTTATTTGTGTTTAATGTGTGTTTACTTCATTTTATTCGGTATGTAATTTTGATTGTAAGAGGGGCTTATTTGTAAAAATGGGACCCCTGGGCCCCACGGGACCCCAGGCCCCCTCCCATTGATCCACCTCATCCCTAGGGCCCCATGTGGGGTCGGTCAACCATTCAAATGGTGGCTTCTAGAAGGGTGGGCCAAGTGGGGGGACATTGGAATGAAAATGCCAACAATTCCAACCCACCCCCACCTACCATGTCCCCCCTTGCCTCCCTAATCAATGGGCTGCCCCCCCTTGTATTTTTAATTTTATTTTTTGTGGATGTTCACATGCAATCCCAGCCCTCCATCTCCCATCCCTAGATCTAACGGTTGAGGATTGATTAGACATGTAACCTATATATGCTTGTAATTTTTATTTTTGATGAATTAATGCCATTTGAACTTGGAAAATCCTTGGAGCAGCCCTTGGGCACCCCCCCTCTCCCTCTCTCCCTCTCCCCCTTGCAGCTGAGAAGGCTACCTTCTGGAGGTGTGACTCCTCCCTATCGGTTCTGATCATCATCGCCGCTGCCACGAGCCGCCACCGCACCGCCATCGGGATCGCCGGAGTTCTATCTTCAGCCGACCACTGCCCCTTCCATGAACTTCTACAGTCAGCCACGAGCTCCTTTCGATCTGGGATTTTGAGGGGATGTTCCAGAGGTGTCAAGCATGTCCCACAAAATTTGGTTGGTCATAAAGATCCCCTTTGATAACTTTTCATTTTCTCCCAACTTTAACTACCAGATCTGTCTGCTTCCTATTCTGATTTCCACCTTTCCTGAGTTTCACATCTCCAACCCATCTTTTGATTTTTTCTGGAGCTCCCAACTTTACTGGGAGTTCCATCCATTAACCCCTCCATCCACGATTTTTCTTGATTTATGATCATCCTCCACCTATTTTTCAAAATTCTTTCTCAGAGCTAGCTACAGTGCTGTCCACCTGTTCCTAGATCCGACCACCTTCCAGTAAACAAATCATAACAAATCACAGCCACCTCCAATCAGTCCAAAAAAAATATCCTCATTTTCTTTGTTTGAAATACTACAACTTTCATTAAGAGCTTAGGAGATGCATCTGCCACCTACTTTGCGGTCAACAGTAGTTCTCAGACAACTCACCTATAGATCTGAGTTTCGGGTACTGTACAACAGGAGCTTGTAAATTCAGTAAAGTCCAGATCCGACCAGACCCAGTAGATCTGTCTGGGCCTAGATCGAAGAATTTCAAGAGAGCTTTCCAGCGATAGCTCATGCGCCTTGATCCAAAGTCGGGATTGATCGCAGCGGCCATTCTCGCCGGAGCGCGCGTCGGAGGACAGAACCAGAAATCCGTGGGCAGCAAGTTCACGAATTGGGAATCGGGGCCGATCGACCCCCGATCGGTGTTTCCGGCCGACCGCCGTCCGTGGAGGCGCGCCACCAGGGGTCCCCATCACAGCGGGTCCCACCCCCGCAGATCCGGAGGACAGTGCTGTCCGTGGGCCCCACGGACCCGTAGAATCCGCCTTTCGGAAAGCACGAAATCGCGGAGTTCGGCACCGCCGGGCGACATCAAGATGCTGCCCGTCAACCCGATTTGCGTGATTCCCGGGCCCCACATGTGACCTTTTACCTCCCTGCGTGGAGTGGGGCAAATTATTGTACTGCTGTAATATTGTTAACCGGGAGTCCGTGAATTGGCCGGGGTTGTCTTCGCCACGCCGGGTGCGTGGAGGTAAAGGTCTCAACTTCTCGGCATTCGCTTGCTAGTTTAGTATATGGACTTTTGCCGCTGCCGAGAGCAATAGGTACTAGCCCGTGAGTCCATGTCACCGCTGTGAGTGTGAGAGTGACCCGTCCCGTGACTCGATCCGAGTCCTGAAGTGAGTCGACTACCCGTGAACTCTGCCGGTTCTTCAACCGCGCACGATCCGCGTTTCCCTCGCTTGGGACGACGAGTGAGCTTGCGTTTCTGTTAGCGACGTATAGCCCATAGGAGCTCTCCGTGTTGGTCCTAGTGTCTCTCCCATCATGTGTTGCTGGTCGTGTCCGCATCTAGAGTCTGAGGTTCATACCACGTAGAGTCGGTCCCCGTGTCCGTCCCGCATCAGTTTGGTATCAGAGAGAGTCGAGTCTAGGGTAGTCTTTGCATAAGTCTTGCATGCATCATAGTTTAAGTCAAGTCTAGGATCATTATTTTTAAAATAAAAAAAAAGTGTTTTAAAACTTGCATTTTTCATCCCAATAACCCGGTATATCAAAAGACGTTGCCCGAACGTTAGGTTATGCCTATCGGGAAGGTGGCGGATTTACGCGAGTGATCTTCGGATCGATTAGCTCCGCCTCGTACCGGATATTGGTTAGGTCTAAGTGCATCATCTAGTGAGTGTTGCATTAGTCGGTGTCTTCAGGGTCGTGTATCAGTTGCATGCCCACCCGTCGAGGTACCCAATACTCACCGCCACCACCTATGGCGGATTCCCAAGCCTGTAGCTCCGATGAGCCTTCGATGGCCGAGCTGTTCCGAGCCCTCATGGATCGTCTCGACACGCGTATGGATGGCCTCAGTACGCGTCTAGATGGAGTAGGGACGCGTCTAGAAGGGCGGATGAAAGCCCTCAAGGATCGGGCCGAAGCTTCGGACCAGTCCATCCAGGGTCTTGTTGGGAGAATAGCCGTCCTTGAGAGGGCCCCAGTGGCGGCGCAACCCGCGCCGACCAATGGTCAGCAAGAGCCGGTTCAGCACCCTACTATACCAAGAGCTTAGGCGGAGAATCTTGGGGGATAACAGGTGCACGTGGTGGATGATTATGCTTCTGACAATGATCAAGGGGGTTACGGTTGTCGGAATCATCGACGGAATCGCGATGACGAGGATGATGACCGCATTCTTAGGGGCATGCGTACGGACCCTCCCACTTTTAGCGGGTACTTGGACCCTAGGGTGTATTTAGATTGGGAGGCCGGCATGGACAGGTATTTCGAGTGGTTTGAGATGACGGACCACCGAAGAGTCCGATACGCAAAGATGAAGCTGCAAGGGCAGGCCCAAACTTATTGGACCAATGTGGAGAGCCTGCTCAACCAGCGACGTCAACCCCAAATCAGTACTTGGGATGATATGAAATCCAAATTGAGGGAGAAATACCTTCCTGCCTCATATCGCCAGCGTCTCATAGACAAATGGCAAAGCATCTCCCAAGGGAACCGATCTGTGACCGAGTACACCGCCGAGTTCGATGAGTATTACTTGCGGTGCGGGGTCACGGAAGAGAGCACCATGACGATATCCCACTTTCGGAGAGGTCTGCGGCCCAATTATCAATATGAACTCTTTTGCCGCAACGCGACCACTTTGGAGCAGGCGTATCAGATTGCTCTCGAACTGGAGCAATTCGAGGCCGAGTTCGAGTCTCCCCATCGGTTGGGCTCTTTTCCCCTTCGTAGTGTCGAGCCCCATGGCTCATCTGGCACGTATCCGAGGGCCCCCATGGCTCGACCTCAGGAGCCCGCTCGCCCCGAGCCCTTTGCTCCTAGGCCTCGTCCTCCACCCCCGAGGGACCTTCCTCGTCCCCAGCATCTCACGGCTCCATCCACAGCCCGTCCACCGGCACCCGCACCTCCTACACATCCTTTGCTGCCTACACCTCCTATCCGTCAGGAGGGTAAGGGGAAAGGACCCATGATTGGAGAGCCTAGTGGATCACGACAGCAGTGTTATCGCTGCAATGGGTTTGGCCATTTCGCCAACCAGTGTCCCACCCGCCCATCTCTTATCATCGGGGACACACAGGCCGAGGATACCACCTCTACGGGCCTCGAGTTAGTCAGCTATGAGGCAGATCAGGAGTTAGCTGACGAGTACTATGAGATGGGAGGTGAGGTCCAGGATGCCCAGCATAGACGATACCCACGTGGGGGTCGTCAGATGTATCCTCACCCAGCCGCAGGTCAGCGATGACTGGCGTCGGACTACTATCCTTCATGTATTCTGTAGGCTGGGAAAGCAAATTTGCAAGGTGGTCATTGATAGAGGGAGTTGTATCAATGCAATCTCCACGAGCGCTGTCACTCGTCTTGGTCTCACACCCGTAGACCATCCTTGCCCCTATCAGGTATCATGGGTGGATACCACTTCCATTTCGGTCAGGCTGCGGTGCTTGGTCCCGCTGCAGCTCCACTCCTACCGTGACGAGATCTGGTGTGATGTTCTCCCCATGGAAGTGGGCAGTATCATTCTTGGTAGGCCGTGGTTATTCGACCGGCATGCCACCCTCCATGGCCGGTCGAACACTTGTACCTTCGACCACGCCGGCCAGCTGGTCACCCTCCACCCCGTTCGGCCCAGGAGCCCATCAGTCAGGGGTCCTACTGGCCCAAGTACCTCGGAGCTTTCCATCCCCAGGCCTAGTACCCCATCCCCAGCTCGGGCTATGACCGTTACCTCTGGCCCAGGAGAGCCCTCGACGAGGAGATTGATGATGATTAGCTCCCGAGAAATGGAGCAGGAGCTTAGTCAGGGATGTCCGGTGTTCGCCATTACGGTCAGAGAGGTGGAGCGGGACTCCGAGGGTGAGCTTCCACCCGAGGTTGTTCCCATTCTGCAGGAGTATGCTGAAGTCTTTCCCGATGAGCTTCCCGAGGGACTCCCACCTATGCGGGATATTCAGCATGCCATCGACCTTGTTCCGGGCTCTTCCTTGCCTAACCTTCCTCATTATCGCATGAGTCCCACGGAGCATGCCGAGCTTAAACGACAGGTCGATGAGTTAGTGCAGAGAGGGTCTGTTCGGGACAGCATGAGTCCATGTGCTGTACCCGCATTACTCGCCCCGAAGAAGGATGGCACGTGGAGAATGTGCATTGATAGTCGTGCCATCAACAAAATCACCGTGAAGTACAGGTTCCCTATTCCCCGCCTGGATGACATGCTAGACATGATGGCAGGTGCCACTATCTTTTCAAAGATTGATCTTAAAAGTGGCTACCATCAGGTGAGGATTAAGCCAGGTGATGAGTGGAAGACCGCCTTTAAGACCAAGGATGGTCTATATGAGTGGTTGGTCATGCCTTTTGGGTTGACCAATGCCCCTAGCACTTTCATGCGGCTCATGACTCAGGTCCTTCGACCTTTCATTAGAGTCTTTGTAGTGGTGTATTTTGACGATATCCTTATCTATAGTCGCACCACGGGGGACCACTTAGACCACCTTCGGCAGGTCTGTCTACTTCTTCGGTGAGAGCAGTTGTTTGCAAACCCACAGAAGTGCGCCTTCTTGACATCTCAGCTTACCTTCTTGGGTTTCATTGTGTCTAGTACTGGGGTCTCCACCGATCCGAAGAAGGTCCGGGCCATTGTTGAGTGGCTGGAACCCCGTACAGTTCATGATGTCCGCAGCTTTCATGGCCTTGCGACGTTCTATCATCGCTTCATCCACAGATTTAGCTCCGTCACCGCCCCGATCATGGATTGTATCCGAAAGGGCACATTTGTATGGACGAAGGCCGCATCTGCCGCCTTCAAGGACATCAAGGAGCGCATGACCCAGACACATATCCTTTGATTGCCTGATTTCTCGAAGGTGTTTGAGGTCTCTTGTGATGCGTCGGGTGTGGGAATTGGAGGAGTTTTGAGTCAGGAGTCCCACCCGATCGCATATTTCAGCAAGAAGCTGAATGACGTGAAACTGCGATACTCCACATATGATAAGGAATTTTACGCAGTTGTTCAGGCTCTTAGGCATTGGAGGCACTATCTTTTACATCAGGAGTTTGTCCTATACTCCGATCACGAGGCATTGAGGTACCTCCATTCCCAAAAGAAGCTTAACTCGCGTCACAGTCGTTGGGTCGAGTATCTCCAGCAGTTCACCTTTGTGCTTAAACATAAGGCTGGAGTGGAGAACAAGGTGGCTGATGCCTTGAGTCGGCGAGCATGTTTGCTTACCACCATGAGTGCAGAGGTCATAGGGTTAGAGAAGATGAAGGAGGCCTATGTTGATTGTCCTGACTTCGGTCAGATTTTTATCACTCTCCAGGCCAGACCCTCGAGAGACCTTGATGATTATGTGCTTCAGGAGGGTTACCTCTTTCGAGGTAGCAAGCTATGTGTTCCCCGAACTTCGGTTCGAGATTTTTTAGTGTGGGAGCTACATGCGGGAGGTCTAGCCGGCCACTTTGGTCGGAACAAGACTATCAAGGCGGTTAAGCATAGATTTTATTGGCCGAGCTTGAAGCGCGATGTTGCTAACATCGTGGCTCAGTGCCGTACATGTGCTACGGCCAAGATGAAGAAGCAAAGCTCGGGTCTTTATACCCCTCTTCTCGTGCCTGATGTCCCGTGGCAGGATGTTAGCATGGACTTTGTTTTGGGATTGCCACGTACTTCCAGGAAGCATGATTCGGTCTATGTGGTGGTTGACCGTTTCTCGAAGATGGCCCTCTTTATCCCTTGCTCAAAGACTTCGGATGCTTCTAGGGTAGCCCGCCTATTCCTTACTCATGTGGTGTGCAAGTTCGGGTTGCCTCGCACTATAGTGTCTGACCGTGATGTTAGATTCACTTCCTATTTTTGGAAGACACTATGGCATATGATGGGTACGCACCTCAAGTTTTCCACTGCATATCATCCCCAGACAGATGGTCAGACCGAGGTAGTCAATAGGAGTCTGGGAGATCTTTTGAGGTGTCTTGTTAGGGATCGCATTGGGGATTGGGATCTCATTCTACCCATGGCTGAGTTTGCATATAATGATTTGGTGAATAGGTCTACCGGCATGAGTCCATTTGAGATTGTCACAGGTCGTAGACCTAGGAAACCCGTTGACCTTGTCCCCATGCCTATCCATGATAGAGTGTCGGAGTCGGCCGAGTCGTTTGCTAGGCATGTTAGGAGTTTGCATGACGACATCCGTCGTCACATTGAGGCCAGCAATGCACGGTACAAAGAGTTAGCCGATGCCCACCGACACCACCGAGAGTTCCAAGAGGGTGAATATGTCATGATCAGGGTAAGACCTGAACGGTTTCCCTCCGGAACCGTTAAGAAGTTGCAAGCTCGCGGAGCCGGTCCATTCAGAGTGTTGAAACGCGTTGGATCCAATGCGTACGCTGTGGACTTGCCCAAGGAATACGGTATAAGCTCTACTTTCAATGTATCGGATCTAGTTGCATACAGGGACCCAGCGGTGATCCCTAGTGAGCCTTTCGAGCCATCTCCTCCCCTTGAGAGTGATCCCACACCTTAGTGTCCACATCCAGCCCCCTTGTTACGGCAGCGTGAGCATATAGATCATATAATGGATGAGCAGGTGACAGTTACCAGGAGTGGATCCTACCCGCACTACCTAGTACGATGGAGAGGATGGCCCGCTACCGAGGACACGTGGATCACACATGGAGAGTTACAGCGGATTGATCCGGACCTACTAGAGCGATACAGGAGCGATGTAGACCCTTACTCGACAGGGTCGAGTTTCTCCCACCCGGGGAGAATTGGTGCGGACACCCGAACAGTTGAGCGGCGCGACACGCCGAGCCACCGGTACCGCACACAGAGCACGACTCGAGCCACCTCAGCATCCATCTGGCTCGGAGACAGCCTGGAGACTCCCCCATGAGCCCCGGCATTTATCATATTTAGTTATACTTTATTTGTGTTTAATGTGTGTTTACTTCATTTTATTCGGTATGTAATTTTGATTGTAAGAGGGGCTTATTTGTAAAAATGGGACCCCTGGGCCCCACGGGACCCCAGGCCCCCTCCCATTGATCCACCTCATCCCTAGGGCCCCATGTGGGGTCGGTCAACCATTCAAATGGTGGCTTCTAGAAGGGTGGGCCAAGTGGGGGGACATTGGAATGAAAATGCCAACAATTCCAACCCACCCCCACCTACCATGTCCCCCCCTTGCCTCCCTAATCAATGGGCTGCCCCCCCCCCTTGTATTTTTAATTTTAATTTTTGTGGATGGTCACATGCAATCCCAGCCCTCCATCTCCCATCCATAGATCCAACGGTTGAGGATTGATTAGACATGTAACCTATATATGCTTGTAATTTTTATTTTTGATGAATTAATGCCATTTGAACTTGGAAAATCCTTGGAGCAGCCCTTGGGCACCCCCCCCCCTCTCCCTCTCTCCCTCTCCCCCTTGCAGCTGAGAAGGCTACCTTCTGGAGGTGTGACTCCTCCCTATCGGTCCCGGTCATCATCGCCACTGCCACGAGCCGCCACCGCACCGCCATCGGGATCGTCGGAGTTCTGTCTTCAGCCGACCACTGTCCCTTCCATGAAATTCTGCAGTCAGCCACAAGCTCCTTTCGATCTAAAGATTTTGAGGGGATGTTCCAGAGGTGTCAAGCACGTCCCACAAAATTTGGTTGGTCATAAAGATCCCCTTTGATAATTTTTCATTTTCGCCCAACTTTAATTACCAGATCTGTCTGCTTCCTGTTCTGATTTCCACCTTTCCTGCGTTTCACATCTTCGACTCCACCTATTTTTCAAAATTCATTCTCAGATCTAGCTACAGTGCTGTCCACCTGTTCCCAGATCCGACCACCTTCCAGTAAATAAATCATAACCAATCACAGGCACCTCCAATCAGTACACAAAAAATATCTTCGTTTTCCTTGTTCGAAATCCTACAACTTTCATGAAGAGCTTAGGAGCTGAATCTGCCACCTACCTTGCGGTCAATGGTAGTTCTCAGACAACTCACCTGCAGATCTGAGGTTTCGGGTACTGTACAATAGGAGCTTGTAAATTCAGTAAAGTCCAGATCCAATAGATCTCTCTGGGTCTAGATCGAAGGATTTCAAGAGAGCTTTCTAGCGATAGCTCCTGCGCCCCGATCCAACGTCGGGATTGATCGCAGCGGCCATTCTCGCCGGAGCGCGCGTCGGAGGACAGAACCAGAAATCCGTGGGCAGCTAGTTCACGAATTGGGAATCGGGGCCGATCGACCCCCGATCGGTGTTTCCGGCCGACCGCCATCCGTGGAGGCGTGCCACCAGGGGTCCCCATCACAGCGGGTCCCACCCCCGCAGATCCGGAGGACAGCGTCGTCCGTGGGCCCCACGGAAATCCGCCGTTCGGAAAGCACGAAAACGCGGAGTTCGGCACTACCGAGCGACATCAAGATGCTACCCGTCAACCCGATTTGCGTGATTCCCGGGCCCCACATGTGACCTTTTACCTCCCTGTGTGGAGTGGGTCAAATTATTGTACTGTTGTAATATTGTTAACCGGGAGTCCGTGAATTGGCCGGGGTTGTCTTCGCCATGCCGGGTGCGTGGAGGTAAAGGTCTCAACTTCTCGGCATTCGCTTGCTAGTTTAGTATATGGTCTTTTGCCGCTGTCGAGAGCGATAGGTACTAGCCCGTGAGTCCATGTCACCCCTGTGAGTGTGAGAGTGACCCGTCCCATGACTCGATCCGAGTCCGGAAGTGAGTCGACTACCCGTGAACTCTGTCGGTTCTTCAACCGCGCACGATCTGCGTTTCCCTCGCTTGGGACGACGAGTGAGCTTGCGTTTCTGTTAGCGACGTATAGCCCATAGGAGCTCTCCGTGTCGGGCCTAGTGTCTCTCCCATCATGTGTTGCTGGTCGTGTCTGCATCTAGAGTCTGAGGTTCATACCACGTAGAGTCGGTCCCCGTGTCCGTCCCGCATCAGTTTGGTATCAGAGAAGATGAGAGGAATGGTTTTGAGATGGGTGGAAGGTGGAGGTGGAGGCAAAGTGGAAGTGGGTAGGGTTTGAAGTGGGTAATGGTTTTGAGATGGGTGGTGGGTGATGAGTGGTTTTGAAGGCATTGGCGGTGGTATGGTGGAGACAGGCGGGGTTACGTACGGTTGACGGATGATAAGGGGCTTAGAAGGCATAGGGGCAAATGCGGTAGAGGTAGATGGTAAAGCGGGGGAGTGAGAGAAGATGAGAGGGTGTGAGGGCGTAATGAAGGGTGTTGGCTGATAGGTCATTGGGGTGCGAATGAGAGGGCGTGATGGCAGTGGAAATGGTGAAGGCGGTACTAACACGGGTTGATGAGAGAGAGGTGCTACCCAGGCAAGGCGAGGGGGTTGCATGATGATAGGGTTGGCGGTAGAAAGAATAGAGGTACTTTCTGGGTGCCATACCTGCTCTCTCCCAACTTCCGGGAAGGAGGAGATGGGGTTGACCTGGTGATTAGGCTGTTGGTGCTCCGGTAATGGATTCTGGATTATGCCCATGTTGGGCTGTTGTGGTTGGGCCTGCTGAGGCTGTTGTTGTTGTTGTGGTTGTTGCTGTGGCTACTGTTGTAACTGCTGCTGTTGTTGCTGAAACTGTGGCCTAGGAGGAGGTCTCCTAGCCTTGAGAGTGGCGACGTATCGCCTCATTTCATCCCAGTCAATCCTGCGTTCATCATTCGTATCGTGGATGTAATCTTTAAACTGAAAGCAGTTGTCCACTGTGTGTCCTGGCTGCCTGTGATAGATGCAGTATCTGGAGGTATCAACATTCGGGGGCCACACAGGCCTTTCCCTGGGTAGGATGAGTGTGTTTGAGGCCATGAGGGCGTTGAAAATATCTGCCAGAGTTTATGGCAATGGTGGGTAATAGGTTCTCTTGGGACCAATCGGCCTCTTTTGTTGCTGTGGGGGACCGTAATTTCCTGGGGGTGGAACTTGGTTGTACTGAAGTGGTGGTTGTTGTTGCTGGGGTCGAGGTTGTTACTGGGGTTGAAGTAATTGAGGCTTGTTGTTCTGAGGTGGATCGTTTTGGGGTGGAGGACGAGAGGGGAAGGGACCTGGTTGGAGGGGAAGTCGAGGCATTTGTGGGAACCTTGGGTTGGCTGCATAGTTGGCGTTGTTGACCGCACTCACTTTCTCATTTGTTACGACCCCTTCTATTGCTCTGCCTGGGACACCAGCGCCTGTCTTTCTGACCACCTTGGGCTTCGGCGGCTCAAACATGTTCATAATGGGGGAGTCTTTTAACTGGGTCTGGATGTACCGGGCTCTTTCATAGAGCTCTTCCATGGTGGTGAGCTTATTCATGGCCAAGACATGCCTGAACTGTGGGGTCGCATTGGATACGATCATCTTTACTTGTTCAGGTTCCGAGAGGGTATCTCTTATTCTTTCTGCCAGAGACCTCCATCTATCAGCATAGTGGACAAAATCCTCGTCGGACTTCATCTTTTCGGCCACTAGGTCGGTAATGGAGAGAGAGGGACCGACCCTATTCCGATACTTTTGCAAGAACCTTCTCTGGACTGTTTCAAAATTCTCGGCCTCGCGAGGCTCTAAAGAATAGAACCACTCTAGCGCAGGACCGTCCAATGATCTCCGAAAGAGGTATGCCAAGGATCTCTGGTCATTTTGCCAATAGGAGGACTCATACATGAAATCCTTGAGGTGAATGAAGGGGTTGCCAGTGCCATTGTACCTGTGGTACGTGGGCATTTCGGAGGGAGGAAGATGGATGACCGGAAGGATTGGCAAAGCAACCTCCGGGGTGGATTTCACGTCCACCATTTTCTTCAAATTCTGAAACTGTTCGTCCATTCTATTGAACCGGTTGAGGAGCGATTAGGCGAGCTCCTCGGGAGGTGAAGGTGGCACTTGACACTGGGGAGGAAAATGTCTCCCGGAGACTTGAGGGGGAAACCCCGAATGAGAGGGAGCTGTCGGGCCACCGACAGTTGGCCCCGGCTGAAGTGGTATGTGGGGAACAACAGGAGTTTGAGATTGTGAAGGGAACTAGAATGAGGGTGGTTGTTGGCTCGCTTGCCCTTGAAGCGAGGGAGATTGGATGGCTTGCGCCAGTGAAGGAGATGGAATGGCCTGCACTGATTCTTGGAGAGGTGCGATGGCCGGAGTTGATTCCTGGGGGGTGGGGGAAACAGATTTCCCCTTCAGAATGGCCTACAGGGCCCGGAGCTGTTCAGAGGTAAGCTCCGTGTTGCCGAGGACGCCCAACAAAGAGGAGATATCCTATGGTGGGGACGTGTCCCCTGCAATAACCTGCACCTCATGCGAGGGCTCATAAGAAGGACCCGCGTCCATAGCATGGACTCGCGGCTCGACTGACTCACCACGACTAGGGTGGTTTTCCTCAAAAGACTCGTGAGCCATGCTCACAGTTTTCTCGGAACATAAAAACATACACTAGCAAGCAAATAGCAGATATTATCAAACAAGTGGATGCCTTTACGCCCTTTTTGGTGTTTTGAATTTGATGATTTTTTTGTATTTTTAACCAGATCCGAAGTTCACACAAAATAGGGACCCTAATTCATTTTTGTTTCACCACCGTGTCAGCTAGGGGCTCTCATCTCACCACGAATGTGTCGACTAACTCCGGGGAACTTCAATGGTACAACCGGCCCAATGAACGAAGAGGAGATTCTTCGATGTCGGGGACTTACGGAGGTCCCAGTGGAGGAGATTCTAGTCCGTCGAGAGGAATTCCCGAACGGAGAGTCCTTCCTTCACCGAGAGGGGGTGATCCTTAGAAAAAATGAAAAAGAATAGAAAAGAGGGGTGGATGTATGCAATGGAATGCCGACAGAGATATGGGGCACAAAAGAACAAGAAAACAACCAAGATATCACAACACACAAGAGATAGTAAAACAAATCATAAGAAATTGCAAGGGTAACTGAAAGAAAGCAACAGAAGTCCCACTGTGATCGCCAATCTGTGAGCGACGTCACGCGGTTTGAGAAATAAAAATGCGGAGTGCGCGAGCTCGTTTTGTTTGCTGCAACACAGAAATAAGAGAAAAGAGAAGGGGCCACCACGGGAGATTGCTCCGGCGGGGCGAGCGGGACAAATGCAATATAGCAAGATATGGGGGTTAAACGGCCATAGGGGAAGTGACTCGCCGCAGCCTCGGGGGGACGGGAATGGTGCAGAAATCAAATAGCAAGAATTGAAACGGCCATTGCGGGAAGTGACTCGTCGCGGCCTCGAGAGTATAGCAGATATAGCAGTAATTCAAGATATACAAGAGAAAGGACAGAATTCAAACGGCCATTGCGGGAAGTGACTCGCCACGGCCTCGAGGATATGAACAGATAAGAATATAACAAAATATAAAGAGAATATAAGAACGGGAATTTAAACGGCCATTGGGGAAGTGACTCGCCGCGGCCTCGAGAATATGAGCAGATAAGAATATAACAGAATATAAAGAGAATATAAGAACGGGAATTTAAACGGCCATTGGGGAAGTGACTCGCCGCGGCCTCGAGAATATGATGTGATCGCCAGGGGCCAAAGACCCCAAAATAAGGAAATCATCGCGCCTACTGATAACGCGAAAGTTCGTCGTTTAAAACATGCGTATCAATCTTAAAATTTTCAACTCGCACTAGATGAAGGTAAGACGTAATAAGGTGGCGAGAAGGGTCGAATCCACAGGGAAGAAGAAATTTTTAAAGTTAAAAACCTTGGAGTCCTTTAGAAAACACTTGTGATTTTGTTTTGTTTAAAGAAAATAGTGAAATGAAGAACAAACTAAACACTTAATTAAAAATACCTATGATTATGCGCCTATGCTATAGAAATTAATTGCATGAAGTGAAAAGAAGAGATAGAAGAAGGGGGTAGAGATGGAAGAAGATCAAGAACTAGATCAAGAGAACAACTTTCATTAACTTAAAAGGAAGAGTACATGAAATGTGAAACAAGTTTACACTAATGGCACAATGGGATTACAATGATGTGAAATAAAACTAAAGCAATAACAAAAAGAGGAGCCTAAGGTGTGAAGATGGTAGTAGCAATGGTGATGACACCGTCGTCTCCTCCTCGCCGAGCCTTGGAGAGGATCGCTCCGCCTTGAAAGAGATCGTCGTGGGAAGAGGTGGATGAAGAAGCCGTCGCCGTCCACGTCACGAGCCTTGGAGCGTCGCCCGTCTTGATGTGCACGCCGCCATGAAAGGGGAGTTGTGGAGGACAAACTTTGGAGAGAAATATAGAGAGAAATGTGGAAGGGTTTGTGTGGAGATGAAGAAAGAAGAAGATGTGAGAGTAAAACAGTGAGAAAATAAATATAACTCGTAAACAAAGAAGAATTGGAGGAAGTGATAGAAGAAGAAAATCTAGATCTACATACTAGGAAGAACTTCGATGAAGAACTCAGAGAGAAAAGAAGAGTGGAAGGGCTTCAAAACTGAGAAATAACAAAAGCTAGAACCTCGGATGAACAGTGAAATTACAGGACAGCAAGTTGAAAAATAAGAAATAAGCTTTAAAACCAGAAGGATCTAGAAGATGGTCAAGAAGAAGAAATTGTAGAGAACGTAAAAATAAAGAACTTTCATGAATAAAGTAAGAGGGGAAAATGATTATAAGGGTGAGAAAAAAGGGGAAGAATAGAGAGAAACACTGGTTCACAGATGAACAGGACAGCACAGTGAAAAATACGAAATAGCTTCAAAACCGGAAGGTATTAGAAGATGAGAAAGAAGAAGAAATTGTAGAGGACTTAAAAACAAAAAACATTCATGAAGACCACAAGACGAGAAGAGGGATGGAAGAGGGCGAACTCGGCGGCCTAAGAAGATGTGAGAGGGAGAGGGAGAGAAAAATTGTCAAAAGAAGAACTCCTTTCTCCTCCTTGTCATGGGCTATTTATAGGAAAAGTTGGGTAGATGAAGGGTGGAGATTGTATCAAAAGGAGATGGATGGCTGATATTTAAGTGGAATATGGTGCATGGGGAAGAGAAAAAGTAGGTGGGCACCCCCTTTCTTGGACTTTAGGCACCCCCTTTCCCAAGGCTCATCATGTCTCTCCTTTATTTCAAACTTTGAATTCAATTCTCCCTCCAACCGAAATATGTGTTTCTTTTCCTCAATTTTAAACTTTTAAATTTCTTTTCCCTCCAATCAAAATATGTGCTTTTTAACTTGGTCAAAGTAGTGGTGACAATTTTGCCCCCGGCTTCTTTTGTAATTACCTTCGGTGTCCTACACACACACAATTACACTTTAGTCCATAAAAATTATCACAATGTGCACATCAATCTCAAATGCTCATAGTTATGAAATGAAGAATTAATGCTCATGGCCCTCAACTTCAAATTATTAGATAAAATTATCAAATTAATCAATTTACGTGAAAGCTCCAATTTAAATGCGGAGTTGAGGTTAATTATTAAATATGCATAATTACCTAATTATATGCACATAAAATGGTGTACATGCAGTGAATTGTCATAAGAAATGGATACTTATCACACCCCCCAACTTACTCATTGCTAGTCCCTTAGCAATGCCAATAAATTGAATTTTAGGACTAACAAGAGTTTGTAAAATTCATGCTCTCATATCCAGTTATCCCTTCATAGAATCAACCAAAGATTAGAATCTGGAATCATTAATGCACACTAGCCTTATATAGGAACTTAATTGTACATGATTAAGAATTCAAATTAAAGCTCAATAGCACTTGTGCATGTGTAACTATCAAATCCACAGCTTAGACAATTACATCCCCTATTCGCTATTCCTAGCAAATGTCTTTCAACCCTACACCTCTTAGATCAGAGCATTAAGTATATTAACTTTTTGTCTGCCTTATTGTTTTGTCCCTTTGGGATCTTTTATACCACACATGATGCTGCACTACCCTTCACTGCTCAACGTGAACCTCGACTCTTGCCTTAGGAGAAGCAGGCCCAGTTTCGCAGATCCAGGTTCCCTTTTCCGTTTTACGCAAACCTCAACACGTCTTAGGTGAAGTAGGCCCGGTTTACTAAGATTAGGAGCATTTTTCATGGTATTTTTTTTTCATAGTGCCATTGCACTTATTTGATTGATAATTTGGCAGAAAACTTTGTATAAAGATCTCTTTTCTTAAGAAGTGCAGAATATCAGACAATATACCTAAAATAGCAGAGGGCTTGTCTTGCTTGTTTCATTAGTGTGCAATGTAAATATTTTTTTTTAAGTGCACATGAACTTTAAAGGGATTCTTATATCAGTTTTCCATGGCTAGATTGACTAAATTTTCCATCATCCTTCTCCCTAGCCTTTTTTATTACAGAATTACTTTTAATTTAAGCATGAATCATGAAACTCAAAATGGGGTTTACATCTTTCGACTTTCATGCAACAGTGACATGCAAGACAGAACTCCTATCAGGTTGTACTATATGTATCATGAAAATGTTTCTCTTTTTGAAATTTCTTTTCCCTCCAATCAAAATATGTGCTTTTTGACTTGGTCAAAGTAGTGGTGACAGTTTTGCCCCCGGCTTCTTTTGTAATTACCTTCGGTGTCCTACACACACACAATTACACTTTAGTCCATAAAAATTATCACAATGTGCACATCAATCTCAAATGCTCATAGTTATGAAATGGAGAATTAATGCTCATGGCCCTCAACTTCAAATTATTAGATAAAATTATCAAATTAATCAATTTACGTGAAAGCTCCAATTTAAATGCGGAGTTGAGGTTAATTATTAAATATGTATAATTACCTAATTATATGCACATAAAATGATGTACATGCAATGAATTGTCATAAGAAATGGATACTTATCACACCCCCCAACTTACTCATTGCTAGTCCCTTAGCAATGTCAATAAATTAAATTTTAGGACTAACAAGAGTTTGTAAAATTCATGCTCTCATATCCAGTTATCCCTTCATAGAATCAACCAAAGATTAGGAATCTGGAATCATTAATGCACACTAGCCTTATGTAGGAACTTAATTGTACATGATTAAGAATTCAAATTAAAGCTCAATAGCACTTGTGCATGTGTAACTACCAAATCCACAGCTTAGATAATTACATCCTCTATTCGCTATTCCAAGCAAATGTCTTTCAACCCTACACCTCTTAGATCAGAGCATTAAGTATATTAGCTTTTTGTCTGCCTTATTATTTTGTCCCTTTGGGATCTTTTATACCACACATGATGCTGCACTACCCTTCACTGCTCAACGTGAACCTCGACTCTTGCCTTAGGAGAAGCAGGCCCAGTTTCGCAGATCCAGGTTCCCTTTTCGTTTTACGCGAACCTCAACACGTCTTAGGTGAAGTAGGCCCGGTTTACTAAGATTAGGGGCATTTTTCATGGTATATTTTTTTCATAGTGCCATTGCACTTATTTGATTGATAATTTGGCAGAAAACTTTGTATAAAGATCTCTTTTCTTAAGAAGTGCAGAATATCAGACAATATACCTAAAATAGCAGAGGGCTTGTCTTGCTTGTTTCATTAGTGTGCAATGTAAATATTTTTTTTTAAGTGCACATGAACTTTAAAGGGATTCTTATATCAGTTTTCCATGGCTAGATTGACTAAATTTTTCATCATCCTTCTCCCTAGCCTTTTTTATTGCAGAATTACTTTTAATTTAAGCATGAATCATGAAACTAAAAATGGGGTTTACATCTTTCTACTTTCATGCAACAGTGACATGCAAGACAGAACTCCTATCAGGTTGTACTATATGTATCATGAAAATGTTTCTCTCCCCCCAATTTGAATGACATTGTCCTCAATGGCATGTAGAACATATGAACATGATAATGCATACATGAATGTTTGGGAAGGAAAGGTACAACCTGGGGTGCGCAGACATGGCTATTTTGGCAGGCAGTTTTACGAACGACTTCTTCCAGCTCCTACAAACACAAATGAAAATGACTCATTAGATTTTTTTTTTTTTGAAGAGAAATGATTGGGTTACCTCCCAACAAGCGCTAAGTTTAACGTCTTCAGCCAGACGACATTCTTATATTTATCATGGGTCACTCAGTGGGATTGATTCTTTGATGAGAGTTGTGTGTTCTCCAAGTAGAGTTTGAGACGCTGACCATTGACAGTGAAAATTTGACCATTTTTAGGATCTAGAATTTTGACAGCACCATGATCAAAGGTTTTGAGCACAACAAATGGTCCATCCCATCTAGACTTTAATTTTTCGGGGAATAAGCGCAACCTTGAATTAAAGAGCCAAACTTTTTGATCAGGTTGAAATGATTTTCTCACACTGTGTTTATCATGGAAAGCTTTGGTCTTGACTTTGTAAATCTTGACATTTTCATAGGCTTCATTCCTCAACTCCTCCAACTCATTTAGTTGTAGGGCTCTATGAGATCCTGCATGGGCCAAGTCAAAATTGAATTACTTAATCGCCCAATATGCCCTATGCTCAAGCTCAACGGGTAGGTGACAAGCTTTTCCAAAGATTAACCTATATGGAGACATTCCAATGGGGGTTTTGTATGCTGTCCGATAGGCCCAAAGAGCGTCATCCAATCTTTCGGACCAATCCTTCCTATCGGGCCTAACAGATTTCTGTAGGATGTTTTTGATCTCCCTATTGGATGTCTCCACTTGGCCACTTGTTTGGGGGTGGTAGGGGGTGGCAATCTTATGAGGGATTCCATATTTCCCGAGAAGGGCTCGGAATTGGGCATGAGTGAAATGAGAACCCCCATCACTAATGATCGCCCTCGGACACCCGAACCTTGAAAATATATTCTTTCGGACAAACTTCATGACAACTTTGTGATCATTAGTTCGGGTGGCAATGGCTTCAATCTATTTAGACACATAGTCGACTGCCACAAGAATGTACTCATGTCCGAATGATGGTGGAAAGGGCCCCATAAAATCAATTCCCCAAACATCAAAGATTTCGACCACTAGAATGGGGTTGAGTGGCATCATATCCCGTTTGCTCATGTTTCCAATGGCTTGACACCTAAGACAAGTCTTGCTAAATTCATAGGCATCTTTGAAGAGAGTGGGCCAGAAGAATCCACTTTGTAACACTTTAGCGGTTGTTTTCTTTCCCGCAAAGTGTCCCCCACAACCTAAAGTGTGACAAAAGTTCAGAACGTTTTGTTGTTCCTCCTCGGGGACACACCTTCTAATTATTTGATCCGGACCCATGTGGAACAATTCAGGATCTTCCCAGAAATAGTGTTTGATTTTGGCAAAGAAATGTTCTTTTTCATGTTTAGACCACCCATTAGGAATTTGTTCCACAGCTAAGTAGTTGACAATGTCTGCAAACCATGGGACTTGACTATGGGTGATGGACAAGAGGTGTTCATCTGGAAATGAATCATGTAAAAGAGCATTATCAGTTGTGATAATCTGAGAAAGATGATCGGCAACTTTATTCTCAGAACCTTTTTTCTCTCGAATCTCAAGATCGAATTCTTGGAGTAAGAGGATCCACCTAATGAGTCTAGGCTTGGCATCCTTCTTAGAGAATAAATATTTGAGAGCTGAGTGATCAGAGTACACAATGACTTTTGCCCCTAAGAGATATGATCGAAATTTTTCAAGGGCAAAGACAACAGCTAACAGTTCCTTTTCCGTGGTGGTGTAGTTAAGCTGAGCATCAGCGAGGGTGCGACTTGCATAATATATCACCACTGGACACTTGTCAATTCTTTGGCCTAGAACTGCCCCGATAGCATAGTCGGAGGCATCACACATGATTTCAAAAGGCAAAGACCAATTAGGAGATTGGAGAATGGGTGCCTTGGTCAAAGTCTCTTTAAGGGTATTAAAAGCCCTTAAGCAAGCAGCATCTAGATGGAATGGGGCATCTTTGGCCAAGAGAAGAGTTAACGGGCGGGCAATCTTAGAAAAGTTGCTGATGAACCGGCGGTAGAAGCCGGCATGGCCAAGGAATGAACGGATTTGCTTCACCGAGGTTGGAGGAGGGAGATTAGAAATGAGGTCAATTTTTGCCTTATCTACCTCTATACCGCGTTCAGACACAATGTGGCCCAAGACTATGCCCTCTTGAACCATGAAGTGGCTCTTTTCCCAACTAAGAACAAGGTTTGTTTCAATACATCTTGCAAGCACTTTCTTCAAATTTTCTAAGCAATTTTCAAATGACTCCCCCAACACAGAAAAATCATCCATAAAGATCTCCAAGAATTCTCCTACCATATCGGAGAAAATGGCCATCATGCACCTTTGAAAAGTGGCCGGTGCATTGCAAAGACCGAATGGCATTCTCCGAAAGGCAAATGTTCCATATGGGCAAGTGAATGTGGTCTTCTCTTGGTCTTCCGGATAAATGGCCACTTGATTGTACCCAGAATATCCATCTAGAAAACAAAAATATCTTTGGCCCGCCAATTTCTCTAGAATTTGGTCAATAAAGGGGAGTGGAAAATGGTCCTTTTTGGTCATGGCATTGAGTTTCCTATAATCGATGCACACTCTCCATCCCGTGGTGGGCCTAGTGGGCACATCTTCTCCTTGTTCATTTTGGACCACGGTGAGTCCTGATTTCTTAGGAACTACTTGAGTGGGACTCACCCATTGGCTATCTGATATGGGATAAATAATTCCCGCATCGAGCCATTTGACAACCTCCTTTTTCACCACCTCCTTCATGTTCGGGTTCAACCTCCTTTGCATTTCCCGACTAGGTTTGACGTTGTCCTCTATGTAAATGTGATGCATGCAAATAGACGGACTTATCCCCTTAAGATCGGCCACTGTCCAACCTATGGCACCCTTGTGAGTCCTAAGGACTTCTAGGAGAAGTGTTTCTTGGGTAGGGGTAAGATTGGAAGCTAAGATAACAGGAAGGGTCTGATCGGGGCCTAGGAATGCATATTTGAGGGAGTCCGGAAGGGGCTTAAGCTCAAGTTTAGGAGGGCTTTCAAGTGATGGAAGGGCTGGTTCATCTTGCAAAGCTGGAAGTGGTTCAACCTTATGCCAAATGCTACTATGATGAGGGGAATCTTGAAGAGCATTGACCTCCTTTATTCGACCCATGCCCAGATCATTCTCAATAAGTTCATCGTAGATGTCTATGAAGTGGCATTCTTCATCTAGGTCCAAATATTGGGAGGCTTTGAACACATTGAGAGAAACTTTTTGACCTCCGAATGAGATGTCCATCGTCCCTGTAGCACAATTGATGTTGGCTTTCGCAGTAGCAAGGAATGGGCGGCCTAGGATGATTGGGGTGTGACTTAGCTCTGAGGAGGAGGCCATGTCAAGAATGAGGAAATCAACGGGGAAGTAGCAATCATGGACTTTCACAATCACATCCTCTATCAAACCTCGAGGGGTCTTGACTGAGCGATCGGCCAGTTGGAGAATGACGGGGGTTGGCTTGAGTTCCCCTATATCAAATTGCTCATAAACAGAGGTGGGTAAAAGATTGACACTAGCTCCTAAGTCGAGGAGGGCACGGTCAAAGGTTACACCACCTATATCACATGAGATGAGGGGAGCATCGGGATCCTTCAACTTTCTAGGGAGATTATTCATCAAGACTGCACTAACATCCTCGGAGAGCCAAATTTTCTTAGGGGTCGACTTGAGCCCTCTTCTTGGAGTGCAAAGCTCTTTGAGAAATTTGGCGTATGCCGGAACATGTTTTATGGCATCTAGGAGTGGAATATTGATGTGAACTTATGAAAAGAGCTCCATGAATTCCTTATTTTGGGCCGGCCTAGTCTTAGTGGGCTTGGGTTCTAGGGCATTAGGAAAGGGGACCTTGTGTTGATAGAAATTTAGATCTTCATGGGCCTTTCCTTTCCCTTTAGGATCTCCCCCCGACTTATCTTGAGTGCAATCCTCCTTGCTTGCATCCTCATTATCTTGATTCTTTTCTATAGAATCTTACAACTCCTTTCCATCCTTGTATGGGTCATCTAACACCTTCCCACTCCTCAAAGTTGAAATAGCCTTGACATTTTCAAATTGTGGGCCTTTAGGTTGGGCTTGTGGGATGGGTTGAGGTAGGAGGCCCGATTGTGGAGGAAAACCCGGGGGTTGGTTTCTTGGGTTGGCCACGGGTTGACTTGGAAGTTGACCCACTTCTCTTCTCATTGTCGCTTCCGCCAATTGTCCTATTTGACTTTCCAACTTGGAAATATATTGTTGTTGATTCAAGATGATTTGTTGGAGTTGATTGAATTTATCTTCAAAGTTGGATTGAGGCGGAGGTTGGTAAGTGGGTTGGCCTTGATTAGATTGAAAATGTGAATAGCCCATAGAAAGGAATTGAGCTTGTGGACCTCTACCAAATGGATTGAAGGTGTTAGGTTGGGTTTGAAATTGACTTTACATGGGTTACTTTTGGGCTTGATGAATAGAGGGGTTGGTTGCTTGAGGTAGAGCTTGTTGGGATTTCCAAGAAAAGTTCGGGTGATTCCTCCAGCCCGGATTGTATGTGTTTGAAAATGAGTCATTATTGGGCTTAGAGAATCCTTGGGCTGCAAAGACTTGCTCCTGGATGGCAGGGGGTAATTGAGCCGCAGTTGGACACTCCGTGATGTGATGGGATGGGCTTGCACATAGAGTGCATGCCTCATATGGAGTGACAGATTGACCCGAGTAGGAATGGGATGATGGTTGGCAAGAAGGGTCTTTCAAAGTCAAGAGTTGGTCTAACTTTTGAGTTAGACTCTCTACTTTATCCAACTTTTGAGTGATGAGACTTATGTCCAATCTTGGTTCAAAATCACCTCGGGCCTTGACCTCATATAATCCGGCCCGCTTGGAGGGCCCAATAGATCTCTCATAGGATGATAAAGAAGCATGATTGATAGAATTCTCACTAAGCATTTCGAACAAATCATACGTCTCATCCTCACTTTTGCTCATGAATGCCCCTCCACATGATGCATCTACCATTTGTCTAAATTGATCGGATAGACCCTCATAAAAAGCTTGGACTATTTGCCATTTGGACAACCCATGGTGAGGACACTTCCTAAGCAATTCCTTGAGTCTTTACCATGACTCATGCATTTGTTCCCCTGGAGTTTGGGTAAAACCCGTGATTGCCCTTCTCATAGTATTGGTGCGGCCTATAGGGTAGAACTTCTTCAAAAGTTCTTGTTGCATCTCGGCCCAAGTTCTCATTGGCTTCCCTATAGTGCCTAACCAATATTTAGCCTTATCCTTAAGAGAGAATGGAAAGAGGGCCAATCTAAGGGCATCATCCGAGAAATTTTGGATTTTTACCGTGGAACAAATATCTAAAAATTCATCAATGTGCTTGTAGGGGTCCTCATTGGTATTTCCATAAAATGAGGGGAGCATTTGAATTATGCTTGACTTGATCTCATAATGGATGGCTTGATTTTGAGGAATGTAAATGCAAGATGGAGGTTGATATTGGTTGGGAATGAAATAATCCTTCATTTGCTTTGGAGGATTGGGATTTCCGGCCATGAGATTTTGATGGTGAGGTCCTTGATTTTCGGCCATAAGATCTTCTTGGAGATCGTCTCTTGGATACAAGACTCTCTCAATTTCTTGAATGGGTCCTAGTAGGTTTGGATGTTGAGATCTTCTACCTTGCATAAACTAGGACGAAGAGAGAGATGAAAGAGATTTTTTTTTACGATGATTTTTGTTTTGTTTTGTTCTAATTTTTGATTTTGATACAAACTAGGACGAAGAGAGAGAAGATGAGATTTTTTTGTTTTTGTTTTTTATTTTTATTTTTTTTTATTTTTCAAACACAAATAAGTTATCACACAAATTACTTAATGCCCTAGATGTGACCTAGACCTACAAATTGGGTTTCACAAAATGGCTAAAGTGAAACTTAAGTTCACCCTCAATATTTCCACCGGCCAGGTAAGGGGTGGGGTAGTGGGAGGTTCCCCCTACTTTCGTAGGGACCTAATTATGTCAAACCACTAGCCCGCTTAAGGCGTTTGCCGTCCGACCGTCTTGCCTTAGGCACCGATTTTCATAAGAGGGTAAGCCCAAATAACACATGAACCACAATGTGAACCTAGGGCCAACGTCTATTGAATTTTATTTAGGGTCTAGGTGATGCAAAGATGAAGGAAATTATGGTTTGTGGGCTAAAGAAGGGTGATGAAATCTCCACCTTATCTTGCTTATGGGTATTGCCCTTAGAATGTTTTAGAAATGATATGCAACAAACCAAGTTCAAACAAGGGGTTCTATGCAAGCATGGAAATACATGAGCATGCTTTTGAAAAAAATAGAGTACTCACCTTGCCTCCCGTAATCTTCAATAATGCGATTAACAATAATTAAACAACAAGGAAAAATAAATTCTATCCTAAATAATGCATGACCTAACAGATGGAAGTGTGAGTTCTACTCTTACAATGAAGATTTTTATTGAAATTCAAGTGATGATTTTTTTTTGTTTTTATTTAGTGAATCATCTAACCACAAGATATGAAATGTAGAGAAATGAAATTAAAATGAAGGAGGAAAAGTTTAGATACTTACTTGAAAAAGCGTTCCCTCGTTCTTTTTTTTCTTTTTTTTTTGAAATGAAATGACAAAAAGACTAAGGAAAGGGAGGAGAGCTTACCTCTTAACTGCTTCTTTTTTTTCTTTTTTTAACTTCGATTCTTGAAGTGCGTTCCCTCGTTCTCTTTTTTTTTCACCTGTAGAAATAATAAAAAGAAAGAGATATTAGTACACTTATAAACACAAGGAAAACGAAGTTATTAAACCAAAAATCATCATTCCTCCCCGGCAACGGCGCCAAAAATTGATAACGCGAAAGTTCGTCGTTTAAAACATGCGTATCAATCTTAAAATTTCAACTCGCACTAGATGAAGGTAAGACGTAATAAGGTGGCGAGAAGGGTCGAATCCACAGGGAAGAAGAAATTTTTAAAGTTAAAAACCTTGGAGTCCTTTAGAAAACACTTGTGATTTTGTTTTGTTTAAAGAAAATAGTGAAATGAAGAACAAACTAAACACTTAATTAAAAACACCTATGATTATGCGCCTATGCTATAGAAATTAATTACATGAAGTGAAAAGAAGAGATAGAAGAAGGGGGTAGAGATGGAAGAAGATCAAGAACTAGATCAAGAGAACAACTTTCATTAACTTAAAAGGAAGAGTACATGAAATGTGAAACAAGTTTACACTAATGGCACAATGGGATTATAATGAAGTGAAATAAAACTAAAGCAATAACAAAAAGAGGAGCCTAAGGTGTGAAGATGGTAGTAGCAATGGTGATGACACCGTCGTCTCCTCCTCGCCGAGCCTTGGAGAGGATCGCTCCGCCTTGAAAGAGATCGTCGTGGGAAGAGGTGGATGAAGAAGCCGTCGCCGTCCACGTCACGAGCCTTGGAGCGTCGCCCGTCTTGATGTGCACGCCGCCATGAAAGGGGAGTTGTGGAGGACAAACTTTGGAGAGAAATATAGAGAGAAATGTGGAAGGGTTTGTGTGGAGATGAAGAAAGAAGAAGATGTGAGAGTAAAACAGTGAGAAAATAAATATAACTCGTAAACAAAGAAGAATTGGAGGAAGTGATAGAAGAAGAAAATCTAGATCTACATACTAGGAAGAACTTTTATGAAGAACTCAGAGAGAAAAGAAGAGTGGAAGGGCTTCAAAACTGAGAAATAACAAAAGCTAGAACCTCGGATGAACAGTGAAATTACAGGACAGCAAGTTGAAAAATAAGAAATAAGCTTTAAAACCACAAGGAATTAGAAGATGATCAAGAAGAAGAAATTTTAGAAAATGTAAAAATAAAGAACTTTCATGAAGAAAGTAAGAGGGGAAAATGACTAGAAGGGTGAGAAAAAAGGGGAAGAATAGAGAGAAACACTGGTTCATAGATGAACAGGACAGCAGAGTGAAAAATACGAAATAGCTTCAAAACGGGAAGGAATTAGAAGATGAGAAAGAAGAAGAAATTGTAGAGGACTTAAAAACAAAAAACTTTCATGAAGACCACAAGAGGAGAAGAGGGACGGAAGAGGGCGAACTCGGCGGCCTAAGAAGATGTGAGAGGGAGAGGGAGAGAAAAATTGCCAAAAGAAGAACCCCTTTCTCCTCCTTGTCATGGGCTATTTATAGGGAAAGTTGGGTAGATGAAGGGTGGAGATTGTATCAAAAGGAGATGGATGGCTGATATTTAAGTGGAATATGGTGCATGGGGAAGAGAAAAAGAAGGTGGACACTCCCTTTCTTGGACTTTGGGCACCCCCTTTCCCAAGGCTCATCATGTCTCTCCTTTATTTCAAACTTTGAATTCAATTTTCCCTCCAACCGAAATATGTGTTTCTTTTCCTCAATTTCAAACTTTTAAAATTTCTTTTCCCTCCAATCAAAATATGTGCTTTTTGACTTGGTCAAAGTAGTGGTGACAGTTTTACCCCCGGCTTCATTTGTAATTACCTTCGGTGTCCTACACACACACAATTACACTTTAGTCCATAAAAATTATCACAATGTGCACATCAATCTCAAATGCTCATAGTTATGAAATGGAGAATTAATGCTCATGGCCCTCAACTTCAAATTATTAGATAAAATTATCAAATTAATCAATTTACGTGAAAGCTCCAATTTAAATGCGGAGTTGAGGTTAATTATTAAATATGCATAATTACCTAATTATATGCACATAAAATGGTGTACATGCAATGAATTATCATAAGAAATGGATACTTATCACCTACCTCACTAGCAGGAAGTGGCGGGTTGCTTCTTCCCCCCCCCCCCTTCGGTCGGCCGACGGAGAGGGCCTTCTTTAGTTACCCTTGCAAAAACAACAGACAGTAAATAAACGGAATTAGAAAATGACAGTGCAGTAGCAATCCCTTGCAATGAAAGTGATGAAATTGTAGCAGGGCACACACCTGGTTGGTGTGGTTTTAAACCCCTCTCGGACATGAGTAGGACGGAAATGTAATGATGAATGGAGTTATGCAAAAGTATAAGATTCCCTTATGGAGGGAGACGAAGAATGGAAGATGATGAATGCAAAAGAACTACGAAGAAAAGGAGAGAGTTGGCTTATTAGATGTGCCGATGGCGAGATCCGGCGGAGCTTCGGCAGCGTAGAGACGACGTGGAAGCACGGTGGACGAAGACGGCCCTCCTCCTGCGAGTGTGGGCACCCGAGAATCTGGCAGAACCTCCCCCTGCAAAAGACCTACGGGTTAGAAATGAGATCCGGTAGCCTGTCGGACCTCTTAGAAGCTCTCTTCGGACTGAGGGGGGGGCCTATATTTATAGGGCTCCGGAGTATGGAGGCGTCCAGGACCCTGGACGCCTTCATCAGGGCAGAAATTATATTTTATTCTATTTTTATTTTTTTATTTTGAATATTTTCAAGGAGCCGTCCAGGCAACTGGACACTTCCATAAAAGCCCACCGAACCCCCGCCGAAAGTCACACGCGGTTTGGCACAACGCGTGGTTTTAGTCGGCGCCCGTGATTAATGAATGGGCGCGTCTAGTTGGCAGGACGTCTTCACAATTTGGAATTTTTCTTAAACGACAATCCGACCGTCGGACGGTGGCCGCCCGTGGGAAAGTTGATGGAGGCGTCTAGTGGCCTGGACGCCTCCATAAATATATTATTTTATTTTTTGTTTTGTCTTTTATCATTATAATTATTATTATCTTTTATTATTTTGTTTTGATGGAGGCGTCCAGGGGCTTGGACGCCTCCACTATTTTATTATATTTTTGTGTTTTTCATATATTGCATTCCAGGTACAGATTGTAACTTGCATTTAAACATCAGTATGCTCAGCATACTCATCCATGTAGTGCGTGTTAACAATGAAATCTACATGTTGTAGTCATGTTTGCAAGATTCATATTGATGTCCGTGTATGCATATTTTTGAGGTATGCCTTGTGTGTTGCATCCTCCCAAGTGTGCTTGCATGCCATGACTTCATGGTATATCAAATGGTGACAAGAAGAAGGGCAGGTCTAGCATGTCTAAGAGCTATCATCATGCGAGAGAATGTATCTCTGCCTGGTACCATGAGTCAGTTGTCCATGCTTGTCAAAACTTCATTGAATATTTAAATTCTCATGCATATAGATAGGTTTGCTCATATGCATGTTCTTTTTCAGAATCAACTGCATAACATCAGTGTCTAAAAACCCAAAAAGAATGTTTGAAATCCATGCGTACATTTAGGGGGAGTTAAAAGGTCTAAAATTTCTGCATTCAAGTTGCATGTTTTAATGTTGTTGTAAATTACAATAAATGTGATTTTGTTCAGGAATTCTATTTTGAAAATCTTTCTGTCTGATACATGTGCGTCGACGCACTGATTGGGATGTGTCGACCCATCAATTCAATATAATCAAATCTTCTGTTCTGGCAAACCAAGCTGAGTCGACTCACTGATTAGACCAAGTTGACTCATCAGCCCGTAATTAATAGCTCCACTCTATGTCTCCCAATGGGATGATTGCACTCCTTTGCTCTCAAAGTCAATCTGGAATGCCTAATTATATGTTCTTCACTCTCATTCCATGACTGGGAGAATCTGAGCTGATTGACATTGTGAAAAATTGTGAACTAAGAGTGCAATAAGGAAGAGAACCTTGCAGGTGTGCCTTGAAAATAAGGAGCATGAAGCCATCTCTCAATCAAGAAGTCAAGGTACACGGGCCATGCTGGAAGTGATGGATTTCTTTAAGGATAAAATGAAAAACTTACGTGCAAAGAACTCAGGTGCTATCTGTGAGCGACGTCACGCGGTTTGAGAAATGAAAATGCGGAGCGCGCGGGCTCGTTTTGTTTGCTGCAACACAGAAATAAGAGAAAAGAGAAGGGGCCACCACGGGAGATTGCTCCGGCGGGGCGAGCGGGACAAATGCAATATAGCAAGATATGGGGGTTAAACGGCCATAGCGGGAAGTGACTCGCCGCGGCCTCGGGGGGACGAGAATGGTGCAGAAATCAAATAGAAGGAATTGAAACGGCCATTGCGGGAAGTGACTCGCCGCGGCCTCGAGAGTATAGCAGATATAGTAGCAATTCAAGATATACAAGAGAAAGGACAGAATTCAAACGGTCATTGTGAGAAGTGACTCACCGCGGCCTCGAGGATATGAACAGATAAGAATATAACAAAATATAAAGAGAATATAAGAACGGGAATTTAAACGGCCATTGGAGAAGTGACTCGCCGCGGCCTCGAGAATATGAACAGATAAGAATATAACAGAATATAAAGAGAATATAAGAACGGGAATTTAAACGGCTATTGGGGAAGTGACTCGCCGCGGCGCAGATAAGAATATAACAGAATATAAAGAGAATATAAGAACGGGAATTTAAACAGCCATTGGGGAAGTGACTAGCCGCGGCCTCGAGAATATGATGTGATCGCCAGGGGCCAAAGACCCCAAAATAAGGAAATGATCGCGCCTACCTCACTAGCAGGAAGTGGCGGGTTGCTTCTTCCTCCCCCTTCGGCCGGCCGATGGAGAGGGCCTTCTTTAGTTACCCTTGCAAAGCAACAGACAGTAAAGAAACGGAATTAGAAAATGACAGTGCAGTAGCAATCCCTTGCAATGAAAGTGATGAAATTGTAGCAGGGCACACACCTGGTTGGTGTGATTTTAAACCCCTCTCGGACACGAGTAGGAGGGAAATGTAATGATGAATGGAGTTGTGCAAAAGTATAAGATTCCCTTATGGAGGGAGACGAAGAATGGAAGATGATGAATGCAAAAGAACTACGAAGAAAAGGAGAGAGTTGGCTTATTGGATGTGCCGATGGCGAGATCCGGCGGAGCTTCGGCAGCGTAGGGACGACGTGGAAGCACGGTGGACGAAGACGGCCTTCCTCCTGCGAGTGCGAGCACCCGAGAATCCGGCAGAACCTCCCCCTGCAAAAGACCTACGGGTTAGAAATGAGATTCGGCAGCCTGTCGGACCTCTTAGAAGCTCTCTTCGGACTGAGGGGGGGGCCTATATTTATAGGGCTCCAGAGTATGGAGGCGTCCAGGACCCTGGACGCCTTCATCAGGGCAGAAATTATATTTTATTCTATTTTTATTTTTTTATTTCGAATATTTTCAAGGAGGCGTCCAGGCAACTGGACGCTTCCATAAAAGCCCACCGAACCCCCACCGAAAGCCGCACGCGGTTTGGCACAACGCGTGATTTTGGTCGGCGCCCGTGATTCATGAATGGGCGCGTCTAGTTGGCAGGACGTCTTCACAATTTGGAATTTTTCTTAAACGACAAACCGACCGTCGGACGGTGGCCGCCCGTGGGCAAGTTGATGGAGGCGTCCAGTGGCCTGGACGCCTCCATAAATATATTATTTTATTTTTTGTTTTGTCTTTTATCATTATAATGATTATTATCTTTTATTATTTTGTTTTGATGGAGGCGTCCAGGGGCTTGGACGCCTCCACTATTTTATTATATTTTTGTGTTTTTCATATATTAAAGTCATGGAGGCGTCCAGGGGCCTGGACGCCTCCATGAAGACCCCCCCCCCCCCGGCTCCCCTGAAAAGGCGTCGACAGCTGCCTGCCAGACGTTCTTCCTGGTTCCGGAACCTTCCGGTGCATCCGATTGGTGTTGATGCCGTCCGAATGCCGCAACGAGACGATTCCGGATGCCGAAAAGGCGGAGGAAGACTCAATAATAGGAAGCACTCAGGCGATTCAAAATGCGAAAGTCGCTGCGGGGCATCGTATAGTAATATGAGACTTTCTCAGGAGACGTCAGGAATAGCGTGTCTACACTATCCTTCTCACTTCTTGTAGAACAAATTCTATTTTGATGGCAATAGCATCTGAAACTCCCTTCTGGAAAAATGATTCAGATTGTTGAATATTGTTGTTTGAATGAATGTGTCTAGGGCCTGCATGTATGAAAATAAATTTGCATTGCACTTTATATGTCATAAAGCATGTAATGTCAAATTGAGGGGGAGCCATCATTGTAGTCATTTATGATCCCTTCAGTGCATAATCATATCATGATCCTCTGGTATATCAAATGCTGGCATGTAGAAGGACAGACCAAGTATGTCTGAAAGCTGTCATTATGCGTGAGGAAAATCCTCCGCTAGGTACCAAAGGTCAATTATTCATTTTGTTCCAGACCACATCATTTAGGACCTCGAATGTTCATCTGCTCAGTTTTGCATTGTTACATGCATTTTTAGTGCACGATTTACTGGTATATTAAATGGTCATATGTGGAAGGGTAGGCCAAGCCTGTCTAGAAACTATCACGTACTATGCGTAGAGGATCACCTCCGCCAAGTACCAGAAGTCACTTGTGTATTTAGACATAAGCCATTCCAGTGTGAGTCAAAAGGTTTTTAAGTTTATTAAATGAGTGGCTGGATTGAGGGGGAGCTGAACTGCTTCAGTCCAAATATGTTGGACAATGTGTTTCACTTCAAGTACATGAATTCTTTTGCTGAGATAATTAAAAGGAATTTAATTTTATTATGAAAAACTATTTCCTTTTAAAATTGTGTGCCTCCTCTCTATGACCACTGTACAGAACGATTCAGTTTTAGGAGGAGTTGTTAGCTTCATACAAAGTTCAAAACATATATGAATTTGTTCTTCTGATGTGCAAATAAAGATCCAATTGTTATGTTGATATATCAAAGTTATGACATGTTGTTTTATTAAAAAATATTGAATGATTTGATCTATAGTTGAAGACTTCCTGCAAATCATCCCACCTAAAAAGTAGGTCAATTACACTATTTGATATGTCACCCCAATCCTCTGTAAGATATCTCAACAATTCTTGTGTCAAACACAACCCCTTTATCATGCCACATCATCTTGTGTTTGCATATGTTCATAAGATGTTGTTAATCTGTATTTTTCAGAAAGATGACAATGCGTCGACACTCCCAAGAGTTGGTGTCGACACCGTAGTTCAAATTTCATGAAATTCTTATTCTGTCTGTGATTGTGCATCGACTCCATGCTCTTCCTGCATCGACGCAACATCTCATTTTTGATGTACATGTTCATTTCTTCAGTTCTTTTCCATCTAACTTGAACTATGATCATTCCTTCCTCATGTGCATAATGTGTATCACCCTCTTGAACAACATCTTTTGAAAATCATTTTCTAAGGAGGAATTTTCTTGTGCTAATCTGACTGAGTTCATACACTCAGGGGGAGCTTGAATTTAATATTCTCTTCTTAGAGCTCCTTGTTGTCATTTCAGACCAACGCCAAATTAAATTTGTGGTTTGGAGTATATAAACCTTAAATTTGGGTTTAAGAATCTTGAAAATGACCATCTCAGTGTATGGAATAGACTTAAAATAGACATAACGAAATGTGACCTCACCTCTTCCTGAAATTTGAAAACTGGGAGTATTGAGGTTACCCCGGTTAAATAACTTTGCACTGAGTATTATTTTTAAACATTGAAAATGGTCTGATGAATTTGAAGAGAAAATGCCTATAAAATTGAAAAATTGAGTCTGCAGAGCAATGACTATGACTGACTGAGAAAACATGGACCCTTCACCAACGAAGTGATGAGAATTGTGTCATGAAGTAAATGTCTAGTTAACTCTATTTAAAAATTATTGAGAAAAAAATCAAAACAAAAGGCAGAGCAATGGCTGAAGCTCATTGAGAAACTATGTCCCTTCATTCATGAAGTGACGTGGACTATGTCATGTTATGACAATGCCACCTCTGTTCATGATTGAGACAGGATGGTAAGTGAAACTCTGAGTAACTGGGGAGTCTGGCATCTAATCAATGTGTCTCCTCACGTCAAAGGAGTGAACTCTATCTGAATGTCCTTGAAAAATGTGCAAAATGAAAAATATGTGTAAAAGAAAAGGAATTTCAAAAGATGAACCCTAAAAAGAATTTTGTACCTTAAGATGTTTATCTTCAATACTAGTTAAAATTCTTTCTAGGGGTGTCTCATGAAATCACTAGGATGAAAAGGAATAGGTGCAAGGTTTTTAATCTTACAAGATCTGTTTTAGCTCTATTAAATATACTAGAACATATTTTCGGGGCTCTTACACTTAGATGTCGGGCTTATAAACTTTGAACCATTACTACATATAATGGTCTTGAATAATGCTGCTCTAAAAGAATAATGTTAATTTTTCAGAAATAAAAACCCCTGATGTGTGAGCTTTGATAGATGCCTCCTTCTGTATGAGCTGTTCAACTTCTTTCCACTGTAATTCTTTGCTTCAGCTCCAGTTCTAGAATACATGATTTCCACATCTTGGTCATCTCCTTCTTGCATATCTGTTCAAACTTTTGATGGTCTCACAGGAAGAGATAATGTGAAGTCACTGTCATGTGGAGTCTCTGGTTTTCGTGTCTCTTTGCAATTGATAACATCTCTTTTCATGCATATAGTTAGACTGCATTTCTTAATTCCATGCATTGCATAAAAAACACTAAAAATCTGAAACCTAGAAAACCTAAAAATTTGAAAAACCTAAAAACTATATCTGATCAATGGCTGTCGAACTGATCTCAAACTCCATCTTCCAATTATCCCTTGGTTTTGTCCAAATTTCTTGCATATACCTACCTGATCAGATCTTGGAATTTTCTGAACCTGGCTCTCATGCTTTGGATTATGCTACTTTTCAGATCTGTTGCATTCCCAATTCCTTTACTGTACAGCCTCTTTTAATGTCTGATACATACACCATATTGAAGTTATCTATTGGTATCAGTCCTTTTATCAGCTGCTCAAACCTCATCTCCAGTGTCCATGTATATTGTTGCTCCAGAATTCATGGCATGTAACAAAAAAAGGGGGGGACCCAACAAGTTTGTTGCTAAATTGGTCTCTAAATATGTCAAGTCTATTATTGTCCATGACTGCATTCAATTTGATTGTTCACTACTCATTGATTTCCACTGCTTTACATCAATCTCTAATTTTTATGCTGTCTGACTGCATTGTCTGCCTCACATTGAACTTCCCTATCTGTTGAGATGTTTTGGTGTCAAACTATTATCTATGATCATCTCTTGCCTTTGTATTTGGTATCAAACTATGTCCTCTTTACTGAAGGCAAAGGGGGAGATGTTTTAATGAGTCATGATTGAGTTATGTTGAGAGGTGGCTTATAATGACTCATAATTGCTATCATCAAAAAGGGGGAGAATTGTTGTGCCCCTGATTTTGATGATGTCCGACTATGACTCATTGATGAGTCAAATATGTATTTGATGATGTCAACATGTATGAAGTTCAGGTCAAAGTCAGCGTTGGCAATTGTACTTATAGTCTTTGATATAATGCTATGGTCTCATGGCGTCGACACTACTATAGCATCAGCATTAGCACCAACAGTAGCCAACAAAGCCAACATCAGCAATACCAGTGAAGCCAGCAAGCTAAAGCCTGCAATAGCAGCGGAAATGGCGGTGCAAGTAAGGAGTTTTGTACGTGCTTAATCAAAGGAGCAAAGGGCCTTCATTTTATTGAAATAAAGTTGAAAAGGATTGGGCAGAACATCAAAGGGCAAAGAGCTTTGAATCAAGAGAACAACAGGCATCGTCGACCTCATGATCATAGTTGCGTCAACTCTTCCCTTCATAAAAGGAAGATCAACCAAGGCGATATCTAGGCTACGTCGACCCCATGCTTACTGCTACGTCGACTCTAGACATTTTCGGTGGCAGGACCAAGTGCATATCAACTGATGCGTTGACCCCACCTCTTTGGTGCATCGACTCCAAATGAATTCCCAGAAAGCACTGAAGCAGTCTTCAAAGCTGCGTCGACCTCACCATCAAGCTGCGTCGACCTCATCAAACTCTAATAGCAGTCAGACAGACGCCCATCGTTGGTTGCGTCGACCCCACTCTCTCAGGGCGTCGACACTAGGCTCTCACAAAAACCGTTGTAAATGCATTTCTTCAAGGATGCATCGACGCACCCTTGTAGCTGCGTCGACTCCATGAAGGTCTGACACGCCAACAACTCAAAGAAGCTGTGAAGTTGCGTCGACTCTATCCCACCATTGCATCGATGCACCAGAAGTGTTTCAAGCTTATTTTTGTCAAACCTGCAACATTTAAGAGATCGTACAAAGATCAAAAATAAGTGATGTAAACCTCCAAAAACACGCTTTTCAAGGTCTGGAAAAGGTTCCTAGGACAGAGATCCTACCTTTCCATCATGAGGTTTCAGGACAACCTTTTGGGATACAGATCTGTCAGGCATCAGATTTGGGAAAGGTCAGCTTTCATGGTACTCTACCTTTTGGCCACAGCCAATCAGATTATAGTCTGTGGAAGAACCTGGCAGAAGATCAGATCTGAAAAAGTCTGTACCCTTGCTCTGCTATATGCTGGACCAATCATAGACCACCAGGGAAAAATGTATTTGGTCAAAGAACTTCATTGTTTATTCTGACCAATCAAATAATGGTTAATTTAGAAGACTCCAAGCCAATGGGAAGCCTCCACAGCATGTACTATTATCTGCAGAATCACTCCAAGGAGGGAAAACAAATTTCCCCTCAAACCTCCATTCCAGGAGAAGAAGCTCGACACCCCAAGACTCAAGACTTGTGATCTGAATGGTCCAGATTGCTTCCTCCTAATCAAAGGTGCATATCCAAACTTCCCTCTATAAATATGAAGCTTCTGCCCCCTTGGAAGGGTTGGCCGAGCAAGTGCGTTGAGTGAGAAATTATCTCAGCTCGTCCCAACGAAAGAGAAAGAGAAAAAGAGAATGAGAAGAGAGGAAGAAAAGAGAGAGGTGTGTAGCCCAACTCTGGTCTGACCCAGTCCAGAGCAGTGAAGAAAAAGAAGAGAGCGTGAAGAGCAAGAAGCTCAGTCCTGCAGAAATAGCTTCATGAACTTCTTCTGAAGCTACATTTGTCTTGCTTCTTTTTGTTTTATGTTTTCCTATTGTAACCTTGAATCGATTTTCAGTGTGTGTCCGATGCTCTGGTTAGAGATCGGAGGTGGTTGTGGCTGGTGTACAGCCGTGTGTTTGTGGGGAGTTGTCCCCGTGTTTTTGATACACTTGCAGCGTATTTTCCTTCTTTGTTTTTGTGTGTGTATGTGTGGGGGGGGGGGGTTCATCCCCGTGGGGCTTGTCCTTGTGTGCTGCAGTCTTGCAGCATGAGGACTTTGTCCTCGTGAGGAGCTTGCTCCTGGTGTGTGTGGGCATTCATCCCCGTGTGTGTTGAGGACTTCATCCTCGTGAGGATTCATCCTCGTGTAGTGATGTCTCACCGGTTTGGTGAGGGGTGGACGTAGGTTGCGAGTTTGCAACCGAATCACCTTAAAAATCTTTTTGTGCAGTGGTGTGTCCTTGTGTGATTGTTTTCATTTATTCTATCTCCATTTCACAGAAACTTATAGTTTTTGTTTCACTTTCATTGTCATGGCCGAACACTACACATGCTGTGAGTTGTTCACTGATTACAAGCTAATTTGCTATTTGAACAAAGGCTCACACACACACCTAAGAAAGTACTCTGATAATCTGAATCTGCGCATGTAGATCTTAGTTTACTCCGTTGCATGAGTCTTCTGAGACTTTGTAATCTCAGGTCCATAGTTTTAATGGCTCATCATTTGTATGGTTATTTGTTTTCAAACTTCAAACGGGGTATTTTTTTAAGGGATCTATTCACCCCCCTCTAGATCTGGTTGCACCCAAGGAAGGGACCCAACAGATAAGTCATTCCACACTTTAAGTGGAATGACTTATTCTCATCTTCTTTTCCCCGTTTTCTCCCTCTATTATTAGAGATAATTAATCTTATTTATATTGATTAATAATATTAGTGTTAATTAATCATGTTAATTAATCTCATTAGTGTTAATTAATAAATTTATTATTTAATTATCATTAAATAATTAATTATAATAATGCTACTTAATCTTATTAGTGTTAATTAGTTGTATTAATTAATCTTATTAGTGCTAATGAATAAATATATTATTTTATTATTATTAAATAATTAATTATTACAATGCTACTTAATCTTATTGTGCTAATTAATATTATTAGTGATAATTAATTATACTAATTAATATTATTAGTGCTAATTAATGATATTAAATAATTTTATTAGTGCTATTTAATGTTATTAGTGCTACCTGTTCATGTTAATCAATCTTGTTTGTACTAATTAATAATTATATTATTTGATTGTCATTAAATAATTAAGTATTACAATGTTGCTTAATCTTATTATGATAATAAATATTATTAATACTAATCAATTATGATAATTAATGTTATTAGTGCTAATTAATGATACTAATTAATCTTATTTATCTTAATTATTAAATATATTACATAATTATCATTGCATAATTAATTATAACCATCTCGTTATTACTAATGAAGAATTAATCATGTTAGAATTAACAATATTAGTGATAATTATGATCATTAAGAATAAATATATTAAATAAAATTAATAATACTAGTGTTACTTATGATCATTAAGGAGAAATATTGGCACTAATCATAATCAATAATAAGGGTAAAATAATCTTTTTTTAGTATTTATTCTCATTTATATCTTTATTTTTTACCAAATGAATAATAAGGATATTACTATATTTATCTCTTACACATCAAACAAATTAATCTAAAATAACTTACACTTATTCTCCTCAAAACTTATCCCAGAATCAAAGGGACCTTTAGGTGTTGTTTGGTATCGAGATAAAAGTTGAAGAGAATAGGTGTAAGTCATTCTAGAATAATTTATGTCTAGTCTTATTTTCATCTACGTTTCGTACACAAGGGGTGAAATGAGGTTGGAAACGAGGATAAGTCATTCCAACCTAGAAAAATGGGGATAAGTTATTCCAACAAAAGGTTGGAATGACTTATCCTCGTTTCCAACCCCAAAATCGGGGTTAACCTTATTTCCTTTAACCCGACTTATCTCTGCCCGTTTTAACCATACCAAACATAGAATGGGGTTAGAGCATGGATAAGCTAAGTTAAGGGAAATAAGGTTAACCCTGATTTTGGGGTTGGAAACGGGGATAAGTCATTCCAACCTTTTGTTGGAATGACTTATCCCCATTTTTCTAACCTCATTTCACCCCTTGTGTACCAAACGTACATGAGAATAAGACTAGACATAAATTATCCTAGAATGACTTACACCTATTCTCCTCAAAATTTATCCTGATACCAAACAACACCTTAAGGTGTCGTTTGGTACGGGGTTAAATAGGGGATATCCCTTTTTAAACCCCATTCACCATTTGGTATGTGTCATTGTCCCGGGGATATCCAGGGTTAAACAATTTCGGTATATCCCCGAAAACGGGGTTGGGAATGAGAATATCTCATTCCACCGAAATGGTGGAATGAGATATTCTCATCTCCTAACCCCGTTTTCGTCCGTCTCCTCACCTCCAATATGTCGATTGTGCCCCTCTGCAGACCGTGCCCCTCTCCGAACCCTCGCTGCAAGCGCTCCTTCCCCTCTGTCGATCGTCGCTGTAGGCGCTCCTTCTCCCAATCCTACGGGCCCGTCTCTGCACCTTCGCTCCTTCCACCATCGATCTTCGCGATCGTGCCCCTGCTCCTTCCCACTCCGGCGGAACCCTCGTCCCTCTCCGGCGCTCGCCTGCTATCGCCGTCTAATGTTGTCTGCTCGCTCGTCTGCTATCGCCTGCGCTTGTCTTCCCGGTCGATCGCGCCATCCTCAAAAGCCCTTCCAGGCGGCTCCCATCGTCTCCTCGCTTGCCAACTAAAGCGCTCATTCTGCATCCAAGAGAAAGGTACACAATCTGTACCGAGGTAAGAGCATCTCTTTCTTATTTTTTCATTCATGTAATATCTTGACTCACCATATGTATTACTCCTCCCCTATCATGTTTTTAGCATTCCTTGGTATGCAGCAAATACCTATTGTTTGTTAGGGATATGGTGTTAGCATGCGCATCTTATTGAATCCTTTTGATGTCAGAAGAAACTCTGGCATTTTGTTAACAAATTTGCTGATTGAGTTCCTTGGCCATTCCTCGTAATGGGGAGGTGCACTGTAGGTTGACTGTGGATGATAAATAATTAACCAGGGAAAGCCTCTTTCTTGTAATAGAAGGACGTTGAACCAGCAAGAATTGTGCCATGAGCCTGTGTAAAACTGAGAGCAAGACGGAAAGCATCCCACTTCTCCAATTGGTCTATGTGTATATCATATCCTTATGTTAATAATCCTAAGCAAAACAATACAGATGATTGGTCATTCATGTTGTAAAAGAAGCGCATATTTTTGATCAACAACCATTATGAGAGGGTATTATGGCAAGGAATGATTGTCCATTAGACACCATAGGAAATTCCCTATTGTCCATTGGATCAGGTCCCTTTCTGTAAATGCTTCAGGTGTTTATTGGTTGTTAATCTATCATCCAATGTGTTTTTATGGGCGGGTGCCACTATGAGCAGAACATATGAGTTATTTAATCTCCCGGAATCTGCAGATTTCCATCCTTCATAGGGAATGCCGCTATACATAGCTGGATTGTATGCTTTTGCTAATTGTGAGAGCCTTTAAATTTCTACTCTTTGTATGTATATATATATATATACATATATATATACACTCCAGAAGAATATCCCCCTCAGCAAATTATCCACCTTTTCTTTGTAGTCCAAGATTAGATATGGAATTATGAGATTTTTTACTTTTAATCTCTACAAATAGAGCTATTACATTTCAATCCTTCGAATACAACTATTTGTTAAAAACTCCCTACAATCTTCTAACTCATTAATCTATCATCAAATGTGTTTTTTAATCTATCATCAAATACATACACACACACATGAGTTATGTATTAGCTGTTAGCATTGGCTATTACCATAATACATCCTTCCATACGTTGTACCCCTGAAACCTACCAAACGTCCTTAGAAACACCATCGCCAGTGTATCTTTTTTGGCTGATCATTTAATGGAAGGGTTATAAAAGTTTTTTATTAAAGTTGTACATTATGTTATTGGCTGTCACACACTGTACACGCAGACACGCACCCTGGCTGTCTCCACTGCATGTGGTTTTTATTGGATGTTAACCTGTCATCAAATGTGTTTGTTTGAAATTTAATATTCTCTCACAAAATTTCATTTTCAGTCCCATCTAAGAAATTATTTGACAATTATGTAGGTTGCTCCTTCCCTCCCTTGGTGTGTTACTTGCTCCTCCCCTCCCTCGGTGTGTTACCTGCTCCTTTCCCCTCATGTAACCTAATAGCATGTGACTGCAGTTGATTTTTAATATGCATTTGTCAACCATATCTTTATACTTGTTTATGTTGTTCATATCTAATAATAGGGCAATGCATCTACATATTGTTGTTAATATGCCCTCAGCTTTTGTGTGTTATTAATGAAATTATGTTTTCTTAAAAGTATGAGTGGATCAAAGGATGATAAAAGTAGGGTGGCCAATTGGAGCAATGAGGCAGACTTGTGTTTTGTCAATCTGCTTGCTGAGCACCGTGTCAGAAATGACGGTTTTGCCAATGAAAACTTTACAAAGGAGGCATGGAGATATACGGTGAAAAAATTCAATGAAATGACAAAGTTAGGATATTCATTAGAAAACTTGAAAAATCATTTTAAAAATTTGAAGAAGATGTACTATTTAATTATGGTTATAAAGAACCGTTCAGGTTGGGGTTGGGATGACGAGAAAAAAATGCCAGTCCTAGGTGCAGAGGAAACTTGGGATGATCTCGCTGCGATAGATAACTATTGATTTGCACGTTGAATTGTTGATTTTACCTATTGTTATATTAATAACATCTTGGCATAAATATTAGATCAACAAGGAGTATAGAGTAATTCAAGGAAAGCCTTTCATAGTGTTTGACCAAATGGATTTGATTTGCGCCACTTCCATGTCGAGAGGTGACTTGGTTGCCAGTAATGAAGGCACATCCTATCTTGACACACGTGCTAGTGATGGAGATGAGGAACAACGAGTTGACCACAATGAATCAAGGTTGGATTTTAATGTCAGCCCTATCTTGAATGACTCTAAAACACCTGAAAATATTCACCAACCGTCGCAAATGTCAACTCCGAATATAGAGCAACCACATATTCTCCCGCTGCACCCACAAATGTTCCCTCTAGTAATGTTACTAGGAAGAGGAGATGGGCTTCACAAGGTAACGACGAATCAATTGACAAGTTAGTAGCCCTAGGTCATGAGAGGTTAACATTGGCCCGAGAGATGCTCCAATTACAGAAGACACAAGCCACGTCGTCAATGAATGAGGCTGTTGGCATACTTATCAAGTTGCCTGGACTTCCTGAGTAAGATTTGTATAGAGCTATTGATGTTGTTAGATCTGTCGAGGATCGTTCCATCTTCGTAGCCCTGCCAAAAGACTTGCGGCTTGGTTGGATATTAAGTCGCCTAGGCTACTACTGATACCTTCATATCCTTTTTTCCAGTTCTTAATTAAATGTGTAGTTTTCAATATTGTTATTTACTATTGTCATTTTCTCATGTAATTAGATGCTTCTAAATATTTTACATGCCTCATTTTCATTAATTGCCTTATCACAAGTTCATGCGTTGTTTAATGTTCTTTTATTTAATCATATATAGGAAATTCAGCTTTTGCATTAGCTATGAATTTAGAACCCGTTGAGACTGGTCCTTCACTTGACCTCCTTATGAGGTTTTTGCAAGAGGAAGAGGAATATTGGGAGGAAGTTGAACATGTTGTTGCCTTTCAAATGTTATCTTCCCACACACCTATACCTAGGACTCCAATGCACACAGATGTTGGTCGAGGTCATAGGTGGGTTAAAGAGTTAATGGCTGGTCATGTGGGCAGATCATACTCTAGTTTTCGTGTGCATCCTCATCTTTTCTTAAGATTAAGAGATACACTGATGGAAAGAGGTGTACTGAATGATACAAAGAATATGTTGGCCACTGAGAAATTAGCTATCTTCCTTCTAGAGGTTGGCCATGGGATTGGTAATAGGTTACTCAGAGAATGGTTCCAACAATCAGGAGAGACGATTAGCCGACATTTCAACAATGTACTCATGGCAGTGTTATCTATACGTCACGACTATATTAAGATGCCCACTGTTGATGATCTCCCGCATCGAAAAATTTGCCATGACCCAAAGTTCTACCCTTTCTTTAAGGTGATGTGCAATATATTCATGTTATCAACTGTCTATGTCTTGGTTAATTTCCTCTCTCATAAGCTTTATTAATTCTTGTTCGTGAAATTTGTCCCATGTGAATGCACTGGGTGCAATTGATGGTACGCATTTCTCTACAAAAGTGCCGATAGTTGATCACCCTCGTTATCGAAATCGAAAAGGTGAAACATCTCAGAATGTCATGGGGTGTGTCAATTTTGATCTATTATTTAGTCATGTCGTGGTGGGTTGGGAAGGATCTTCTGTAGACATGAAGGTCTTGAGGTGGGCTATCGAGAAAGGTGGATTTACTATACCAGAAGGTAAATGTGCGTGAGTTGATATACTTACATTATTTAACATGCTCAGCATTCCACACTTTCCTTGTCGTAGGGAAATATTTCTTGGTCGATGCAGGGTATGCAAACACCTCCCATTTCTTGGCACCATATCGTGGCATAAGATATCATCTATCGGAGTATAGATCTGATAGGACTAGGCTTACACACAGAGACAAGAAAGACTTGTTTAACCATAGGCACGCTCAACTATGCAATTGTGTTGAGCGTGTCTTCGGTGTCCTCAAGTCACGTTTCACCATTCTAGTGAAGCGTCACAGTTATCCAATGAAGACACAATCCAGGATTGCAATGGCCTGTTGTGTACTCTATAACTTCATTAGAAAGGAGCAAGGGCTTGATCAAATATTCCAACAGGCGGAAGATGACGTCAATGTGGCCGGAGATGAGGAGGTAGATGAAGAAGACAATGTTAATAGGAGGGAAGTTACTAGAGGGGGGAGACTTCGAGACCACATGGCCACTCGACTATCGGTCCACCATAACACATGAGGGTACTTACTAAAGGCTCCTACTTTGGTTGAAAAATTGCCTCATGTAAATAATTGGATCATTGAAGTTTGCATTTAACCTACATCTTCCACTTTGTAGGCATCGTCAAATGGAAGCCGAAAATGATGGTTGACATTCTTCCCATGCAATTGTGAAGAGTGTCTTTAAAATGTTCTCCAATTGGACAATTTACATGTTGTAATAATGTCTAGATCATTTATAATATTTTGTACTAAGACAATTTACATGTTATAATAATGTTGGGTTCGTGGCACTCCTTCTTTATCTTTGATAATGGTTTTAATGATTACAATATATTGTGTGGTTTGCATTTGCATTGAAGTGAAATTCATTCATGATTATCTTGTGGAAAACGTCTTGTTGAAATGAGCTAAAACATGTTATCTACACTATCAATTGGCTCTAAATGTCTGGGTGAATGAATTATGTTCAGACTACTTTTGACTGAGAATGAATTGATTGGATTGAATATTGAAGGCTTCTGGACTGAATTTGATATTTTCGGGTTGACTGGAACCCATGTATGTGTTATGCTTGAGCTACTTTAATAAATGATCTTGACGAGACTCTGTCATTTGACATACTCAAGTAGCATTGAATTGAACTTGCATATAATGTTTTGATGAAGACATAATATGACATTTATGTGATTTGCATTGAGGAGTCTTTGTTCAATATGAGTTTTTTTTGTCAAACTTGTTAAATGGCATCACAACAGTTTTTTAATGAACTTTGCTTGGTTCTTACAAAGGAGGAATGGCCATCAACTAGATCCTAATACTTGTGTAATTTAATTGAGATCAGTTCATTACACTGAACTTGAATGCCTTATTTTGGACTAAAGTTTGAAAGCTTTGACTGAACTTGGAAATGTGTGTTGGTCACATGAATGGCCATATTTGAGCTGAATTGAAGTGCCTTACACTAATCAATTTGGTTGTGTGTTGAATGGATTGTGTGAGTTCATTGGACTGGCCTTGGAAACTCTGGATTGAACTTGACTATCTTGGTTTGAAATAGAATTCATGTGAAGCTTGCTTGAATCATATTTGAAATCTGGGACTTGTGCAGAGAATGGGCTTCCTTGAGTTGATAGTGAAATGACTATATATCTAATCAAATTGGTTTGTCTTCCTATGGATAGCTCATGAAGTCCATGTGTGATTTAGTTGAACTCAAATTGCTCGACATGCCAAATTTACTTTTAATTTTCTGTGAGGAACTTGGTGAATCTTGGGTGAAAGGCTTTCTTATACTGCTTGATGGATGGTTCAATGTATTTGACCTTTGAATGAGGGAAAGTGTATTTTTTAGTGGTTTTCAATTGTGTTTAATGCATCCTCTTCAAAGAGCTCTTTATGGTCCTTCATCCTTGTGCAAACTAATTGGCTTAATTTGTGTTGAAGGTGGTCCTTTCATGCATGAATTATTTTTGAAATGAAAGCTTGTATGGATGAATTGCAAAAGCTCAATATGCAAGTTAAGAGATCTATTCACATGACAAAGATCCAAGGTAGTTGCTCTTTTCACTTAGCATTGATGATAGAATGATGAGGTTGAACGTTCATAAAGTGCACGTTCAAATTATGCTCTTAAATCATGAAAGATAAGGTAAGAATTTACGTTTGATGTAATTAATGATTGGTTACATTGGGTTGCATGTATAGATCTTAGGGAATGCATTAAATATCATTTTATGAGGTTTCAAGGTCAATGGGTCGACCCCCCCACTCAATGGGTCATCCCCTGGGCTAAAAATAGCCTAAACAGAATCCTATCTGCAAGTGGGTCAACCCACTTGAAGAGATGGGTCGAACCATTCAGTGTTCTGGGTAAAACCAGAACATTGTCTGCAGATGGGTCGACCCATCTAGTTTCGCAACTCCGCTTGTCCATTCCGTGGGCCACCGGAACCCAATGAAATCACTTCCAAATGGGCTAAAAATTTACCCTCATGCCCTTGGGTTACTAATGAACATATTAGGGTGGTTTTGCTAGGGTTTTAGCAAGGGTCAAATGGTCTTTTCACACTGCTCTCATGGGTGTGTGTATATATCATGCGAATTTAGAAGAAAATGAGAAGAGCTCTAATTTCTCTATCTATTTTGTAGGAGAACGACAGGAAGAAGGAGGGAGGCTGAGGAAGAGCACGGGATTCATCTACTTTCATCCATTTCTGGAGCTCGTGATTGAAGAAAGAAAGAAGTGGATCGAGAAGAGGAACGCGTGGACGTCCTCAACGTCGGCTTTCAACTATCCTCCGACCCGAGCATCAGAGATTATCAACTACATCTCATTTCTTCTCATGGGGAACAACTTCCATATCTTGTTTACATCTATTTGTCTCATTTGCTTTTGATTTTTGGGGTTGCATTGATCAACCTAACTTGCTGATATATGTATATTGCGAATTTTAGGGTTTAGAGCAAGAGAGGAGGAAGCACTGGCCGTAGGAGAGAAAGGAAGAGGGTTTTGAGCTCTAATATGTTTCTCCAACTTGTAGGGAGCTTCTAAAGCAAGGAGTTTCAAGGTTCATCCATTCTATCAAGAGTTTACAAGTCAAGGAAGCTGAATCTAGATGGACCGGCTCGTTCGGGTTCGGATTTGCTGAAGTTTCGCCCTCCCTCACCTTGGAAGCTTCAAGAAAGATTTGTCCAGACCACTCTTACATAAAGGATACATTTCTCCAGCCTTTCTTCGTATGCTTCAATGATTTACATTCTATCTATGAGCATGTATTGAATTTTTGGGCTAGTCATTGTATATCTTTCTATTTAGTCGAACTCCGAATATCTGTGTGTAGTGTACGGAGCTGTGAATCCGTGTGGTTTGAGTGTCCGGGGTGTGTTCCCCGATTCTGTGTGTGGGTGTGTGCTGCGGTGGTAGCATTTTGGGGCTAGACCCCGTGTGTGCATTGCTGCGGAAGCAGCGTCTGTGACATTGGGGCTCGTCCCTGTGTTGCTACGTTAGTAGCGTGTAGTGAAGCCTCACCGGGTTTCGGTGAGGGGTGGACGTAGGGAGCCCATCATGGTCCCGAACCACCTAAAAATCTTCGTGTTTGTTGTGATTGCCTGTGCGTTTGTCCTTTTCTTCTATCTCCCTTCACAGGTCAATTATTTAGATTTTTATTCACTGCACTATCACACATAGCTTCATCCGCTATCAGTGTTAGGATTAAATTTAAATTGTTCCTTGCATTGAAAACCCGTGTGAGTTCGGAAAGATTGAGAGATCTATTGTATCTCACGTTAGTTTAGATGAATTAACATAGTTAATCTTAATTTCACCGTGATTAGTTCTGATTGTTTTTAAAATCCACCATCTCGGTAAGGGGACAATTCAACCCCCTCTTCTTGTCCGCCATCTAGTCTAGGCCAACAATTGGTATCAGAACCCAGTCTCTGATTTTTTAGCGGACCTTGCGGTCTAGGAGTAAAGATCTGTTCATGATGGCTAGTGTGAATTCTGTTCCTATCTTTGATGGTTTTGATTATGTATCTTGGATTGGAAAATTCACTATTTGGATTTCTGGTACTGATCCTAAGCTTATGAAATTAATTACTCATGGTCCTCATGTTTTACCAAAAAATGAGTCAAGGTGGACCGATGAACATAGGAAGATGAACTCTGATAATCTTTTTGTTCTGAATGCTCTTATGGTTGCCTTGGACTCTAATCAGTTTTCATTTGTTTCCTCTTATAGGTCAACAAAAGAAATTTGGGATGAGCTAACCAAAGCTCAGAAAGAAAATAGTGTTGATGAGTGCCTCGCGCAAACAACGGCAATGAATGTCAAAGTGAGGAAAGTTCTAAGGTAAACTCTGACTCCGATGAGGAAGATGAGCTTAGTTATGATGAATTAATGGATGTTTATGATGAATTGTTTGACAGATACAAGAGGATTAAATCTGAAAATAGAAAATTGAGAAAGAAAATTTAAAACACTCATGTTAATGATTTCACTTGTGAAAAATGCACTGAACTTGAAAAATCAATTGAATCTCACATGCATGATATTGATGTTCACAATGAAACAATTGTTTGTTTGAAGAATGAAAATTGTGCTCTAAAGAATGAGATTACTCAATTGGAGAAAATTGAATGTGAGCTAAGAAACAAAATTGAATTGAATTCTTTTGATCATGATTTGAGCAATGAATTGACTATCAATGATGAACTTGCTAGGGAGAATGAAGCGTTGAAGTATCTAAACACAGCAATGTCTGAAAAATTACTTGTCCTTGAAAAAAAAATGCATGTCTATTGACAAATCTGAATAGTTAAGGGAGCTAAGACATGAAACAGAAAGCCTTAAGAACGTGAATGATAAAACTGTTGAACTAGAGGAGGGGCTGAGAAATCTGAGGAGTGATTTGTCCAAGTCTGTCGACTCTAATGAAATCATGAATGTAATGACTATTGAAAAACTTCAAAATGAAAAGCTTGCTGAAGAAATTGAGAAATTAAAGAATCAAAACAATGTGTTGGTTGATAAACTCAATACTTTTGAAAAAGGAAAACATGTGGTTGATGATGATTCTAGAAATGTTCATGTTTTGGAACAAGAAGTTGCAAGCTACAAATCTATCAATTCTATGTTGAATGAAAAAGTTGCATTGTGTGAAGAACAGCTTGCTAATTGTGAACTGCATATCTCATCATTGGAAAATGAGATTAAGAATTTGAATGAGCCATTCTCCACTTATGATAAAGAAAATCAAAAATTGAAAAAGGTTGTTGATTGCTCTTGTATGCATGAAAAACTTTCATCTGCTAAACATACTCATGCATCAAGAAAAAGAGTGAATGTTTCATGTTTTTACTGTGGGAACTTTGGCCATGATATGTATGATTACTTCTTGAGGAAACTTGGTGATGGTGAAGGATTAAAGTCAAGATTGAAAAATGATGATGGTTCTAAAGATCATGAGAAACTCATTAGGAAAACATTCAACTCTCATTACTACTACTGTGGGCTGCATGGTCAAGTGTTTGAAGATTGCTTCACAAAGAAAAATGATGATGAATGGTTTCTCAAAAAGAATTTTTCATGTTATTACTGTGGTGAACATGGACACATGATGAATAATTGTTCTGTCACGTCCCGATCGCGGAAGAAAACCCGGAGACGCGTGACGAGTTTATATCAATCATGTCAATCAGAGCGTTAGTGTATTCAACACAAAGACAGAGCGCGCAAGAGTAAAATAACCCAATCCTTTATTTCATCAAAACCTTCAAAGTACTTCTATTACAATCCTCTTAATGAAAGTGCTAAGACTCAAATAAAATGAAAAGTACAATGAATGACTAGAAAAGACAAGACTGGATAACGCTTGGATAGATGGTATAGCTCTATTCTCTTCACTCTTGACTTTCCCCATCCGATTGAGTTTCATCCTTGGACTTACCTGAAAAATAAGGGAAAAACACTATGTGAGCGAACGCTCAGTAGGGATTATATCTCAAGAGCTAGCTTGCTTTAAGTAGATTACATGTTACATGAAATACCATAAGCTATGCATGCTCGCAAAAAATGACAATAGAGAGTATATAACAGAGAGAATGTATATCAAGAGATAGTGAATGAACTAGCAAGTCTTTCACGAACTCATGTCAATATAGCAAGATAATCAAGCACGTGTATTTATTATGTCAAGTGATCAAGTCATGCCAAGAATTGGCTATCATGTTTCAAGCAAGTATATAATGAATAAATACCCCTTTTTGGGTCACGCAAGTCATGTCATGTCATGTCAAGTCGAGTCAAGTCAAGTACGAGATTGTGGAATGTCTATCGAGTTAGTCATGCACTTCGGTGCAATGCCACACCGCGATCATTACAACTCCCATGGGCACTAGTACTTTTGGGTGCTCCTCCCAGGACCAGATCGGGCCCTATATGCGCAGGCATTGATCATTTATTTTCGACATCCACTATAATATAGCCAATATATATTTTCAAAGGAATACGCTTGTAGGAACTTAAGGTAGATCTTGTGGAATAGAATCACAAGGATTGAACATGTAGGGATGATAATAACGGTATAACCACGATTCGTATTAAAACTAGGTGGAATCGGCTCCCTAACTTGGCTGCCATGACAATAAGAATAAGCGCTCATATAGAGATGGTCACTCATTCTTGTACATGTTAAGCTAGATAGAATTAAGGTCCACAAGTATGGCACATAATTCATAGAACACAATGGCATGGTTTCCCATTCCATGAAATCTTAAGGATATTCTCATGACATCATGATTGCTATATGGATGTCATAAGGGCCGGTTTACCATGTTTCTTTAGAGTGACATGGCAATCAAGTGGTGACATGGGTTTTAATTGTACAACCTGCTCGACTGCCTTGAGGGAATCTAAGGCTAGTGACATCTTACGGAGGTCTCTATGATAAAGTCACCAGTCCAAAGGAACAGAATGTCCCATTGAGGGTTCATCTATCACCGAGAAATAATGGGTAATCGATAAAACAACGTGAAACATGGGACTATATTCACGCAATATAATATAGTGCCGAAATATAACCAACAAACAGTGGGTTATAGAAATCCATGAAAAACAGGAAATTGACGCCTTAGGTCATGTCTTCAATTCATGAAATGGCGCCCTTGTCATGGTCGTCAGATCAATAATCAACGACTGTTTACTCAGTCGTTAAAACCAGATTACTGTTGATATTAAAATCTGTAAATATTTTAAATTTTCAGATATTATATAAATGGTGACTTAGCCCAAGTCTTCAATTTAGTAAACAGTGCCCTAGTCAGGGGCGTCATATATCAAAATGATGGCAGGGTCTATGTCGTTAATTCCAATATCCAGGAAAATATACACATCTCTATAATTCACAGTTTATCACTAAATTGGCGCACGTTTACAAGGGCGTTCATTCAATTGACGACCTAGCTACGGTCGTTATTTCTTTGTCATCTGATCTGCACCGGGCAGGTACAATCACAGACACATAGATTTTGGGGTATGTCTAATCAAGATTCTAAAGACATGAACAGATAGAGAAAAATAGTAGGAATTCATGGACAGGATCATGCATTAGTTTACATGTAAGGGTTCATAGTTATTAAATTTTGAACATGGTGTAATTATTAATTATCTAAGGAATTGATGACGGTTTGCACGGTCATTGAATCAAATAGCGCCCTTGCTTGGGTCGCTATTTCCATTAATGCAGTAAACAGAGAAAACACAATCCAGAAATGAAATATATAGCTCTTACAGACCTATATGCATGTTTTTAACCTAGGAATTATAGGGTTTTGCTAAGTCTTGAGAAAACCTACCTTTATTGATGATTCGGTTGACAGAACGTGAAGAAGATGAAGAAAGAACCACAGTCGATACTCTGTTTGTAATAGAGTAACTGGCAGCAAAACAAAGAGCAGCAGCTCTCAATAGTAGCACCGTCGAGGAAGGAAGCAGCAGGATGATGAGGGTTGTTCCACGTTCACAGCGAGAAGAAGATGGCAAGAGCAGCAACGCAGCCGCCCCTTTTGAAGAAAATAGAGAAGTAGAGGAAGAACAGCTTTTCCCCCCCTTCAAACCTTCATGCAGCAAGGAGGAAAAAGTGATGAAGAACTGCGACGCTCTTCACGTAGCAGCAGGAAGAAGACGAACTTCCACGGCAGAAGAGCAGCAACAGGACGTCTTTGATCAATAATGTCAACAGGGAGCTCAACAGAAGGGTGGGTATTTATAGGAGAAGGAATCCTAGTGGGTTCTAGAAGTTTGATTAGGATTGAAACTTCCTATGTAGACTTCTGATTAAACTTAGACATCCACGTGTTTATCCTTTCCTAATCAATACTTACCCAGATAACATCCATGTTCGAACCAAACACCAACGGGTCCCGTTTGTAAATGACGCCTAAGGTTGGGGCGTTATTTTAAAATGACGCATGTATACACAGTCTTCAATTCTTTATATGACGCATGTCAAGGGGGTGTCAATTCTTTAATTAGCACCTGCGTGAACAGTCTTCAATTAAATGATGACCTGACAGGAGGCGTTATTCATTTTGGCCTATATTTCATATGTTTTAAGTATATATATAAGTTGGGCTTTTACATTTTTAATCCATTTAGTATTTTATTTCTTTTCATTTTATCAGGGTTGCTACACCCTCCCCCACTTAGAAGAATTTGGTCCCCAAATTCAATTGCACATATTTACGGAGAGTGTAGGACTCATACCTCTTTAGAATAAATCCGGGAATCGCTTCCTCATGGACTCCTCGGTCTCCCATGTGGCTTCGTGCTCTGAGTATTTACTCCATTGCACCTTTAGCATGGGAATTGTTTTGTTCCTTAGAGTACGAACTTCACGATCGAGGATCTTCATAGGCTTTTGTTCATACGTGAGATCCTTTTGAATCACCAGGTCTCCATGATCGATGATATGTGACGGATCGTGCACATACTTCTTCAGCATGGATATATGGAATACATTATGGACATCGGACAATTGAGGAGGCAAAGCGATGCGGTAAGCAACCTCGCCAACTCTTTCTAATACCTCAAAAGGTCCGATAAACCTTGGTGTAAGCTTGCCCTTAACACCAAATCTCTTTATTCCACGTCCAGGTGATATTTTTAGAAATACATGATCTCCGACTTGGAATTCAAGATCCCTTCTTCTTGTATCAGCATAAGCCTTCTGCTTAGACTGAGCTACTTGAAGTCTCTCTCTAATCATCTGAATCTTTTCGGTGGTATCCCTTACCATGTCTTGGCCTAATAGTTGTTTCTCGCCAACTTCATCCCAGCACAAGGGTGATCGGCAACTCCTTCCGTATAAGGCTTCGAAAGGTGCCATCTGTATACTTGCCTGGTAGCTGATGTTGTATGCAAATTCAACCAAAGGCAAGTGATCATGCCAGTTTCCACCAAAATCAATGATGTAAGCTCTGAGCATATCTTCTACTACCTTATTTGTTCTCTCTGTCTGACCATCCGTCTGAGGATGAAAAGCAGTACTAAAGTTGAGTCTTGTCCCCAATGAATGTTGTAGACCCTTCCAAAAATGAGAAGTAAAACGAGGGTCTCGATAAGACACGATATAGGTACTCCAGGTAACCTGACTATCTCCTTAATGTATAATGCAGCAAGGACGTCAATTGACCATCGGCTCTTGATTGGCAAGAAATGTGCCGACTTGGTCAGACGGTCTATGATGACCCAAATTCCATCATGTACTCCTCTAGATTTAGATAGTCCCATAATGAAGTCCATACCGATATCCTCCCACTTTCACTTGGGAATATCAAGAGGATGTAGCTTACCGACAGGCTTTTGGTGTTCTGCCTTGACCTGTTGACACGTGAGACAGCGAGACACGAAGTCCGCTATTTCCCTTTTCATATTGGGCCACTAAAAGATCCTTTTCAAATCTTGGTACATTTTGGTAGATCCTGGATGAATCGTGTACCTTAATCTGTGAGCTTCATCTAAGATCTTCTTCTTTAGCTCTGAATAATCTGGGATGCAATTTCTATCTCTGAATAATAACCTTCCGTCTGAAGCTAATTTGAAATCAGATTGCTCTTCCATCTTGCCCTTGATTTCCACTAATATTGGGTCATTATCTTGCAGTCCTTGTATCTCTGAGAGTAGATCTGGCTGTATGCTCATATGGGATAGTGTGACACACCTACTCTCCTTGTCCATGCTTATATTAAGTCTAGTGAACTGTTCTAGCAACTTCCACTCCTAAATCATAAAATTGGCTAATAGTGCTCTCAGCTTTCGACTGAGGACATCTGCTACAGGATTACCCTTTCCAAGATGATATTATATTGTGAAGTCGAAGTCCTTGAGATATTCTAGCCAACGTCTTTGCCTCATATTCAATTCCTTCTGAGAGAAGAGATACTTGAGACTTTTATGGTCAGAGTATACAGTAAACTGCACTCCGTAAAGATAATGTATCCATATCTTCTACGCAAACACTACCGCAGCCAATTCTAAGTCATGGACTGGGTAATTCTCCTCGTGCTTCTTCAATTGGCGAGAAGAGTAAGCTATAACCCTTCCTTGTTGCATTAAGACACATCCGAGGCCAATGCCAGATGCATCGGTGTATACCTCAAACTTTTCTCCTTCAACTGGTAAAGCTAAGACCGGGGCAGTAGTTAGGTGATCCTTGAGAGCTTGGAAGCTTCTTTCACATTCCTCGCTCCATTCATAACGGATCTCCTTGCGAGTTAGCCTAGTGAGTGGTACGGCGATCTTGGATAAATCCTTGATTAATCGCCTATAATAGGCCGCAAGACCCAAGAAACTGTGGATCTCGCTAGCGTTGGTTGGTCTTTCCCAATTCCTTACAGCTTCAACCTTTGATGGATCTACGGATAAACCGTCCTTTGAAATCACATATCCTAGGAAAGATACTTCTTCCAACCAGAATTCACATTTACTGAGCTTTGCATATAGCTGATTCGTCCTCAATATTTGTAATGCAATCCTCAAATGCTCCTCATGCTCTTCCTTGGTCTTTGAATAGATCAATATATCATCAATGAAAACCACTATGAATTGATCTAGATGAGGCCTGGATATACTATTCATCAACTACATAAAGGCCGCAGGGCATTGGTTAGTCCAAAAGGCATAACAACATATTCATAGTGCCCATACCTGCTCCTGAACGCGGTCTTAGGAATGTCCTCATCTTTGATTCTCAGTTGGTGATATCCCGACCTGAGATCGATCTTCGAGAAATATTTGGATCCAGATATTTGATCGAATAACTCATCGATTCTTGATAGTGGATATTTGTTCTTGATAGTAAGGTGATTCAACTGTCGATAGTCGATGCATAACCTCATGGATCCATCATTTCTTCTTTACAAACAGCACAGGTGCTCCCCATGGGGAAGTACTCGGCCTGATAAATCCCTTCTTAAGAAGCTCCATCAATTGTTCCTTTAACTCCTTGAGTTCAGTAGGGGACATCCTATAAGGTGCCTTAGAAACTGGACCAGCACCAGGGACCAAGTCAATGGTGAAGGCCACTTCTCTTTGTGGGGGTAATCCAGGCAAATCTTCTGGAAACACATCCGAGAATTCTTGTACAACTGGAATGTCTCCTAGCTTAGTTTCCTTAGTTTCCTTAATGGTGACAAAAGCAAGGAAAGATACACATCTTTCCTTATTAGTTTGCTAGCTCGAAGAGCCGATATAAGAGGTGACTTATTCTGACTCTTAGGGTTAGTATAAACTAGTTCTGGAAACTCTTTGAAAGTAACCTTGCTGTTACGGCAATCAACAGTTTCCTGGTACTTGGATGACCAATCAGCTCCTAATATGATATCATAGTCCTTCATATCTAGGCATATGAGGTCGATAGGGAGGTTTCTCCCTTCTACCAAGACTTCGCAGTTTTGGTAATGATGAACAATATCGGCTTCATTTCCAAGAGGAGTTAAGATAACTAATCTTATCCATTCCGGTTCCATAGGTAATGGCTCAGCAAACTTCTTGGAAATAAATGAGTGCGATGCACCAGTATCAAATAAGACATAAGCAGACTTGGAACAAACGTGCAGTGTACCTTCCACCAGTCCGCCTTCGTCTTGTTCTGTCTCTTTAATAGGTTGGAGGCGTGCATTCTTTGTCACCGGGCACTTTCCATCACCGGCTTGATCATTGAGCAGGGGACATTCGGGAATCCGATGATCACAGCTCCCACAACGGAGACAAGCTCTAAGTTTTCTCTAACATTCTTCGGCCTTATGTCCGGCCTTGTCACAGTGTTTACACACCACTTTAGAAGGTGTGGTGGTGATGGAGAAAGGTTTGGTCTTCTTGAACTTTTGCTCTTGGGAAAGTGTTCCTCCATTATTTGGCCTCTTCTTATTGAAATTGGGTTTGAAGGAACCAGAACTAGTGACATGTTCCTTCTTATCATTCCCACGAATCCTATCAGATAGTTCCGTGGCATCTTCTAATAACTGGGCTCGTCGTACCATCTCCGAATAGACTTGTATGTCCATCGGTGCCAGCTGTGTGATATATTGGGAAGAAATCTCCTAGGTTTCATTTTCTCAGTACTGACTAAATGTTTAGCATACCGGGACAACCTAGAAAATTGTGCCTCGTACTCTGCTACCGACAAGGATCGTTGCTTAAGAGCGGCGAACTCAGCGGCTTTCTTCTCCTGAATTTGGTCTGAGAAATACTTAGTGTTGAAGTGTTCAACAAATTCCTCCCAAGTAACTTGGTCTGGGTCTAGTGTGGCTTCTACCGACTCCCACCAGCATCGGGCGTCTCTCTCTAGTTGGAATGTAGCTAATAAGACCTTCTCTTGGTCCGTGCATTGCATAACTCTAAAGATACGTTCCATCTCTCGGATCCAGTGCTCGGCGTCATCCGGATCAGTGGATCCCATGAACTTAGGAGGGTTCATGTTTCTAAAGCTTTTATGGAGATTTCCCGCTCCACGGTGCGCACCACCTTGTGCCACCTGTTAAAGTGCCTGCGTCATGCCTTGAATAGTATGTTGCATGTTACGCCACTGAGCACGTTCGGCAGCCATTGTCCTACAAGGATTTTAGATAACTAATTAATATAAGATTCGACCAAGAATTGAGTATCTAGATTACCTTAACCCATGGTTCTACCCAATCTCACAGGTTAAAGGTTTAAACCAATCCTTGGACTTGGGTTTCTTAGGAATTGAATATCCTAGGCTCTGATACCACAAAAATTACCACGCGCCGAGCGCGGAAGAAAACCCGGAGACGCGTGACGAGTTTATATCAATCATGTCAATCAGAGCGTTAGTGTATTCAACACAAAGATAGAGCACGCAAGAGTAAAATAACCCAATCCTTTATTTCATCAAAACCTTCAAAGTACTTCTATTACAATCCTCTTAATGAAAGTGCTAAGACTCAAATAAAATAAAAAGTACAATGAATGACTAGAAAAGACAAATGAATGACTAGAAAAGACAAGACTAGATAACGCTTGGATAGATGGTATAGCTCTATTCTCTTCACTCTTGACTTTCCCCATCTGATTGAGTTTCATCCTCGGACTTACCTGAAAAATAAGGGAAAAATACTATGTGAGCGAACGCTCAGTAGGGATTATATCTCAAGAGCTAGCTTGCTTTAAGTAGATTACATGTTACATGAAATGCAATAAGCTATGCATGCTCGCATAAAACGACAATAGAGAGTGTATAATAGAGAGAATGTATATCAAGAGATAGTGAATGAACTAGCAAGTCTTTCAGGAGCTCATGTCAATACAGCAAGATAATCAAGCACGTGTATTTATTATGTCAAGTGATCAAGTCATGTCAAGAATTGGCTATCATATTTCAAACAAGTATATAATGAATAAATACCCCTTTTTGGGTCACGCAAGTCATGTCATGTCAAGTCGAGTCAAGTCAAATACGAGATTGTGGAATGTCTATCGAGTTAGTCATGCACTTCGGTGCAATGCCACACTGAGATCATTACAACTCCCATGGGCACTAGTACTTTTGGGTGCTCCTCCCAGGACCAGATCGGGCCCTATATGCGCAGGCATTGATCATGTATTTTCGACATCCACTATAGTATAGCCAATATAGATTTTCAAAGGAATACACTTGTAGGAACTTAAGGTAGATCTTGTGGAATAGAATCACAAGGATTGAACATGTAGGGACGATAATAATGGTATAACCACGATTCGTATTAAAACTAGGTGGAATCGGCTCCCTAACTTGGGTGCCATGACAATAAGAATAAGCGCTCATATAGAGATGGTCGCTCGTTCTTGTACATGTTAAGCTAGATAGAATTAAGATCCACAAGTATGGCACATTATTCATAGAACACAATGGCATGGTTTCCCATTCCATTAAATCTAAAGGATATTCTCATGGCATCATGATTGCTATATGGATGTCATAAGGGCCGGTTTACCATGTTTCTTTAGAGTGACATGGCAATCAAGTGGTGACATGGGTTTTAATGGTACAACCTGCTCGGCTGCCGTGAGGGAATCTAAGGCTAGCGGCGTCTTACGGATGTCTCTATGTTAAAGTCACCAGTCCAAAGGAACGGAATGTCACATGGAGGGTTCATCTATCACCGAGAAATAATGGGTAATCGATAAAAGGACGTGAAACATGGGACTATATTCACGGAATGGAATATAGTGCCGAAATATAACCAACTAACAGTGGGTTATAGAAATCCACGAAAAATAGGAAATAGGAAATTGATGCCTTAGGTCATGTCTTCAATTTATGAAATGGCGCCCTTGTCAGGGTCGTCAGATCAATAATCAACGACTGTTTACTCAGTCGTTACAACCATATTACTGTTGATATTAAAATCTCTAAATAGTTTAAATTTTCAGATATTATATAAATGGTGACTTAGCCCAAGTCTTCAATTTAGTAAACAGTGCCCTAGTCAGGGGCGTCATATATCAAAATGATGGCAGGGTCTATGTCGTTAATTCCAATATCCAGGAAAATATACGCATCTCTATAATTCACAGTTTATCACTAAATTGGACCCCGTTTACAGGGGCGTTCATTCAATTGACGGCCTAGCTATGGTCGTTATTTCTTTTTCATCTGATCTGCACCGGGCAGGTACAATCACAGACACATGGATTTTGGGGTATGTCTGATCAAGATTCTAAAGACATGAACATATAGAGAAAAATAGCAGGAATTCATGGACAGGATCATGCATTAGTTTACATGTAAGGGTTCATAGTTATTAATTTTTGAACATGATGTAATTATTAATTATCTAAGGAATTGACGACGGTTTGCACGGTCGTTGAATCAAATAGCGCCCTTGCTTGGGTCGCTATTTCCATTTATGCAGTAAACAGAGAAAACACAATCCAGAAATGAAATCTGTAACTCTTACAGACATATATGCATGTTTTTAACCTAGGAATTATAGGGTTTTGCTAAGTCTTGAGAAAACCTACCTTTATTGATGATTCAGTTGATAGAACGTGAAGAAGATGAAGAAAGAACCACAGTTGATACTCTGTTTGTAACAGAGTAACTGGCAGTAAAACAAAGAGCAGCAGCTCTCAATAGTAGCACCGTCGAGGAAGGAAGCAGCAGGATGATGAGGGTTGTTCCACGTTCACAGCGAGAAGAAGATGGCAAGAGCAGCAACGCAGCCGCCCCTTTTGAAGAAAATAGAGAAGTAGAGGAAGAATAGCTTTTCCCCTCCCTTCAAACCTTCGTGCAGCAAGGAGAAAAAAGTGATGAAGAACTGCGACGCTCTTCACCTAGCAGCAGGAAGAAGATGAACTTCTACGGCAGAAGAGCAGCAGCAGGACGTCTTTGATCAATAATGTCAACAGGGAGCTCGACGGAAGGGTGGGTATTTATAGGAGAAGGAATCCTAGTGGGTTCTAGGAGTTTGATTAGGACTGAAACTTCCTATGTAGACTCTAGATTAAACTTAGACATCCATGTGTTTATCCTTTCCTAATAAATACTTACCCAGATAACATCCCTGTTCGAACCAAACACCAACGGGTCCCATTTGTAAATGACGCCTAAGGTTGGGGCGTTATTTTAAAATGACGCCTGTATACACAGTCTTCAATTCTTTAGATGACACCTGTCAAGGGGGCGTCAATTCTTTAATTAGCGCCTGCGTGAACAGTCTTCAATTAAATGACTACTTGACAGGAGGCGTTATTCATTTTGGCCTATATTTCATATGTTTTAAGTATATATATAAGTTGGGATTTTGCATTTTCAATCCATTTAGGATTTTATTTCTTTTTATTTTATCAGGGTTGCTACATGTTCTCTAATGAAAAATGATGAAAAATGGTCCATGAAAAGAAAATTATCTTATTGTCATTATTGTGGTAAGAATGGTCATCTAATGGATGACTGTGCCACAATGAGGTTTGATGATGATCGCTATGCTAGGAAATTTGGGAATCCGCTTGCTCATGTTGTCACTAACCCCTCGGGACTCAAGATGGCTTGGGTACCCAAATCATCAAAATGAGAATTTATTTTGCAGGGGCGTCTTGAGGACAAGGAAGATGTCGATAAATAAAGAATTCTCAAGGCAAGAAATAAAATGGTTTGTTTTGAAGTTTGTTTCACTTAGGCTTTCTTTGACAAATCTGAAAAGGTAAAAAAAATTATTTGGAGGAAAATGCTTGCATTTGAATGGCTACATTTTTGTTTCACTTACTCTTGTCAACTCTTGAAATGTTGTGATCTTTTGACTCTGATAAGTAGTTCTCTTGAATGCTTAACAGTGAACATATGCAATTTTTAATACAAACCTTCTCTTCTGCTTCACAAATAACAATTTGGCTCTGAATGCCTTCACTGTGCATAAAGTCTTTCATACTTTTGATCACTTTTTACAAATAACAATTCACTTGTGCACACACAGTTTACATACTCAGCTGCATGATACTCATTGCACATATCATACACATCTTTGCATATTTGTGAATAGGAATAATTTTTCAATCATCTTTTCAAGTTACATGCACATACTTGCATATATATATACTTGACATACTTGTGTGCTTAAATGTCATGATTATTTGGTATATAAAATGGTATTAGTGGAAGGTTGGATTATGTTCAACCGGAAGCTTTCACTACGCGTGAGGTGGTCTTCGGACCTATGTTCTCCGCCAAGTACCGATAATCAATCTGCTTGAAGTCATTGAAATACTTTGGTTGAATGCATGTATATACTTTATACAACCACTTTTTGACTCCTCCTATGACTCATCCCTTGCTAAATGACATTGCATTGATGAAGACATGTTTGTAACATGGCATATATTAAGGGGGAGATTTTTTTTATAATCGTGCATACATTTAGGGGGAGACATTACTATGATAAGACTAATTCATCTTTTACATTCAATACAACCACCTACACAAAATATAACTTGTTGAGATAATGATTCAATCTAATAAGGATTACTATTTTCTACTCTACACTTTTGAGGACTATTGATTCTCTACATGGAAATCACATGTCTCGTGAGGAAAGAGTTGTTCACCCCATAAAAATCGTATAAGTGGAACGTGGATCCGAGTAACCGGGAATCTCCCCTGAAATAAAAGAGGAAACTCACGTCGAAAGGAGAAACTAATCTATATGAAAATAAGTGTGATTTTTCATCGAGTAGCCGAGAAGTGCCCCATAGACAAAGGGTACAACTCGCGTCGAAAAGTGTCTCATCCACATCATAAAAAGTGACGAAACTGAGTAACCGGGAATTACCCTTGAAACAAAGGGCATGACTCGTGTCAAAAGGTTAGTCACACTATTTTTAGTAATTAAAAATTGGGGTCATACGTAGCTACTAATATTCGAGCATTGTGTATGAAAATGTATGGATGAGAAGTTCTTTTGAGTGTTCTTTAGAAAATCTGAGGATGTTGGCATGAGAGGTTAACATTGGCCCGAGAGATGCTCCAATTACAGAAGACACAAGTCACGTCGTCAATGAATGAGGCTGTTGGCATACTTATCAAGTTGCCTGGACTTCCAGAGCAAGATTTGTTTAGAGCTATAGATGTTGTTAGATCTGTCGAGGATCGTTCCATCTTCGTAGCCCTGCCAAAAGACTTGCGGCTTGGTTGGATATTAAGTCGCCTAGGCTACTACTGATACCTTCATATCCTTTTTTCCAGTTCTTAATTAAATGTGCAGTTTTCAATATTGTTATTTACTATTGTCATTTTCTCATGTAATTAGATGCTTCTAAATATTTTACATGCCTCATTTTCATTAATTGCCTTATCACAAGTTCATGCATTGTTTAATGTTCTTTTATTTAATCATATATAGAAAATTCAGCTTTTGCATTAGCTATGAATTTAGAACCCGTTGAGACTGGTCCTTCACTTGACCTCCTTATGAGATTTTTGCAAGAGGAAGAGGAATATTGGGAGGAAGTTGAACATGTTGTTGCCTTTCAAATGTTATCTTCCCACACACCTATACCTAGGACTCCAATGCACACAGATGTTGGTCGAGGTCATAGGTGGGTTAAAGAGTTAATGGCTGGTCATGTGGGCAGATCATACTCTAGTTTTCGTGTGCATCCTCATCTTTTCTTAAGATTAAGAGATACACTGATGGAAAGAGGTGTACTGAATGATACAAAGAATATGTCGGCCACTGAGAAATTAGCTATCTTCCTTCTAGAGGTTGGCCACGGGATTGGTAATAGGTTACTCAGAGAATGGTTCCAACATTCAGGAGAGACGATTAGCCGACATTTCAACAATGTACTCATGGCAGTGTTATCCATACGTCACAACTATATTAAGATGCCCACTGCTGATGATCTCCCGCATCGGAAAATTCGCCATGACCCAAAGTTCTACCCTTTCTTTAAGGTGATGTGCAATATATTCATGTTATCAACTGTCTATGTCTTGGTTAACTTCCTCTCTCATAAGCTTTATTAATTCTTGTTCGTGAAATTTGTCCCATGTGATTAGAATGCACTGGGTGCAATTAATGGTGCGCATTTCTCTACAAAAGTGCCGATAGTTGATCACCCTCGTTATCGAAATTGAAAAGGTGAAACATCTCAGAATGTCATGGGGTGTGTCAATTTTGATCTATTATTTAGTCATGTCGTGGTGGGCTGGGAAGGATCATCTGTAGACATGAAGGTCTTGAGGTGGGCTATCGAGAAAGGTGGATTTACTATACCAGAAGGTAAATGTGTGTGAGTTGATATACTTACATTATTTAACATGCTCAGCATTCCACACTTTCCTTGTCGTAGGGAAATATTTCTTGGTCGATGCAGGGTATGCAAACACCTCCCATTTCTTGGCACCATATCGTGGCATAAGATATCATCTATCGGAGTATAGATCTGATAGGACTAGGCTTACACACAGAGACAAGAAAGACTTGTTTAACCATAGGCACGCTCAACTATGCAATTGTGTTGAGCGTGTCTTCGGCATCCTCAAGTCATGTTTCACAATTCTAGTGAAGCGTCGCAGTTATCCAATGAAGACACAAGCCAGGATTGCAATGGCCTGTTATGTACCCTATAACTTCATTAGAAAGGAGCAAGGGCTTGATCAAATATTCCAACAGGCGGAAGATGACATCAATATGGCCGGAGATGAGGAGGTAGATGAAGAAGACAATGTTAATAGGAGGGAAGTTACTAGAGGGGAGAGACTTCGAGACCACATGGCCACTCGACTATGGGTCCACCATAACACACGAGGGTACTTACTAAAGACTCCTACTTTGGTTGAACAATTGCCTCATGTAAATAATTGGATCATTGAAGTTTGCATTTAACCTACATCTTCCACTTTGTAGGCATCGTCAAATGAAGCCGAAAATGATGGTTGACATTCTTCCCATGCAATTGTGAAGAGTGTCTTTAAAATGTTCTCCAATTGGACAATTTACATGTTGTAATAATGTCTAGATCATTTATAATATTTTGTACTTAGACAATTTACATGTTATAATAATGTTGATGTGGCACTCCTTCTTTATCTTTGATAATGGTTTTGATGATTACAATATATTGTGCGGTTTGCATTTGCATTGAAGTGAAATTCATTCATGATTATCTTGTGGAAAACGTCTTGTTGAAATGAGCTAAAACATGTTATCTACACTATCAATTGGCTCTAAATGTCTGGGTGAATGAATTATGTTCAGACTGCTTTTGACTGAGAATGAATTGATTGGATTGAATATTGAAGGCTTCTGGACTGAATTTGATATTTTCGGGTTGACTGGAACCCATGTATGTGTTATGCTTGAGCTACTTTAATAAATGATCTTGATGAGACTCTGTCATTTGGCATACTCAAGTAGCATTGAATTGAACTTGCATATAATGTTTTGATGAAGACATAATATGACATTTATGTGATTTGCATTGAGGAGTCTTTGTTCAATATGAGTTTTTTTTGTCAAACTTGTTAAATGGCATCACAACAGTTTTTCAATGAACTTTGCTTGGTTCTTACAAAGGAGGAATGGCCATCAACTAGATCCTAATGCTTGTGTGATTTAATTGAGATCAGTTCATTACACTGAACTTGAATGCCTTATTTTGGACTGAAGTTTGAAAGCTTTGACTGAACTTGGAAATGTGTGTTGGTCACATGAATGGCCATATTTGAGCTGAATTGAAGTGCCTTACACTAATCAATTTGGTTGTGTGTTGAATGGATTGTGTGAGTTCATTGGACTGGCCTTGGAAACTCTGGATTGAACTTGACTATCTTGGTTTGAAATAGAATTCATGTGAAGCTTGCTTGAATCATATTTGAAATGTGGGACTTGTGTAGAGAATGGGCTTCCTTGAGTTGATAGTAAAATGGCTATATATCTAATCAAATTGGTTTGTCTTCCTATGGACAGCTCATGAAGTCCATGTGTGATTTAGTTGAACTCAAATTGTTTGACATGCCAAATTTACTTTTAATTTTCAGTGAGGAACTTGGTGAATCTTGGGTGAAAGACTTTCTTATAGTGCTTGATGGATGGTTCAATGTATTTGACCTTTGAATGAGAGAAAGTGTATTTTTTATTGGTTTTCAATTGTGTTTAATGCATCCTCTTCAAAGAGCTCTTTATGGTCCTTCATCCTTGTGCAAACTAATTGGCTTACTTTGTGTTGAAGGTGGTCCTTTCATGCATGAATTATTTCTAAAATGAAAGCTTGTATGGATGAATTGCAAAAGCTCAATATGCAAGTTAAGAGATCTATTCACATGACAAAGATCCAAGGTAGTTGCTCTTTTCACTTAGCATTGATGATAGAATGATGAGGTTGAACGTTCATAAAGTGCACGTTCAAATTATGCTCTTAAATCATGAAAGATAAGGTAAGAATTTACATTTGATGTAATTCTTGATTGGTTACATTGGGTTGCATGTATAGATCTTAGGGAATGCATTAAATATCATTTCATGAGGTTTCAAGGTCAATGGGTCGACCCCCCCACTCAATGGGTCGTCCCCTGGGCTAAAAATAGCCTAAACAGAATCCTGTCTGCAAGTGGGTCGACCCACGTGCAAAGATGGGTCGACCCATTTAGTGTTCTGGGCAAAACCAGAACACTGTCTGCAGATGGGTCGACCCATCTACTTTCACAACTCTGCGCGTCCATTCCGTGGGCCACCGGAACCCAATGAAATCACTTCCAAATGGGCTAAAAATTTGCCCTCATGCCCTTGGGTTACTAATGAACATATTAGGGTGGTTTTGCTAGGGTTTTAGCAAGGGTAAAATGGTCTTTTCACACTGCTCTCATGGGTGTATATATATCATGCGAATTTCGAAGAAAATGAGAAGAGCTCTAATTTCTCTATCTTTTTTGTAGGAGAACGACGGGAAGAAGGAGGGAGGCTGAGGAAGAGCACGGGATTCATCTACTTCCATCCATTTCTGGAGCTCGTGATTGAAGAAAGAAAGAAGCGGATCGAGAAGAGAAACGCGTAGACGTCCTCAACGTCGGCATTCAGCTGTCCTCCGACCCGAGCATCAGAGATTATCAACTACACCTCGTTTCTTCTCATGGAGAACTACTTACATATCTTGTTTACATCTATTTGTCTCATTTGCTTTTGATTTTTGGGGTTGCATTGATCAACCTAACTTGCTGATATATGTAAGTTGCGAATTTCAGGGTTTAGAGCAAGAGAGGAGGAAGCATTGGCCGTAGGAGAGAAAGGAAGAGGGTTTTGAGCTCTAATATGTTTCTCTAACTTGTAGGGAGGTTCTAAAACAAGGAGTTTCAAGGTTCATCCATTCTATCAAGAGTTTACAAGTCAAGGAAGCTAAATCTAGATCGACTGGCTCGTTCGGGTTCGGATTTGCTGAAGTTTCGCCCTCCCTCACCTTGGAAGCTTCAAGAAAGATTTTTCCAGGCCACTCTTACATAAAGGATACATTTCTCCAGCCTTTCTTCATATGCTTCAATGATTTACATTCTATCTATGAGCATGTATTGAATTTTTGGGCTAGTCATTGTATATCTTTCTATTTAGTCGAACTCAGAATATCTGTGTGTAGTGTACGGAGCTGTGACTCCGTGTGGTTTGAGTGTCCGGGGTGTGTTCCCTGATTCTGTGTGTGGGTGTGTGCTGCGGTGGCAGCGTTTTGGGGCTAGACCCCGTGTGTGCATTACTGCGGAAGCAGTGTGTATGACGTTGGGGCTCGTCCCCATGTTGCTACGTTAGTAGCGTGTAGTGAAGCCTCACCGGGTTTCGGTGAGGGGTGGACGTAGGGAGCCCGTCGTGGTCTCGAACCAGCTAAAAATCTGCGTGTTCATTGTGATTGCCTGTGCGTTTGTCCTTTTCTTCTATCTCCCTTCACATGTCAATTATTTGGATTTTTATTCACTACACTGTCACACATAACTTCATCCGCTATCCGTGTTAGGATTAAATTTAAATTATTCCTTGCATTGAAAATCCGTGTGAGTTCGGAAAGATTGAAAGATCTATTGTATCTCACATTAGTTTAGATGAATTAACGTAGTTAATCTTAATTTCACCGTGATTTGTTCAGATTGTTTTTAAAATTCACCGTCTCGACAAAGGGACAATTAATCAACCCCCCCTTCTTGTCCGCCATCTAGTCTGGGCCAACATGTACTTGGACAATTTACATGTTGTAATAATGTCATAACACACTACTCTGGCACTTTAATTCTTTGTACACTTTTAACGATGTCGGTTTAATATGTGCCTCTCATTTCCTTAACTATTTCATAGATATGGGGTGTTCTTGGTCTGACGAACATGGGATACACTTTAACTATAATCTCCGTTGACATATTCAACACTCACATAATTTTTTGAAGCAGCCTGACTCACATGACACTTACAAAGGGGCTTCAGGTTGCTACACTGCACATAGCTTAGATGTTTATTTTTGTTTGCACACTTTAGACTTGGTCTTTTATCTGTTATCATAGATGTAGTGTGTTCATATTTGCTAGTATATCTGTACCTAACGTATTTGCTCTATTATCTGTACTTAACTTATTTGATTTTACAGGTTGACTATTATTGTAGTGCCCCAGAATTTTTATAAAATATTTCTGATATAATTAAGAATTTTCTAAAATTATTAAGGGTCTAAATGAATTAATAAATGAATATAGGGTTAAATAAATCATTATTAAGGCCCAAATCGGGTAAACAATTAATCCAGCCTTAATAAATAAAGCTCAATAGGTTCAAGGACCAAGCCCATTAAATTTGGCCCATATTCTAGAAGGTATTTAAGTTATCCACGAAATATTGGGATAAATACACTTTAAAAGGGATAATTTAGTGGATAATTAACCAAAGAGTTTGAATTAAGATGAATGTCCATGCCCAGTTTATGTAACGGTCTATCGAGCGACCGTTACAGCCATGTAACGGACCAGACCTAGTCTGTTACACTCAGCTGATTCCGTGAGAGGAAGAATTTGCAAAAAGATTGGATCTTTGGGATCCTATCTGCAAAAGACCTAATTAGGAGAATGTGTAAGGTTACTAAAGACTCTTAGGGATCAGGTTCTGACCAACTAAGGACTCTAAAATTGATCTAATCCTCAAACCCTAGTCAAAACCCTATAAATAGGACCCAGTTCTGAACTGAGCGACCCCTACTTTGGCTCACATGAAATCAAGGTAAGGAGATAGAATCTCGGGTAAGTTCTTTAGAGTATTTTGTTCTTAATACTTTAGACTAACTACTCTCAAAATTTCATGTTAGGAGGTCGAGTATCCAAGGAGTTAGGATCTTCGAAAGTTGCTGGTTTCATCACGCCAACCCAGGAAACTGTGCGACAAGGTGCTGAAGATCAGGAAATTAGAGAGCCTAAACAAGGTAATTAGAGTTAGATGCTTTATAACTTTTTGTTCCTCTTAGTATCATCTTCCTAACCTCAAAATGTCACGTCCTTAGGTAAAGAGGTTGGAGAGTTAGAGTGACGTGAAGTTGCTAAAAAATCACAGGAAGAGAAGAACTAGGGCGACCCTTGAAGACTTAAATTAGAAGTTTAAAGCCCAGATAAGAGGTAGGTCATCTCATGAACGGCAAAAACAACATGTCAGGGATAAAAGCCCTCTGATTTTGCTTGATTATTTGCACTATAGATCATGAATTTCATGCTTAAGTAGGGACATGCATACATGCATATCTTTGGCCTTAATGGAAAATAAAAAGGTACTATCTTGTTATTTCATTACTGCCTATGCATCTAGATAGCCTTTTTCCTCATTTTGACATGATTAGAGTAGTTAGTATGCCATGATTTAATCATAGATTTCTATAGTTTCTATTTTCTGTCAGCAGATGACCTAACGGTCTATCGTAAGACCGCCAGGGACGTGTAATGGACCTACCTTGATCCGTCACACCCTCTGTAAACGACTAAAGGGTTCTGAGAAACCTAAAGGACCTAATATAGACCGTTATCTTAATGTAACGCACCCAGACTAGTCCGTTACACAACACTGCGTTCTGTCAACTTAGGACAGAATCAAGATCGGTCCAATTGATATATATATATATGTATGACTAGTTATCTAAGTTTTGACCTTATTTCATGACTTTGAGTTTATTGAACGATTTATGATAGGAAATTGCATGTTTTAAGTATTTAGAGTTATTTTCAAGTATATGTTAATTTCATGCCAAAGCACTATAGTTTGTATTAACTCCATGATTTCAAATGATGTATTGACGAAGTTTTATCATAGTTTCACATCGCTACACAGTCTTTTTCTATCTATAGAGTCATTTTCTTTAAATACATGACATATATTCCAGTATATGGCCATTAGTTACACTCTTGAACTATAGGAACATATTCTTGAACATGAGGACCTCTCTATTAGATATTCCTTCCAATGGACTAGGAAATCTTGTTTCAAGGCCTCCGTAATTCTCTGCGAGCTTGGGATTCTCACTAGGACGTTGAGTTGGTTGTACCATTAAAGCCCATTTGTCTAGAAAAGCACAAAAACTGAAGTTTTAAGTCTTGTAACGGACCTACACTAGACCGTCAGGCTTACCTAACGGACCGGTGTACGACCGTCACATTGTATTGAGTCCAATTTCTTTATTTTTGGATTCAACCTTTCTAACGGCCCAACACTAGACCGTTATGTTCATGTAACGGCCCAGTATTAGACCGTCACAGTTCTAAAGTTCGTCAACCCGAGGTTTGACCAAAGGGTTGATATTCTAAAGTTCCTGGATGGATTATTGATGGTTTAGGACTTGTCATATTGTCTAAAGAAACTTAATTTAAATTATGAAAGATAACGAATGTACTGTTATGCTACCGAATTATTCCCATGAGCATAATAGTATCTTAAATCATTCTTGATCTCTCATATTCTTAATTGAAGCATTCATTCTTTGATGATTGTTGTCACGAGCTTATTGATTGAATTTATTATATAACTGGCCACGCTTTATTGTTACACTCATGGAAGTAGCTTGATTTATACGTGAAGATGCAGTTCGGACGCTGATTGTGTCCAAAGGCTCTATGCTAGTCCCCTCGGCTGATTGCAGGAAACATACTATTATAAACCATGGGGTATGATGTTACTGGTGTCGTATTGCGCTGGGAGTACTTTCTTTATAAATAAGTGAAATCCATGAGCACTCGAGTGAATTGCTACATGATTGACGTTCTAGTGCGTAACCTTTATGGTTATGAAAGTGAAAAGTGAAAGTGCATTCTCGTTACATTCTTGTTCTTGAAAGGCCATGCTACATTCTTGTACATTCTTGTTACATTCTCGCTAGTTCATACTTGTTCACTCTATCTTACATGATCATCTTGTTACTTTGGATTCTTGTGATTTATCGCATTCGCATGATTTTACCTTATTTTCTCTAGAGCTAAAATGTTAATTACTTTAATAGTGCCTTCATGTTAATGCGAAGATACCTACTGGACAAGTGTGCTAATACCTATTTCCAATTTTTTCAGGAGATGGAAGTGAGTCGGGTTCAGATTCGGAATATTCAAGTGGCGGATCCGAGAGTGAATGAAGAATGAGTGAAGACTTAGGAAGTCTATATTGTTTAGATTGAGTCTATGTAATTTTTCTTATTTCTTGAGTCTAGTATGATGAAGAAAGTTGAATTAGTGATTGTATTTGATATTTGATTAATAATGAATTGAAAGTTGAAGCTTGAGTAAATATTGTGCAATTACATTTATGTGTGTGATTGTCTTGCACTCTGATTGTTCTTACTTGTAAGAGGCTTACCATGTCGGCTGTTCACGTTCCTCGAGCTAGTCTTTCACTGTAATAAAGGCTCAGGGCGTGACAATTATTGTCCCTAACATGATAGGCAATGATGATGGGAAGGAGCAAACATGTGATGAGGAGTACTGTGGGGGCATCTCATTTCATATCCCTGTTTGTACTTCACACATATAGTAGGTTTGGCGGTCTAAGGTCTACCCCTTCTTATGATGGGATTTACTGCAGGTGATATGGAATGTGACTACAACATTTGTACTTCAAGGAATCTAAACGAATGAATGATGTCCATCTGAGCCCAATACCATCACCCATTACAAATCACTATATTCAATGTGCATAATTATGTTTCAGGGTATCATGAAAATGGATTCAAAACATATAGGTGATGGTAAATATGATCGTATTCAGTGTGAATGTGACAATGGGGAATGTCTTATCAAGTTATCTCGTAGCAGTAGTAATCCACAACGTCCTTATTATTGCTGCCCACTTGGAGTATGCTATTCTTACTTAGCAACATATATGCATGTGTGTTTTTGTTATCTATGTCATTTTCTCTTATATACATGCTCACAGCTTGGGAATGATAAGGCATGTCGATTCTTCATGTGGGTGGATGAATTATTAATGTCCCTGTGGCAAAGGCCCGTGTAGAAGGCGTACCTCAAATACGAGTAAGAATAAAGGGAAAGTATTTTATGTATGCCCAGAATCTAAGGTATATGTGTGACCATCATTTTCATTAGTGTTATTATTTATGCCTTCCTTATCAACTGTACATTATCTTATTTTATCTTTTATGTATGTGTAGGTTGGGAAGTCCACATCGGGTTGTGGGTTCTTCAAGTGGGTGGAAGAAATATCAACGGTATATATCCTTTCTCATATCTTTTGTTTGATTGTGGTGAATGTGAATGTGTTGTGAATGCATAAGTTTCTATGATTTTAAAATAGCCGAGTGTGTGCTGTGATGCCGCATGAGTTTCCCGTATTTTATCACAGTCGAGTGTGTACTATGATGTCGCATGAGTTTCTATGATTTTAAAACAGCCGAGTGTGTGCTGTGATGCCGCCGCATGAGTTTCCCATTTTTTATCACAGTCGAGTGTGTGCTGTGATGTCGCATGAGTTTCCCGTATTTTATCACAGCCGAGTGTGTGCTGTCAATGCACGAGCTAGTTTCTTTTAATTTAAAACAGCCGAGTGTGTGCTGTGAAATTTATAGGGAATTGTATGTCATATCTCATTTCATAATTTAAGTTGCTGTGCTTTTTATTTTGAAAATTTTATTATTACCTTTGAAGATTATTTTATTAAAATTTAAATTTGGTGGTACTATTGTCATGCAACATGTGGATACTCATCTAAATTTCTCACTTCATCTCCATATTATGGACATTTTTAAATTAGTGTGTAAGCATTGAAGTACTCCTTGCAGTTCTATGTGTGCTTTTTATTGTTTATGATTGTCAGTTGTTGCATTTGGCTTGGCATCCTATGGATCATCTGTCTTTAGTAGCAATGACAGACTATATTCTTGTCCTCTATTTGATTGACAGTTATATCTTTTTTAGTAGCAACTTAAAGAAGGGTGAAGAGTAGTAGCTTCATCTTAGGAGAAGAGGTGAGTTTTCATTCATATATATATACTAGAGCTACCTTGGAAGACAGCTTAATGATAGCCGTATGGGAATCTAACCCAACCCAAGAAAGACTTTTTCGGAGCTTATTAGAACTTGACTGATTTCAGACTTTATCACACCTATTTCGGAGGGGGGTCAAGAGACTTGGGAAGTCACCTTCTTCTTTCTCATATTCTCTTATAAACTATTGCCTATTTCCTTGGAGTCTGTTGACTGTGATCAAGAAAAAGAAAACAGGAAGACGGAGGACGGGAGGCCCATTATTCAATTCAGTGCATGAACCTATCAATTAAAAGGAATCCGATCCTTTCAAGTTAGTCAGAGTTCCGTCTCCCTTCATCTTATGTTCCAAACCTCATCTTGCTCTAAATATCATTTTCTGACAGTAATTGAAGATGACTATTGCTGTATTCATCATATTCATGTAGTTTTTGGGGGCAGTTCAATAAACGAAACTCAAATTCACTTAAGTACTTTATAATTTACTATAGTCACCATCTAGGCATTCTCTATTTAAACTTTTGCTATATTGCCTCTTGGTTAGGATAATAGCATGCCGTGATTGATTTTGCTATTTGAGTCTGTTGACTGTGATCAAGAAAATAATTAGTTAGACAGCATTGTATTCAAGGGGTATAATAGGAAAGGGTGCTGGAGTGGGATTTTATGATGCTTGAATAAAAATACTGAATCTAGAAATATGCTTGTTTATGATGATAATACTAAGGAGACTTTTATTAGTAATTTCATGTTGATGATATATTTCACATGATATATTAATCTCTGCTGTCGGTTTCCTATTTCTCCATATCTTAAGGTCCAGGGGGTGTGGGAGTGTGTGTGTGTGTGTGATAGTGGAGACAGCCCCAGGGTGTGTGTGTGTGTGTGTGTGTGTGTGTGTGTGTGTGTGTGTGTGTGTGTGTTTTCATCCTACCTAGTGCGTGAGTTATGCAGTGGAGACAGCCCCAGAGAGTGTGTGTGTGTGTGTGTGTGTGTGTGTGTGTGTGTGACTGACAGTGTAGACAGCCTTGGTAAATGTGTGTGGGTGTGATCGTGTGTCCAGCCCTTGTGTGTGTGTTCAGTGTGTGTGACAGTGGAGACTGTCTTTGTGTTTTGTGTGTGTGACAGTGGAGACAGCTCCTTCCCATTATTCAAGTGCTCTCATTGTTCAATGTTGGTATTAAACTCCTTCCCAATGTCAAACTCTCGGTCTTATCAGGTATAAATGAGACAATGATGATTGGGTGGATGGCCTAACGACAACTCCCAACTAATATGATGGAATATGATCCATGTGATTACATTATGTCATGTTGTTCTGAGCCTCATCTCCCTTACTCTTATCTAGTCCATACATTTTGCACTCAATGTTTTACTTTGTGATTACACCATTCACCTTTTTTAGGAATAGACTTCGAATGAGCAGATAGTAGAAATGTCTAGCATATCTACAACAGGAGGACAGATTGAAGAACATGCACTCGTGGAAGATTTAAGAAGAATAATCGAGATGGAGAAATTTTCAGCCGATCGAACTGTGAAGCTATGCGAAACTTTGTTGGCAAAATTTGATCAATTGAAATTATGTAATAAAAAGTGATATGATTTTTCTTTTTAGGACTATCATTTGTGAGGCCATGTACGCATGAATTTTTTTTTTGTAAAACTTTATCTTTTTGTAGCATGCTCTCAATTGTTATCATTTATCTCGTCTTAATTTATGCTTGTTAAATATTAGTGTGGATTGCATGTGTACGTACATTATTTGGGACATCCGTATTCGTTACTTAGATTACACGTGAATTATTTATCTTTTATGCGCACGTAAAATTATATATAAAGTATAATTTTTAACCAAAGTAAATAATCTAAATATGATAATAGTTATATTTTGAGTGACCAAAATGTTAAGAAACTAATAAAATGAGTAATCAAATTTTAATTGATTTAGGTCCGATTTAAGATAGAGTTTTAAGTCTCATTTTAGCAGAGGAGAGGGGGAGATGAAGGGGTAAATAAAATTAAAACCTAACACAAATAATGTTTACCATATCTCACTGCACTAAAAAATGTTTGTTCATTATTGGGTCTTTCTCAAAAAGAAATAAAAATGGGGGGATGAAAGAAAGAAAAAAGAAAAGAAAGGGAAAGAATGAAAAAGAAACAAAGATAAGAAAGATTTATTGTATTGATGTACATTGATGACGAATTATGAATAATTAAAACAGAGAACATAATATTAATTATTTAATTTGATTTTCGTTAATAATAATAAATAGTTATCGAGATGTACTATTATTATGAAGTATCTTTTTGAAGGAAACAAAATTTAATATCATTACTCGGACCAATGAAATTGAATGTATAAAAAATTAGATTGATCAAAAATCTCATTATTACTAACAAATAATTAGAACTAAGAAAATTATTAGAAGTTTTATTATCACTAATTTTAATTAAAATAATTTGATTTATATTTTTAATGATATGGTATTCATTATTTAATTTATTAACAAATAATAATCGTTACATTACATAAACATGTTAAAGTTAAGTTATACTATTTACTTACTCATAATTATGGAAAAATAATTATTATCATTATTATCATTCTTACTAAATATTTTCAAAAGGAAAAATTTCTTCAATAATATCTTTATTTATATTATCTTAGATTATTAATAAAATAAATTTTATAATAATTTTATTACAAATAATAAAATTTATCTATTAAAATCTAATTTAGGATCTTTATTAGTCGTAATCATGATTAAAAAGTCTAATTAAGTAAGTAATTTCACTAAATAAATTATTTTAAATCTTCTTATCCCATCCAAAGAATAACATCATGTGCCTTAACCCGAGATAAGAAGGACAATATGGTCATTTTTCAACACCTATTCTCATTTGTATCCCTAATTTTTACCAAACGAAGAATAGGAATATTTTTATATTTATTTCTTCGCATACCAAACGTACACGAGAATAATAATAAGAATAAATTAACCCAGAATGATTTATATATATTCTTCACTTAAGTTATCCCGATATCAAACGACACCCCAAAAAGGTTATATTTGGTATGGGGTTAGACCGAGGTTATCCTCGTTTCAACCCCATTCTTCGTTTGGTATAATAAAAATTGACGAGGATATACCGAGTTAAGAAGAATAAGGATAACTCTAAATACAGGGTTAATACGGGGATAACTCATTCTCACAAAAAGTTAGAATGAGTTATCCCTCACCTCTGACCCCATTCTCTTTCCCTCTATCTACCATCGCCCTCTCTCTCTCCTCCCTCCCTCTACATCTCACATAAAATAATATCATTAGTAATAATAATTATTAAAAAAATCTTATTCTTATTAATGATGATGGGCTAAAATTATAAATTTAACAATATTAATAATAAAGAGTAGTATAGATACACATATTAACAAATCCTATGGTATTGGTAATTAGGCATTAATAAGAGGGGAATAATTTTAAAATAATAATATCATTGTCATTAATTATTATTAAAAATAAAAAAATATCTTAAGTACTAGTTTCATTTGTGCTAATCATAACTAATAAAAAATTAATTCGATAATAATTTTATTATTAGAAATCAAGGTCATCAAATATGATTAATTAAATTTATCATTAGTCAAAATCATAATTACTATTATGAATTAAATATAAGTTGAATATTTGAAAAAAAAATTAAGTCATCTTAATCTCAACCAAATAAAGAATATCACTATCTTTTAACTTAGAATAAGAATGATAAAATAATCAATTTCTAACGTTTATTCTCATTTTTATTCTTATTTTTTATTAAACAAATAATAAGAATATTAACGTATTATCCTCTCATATAATATGAATAAGAATAAAAATAAATTAACTCCACTTATATTTATTCACGTACTAAGATTTACCTATATTCTTGACCCCGAGGAAGGGGGCCTGCCCCAGCGGAACGGGTCCGGGACGTGGACTTCCTTACAGACGAAGCCATCAGAAAAAAGGAAAAACCGGGGCGAATCGGCGACACCGGAGAACAAATATCCCCAGGGGTGTCCGGCCCCTCCACTCCCTTCAGTTCTATCTCAACGCCAGAAAGAAGGAGGTAGGAAATTTGAACTTAGAAGATCGAAATGGCAAGGGGAAGGGAGAAGTAGTCGCAGTTTACTGCTTTTCTTCTTCTAAAAGAGGATCTTTTCTTCCCTTTTTTTATTTTGGTGAGGAGAAGGAACCAGGGATTCTTTGGGTGTTGAGGATTCTATCTTGTAAAGGAGTGGAAGGAATTGGGTTTATCGCGATGGGCCAAAAGAAGCCTTCTTTGCGCAGTAAGGCCGCGCACTTGGTCTCCGACATCACCACCGTCCTCCTCAACCCCATCTCCGATGAGCCCTCCACACCTCGGGTGGGTTTCTTCTCCTGCCCCTTTATTTTGTTCCCGGGTTCGATTTTGTGTTTTTCTTTGTACCTGGGGACGATGAATTGCGGGCGCTGTCCGGAACCTTACTTGATTCGAGGTTTAAGAGGTGTGATATAAGATTGATTCTTTTCGTTCTGTTGTTGTGCTGTTTCTGCTGCTTATTGTCGCTTATTTTGATAGTTGTATGGAAATGATGGTGCTATTTTGAATGTTGAAGTAGTTCTTTGTTTCTGGATAATTCAGAGGCTTGGAGTATCTGAAACAACTTATATTATGCTACTGGATTAAGACAGATTCATTACAACAGACTGTAAGATAAGGTGTAGAAATAATGTTAGTCTCAGTAACCAACGAAGTGTACAGATAAATAATGCAGTGCAAATGTTCTTGCCAGTTTCCTACGCAGATTGCTTGATGCCACTTGGTGTGGAGCTTCTTCAATTCTTTCATCGTTGTGAAGAAGGATAAGATGCTAAAGAACAATGTATAGGTTCTTTCCTAGCGCATTACCTGAGTTAATGTTTTCTTCTAGTCAAGTTGCAGTGAGTGTGGCTAGCACTATTTCTCCAAGAAAATTTTTGAATCTAAAGACTGCTAAGGGAAATGCTTTCAACTCTTCTGGTTGCAGAATTAGTAACTGGGTATCCAAGGTTAAATCCGCAGATTCTTTACCTGTGGATACTTTTTGTTGAAGGTGGCAAAAGGCACATTTTGTTGAATAATAGAAAAATATATTGCATGTCACACAGATGTTCATCCCAGTCAGTTATACTTGAAGCACCCTCTATCAAGGTGATAGAGTCAGCATTACCACAAAGATGCCTGGAGAAAAACAATAGAGAATGGATTCCAGATACCTACAGAAGCATGAACCGAAAAGTCTGCCATAAGACTACTTTCCTCTACTTATTGATCCTATCGAACACTATTGAGTTGTCCAATTTGCTCACTGATGCTGTTATACCCAGTTGTCCCTTACCTTGATCCTCCTCTTCATAATGTCAAAAGAGCCATGGAATTAGATCTTAAACAGCATGCTTTTCCTCTCCCACGAGATGGTCCATAGGTGGCAGGTAGTAGCAGCATATTTCACCAATTTTTTTCCTCTTCATAATTTCAAAGGAGTATCCTTAAATATCATGCTTTTTCCTCTCCTACCACACGGTTCACAGGATGGCAGGTAACATTACATTCCACCATTTCTTTTTCTGCTTCAATAGAGTACATTCTCTTCCACCAAGCCATCAGTTCCAATATATCCTTTAGTTCCTTCCATCTAACTCATAGATGTTTGGCAAGTACTCTTCAAATAACATTAACTTTTTCCTCTCAGACAAACATATGATCTAGCACTTTTATGTAGATAGAACAGAAAGGGCATGCCTTTAATTTCAGATTGTATCTTTCTTACAGTCATATGTAGGCGGTCTCTTTATCACTGCCTTTCCGCAATAGCAATCTTAATCTTTATGTGTATACCATTAGTTTCCACCTAATTTTTCCACCATATCCTACAGCCCTCATCTTCGTACACTTTGATGAAAGGTCTGACTATGAATGAATTTGCTTTTGCCACCCATCTCCATCTTCTTCTGTCTTCTCCCCCATCACTGGGTTGATTATTGTCTAAAGTCATTGATAACTACACAAATTCCTCTATCTCAGATACTATAAAACAAACTGCTCCTTAAATTACTCTTCTATATCCTCCTAATTTACTATTCCCAAAAATGTTGTGAACTTCAATGTCTCTACTATTTGAAAATTTATATAGTTGTCTGAATTTGGCCGAGAATGGATGATCTACGTGCCACTGATAATCCCAAACACTGAACCATCCATCATTCCCTAGATGATATGCAATGTAGCTGTACATTAGTTGTCCATTCTTGTGCGTATACATCTACACCACTAACAAGGCTAAGGGGCTGGAAGACTTTGGGAGCCATTTGCAAATATGCCTGAAGTATTTCTCTTTCACTATCACAATGCATCTTCACACCCACACCCCTCAAAGGTAAGAACAAGAAGAATCCTCCAAAGCCATTTAGTAAGTGATGCTTTATTGAAGACGGCAATGCTGGACAGCCCTTTCTTCTCTCTTCTTTATTTTGACAAAAATCTTCCTCACTTTACCAAGTGAATACCTTAGTGGTCGGACATGAAAATTTAGAAAAGAAGGAACTGTGGATACCTTCAACTCTCCTTTTCCACCTCTTTAGGGATCTTGAAGTCAAAAATGCAGTATCTGGAGAGTAGTGATTAATGAAATCCATCTGCCTCCTGCAGAGTGTTTTGGACTTCCACTCCCTAAGACATGAGTCCATTATCAAATTGCTACAGAATTTCATTCTAATCTTTCAGTCTCAAGTGGGCCATCCGAAAGGTGCAGTCTCGGATATTTGATGGGGAAAGTGCATCCAAAGAGGGCTGGCCCTGCGTCAATTTCTCCTGTGAAAGTCCCATGCCATACCACTTCTAACATAGCAAAATTGATATTTTGCATGCAAGTGCTCACTCACATGGGGTTGAATGCCATGACTTGTTTAAAGCTGTTTAGTTTGCAAATAGGGTGACACAGATCGAAATCTAACACATTTTTGGTCCTAGCTTAGAAATTCACTCGGTTCTATTGTGCTGTTAGGGTTTATCTTGGTAATGCTTTATCCCGTGGGAGTATATTCAGTTATGATTTATGATAATTTGGCCTGTCTTCTAGTGCATCGTAATGGAGTCTATATGCATGGTTGTTCAGAAGATTCTCCAGTTGTTTTTGATCAATTTCCTACTGTGATTGTAAGTATTTGAAGAAAGTGAATCCTTTTATATCTAGCATAGGAGATATTGCATACTCTATGTTGATGATAGTTGACCTAGACCAGTAGTGGCCATTGTAGTTTTGTATATTAGTTTGATCTTCAGAATTTTGTACATAAATGGGCCAATATAATTTTTAGTTTTGTTAAATTTATTGGACCTTCCAACTCAATAGCTTAAAATGTTAGTGGATTAGGCTTCACTCTTATAAGCACATTTTCTTTTGACCTTAATCAATGTAGATTGTTCCAAGCGGCTCCGCATACGGAGGCTAAATTTAGGCTAGTTACTTAGATAATGGCAAACATGGGTTGCATCAACTAGAAACGTAACCATGCACTCTGATACCATGTTAACTTTGTGGGCCTTTCAACTCAATAGCTTAAGGCATAAATTAGTGGATTTTGGAAATATCTGTAATAGAGGGAAGTAAACAAAGAAAGCCATCATAAGATTGAGTATTTTAGATTCATAAATATGCTTAGTGGGTTTCTCTCTAAAGGAAGGAAAGATGTATCGGCTTTGGGTTTGGGTTTTCTCATAGGTTTCCAAAACAGAGGCTAATGGCTTTGGGGTTCCTTTTTCTTTTTGTCCTAGAGGGAAAATGATATAGATAAGAGTGTTGAAGTGTAGTGGCAGCTATGGTTTTGAAGGTCCCCCTGGTGCATCAGGGCAGGGAAATGGAAAGATGGTAGTGGTTTGTGAGCTCAAAACATGGAAAATGATGGCAGATGTGGTTGCTGGTGGCAGAGGCCGGTGGCTCCAGAGGATGTGGATAATGACAGCTGCACAACAGAAAGGGGTGATGGAACCAGAGGAGAAGTAGATGACAACAGCAACTGACTTTACATCATACTGGCAACTCTGACACCTGTTTTGCTTCTTTTCCCTTTTTTCCTGAGTTTCCATTGCAGTTCAGACTGAGATTGTTCTTCTTCTTCAGTTTTTCTTTTTCTTTTTCTTTTTCTTCTTCTCCTTCTCTTTTTTCTTTTTAAAACCTGCACGGGATTGGCCTGGAGATCATGCTGGATCGTCTGATCTTAGTGCAGGATTGGCTGATCTGGCCCAATCCTAGGCCAATCCACCTGATCTGGCCGATCCTCACTAAGAATTGGGGTTGGGTTGGTTTGGCCCACAACTGATCAGATCAGTTGATCTGATCCTATTCTGCCTTCCTTGGTACTAGACAAATTAATTTCTAAGATATGCCTTCCCTTTCCTCAATCCAACTACTGCTGGGGAGGCACTGAGGAGCAATGGGTCTTGAGAGCAGTTAATGTAACTGCTGAGAATCCAGCTGGAATGGAATTGCAAAAAGATGAGATGAAATATGCCTCACATAAACAATTTTTCTATTGTATTGTATGCATGAACTATATTCAAAAATCAAGGAAACTTCTATGAGTGTTTTCCGAGGATTTTTATAAGTAATACACTAATACTTTACTTTTGACAACTTACAACAATTGAAATAAATGTTTTTTCTGTATATACAGCTCCTACACAAAACAGGCTACAATGTAAAGAATCGGATCGGCCGATCCGATCAAAACAGGTTACAATGTAAAGAATCAGATTGGATCGGCCGATCTGATCGGTTTTAGGTCCAACTGATCTGACACCGACTGCTTGATCCCGATTCTCATAGGGAGTCGGTGGGATTGGGTGGATTAGACAGAGATCGGACTGGACCAGCTGATCCCCATGCAGCATTGGCTGATCTGGTCTGATCCCAAGATCCATGTGACCCAGCCCTCTGGCCCCTCTCTGATTGGCCGATCCGTACTGCAACGGGGGTTAAATACTAAGACTCACCTGCGGCTACCAGTGATGCCACTGCTGCAGATGCGGTCACTGGCTCACCACTCCTGCTGAGGAAGACTCACCTGCGGTTGCCACAGCAGCAGCAGCAGAAGACTCACCTGCAGCTGCCATTGATGCCACTGCTGTTGATGCGGTCACTAGCTCACCGCTCCTGCTGCTGCTGCTGCCGCCACTGCAGCCGTCGCTGCCTCCTCCTCAGAGGGGAGGAGCCACGGCCTCTGTTCTGCCCCACTGCCTGAAATAGGAATAGGTTTTGAGAAGACATAGGGAGGGGGATGAAATTTGTATACAAGCCGTTCCACATTGATATAAAAACATTTCAACATTTTCTTTTTAAAGACAATGGACCTGTTGGATCAGTTGTGGATCGGGGTCGGATTGCCCAATCCGGTTGATCCAGATCATTTTTGGGCTGGGCGATCCTAGCCCAATCCCCAATTTTTCACACCTTGGTTTTCTAAGGGTTTTTACAAGTAGTACACTAATACTTTGACTATTAGAGTTTATTGGATTGGGCTTTCTAACTCAAAACCTTAAGGTGTTGAGTGGAGAGGGCTCCACTATTATAATTAAATTTTATTTTATTTTATTTTCCCATATGGGATTATTTTAACACGCCCCCTCACATGTAGGTCGATTTTAGGCTTTGTCACGTGGACTATCACAAATGTGGGACACGGCTCAAATCATAACTATGGGCTCAGATACCATATTAGAGTTTATTGGATTGGGCCATCTAACTCAAAACCTTAACGTGTTGAGTGGAGAGGGCTCCACTATTGTAAACAAATTTTATTTTATTTTATTTTCCCATATGGGACTATTCTAACATTGACAAATTACGACAATTGAAATAAAGGTTTTTTCTGTATATACACGCCCTACAGAAACAGTGCTACAATGTAAAATCCTAAAAAATTATACAACATATTGAGAAGATATTTTACTTGATCTAAGTGAAATTGTGAAATAATAAAAAAATTGCTTGTACAACCCTTGCACAAAAATAGTGCCACAATGTGAAATCCCGAAGGTGCAAAATCCTAAAAACATATTTGAAAGATATTTTACTTGACTCCCATAATTTCTATTCTAATACCTTTTTATAAATTGTCTCTGAAATCCTAGTGGATCAAAATGTCCACCCAATGTTCATTCTGGGTAGCTAGACAAGTGCTTTGGAAGTGGTAAAAATGTCATGTAGTGCAGTATCAGAAACATTGGAGAAGGATGATGCTCATGTAATTCTTTTGAGGGGAAGGGAGGAGGTGTACTTTGACCTTTTAGAATCTGGAAATTAGCAAGTGTGCCATGGGACTTTAAACAGACCTTCTCTTGTACAAAATGTTCTTCACTAGGTACCCGGCATCATCTTGTAAAGTGTTGACATCTTGCAGGCAACTGGTCAAAACTCAAAAGACTTTGTCAGATCTATGGATCCTTCATTGGACTTAGCCAACTCTAGATTGATAGGACAAGGCTCATGATAGTGATGTTAGTGGGCAAATTTGGTTTACAACAGATATGTCCTTTTCCTTGTCAAACATAAAGAGGATATGAGAACTGCCCTTGTCCAAATGTGGAAATATCAAATGATCCTTACGTTTTTCAAAATTGTGAGGAATCTCTTCTCCGATTTCCATTGTACTACCTCTGTTTATCTCAAATAAAATTGGTGGTATAATATACCTTATTTTGAAAAAAAGTTATATTATTGCGTAACTGGCTACTGGTGCATAGTCATGTACAGGAGGCTGGTGAAAGCAGGGCAGATGTGTCCATAATTTAGTGGCATCTTTCTTTTGAAAGTACATGCTTTTTGCATCTGCTTCATCCAGTTAGCAAGTTGTGGGTTCTTGAACTATGTTTTTCTTTGACTCTCAGATGAAGATATTGACCAACCTTTGATAAGTTGTTCTGGGGATAGAGGAGGTAGCTAATGGAGTACTTGCGGGTCTAACTAGAGGAGTGGTTTTGGTTTCAATGTAAGATGAAATCCCATTTTGATGCCTTGGACAAGAAGAACAGAGATGAACAAACTTCTTTCAAGTGATACCTGCTATGTAAAGGCAGGCATGCATTCAGTTGGTTTTATCCAATACTAGTGTTCTGATATGGTGGAATGTGTTATTTTCTTGTGAATATTTGTGCATTCAGTGTTGTTCAGTTGAGTGTGGCCTTAAATCACCCGTTCTTGTGACCCAGGTGGTTTCTCTTCTTTACATTCATAATGGGGTACTTTGTTCATTCATCTCCCAGTTTATTGGATACTTATGATGGCTTTTGTTCATTTCTCTGAATGTATTTCTTTCTTCTATTTCATGCTATCCTACTCTTGAAAGAGAAGTGAAATATTCTTTTGGTGATAGAGTTTCACATAGAGCACATGAAGTACTGACCTCTTCCTGCTGTTCATCCAATATTTTTTTTCATGAAAAGATGGGAAAGAACAATTTTTTTGTTGCCAAAACAGAGAAATATTCTATATAGAAAAACTATAATGTTTTAATCTATCATGATGCAAACTTTAATTTTCTAACTATTTTTTCATTCCTCTTATTGGATTTTTCCAGGGAGATGGGTCAGTAACGGGAGGCTCAGAAGTGGAAGAGGCAGACCCTGAATCCAAGGATATTGATGGCCCTGATACATCTTCTTTTACTGCATTTCTCATTTCACTATTATCATCTGCAGAATCCAGTGGTCATTCTAATGAGGAAACTGAGGAATCCCATGTTAAAATGGGGGAGTTGGTTTCATCTTCTGGGAACAATGAACGTGCTGGAAGAAAAAGTTTAATTTCAAGAGGAAAACATTCTCTAGGTAAAGTTTTACAAAAAGCATCTCGGATAAGTGGGTATAGAGATAAAAAGGTAGAGCAGAAGGCTGAACATGATTTGATGAATGCTTCAAGTCCTTCTTTGCATGAGTTAATGCCGATGAACATCCTTAAGAACACTGTTTCACGAGTTGATCTCCCAGCAATTTCTGAGCCCTCATTGCTTCTGTCAGAGAATATGCGAAGTGATCTTTATTTTTCACTGCCTGCAATAGTACAAGGGAAAAACTGGGTCCTTCTTTATAGGTACATGCTATTTGCTAGCCATTCTTATTCTCCAAATATTTTTAGGTTTTTAATCCGTCAATATGAGAAAGGGATTAAAGAAGAATCCCGTTTCTGATAATCTTCTGTTTTATTCATGCAGCACTTGGAGACATGGGATATCACTTTCAACATTGTACAGAAGAAGTGTGCTTTGTCCTGGTTTCTGTCTGCTGGTATTCTCTCATAGAGTTCATGTCACTAGTTTACACGGAAAGCCCCATATTGCCATACTATTTCAATGGGCAATTTTATTATCTTAACTTACATACACTAGTGTCATCCAACAATCATTGTACACATTCTTCAGTTGCTTTTACCTTTGGGAAATAAATTAGTGCTACAATCTATTCATGATTTACTAAGTTAGGAAGCAAAATTTATGCTGCAGTCCTCTATCCACTTGCTCTTACTTCAAAAAGAAGAGGGAACAGACAGCCATCCTGATTATGTTCAGGACACCGCTTGTTCAGCCTTGCCAGTGAAGTGGGTTGTTAGTGGCTATATTTACAATGCCGTCCACTCTAAAGTATTAAGCGTCCCTGACTATCAAAGACTATCCAATATCTGTCTGTTAATTCGAGAAAATTTATGACACCAAATTCAGATTCTTCTTGTTCAAAATTCATATATATATCTAAAAACTAGAAAAAAGAAACTCAGAAGATTGATGCCATAACAGGAGCATAAGAAAAACCCTGAGAATTTGCTTTGTACTTGTCATGAAAGCCAAAGAGCTTCTGATATCTTGAAGACTGGGGACTTCTTGACTGTATCCATTTTGATACCAAGCAAGTGAAGAAAGATGGATGCATTTCAGGGGAGATTCATGTATTCAGATGTCCCCCGTTTGTGATTATTCTCTTCTCTTTGTCTTGTCAATTAATCAAGGGAAAAATGTTTGATTTTCTTCAATAATAGTCACTCATCAAAGGGGTGGAGTATTCAATTTAGAAGAGCTCTCCCGTAGATGGAATTGACAGATTATTTGAAGATGTTACAGAATTATTACTGCAACTGGATTGGGTTGATCCACAACTCAATCCGCCCCTGATCTGCAAAAACCAATCCAATCATAATTTATCAGTCAGATTAGTGTTTAGGTTGAAAGATACCACCTATGTCTCTTATGGATAAGGTTATGGCTTGGCCTCAAATTAAATGTGCTTTGATCCATAAGTCATCATGGATCAGATTGAAACTAACTTCTAAACCTGTTACCCGCGAATATCTGCTCTGATCCAACAATTTATTTGTTTATAAATAAATTATAGTTAACACATCTAATGTTATTCTATAAGATAAGAATTACTTCTTTTTATTCTTAGTAACTCTTTTTGAGGCTAAAAGTACCTAGGGATGGTCTTAGGAGAGCACACACCACTTCAGATAAGTGGTGTGTTCCCACTCCAAGGCAATCCTAGGTGAATATATTATTAATAAAAGACAAAATACACTAGCACCGGGGCATACCCCCGAAGATACATCAGAATAAATAGCATCATAGGGTTAGTTGCTAAGAATGATAAAACAGACTAATTGGAGATAAGAATTATGTCAAAAAACATTTTTTTTCTTTTTAGTAACTTAGTTGTCTTGTAAAAGCTTGAACATTCTTCTCCTTTGTAATGTGAATTCCCTCAACTCGCCACTTTTTGTTTTGATTGGGGGTTAGAGTGATGCACACTTTCTTTGTGTGGCATTTTGTATAGGGACGGTTGGGGTCTTTTAACTATACTGGTATACCTCAATTTTCTTTTTATACATCAGTGGTACCACCCACATTCAAAAAAAAAAAAGCTTGAACATTTTTGCTGCCTAAGTTTATTTTAAGTGTGAACGGGTTTTTGAACCTTATATTTTAACTTGTGAACACTTTGGATGTCTATCTGCAGATAGGTTTCTAGTTAAGGAGTTAGTCCTTGTATTTTTATGACATCTCAATGTCTGTATACTATTGGGGTTTTTCTTTTCTCATATAGATAGACTTTAAGTCTCAAAACTTTATCCACTCTGATCTGTGACCAAATCTTTGTGGATGCTAGTAAAAGAGCTCGGGGAAGGCCTAAAATGAGATGATGCGATGTTATTAGGAAGGACATTAGTTTCTTGGGTTTAAATACGAATATTGCACTTGATAGAAATCTTTGGCGGAACAAGATTCATGTAGCCGACCCCAATTAATTGGGATAAGGCTCTGATGATGATGATGATGATGATGATCTGGACAAATGTAGGTTGCATTTGGATTAATGCATCTCCTGATCCAATCTTCATCATCTCTGGATGGTGGACAAGGTATTCACTCTGATCCAATCCAACCCACAAAAGAAGTTTGGTTCGAAATTAAAGGATTGCATGTGGATGAGGCCATCTTCTGATTCACTCCAACCCATTTGCAGCTCTATACAGAACATACATGCTTCCAATTCTTTTTCTATTTTGGATGATTAGAAAATTTTGAGGTGGGAAAACCCGTGGAAATTTCTCCATTAGAACCTTTCTAGAACATTTGACAATGGTGGTGCAGATTTTAGTGGAGCAAGCAGCTTTATTCAACGGTATATTCAACCAAGATTACAATCTTTTCATGTGGAAAGTAGCTCTGGATAAGTCATCCACATGTGACAGAGTGAAGATTGACGGAGACATCAGAAGAACACGAGAGAAGCAAGAGAAACATAGGGAGGTTGACGGCTCCAACATACTGACTGTCATGCCGCCGCCTCTGTTTTATTATTAGGCATTCACTTAATTTTACAGAAACAACCATTATGCCTTTGTTCACAAGAGATTGAATAAAAACTAAAAGTGAAGTCTCTAAAACATGGGGAAAAAACATTAAAACACCTCTCATAGCATCAACTAGTCCTACTCTCTCCTTTCAAACTGAGCGTAGCCATAGATGTCAGTCATGCATACATTGCTTAGGACTGAATACAACTAAGCATTTGACATTCCTTTGAAGATGTCAGCAACCTGGTTTTCTAAATGAACATATGGGACACAAGGTTCCTTCATATAGTCTTTTCTTCAAATGAAGTGTCAATGAATTACAGCATGTTTTGCTCAGTCATGCTGGAGATATCAGTTACTGCTATGTTGTCATAATACAGTCTCATAGGAAGTTCTATCTTCAACTCAATATCTTGGAGCAGAATTTTCAACCATAGCAATTCAGTTATTCATGAGCTGCATCTCTGAACTAAGCTTTGACAGTCGATCTAAGACACTCCATTTTTCTGCTTATCCAAGTGAGGAAAATTCCTCAAATGAAGGTATAGTATCGCATGTTAGGTTTCATGCTATTTCAAGCACTAGTCCAGTTAGCATCTGCCATCTATATACTCTTTCAACAGACCCTTCTAGAAAACAGTAGACCCTTTCTTTGACCATAATTGATGTAGCCCAAGATTGGATTCCCACCCCTTGGATGCGGAATCCTGGGGGCATGCATAAACTGACTTACTAAACTCACTGGATACACAATAATCTAGCCGTGTGAGTGATTATCGACAGAGCAAATCTTGTCCACCAGCTTCTGATACATCTCTCTGGAACCTTTTGGCCGAGGTTCCCCATCTGACTCATTCAAGCCATGACTAGACTTTATAGGTGTGAATGCTGGTTTGCTGCCTGAGTTCCCTGTCTTCGTGAGCAAATCCAACTCATGCATTGACGTTTGTTGGTATCTTTCTTGGATCTTCCAACCTCAACACCAAGGAAATATTCAGGATGTCCAAGGTCTTTTATCTCATGGTCCCTCACCAGATTATCCAACACCTGCATTTTTTCTTAACGATCTTTGAGTGTGATTTCTACCCTATATTTTAACTTGTAAATGGCTATGAATTTAGGAAAAACACATAATCATCTAAAATTTACACAAGGGAAAGGGTAATAAAAAGGCAAACATTCATATATAACTGAAACACATAATAATCATCTCAAATTTATAGACTTTTTAAAAATAATTCACTGGCGAATGTCGATTTGTGTTACGTAGTTTGGTCAGCTTCGGGATGCCAAGTCCTTGTTGGAATATCTGATTGACCTGACTTTATGCTCATTGAGAAACTCTTGAATCTCTACAATATTTTTGTTTATCAATTTTTAGAATGATCATTATATTACTCAAAAACATGGAAAAATATGACCGGGTCAGATTTGATCTACATTTTCAGTTTGTTGCTGTCTAGGCTAGCATCTGTCAACATTAACTGCAGATGTTGATATTAATCCTTGGCATGTCCACTATAAATATCTGCATTTCTTGCAGGCTCTTCTTTTTAGTTCAGTTTTGCTACAAGTATTGACATGTGTCTACATGTCAACATTTTTCCCTTGTTCAATAATTGAGGCTTTTATTCGTCATTTTGAATTACAATTAGATCTGAATCTTCCTTAGAACTTCTACACTTGAGTCTGTTAGCTGGCATAGCTTGGATTTTGTTATCATCAAAATCCACCCACAGGGTCAACAACATTGAAGTATCCACCAATTATGGTGCATCAATATTTCAACTAGATTGCAAAAGATGCTTTGAAATATTAGCGGAAATACGTGTTTACAATCATCCTATACATGTAGTATATGGCTAAATCGCATCTTCACTCTGAATTCTTGTTGCTATTCTTCCACCAGATTCTTGTAAATATAAAGGAGTTAAAACAGGAGATTGGAAGACTATATCCCTTGTAAAATTATATGATATCTGTATGTTTATGTGACTTTAAGGTAGTTATGTTGTGTTTCTGATGTGAATTCTCTAACTGGTTCACCTCCAAAAAGGACAGAATTCTCTACCCGGTTAGATTGGTTGTCTAATACATGCATATCTCTCTTTGCGTGTACATGGATCATCTGTATATAAGATTTCAATAGGGCATCTGTTTTCATGTTTGTGAGGTCAAATAGAGACACGTTCATGCAAAAAAGATCAAATTCATGCACGATATGTATAATCTTCACTATGAGCATGTTGGATGCCATTAATTTGCTAAATCTCCACTTTGGTGTTCATTGACCCACTCTATAGTTGAATTAAAGGATGCCTGCTAAAGTCAGCACATATGTCACAATCTGAATTTGCCACCACACATGGATGTATCTTGTAATGTAGAAAGCCCAACATCCAGGATATGCACATCGCAGATGGTGGAAGGCTACAAAATGATGTCATTACAATGGTCACTTGAGATGATGGGGATCTATGATAGAATTGTTAACTTGTTGGTTTAAAACCAGGATTTAGGGCCGGTTGATTGTAATTATGGAGGGAGACTTTGCAAGTTGATTGGGTCAAGTGTAAAATGATGTCAACAATGATGTTATCTTTGTCAAATGGCACAACCAGTATAGATCCATACGTGCGGCCGTTGACTACCTCACTCCTGCTGTCTATTTTTTCTGTTCCCACCCATAGGGCTCAGTGGAGAATTCAAGAGGAAGAACATGAGCTCACATCTGTAACCATCCCCCGGATTAGGAAAGCATCATTGATTCCCAGATCCTCCTGCAGTTTTCTTTGTCCACATAGGTACTAGTGGTTGCTGGGCATGGATTATTCTATAAGAAAACATATATTGACTTGTTTATTCCCTCATTCCTCTTTCTGATGTCCTCAGACCGTGCCTAAGTTGTAACCTATTACATATATTTGGTATTAGGTTGTTGGAGACCGCATGGGTGCTGTATTTGGTGGTTTAGTTGAGGCACCACTGCATCCAACAAATAAGAGGAAATATCAGGTGCTGCAAAATATTTTTCTTTCCCATTTTGGCATTTCTTGTGTTGCTAAACTTGGTGAGCACATTTACTGTTCATCAAATGTACGACATCATTTTTTTCCATTGCAGGGAACAAACAACACTTTTGTTTTCACAATCCTGTCCAGTCATCCTGTCATATTTCGTCCAACTGGTATTGAAGACCTGCCCCTTTGATTCAATTTTCTGTATCTGCTTGAGGGATTGGAAACGAAAGGCTTCCTACATCTTTATGTAATGTCCAAAGAATTCAACTCTAATGCACAGATATATACAGGTGCTAATCACTATTTCACCTTGTGCTCCACCGACTACTTAGCATTGGGAGGGGGTGGGCACTTTGCACTCTACCTGGATGGTGACCTGTGAGTATTCATTCCTATCAATTTCACGCTTCTTTCCAAGGATGTGTGTCATGGTCTCTTTGCATTTACATAATGAGCAATGCTACGGCGCCGAACTGCCATCCGGTTTGTCACTCTCATCTCAACTGTCCAATCATGAGATCAGACGGCCAAGATGAGGTCGGTCCCAAACTTAAAGTTCGTTGCTCCCATGCTTAGGAGCGACAAACTTCAGTTCAGCTTTCCTGAGATAGTGGCATTCTTCGTGACAGAAAGTGTGGCACTGTATACACTTCATATAATCTTCAAATTGTTCCCGAAGGAGGTCAATTTCCTTCCTAATATTATAATAGATGTTTTCCTTCACTTTTATAGTTTGACCGGATCAAGTTCCACATCAGAAACATTTGGCAACTCCTGCCTTGCACACTCGCAGGACTTCGAAGTAAAGGAAGTTGAGGTACGATTGTCTTTTTTTTTCTTATGATCGAAGCTTAAAAGTATGTAATCTCATTTCTACGTGAGCATGTGGATGATAAAACCTTTGCCATGCAGTTATGGGGCTTTGTGTACGCTTCAAAATATGAGGAAATGACGGCATTGTGTCGGACAGAAGCACCTGGAATCTGCAGATGGTGAATTGTTGAAAACACATGCTTTAATGTATTGACGTCCCAGAAAGATTCCCAACTGATACCACAACGTTTGAAATCTGCTCTACTGACAACGGAGTTGCTGTACATAATTTCTTCTTTCCTTTCTTCAGGATGTACATGTTTCTTGTCCTCTGTAATATAACCCACCGGGTCTTAATAACGAAGTGTTCTTGGCAACCACAGATCCGTTTTGCTTCTGGTATACTTCGTGTTTTCTGAGCCCAATCAGGAAACAGATACATTTTGGCGATCATCGACGTATGGAGCAGCTTTAGACAATAATGAACACTTAACGACCAAAATTACTGCCCGGAGTAAAGCAAACTAGCCTTGTTGAATGTCGAATTTACAAATCGAGGAAGTTCTTGGCGCATACGTTGATTTGTTAGTACCATAAAATTGGGGTACAATATATATTACACATAATAGTAACTTATAACCATTTGTTAGTACCATAAAATTGGAATAACAAGAATATAGCTGCTCATTTTTGCTAGAGGCAGTTAAGAGAGAGAGAGAGAGAGAGAGAGAGAGAGACTATTTTGAAAAAAAGTAAAGAGTTTGAATTTTTATCTCTATTTTAATAAAAGCCATGATTAACTTTACACTTTTTCATCACATGGAATAAAATTGTGATTAAACGTGCATTATCCATCACAGTTATGTCCAAATTGTGATTAAGTTAATTGTGATTTTAATCAGAACTGCGATTAAACATTCACTTTGTATCACAGTTTGTTAAAATCATGATAAAAAATCATCACGGTTTTAATGAAAATCGTGATTAAACATTTCCTATCTATCACGGTTTTTCACCGAGATGAAAAGCCATCGCATTTTAAAAGAAAATCACGATTAAAAGTTTGTATGTAGAAATTTGATAAATTAAAATGACAAATAATTTTTTCAATGAATTATATAATTAAAATCTCCATGAAATAATTAAATTATATTTTTACTATATGAAATAAACTAGATAAATACATTTACTTGAATTTACTTAAGGTAAATAGAAATTAAATACTCTAACCCTTAGAAAAATCATAGAAGCCCAATAAAAGTTAATATAATGGATTATGATTACAATTGGCCCATTGGATAATCCATAATGGACTGAATTAATGGTTAAAGGATTCAATAAATGTTAAATTAACCTTAAATTTGTAACATGTGCTTAATATGGTATTTAAGGGATTAAAATAACTCCATTTCTAGAAGATTGACTCAAGAATCAACCCTTACCTACCAGCCACCTTAGACCAGCCATTTTTACACTGGTTTCACACCAAATTAAGGCTAGATTAAGAGGAGAAGTTGGAATTTTCTTCTAATTCGGAGTTAATGGGTTTGGTAAAATTAGGTAAGAAATCTTGACAAGTTTGGATAAATTTTGACTATAAATAGGACCCTATTCGGCTCTCAAATCATCCTTGGTGGCCTAGACTATGCTGCTGTGGAGATTGGAGTGGATTTGAAGGGAAGATTCGGAGATCAAAGGGTTTTCTTATTATTGGGGCTATTTTTCTATATCTTCCTTAGATCTGCTCAAAGGTAGGTGTCTCTCAGGCCAAATTAGACTCTGTACAGCGTGTTCTTACCACGGCACGGCACGGCACGGCACAAATAAATAAATAAATATATTAATAATTTTGTATCCACACACAACTCGAGCCCACATCTTATGTCCCTTGGGTCCTGACCCAAGGGTGAACTCTCCAACATATAAAGTCAAGGAAGTTTTTCTAACTTTCAATGTGGGACTAAAATTTAGTCACTATACAATAGGAATTATAGCATTTAGAATCCACATTAATTATAAGCATTCAGTCACTAAAAATAAGGAAAAGTAATATTAGTATGTTTGAATTTTTACAGCATGTTAAAAATTATTTTTGTAGAATAAAAATTACTTTTAACATGTAAAAATCTATTTTTACCATATTATTAGTAAACTAATACATGAAAAATATTTCTAACTTGTTAAAATTTACTTCCAGTATGATAAAATTATTTTATCCATACTGAGATATGAAAACTATTTTTTCAGCATGTTAAATCCATTTAAAACTATTTTGTTTACATGCTAAACCTAATTTCCTATTAAATAATTAGTAAATTGATGCATGAATATTACTTTCAGCATGTTAAAATTACTTCCAGCATGATAAAATTATTTTCAGCATGGTATAATTATTTTTAACATATTAGAACTATTGTCAGCATACTAAAGCTATTTAAAAACTATTTTTCAGCAGGATAAATCTATTTTTCCATCAAATAATTAATAAATAAATGTAAAAAAAATTATTTCAGGATGATAAAATTTATTTTGTTATCAGAGAATTTCTGTAATCAGCATGATAAACTTTTTTTTATCATCTCATCAGTAAGTTAATGTATGAGAATTATTTTAGCATGTTAAGTATTAATTTTAACATGTTAAATATTAATTTTCAGCATGATAAAATTACTCTCAGTATGATAAAATTATTTATAGCATGTTAAAATTACTTTAACATGTTAGAATTATTTCCAGCATGATGAAACTATTTTTAACATAATAAATCTATTTTCTTAAGCATGAAAATCTATATTTATCATAATATCAGTAAATAAATATATGAAAATTACCTACAGCATGTAAAAATCTGTTTTATCATTTTATCAGTAAATTGGTGTATAAAAATTATTTTTTAGCATGTTAAATTACTTTCTGCATGATAAATATATTATTCTATCTTATTATCATTTATCTTATTTTATTATCATTAAAAATATCAATAATATGTGAAATCACGATTTTAATTCAAAAGTATATACATTAATGGGGCCCGGTCTGATCCTGGGAGGAGCGTCCGAAAGTACTTGTACCCATGGGAGTTGATTGACCACGGTGTGACATTGCACCGAAGTGCGACTTGTTAGATTTTTACGGCATTCCACTATTCGTACTTGTTACTTGTTTACATGATTATTTAAAAATTACATGAATTACTTGACTTTGGTGAAATGGCCAATTACATGAAATTCTTTACTTGTTCAAAGTTATTACTTAAAAAATTCTCTTGATATCTTGTTATCTCAATTACTTGAAAATTCCACTCATGTTATACACTTTTCGATGCAACTTGGAAAGATTACTTAAATTGTTAAACACTTAAAGATTACCTAATTTTTAGAGATATACAATCCTACTGAGCTTTTTGCTCACCCTACGTTTTGGTTAAATTGTTGCAGGAAATGACATTGAACAAGGGAATGGACAAGAGTGAAAGAGTGATTTTCTTTTCCCTAAGATTTATGTAGATCATTAGTGTTTTACAAGAATCATGTACTTTGGGTTTGGAAGTTTGTAATTTACCTTATGGCTTATGGATTAACAATGTAAACTTCTATTTTGATGGAATAAAAGTATCATTTTCTCATCAATCTTTGTCTTAGAATTAAATTTGTACATGCTCTGATCGACATGCTTGATATCGACTCGCTCATGCCCTCGATATTCCGCGTCGGGGCGTGACAATATTTATGGTATCAGAGCCTAGGTTACATAAAACTTAGGATTCTTAAACTTAGGTTAGATTTTAGATCAATATCTAGAAATTGGATAGGTCTTAAAACCTTCCCGGTAAGATTGGGCAGAAACACAGGTTAAGTTAAAAAAAGAATTATCAGGAAATAAATACCAAAATAAAAGCAATAAATCTTAGAATTATGGTTTCAGACTAATTCTCGTAAATGGCCACCGAGAGAGCTCAATGGCGCGAGATGCAGCGCACCGTTCAAGGTTTAACTCAAGCCCTCTAATAGGTTGCTCAGGGAGGGGCAAACCGAGGAGCTGGTGATTTGCATAGAAATTTCCGAAGTATGAACCCTCCCAAGTTTGCTGGATCTACGGATCCGAATGAAGCCGAACGCTGGATTAAGGAGATCGAGAGGATATTCCGAGTTATGTAATGTCCTGACGAGGAAAAGGTCATACTCGCTACTTTCCAACTGGAAAGAGATGCCCGTGCCTGGTGAGAATCGGTCGAAGCTACTTTACCGCACGACCAAATTCTATGGGAAGAGTTTGTGGAACACTTCAATAGTAAATATTTTTTCAACCGAGTGCAAGAAAGGAAGGCTGCCGAATTTGCCGCTTTGAAGCAAAGGGGTTTATCGGTAGTCGAATATGAAGCTCAATTCTCAAGATTATCTCGGTACGCTCCACGTCTCGTGGGTACCGATAAAATGAAGGCAAGGAGGTTCTTAAATGGCTTAAGGCCTCAATATATTACTCAACTCGTCTCGATGGATATCTAAATTTATTCTGATGCGGTACGGAGAGCACAACTCCTAGAAGATGCAACGGAGTTATCGGATCGCATCTGAGGAAGGGAAGCCAAGAGAGAACAAGTTACTAGGTCCGGAAGTTTCAAACCTTCCTTCGGGAAGAAAAGGCCCAATGACGAGCGTAACTTCAGCAAGGATGAGCGAAATTTCAACAAGGGTGGATGTAACTTTCAAGGGGACAAGAAGCCAAGAACCTTTGACAAGCAAATTGTTCCTTTCTCTACGTCATCAAAGGAATTATGCAAATTCTGCGAGAAACCCGAACACAAAGCCGAGGAATGTTGGAGAAAGCTCGACGCATGTCTTCGATGCGGGAGTCGGGAGCATAGGATCTCGAATTGTCCTCTTCTCAACGAGCAAGCTCCACCACCGGTAAAGCTTCCTATTATTGTCAAAAATCAAGGAAGACTTCAAGCTCTTATGGATGCGGAACCTACCGAGGAAGGAGGCGTCGTGGAAGGTACTCTTTCTGTGTACTCAAGGCATGCCTCTGTCTTATTTGACACTGGAGCTACGCATTCATTTATATCTAGAAGATTTGTTGGTCTTTTACCTATGAAACATGTTCCATTAGATTCTACACTCACTATTACTACCCCTATTGGAACGGGAGCGGAGATTAAACATTTCTATCATGCTAGTGAAGTTCTAATTAGCGGTTATAACTTACCCGCTGATTTGGTATGCATGGAGATGGACGGATATGATGTTATATTGGGTACCGATTGGCTATCTACACATGGTGCTAGTGTCAACTGCAAGTTAGGTATGGTAACTTTTATGGGTTACCCCAACCTCTTATTTTCTGGTATCAGGCATTCTAGACACATATCTCTGATTTCGGCCCTCAAAGTCGAGAAATTATTAGGGAAAGGTTGTGCCGATTTCTTAGTTTCTATCACTATGACCGAGCACACGGAACCCGTTCTAAAGGACATTCCTATCATTCGAGATTATTCTGATATATTTCCAAACGAGTTACCTGGTATTCCTCCAGAGAGAGAAGTTGTCTTCTCTATTGATTTAATTCCGGGAGCTGCACCAGTTTCTAAAGCTCCATATCGGATGTCTGCCGTTGAAATGAAGGAGTTAAAGGAACAACTATTGGAGTTATTGGAAAAGGGGTTTATCCAACCAAGTACTTCACCTTGGGGAGCCCCAATCCTCTTTATTAAAAAGAAGGATGGTTTGATGAGACTATGTGTTGATTATCGATAATTGAATCAACTCACCATCAAGAATAAATATCCATTGCCGAGGATTGATGAATTAATCGACCAGATTTCTGGAGCTCGATATTTATCAAAGATCGATCTTCGATCTGGTTATCATCAATTAAAGATCAAGGAAGGGGATATTCACAAGACTGCATTTTGGAGTAGGTATGGGCATTACGAGTTCACTATTATGCCTTTTGGCCTAACAAACACGCCTACCGCATTTATGCAATTAATGAACAGCGTATTCAGGCCATACCTCGATCAATTTGTGGTTGTCTTCATTGACGACATTTTGATCTACTCCAAGTCAAAGGAAGAATATGAAGAACATCTCAAGAAGACCCTTCAATTATTAAGAGATCACAAGCTTTATGCCAAATTAAGCAAGTGTGATTTCTGGTTGGAGGAAGTTTCTTTTCTCGGTCACATAATTTCCTGAAACGGTATCGCTGTCGATCCTTCAAAGGTCGAGGTCGTAAAGAACTGGAAAAGACCTACTAGTGTGACGAAAATCCGAAGTTTCTTGGGATTGGCTGGATATTATCGAAGATTTATCAAGGACTTCTCCAAGATTACGGTATCTTTGACAAGATTGACAAGAAAGGAGAATCTTTTTATATGGTCCGGGGAATGCGAGAAGAGCTTTCACACTTTAAAGGATTGTCTGACGACTGCCCATATTCTCATATTACCTACGGAAGGAGAAGGATTCGAAGTGTATGTTGATGCATCCGGAATTGGCCTAGGTTACGTATTAATACAACATGGTAAGGTTATAGCCTATTCTTCAAGGCAATTAAAGAAACACGAGGAAAATTATCCCGTGCATGACCTAGAGCTGGCAACTGTGGTCTTTGTTTTGAAGATCTGGCGACATTATCTCTATGGCAAAGCCTTTATTGTGTATTCCGATCACAAGAGTCTCAAATATTTATTCTCTCTAGAGGAGCTCAACATGAGACAAAGACGGTGGTTGGAATACTTAAAGGATTTCGATTTCTCTATACAATACCACCCTGGGAAAGGCAATGCTGTAGCTGATGCTCTTAGCCGGAAGCCAATGGCCTTATTATCAAGTTTGATGGTTAAGGAATGGCATCTACTTGAAGAAATGGTAAATTTAAACCTCAATGTGGAGGAGAAGAAAGACGGAGTGTTTATTGCAAATATTCGACTCCAACCCGAGTTACTCTCGGAAATCAAGGAACGGCAAGATGATGATCCGATGATCGATGAAATTAAAGAGAAACTAGATCAACGACCGGATTTCCTCCTGGCTGATGATGGAAGGTTATTATTCAAAGGAAGAACTTGCATACCCGATTTTTCTACCATCAAGGGTAAAATCTTGGAGGAAGCACATCGGTCAAGGTATACTATTCACCTCGGTGCTACAAAAATGTAGTAAGATCTCAAGAGAACTTTATGGTGGCCTAACATGAAAAGAGAGGTAGCCGAGTTCGTAAGTCGATGCTTGGTGTGTCAACAAGTTAAAGCCGAGCACCTCAAACCGGCTGGTAAACTCAAGCCTCTCGAAATACCGGAATGGAAATGGGATAGTATCGGTATTGACTTCATAGTTGAATTGCCGAAGACCCGAAGTGGTTTTGATGCTATATGGGTAATTGTGGACTGGTTAACAAAGTCCGCTCACTTTTTACCTATCAAGACTAAATGGACCGTGGATGTTCTAGCCACCTTATATATCAAAGAGATCGTAAGGCTGCATGGTATTCCAAGTTCTATTATTTCAGATCGAGATCCGAGATTCACCTCTCACTTCTGGAAAGGTTTGCAATCATCTATGGGTACTAGGCTAATATTTAGCACTGCTTTTCACCCTCAGATTGATGGATAAACTAAGAGGACGAATCAGATTATTGAAGATATGTTGAGAGCATGCATGATAGACTTCGGCGGAAGTTGGCATGAACATTTATCATTGACTGAGTTCGCTTATAACAATAGCTATCAGTCAAGTATACAAATAGCACCATTCGAAGCTCTTTATAGCCGAAGCTATAGATCGCCTCTATGCTGGAGCGAGGTTGGAGAGAAGGGATTGCTTGGTCTCGACATTGTCCAAGATACAACTGATAAAATCCAGTTGATTCAAGAAAGATTGAAGGTAGCTCAATCACGGCAAAAGAGTTATGCCGACAATCGGAGGAGAGACCTCGAGTTCCAAGTGGGGGAGCACGTCTTCTTAAAGATCTCACCCACTCGTGGAATTAAAAGATTTGACATCAAAGGAAAGTTGAGTCCAAGATTTATCGACCCTTTCGAGATTCTGGAGAGAATCGGTGAGGTGGCGTACAAGCTGGCTTTACCTCCTCAACTGGCTGGTGTACATGATGTCTTCCATGTATCAATGCTGAGGAAGTACGTGTACGATCCTTCGCATGTGATACAGTTTGAAGATTTGAAGCTACAAAAGGACTTATCATATGAAGAAAGACCGATCAAGATACTAGATCGAAAATTACACCAACTGAGGAATCGGGCCATTCCGATGGTAAAAGTTCAATGGAGCAAGCGTGGATTCGAGGAAGCCACCTGGGAATTGGAAGAGTCCATCAAGAAGAAGTATTTAGACTTAATCTCAGGTTAGAAATTCGACTTCTCTATTCGAATTTTTGAATTTTAGTTATATAATGTGAATTTGGAGGACCAAATTCTTTTAAGTGGGAGAGGATGTAGAAACCCGATAAATTAAAATGACAAATATTTTTTTTCAATGAATTATATAATTAAAATCTTCATGAAAAAATTAAATTATATTTTTACTATATGAAATAAACTAGATAAATACATTTACTTGAATTTACTTAAGGTAAATAGAAATTAAATACTCTAACTCTTAGAAAAATCATAGTAAGCCCAATAAAAGTCTATATAATGGATTATGATTATAATTGACCCATTGGATAATCCATAATAGGCTGACTTAATGGTTAAAGGATTTAATAAATGTTAAATTAACCTTAAATTCGTAACATGTGTTTAATATGACATTTAAGGGATTAAAATAACTCCATTTCTAGAAGATTGACTCAAGAATCAACCCTTACCTATTAGCCACCTTAGACCAGCCGTTTTTACATTGGTTTCACACCAAATTAAGGCTAGATTAAGAGGAGAAGTTAGAATTTTCTTCTAATTCAGATTTAATAGGTTTGGTAAAATTAGGTAAGGAATCTTGACAAATTTGGATAAATTTTAGATATAAATAGGACCTTATTCGACCCTCAAATCATCCTTGGTGGCCTAGGCTATGCTGCTGCGGAGATTGGAGGGGATTTGAAGGGAAGATTCAGAGATCAAAGAGTTTTCTTATTATTGGGGTTATTTTTCTACATCTTCCTTAGATCTGCTCAAAGTAGGTATCTCGTAGGCCAAATCTTAATTAAAGTATGCCACCTTGTTCGTTTTTCTGTGCTCTTTCCATTGATACTCGTTTCCCTAAATTTCATTAAGAAATAAATGAGTAATGGTCATTTTAGTGAAGGGGTATCCCCCATTTTTTTCAAAAATCGGACTCTGTTAAGAACGCGCCACAGCCCAGGGCCGAGTTCATGAACGCGCCTCCCCGATACAACGCGTTCTTACCAAGTCAAAAGCTCACCTTTTTAATTTTAAAAAATATATATATACAATTTATCAGAATGCGCTCGTCTAAGCGAGCGCGATCTGAAGAACGTGCCAATTGCCTGTAGCACGTTGTTGAGAATGCCCTGCCACGTCCTCATCTCATCTCATCTCGGCTCGGCACAAATAAATAAATATATTAATCAGAATGCGCTCATCTAAGCGAGCGCGATCTGAAGAACACGCCAATTGCTTGTAGCGCGTTCTTGAGAACGCCCTGCCACGTCCTCATCTCATCTCATCTCGGCACGGCACGGCACGGCATGGCACAAATAAATAAATATATTAATAGTTGATCCAAGGGTGAACTCTCTAACATATAAAGCCAAGAAAATTTTTCTCACTTCTAATGTTGGACTAAAGTTTAGTCACTATACAATAGGAATTATAGCATTTAGAATCCACATTAATTGTAAACATTCAGTCACCAAAAATAAGGAAAAGTAATATTAGCATGTTTGAATTTTTACAGCATGTTAAAAATTATTTTTAGCATGTAAAAATATATTTTTACCATATTATTAGTAAACTAATATATGAAAAATATTTTCAACATGTTAAAACTTACTTCCAGCATGATAAAATTATTTTATCCATACTAAGATATGAAAACTATTTTTTCAGCATGTTAAATCTATTTAAAACTATTTTTTTTGCATGCTAAACCTAATTTTCTATTAAATAATTAATAAATTGATGCATGAAAATTACTTTCAGCATGTTAAAATTACTTCCAGCATGATAAAATTATTTCCAGCATGGTAGATTTATTTTTAGCATGTTATAACTATTGTCAGCATACTAAAGCTATTTAAAAATTATTTTTCAGCATGATAAATCTATTTTCCCATCAAATAATTAGTAAATAAATGTAAAAAAAATTATTTCAACATGATAAAATTTATTTTGTTATCAGAGAATTTCTGTAATCAGCATGATAAACTTCTTTTTATCATCTCATCAGTAAGTTAATGTATGAGAATTATTTTAACATGTTAAGTATTAATTTTAGCATGTTAAATATTAATTTCCAGCATGATAAAAGTACTCTAAATATGATAAAATTATTTTTAGCATGTTAAAAGTACTTTAATATGTTAGAATTATTTCAAGCATGATGAAATTATTTTTAGCATAATAAATCTATTTTCTTAAGCATGAAAATCTATATTTATCATAATATCAGTAAATAAATATATAAAAATTACCTACAGCATGTAAAAACCTATTTTATCATGTTATCAGTAAATTGGTGTATAAAAATTAATTTTTAGCATGTTAAATTATTTTCTGCATGATAAATCTATTATTCTATCTTATTATCATTTATCCTATCTTATATCATTAAAAATATCAATAATATGTGAAATCACGATTTTAATTCAAAAGTATATACATCTTATCTAAAACTTAATATTTCTGAATTTTAACCGAATTAAGAATGAATTCTCAAATGATTTCGTGAACATGGTGCTTACGTACACCACGTTCATAACAGAATTCCGATTGACTATGAAATCCACGTTTTGGCTAAACTAAAATACCTCTAGGATATAAAAAAAACTTCCTGAAAATATACCTAAACACTTGTTAAATCAATTGAACACAAGATTAAATAATGGAATTAAAATAGTTCCATTAGTTCTATTTACTTGAATTTTCTTCCTAGTTACCGTTCGTTCTTGAATTCCACGACTTAATGTCGTTAAACATGATGCCTTAAAATTATTATTCACTTCTCTTGTAACTTCTGAGATTTTTGTCAGATCTGTACTTTTTACAAATGAGCTTATTCTTGAAATTCATTGGCCATAGTGTAAAGTGGATGTCTAAACGTACTTGGGATCTTATGATCCACCGACCCAATGCCTGGAATTAATGGGACCCAGTCTGATCTTGGGAGGAGCGCCTGAAAGTACTTGTGTCTATGGGAGTTGATTGACCACGGTGTGACATTGCACCGAAGTACATGACTTATTAGATTTTTACGGCATTCCACTATTCGTACTTGTTACTTGTTTACATGATTATTTGAAAATTACTTGACTTGTGTGAAATGGCCAATTGTATGAAATTCTTTACTTGTTCAAAGTTATTACTTAAAAATTTCTCTTGATATCTTGTTATCTCAATTACTTGAAAATTCCACTCATGTTATACACTTTTCGATGTAACTTGGAAAGATTACTTAAATTGTTAAACACTTAAATATTGCCTAATTTTTAGAGATATAAAATCCTACTGAGCTTTTTTCTCACCCTACGTTTTGGTTAAATTGTTATAGAAAATGACATTGAACAAGGGAATAGACAAGAGTAAAAGAGTGATTTTCTTTTTCCTAAGATTTATGTAGATCATCAGTGTTTTACAAGAATCATGTACTTTGGGTTTGGAAGTTTATAATTTACCTTTATGACTTATGAATTAGTAATGTAAACTTCTATTTTGATGGAATAAAAGTATCATTTTCTCATCAATCTTTATCTTAGAATTAAATTTGTACATGCTCTGATCGACACGTTTGATTACGATTCACTCACGCCTTCGATATTCCGCGTCAGGACGTGACATTTTATCGTTCACGATTAGTTTTAACTAAATCCGTGATGGAAAGTTAGTTTACTTGCTCAACATCATCATGCTTGCAGGTTAGCTAAAGCCCGTACAATATGGCAATCGTCCTGTACTTGAGTAGGTAAAAATAACTAAATAATATCACGGTTACCTATTCATTCGTTACACATACGTTCACAGCCTATTCGTTCCACTAATGTCACATGCACTTACTTAAAGGCATTCAAACCACATTCGCATTAAACCATAATGTCCATTCAACTCAACTAACATTCTATATAACCATGCATACCATCCGATTCTATTATTGCAAATTCACAAAGTACATGCATCTACATAAACCTCATGGCTTACATAATACAAAAAAAGCATGTATTTGACAAACCTTCTAATTAAACAATATTATTACAAGCATCTAATGCGAAGTGAGTACATCACTCAAGGCCAAAAAATTCAATATTTCTTAACACCGACCGGACATCCCCAAACTATACACCTCTTGATTTTGTCATCAAGCATCAATAGTACTTGATGACAAGACCCATGTGCAATCCATTGAATGGTACGTGTATGACATATTATTGGGGACATTTAAACTATCCACAACCTGTGTATTAAGGAAAACGATAATTTAGTGAGGTATTAAGGATATACACAACGTACCATAGATTTAGTTAAATCTCATACCTTCTTACGTAACCAAAAGATGAATGTGTGATAGTATCCGCCGTGCAACCATTTCTGTTTTTTTGCTTGATGAGAGGATTTTGTTGCTTCAACAATATTGCCATGTGCTCACTAATAATATAACAATCAACATTACATGGTTAGTTATCACGTTGAGCATTGTACGACTTGTTATCTTGCAAATATAAAGTGTCAGAAGGCATGTACTCGACGTAAGGTTGAATCTCATCGCTGTTTTGCACAACATAATGATTCACTTGATGCCATTCTTGTTGTGAAATTGTAGCCACTCAAGCACCTAGAGCAAGCTGGCCAATTACATCATCACTACAAGTTGTCATGCATCTTCTTCACTCGCGTGATTCTAATCGCATCAACATCTTCTAAGTACTCGATGCAGAATTTAACAACTTCCTTTGTAATGTAACGTTTAGCGATGCAACCTTCTAAGTATTTGGATCTCAGTTACTCAGCCTCGGGAGATTTGCTAATATTATTGAATCTTGATCTTCTGGCCATTGAGTTTATATCTCCTTATTCTTCCAAGTAGAGTGGAATCTCTAAATTGAGTTGCATCTGTCAGTACCCATTTCTTTTTGTAGGTTGTAAGTCTCTATCTTCCAGTGATCGTATAGCCTACAACTTTGCTAAATAAATCTCTATCATACAGTCCTTTGAATACAATGTGAGATAAAGTGGGGCATTTTAATTTCGAAGAGACATAAAATATATTTTTATACAATGCTTGCATACCACATAGTAATATAATTATATATTGTGTCTTTGTATTATGTGTATCTATAACGGATACCGAGCATTAAATATAGACGTGAGATATACATACAAGAGTATCCCAATGGATACAAAGCAATAAATGTAGACATTGGGCAGGTCAAAAAGTCAATACTACTTTTTAGATGAGACCACAGTCTGCAGGACATGTATCTATTCATATATCTAAAGGCTTATTTGAAAATAATTTATTTAAAGTGTGTTACCATAAGCCTTAAGGTATTCTCACGCGCTTACTTCCTAGGCAATTGAAAACTTTTAATTATTTTCTAATCAAGTAAGGACACGTGTCTCAGCTCTGTCGAGATTAATAAAGAGAGGTGTAAGAGACCGTTTGTCCTTTTACTGGGATATGTGCAATTCCGCCTATGTCTTTGTTTAGATTGGTAAAACGCTTTGCATTGTATAGATAGGTTGGCCATTTTTGTCGTTTCCTTAGGATAGGCATAAAACGGCCTAAGTTGATCGAGATGCGACTATCTCAGTTATAATCTCTTTCACCTATTTTCTTTATGGCACTGAAGTAGCAAAAGTTGTGCCTACTTTCCGCCTATATCTTTCATATCCTGAAGATAGTAGGACTTCTGACTATCTTAGTTGAAAGCGATTTCCACCTATCTCCTTTTAGTTCTCTTAAGACATCAACTTACCGACTACCTTAGTTATGAGAGATTTTCATCTATTTTTTAAGATAGCAGGGATTTCACCTATGTCCGTTTTAGAAGGTATTCCACCTATTTTAGTTATGGGGACATTTTTGTCATTTTCTTCTAAGGTGAAGTATTCATATTTTATTTTTTGGTTCTCTTGGTGTTTAGCACCTAAATGAAATCTTTTAAATGAAGGCAAGTCCTTTTTACCTTCTTGCTTGATAAGGCAATTTGCCTTGCCTTTTTCTGGTACCTCTTCCATTTACCATTATATTATAAGTGTGTAAAGGTATACTTGATTTGCCTTGCTTAGAATACTTTCACTCTTTTGTTGAGGCAAATCTATATATATCGTTCTTATGAGTGCATTACTTCTTAGGTCAATGTTCTGCTATTTATCTTTTAATAATAGAGCGGATGTTGAGGGTGAAACACTCGTCTTGTTGGACTCTCAGTCTAAGAAATCCTTTTTGACATATGGAAGTTCTCATGCCAAAGATTCTGTGTAGTCTAAAGAGTCCTTGAAGAGTTTTTTGGGGGCCAGCTCATTTTATATTTGGGGCGGAAAGGAGTAAACTGACTTTTACTATTACCACCGTAATACCCATCTCGCCTTTGGTGAAAGAACAACCTGATAATTTCTATTTGGTCAAGAAATTCTTCCACCGGCTTCAGTGAAGATAGCGAAGGAATCTCTCTTTCTTCTTTTCACACAATCCTCATTTTCACATAGATTTAGGTGAATTTTGGTATTTGGTTGGGCTTCTTATACTATCCGAGATTCTAGTCATCGAAGTCCCAAAATTTATTTGTAATATTCAACACAAATGGTGAGCACTTACCCTTGATATTGATAAGGCAGGTGCAAAGATGATGTTTTGCAAGTGTTCCACCTTATGCATTTTTTTTTGTCTATTTCTTTGAAGGTGGAATTCAAGATTATGTCTTGTCCTTCCACCTGTTCCTTCTGCCTTTATATTGAAAATTTTATATTTAGACAATTTAGTTATTATCCCAGGTATTAGAGGAGACATGTATCAGTTTTATAATAATTATTATTCTTACGCAAATGCGATTTGGACAGCGAGGGCGGCTCCGGCGAGCTGCTTGACCGCGCCAGTATGATTGGCGAGGGGGGCGCCCCCCCAGCCTCCGGCATCGGAAGGGGCACTGCTGGAGACTGTTCCTTGGTGGCGAATCCAATAGTAAGGAAGACTTATGCGCAAACCCTGTTGCAGAATCACCAGAGAGACAAGTGTACGATTCCGGTGAAGGATCCAGGGTTCACGGATAAGGGGGAACTAGCAGTTTACTTCACCAAAGCCGACATCCAAGCTTCCTTGAAGGATCTTTCATTTGCTATCATAGTGAAATGCTCGTATGGTAGACCGGCTTTTCCAGAGATCAAATCCTGCCTGGCGCAGAGATTGGCTCTGTCCATGGACTTCATTATCAGCAGGTTAAATCAGAGGCATATCCTCATTCGTTTGGGATGTGAAGAAGATTTTCTAAAGCTTTTGATGCAGAAGAATCTCTATATTAAGGGGTATTTGTTTAGATTTTTTAGATGGACTCCAGATTTTGACTATGATGTCGACCCTGCTTCCGCTCCGGTTTGGCTGGGTTTCCCAGCGCTTCCTGCCAATCTTTACCATGAAGATTGTATGAAGTCGATTGCTGGCAACTTCGGGACAATGCTGAGAATTCACGATAAAACTTTGGCGATGACTGACACTGCTGAAGCTTTGGCTTGTGTTGAATTGGATCTTTTTGCTCCGCGTAAAGAAATGATATGGATTGATCTGGATGGAGCAGGTTTCTGGCAGATGGTTAATTATTACAGAGTTCCACAACTTTGTGGTGTATGTCACAAACTTAGTCATCGTGATGCTGAATGTAAAAGGAAATTGAGAAACCCTGGTCAGCCTCAGCCGCATGCTAGGCCAGAACAACTACCAGTTAAGCAGATATTCATGCCTAGGCAATCGTGCACAAGAGATGTTCGATAAGATGTCTCAACGTTGAATAGATTTCAAGTATTACAGGAGATGGCAATGTCTGATTGTAGTGGATTGGAGACATCTAAAAATGGTATAAACTTACCTGAAGAAACATTAATGAATGAGTCTGAAGGTGGTAAAGTATCAGAAGACCTTGATGGGGAGGAACTGGAATTTCAGAATAAAGTTTGTACTTCTCATACTTCCACTTCTCAACAGCAGGTAGAGCTTCCTTCAATTCCAATAGTGGTCAGCCAATTGAAGGATAAAGTTAAGGTAAACGACCAGGGTCAGTCAAATGTAAGCAGCTTCAATATGGTAATATCTGGCAAAGAGGCTATAATAATCGATGATGGAAATAGTTTGGTGGTTCCATCTATGCAATCTGGGGGTATTGACATACTAGCTCCAGATACTGGCGTTATTGAGGTAAATTTGCAAATGGAGGAAAATATTGAGGCCATTAATTTGGCTAAAGTCAAAAAAGCTATATCTTCTTTTAAGATTAACACTAGTGACCTGTCGGTGGCTGATCAATCACAGGTCGAAAATATATTCATGCAGGAGTATACTTTGGTTAATGAACAGGAGTCCTTGATCGATCATGGTGCTGGAATGAAAATAGCAGGTATCAACATAAAACAACCTATGACAAGAGCCAAAGCTAAGAATTTAGCGGGTGGACAACAACCTCTTTCTTTATCTCAATGATTATCCCCACAATGATTTGGAATATCAGAGGTATCGGTAATGCAGAATCTTTGAGAAGCCTTAAACAACATTTAAGGTGCAACAACATACAGATGGCGTGTATTATTGAGCCTAAGACCACTGTGGATAGGCTGGAGCAGATAAAATCAAAACTGATGTTTGATCATGCTTGTGTGAATCAAGAGGATAACTCTAAAATCTGGTTATTTTGGCAGAATTCTATTAATATCTCGGTTGTCCAGTGCAACCCTCAGTTTATTACTGTCCAAGTTAAGATTGGTGGAGGTGCTGAGTACATGGCTTCATTTGTTTATGCTTCCTATAATGTGGCGGTTAGGAGAGAGCTTTTTGCAGATCTAGAGCTGTTCGGAAGGTCGGTTAACCAGCCTTGGTTTGTGGGAGGGGACTTTAATGCCATTTTTTCCCCTGATGAAAAGAAAGGAGGTACAATGGGTTTTGTTAATTCAATGATTGATTTCCAAGGATTTGTAGCTGTGGCCGGGCTTATGGATGCTGGGTATTCTGGCAATCCATTTACCTGGTCTAATAATCAAGCTGGGACTAGAAATGTCAAAGCCAGGTTGGATAGGATTCTTTTCAATGACTGCTGCGTTGAAAAATTTCCTGTGGTTGCTGTTAAACATTTGCTGAGAGAACCATCAGATCACTCACCGTTGCTGCTTTACTGTCCTCAATTCAAAGGTGGGCCTAGCAGATTTGTCTTTCAACATATGTGGTTAGAGGATGATAATTTTATCTCCATGGTGCAAACTACTTGGACTTCTATTCCTACTATTCATCATAATGCCTTTTACAATCTTCAAAACAAACTCAAGGCTCTCAAACCTGTCATTAAACAATGGAACAAAGACAGGTTTGGCAATATTTTTGATAAAAAATGTAGAGCCGAGGAGGAATGCTTATTGGCTGAGTCTATATTTGATGGTGATCCTAATGAAGGCAACAGAGTTGCGCTGCAGGTTGCCCAAGCTGAATTAAGGAGATGCTTGCATCTTGAAGAAATTTTCTAGGGGCAAAAGGCTAGAATTAACTGGATGAAGATGGGAGATCATAATAGCAAGTTTTATCATATGTATGTCACTCAAAGAAGAACTAGGATGGCCATCCACAGAATCAATGGGGAATGGTGTGAGGATGAAGATGTGATTAAGGTCAAGGCTGTTGAATTTTTCCAGCAACAATTTACCTCATCGGAGCATCCTATAAAGCATGCTGTATTAGATCATATCCCCTCTCTGGTCACTGTTGAGGAAAATGAGGCTCTAACCATTGTACCTGATGAAGAAGAAATTAAAAAAGCTGTTCACTGCCTGGGGTCTGATAGTGCCCCAGGTCCTGATGGTTATACTGGTATGTTCTTTATTTCATGTTGGGAATTTATATCAGCTGATGTGATTAGGGCTGTGCAAGGCTTCTTCAGAGGTATGCCTCTACCAAAAGGTACCACTTCTTCATGTATCACTGTGATTCCTAAAGTGGCATCACCTACTTCTTTTGCTGAGATGAGGCCAATTAGCCTTTGCAACTTCACCTATAAAATTATTTCTAGAATCATCAGCAACAGGATGGTGAACATTTTACCTAATATCATATCTGAAAATCAAGGGGCCTTTGTTCAAGGGAGACATATTGTGGACACAATCTCTTTAGCCTCAGAGTTGATGAAGGAGCTAGGGAGGAAGGTAAGGGGTCATAATATTATCCTCAAACTTGACATGGTCAAGGCTTATGACAGATTGGAATGGGATTTTCTGCTTGCTGTAATGAGGAAATTTGGGTTCTCGAACAGATTTTGCTCTCTTATCTCTATGATGCTTTGTAACTGTTGGTTCTCTGTCTTAGTTAATGGTTCACCGACAGGTTATTTTAAATCAACTAGAGGGGTTAGACAGGGAGACCCTCTGGCTCTGGCCCTTTTCATTATTGTAGAAGAGGCTCTCAGTAGGGGTGTTACTAGGTTGTTTCTTGATGGCGAAATTCAACCATTTCATGTACCCCGTGGTTGTCCACATGTATCCCATTTACTTTATGCTGATGATACATTAGTCTTCAGCAATGGCAAGGAAAGGAACCTCAGAAGGCTGTTGGATTTCATCAATGACTATGAGATGTCATCAGGACAGAAGGTGAACAAAGCTAAAAGCAGTTTTATGGTCTCTCAGAAAGTTTTTCACGCTGTCATTAGTAGGATTACTGACTGCACGGGGTTTTCAGCATAAAAATGGTATCCAATCGTATCTTGGCGTTCCTCTTTTTGAAGGCGGGAAGAGAATATCGTACTATAAATATCTGCTGGAGAAAATTTGCAACAGAATAAATAGTTGGCAGTCCAAATACCTTTCTCAGGCAGGCCGGAGATGCCTTATCATTTCTGTATTACAATCCATCCCAATTTATACTGCTAGTGCTTCCTGCATTCCAGCTACTATTATCAGCATGATCAACAAGCTATGTGCTAATTTTTCTGGGCTGGTAAAGATGGAACTAGGCATCATTGGGTGGCATGGTCCAGCATCACCAATCCCTTTGAGGAAGGTGGCCTTGGAATCAAAAGCTTGCGTCATATTCAAATTTCGATGGTCGCTAAGCAAATTTGGACAATTCTCCATGGTTCCTCTCTCTGGTCACAGTATGCCAATTCAAGATATATTAAGGAGCATCTTAGTTCTATTCAGGACCCCTTTCCAAGTGGTGTCCGGAGGGACATATTCAGGCAAGCCAGGAACCTGGTTTTATCCAAAACCCGGTGGATTCCTATGAATGGTAAAAATATTAATGTTTTGAAGGACAATTGGTGTGGTGTAATTTTGGCACCCAACAACTGCCCCATTAATGTTACGCTTGATGAAGCCTTGGCTAATCCTAATCACCAGGTATGGTCCTATATTCCTCCTAATGTGGCTCAATATATGGGTAATCTGCAGTTACAACAGATGCCAGATATTTGTGCTTGGGATGCCAACAATGAAGGTGATTTTACCAGTAAAACTGCATATAACTCAGTGAGATCTCAAGGGAATAAAAGACCTCCATTAAAGAGGATTTGGGGAGAGCATTTCCCTCCTAGGGCCTCCATATTCTGTTGGCGGACATTAAACCGAGCAGTGCTGGTGGATAGTATTATTGTAAAGGTGGGAATATGCTTACCTTCCAAGTGTGTTTGCTGCAATGACAATAACCAAGAGGAGACTTTGAATCACTTGCTTATGGAGAGTCAAATAGCCAGGCCATTGTGGAATTTTTTCAGGTTGCTTTTTGATTCTAGATGCAGATCTAACAGCTCTGTTACGGGTTTTTGTTGGGATATACTTTGTTCAGCTGACTGCAAGTCTCCATTTGGTTTTACTGCCACCCTTGTCATGTTGCTCATTCTTTGGGAGACTTGGAAAGCCCGATGCAGTATTAAATTTGAAGACAAAAGGCTCCCAATCAGAGTTATACAGCAGCAAATCTGTAGGCAGACTGAGTATTCTTTGCAACAAGTGATCTTCAGCAAGGCTCCCTCAGATAGTGAGAGACTCATTTTAGATCAGTATAAATTCACTTTCAGGTCGAATGTGAAACCCCCAAAGTTAATTAAATGGTCATGTCCTAGTCATGGTTATGCTTTGAATGTTGATGGGGCTGCTAAAGGAAACCCTGGGCAGGCAGGTGGAGGTGGTTGCATCAGAGGAAGTCATGGTGAATTTGTCTTTGGATTCTCCCATTATTATGGTGTGGTTACCAATATGGTGGTAGAGGCGAGAGCCTTACTTGATGGGCTGAGAGTCCTGGTTAAATGTGGCCTCCCAATTGCTGTGATATATTCTGACTCCAAAGTTTTAGTTACTTTGTTACAGTCGAACAATAAACCACCTTGGAGGATACGAAAATGGTGGGATGAGATTAGGCATACCATCACTAATAATAACTGGTATCTTCAGCATATATATAGAGAGGGGAACTCTGTTGCTGCTGCTTTGGCATCCCAAGCGTGTTCTACCCGGATTAACAAGGACTATAGAAGTTGGCATGACCTCCCTCGTAGAGTGCGTGGTCTTGCTACTGTAGATGATGCTGGCCTTCCTAGCTGGAGGGGGTAAAATGATGTGCTGATGTGCTGGTATATTTTTGTAATAGATTGGTTTTATATGAAGCTCCAACAGTTACTTGTCTTCGGCAGCGAACGGACTTCACAAAGCTCAGACTTTGAATGCACCAACTTCAGCAGCGAAAGGGCGTGCAGTGCATGGACTTCACAATGTACAGACTTCACAAAGCTCAGACTTAGAATGCACCGACTTCAGCAGCGAAAGGGCGTGCAGTGCATGGACTTCACAAAGCTCAGACTTGAATGCACCGACTTCAGCAGCGAAAGGGCGTGCAGTGCATGGACTTCACAATGTACAGACTTCACAAAGCTCAGACTTAGAATGTATCGACTTCAGCAGCGAAAGGGCGTGCAGTGCATGGACTTCACAATGTACAGACTTCACAAAGCCCAGACATTGAATGCACCGACTTCAGCAGTAATAGGGCGTGCAGTGCATGGACCTCACAATGTACAGACTTCACAAAGCTCAAACTTTGAATGCACCGACTTCAGCAGCGAATGGGCGTGCAATGCATGGACTTCACAATGTACAGACTTCACAAAGCCCAGACATTGAATGCGCCGGTCTCTAGAGGACTGTACAGCTTTCTTTACATTTTATATCTCCTTGTATTTTTAGAGGCTTGGCCTCTTATGATTTTGTTCATATTTGGAAAATCAATAAAATAAAGCATCAAGTGGTGATTTGGTGGAGTGAGAATATTCCCTTCCTCTGGAATGGGGGTGCACTCTCCCTTCTTCCTGCTTGATGACTTGGCTTTATATAAAAAAAAGAGGAGACATGTATTTAGGTTAAACCTGTAACATCAATTATTAGGATAATTAATTATTTACTCTGTCATTAATAAAAATAATGAGCCTTATGGAAAAGACATTTTCCAACATGCATGGAGATGAGCTTTCTAATATTAGAAGAGTATCCTTCTGGTACCTTTAGTTCTAATAAAGTTTGACAAAATCTTTTATTTTCATCTCTAGATAATGTGTAACAGGTTGCAGGCAGGTAAGTTTGTATCTCAACAATTTCTGGTCTCAATTTATGCCTTATACCCATAGTTGTAAGATCTTTGTGAGCATTTATGGTATCTTTTGTTTTCCTTAGAATATTAAGCAATGTGCCGATAATGCTTTCACACATTCTTCTCAATGTGCAGAATGTCCAAGTTGTGTCAAACATACAAATATTTTCAATATTCAAGCTCAAAGAATATCGACTTCTTTTTCCAACATTCCTTTGGTCTAGGGGGAATTGCATCTTTCTTTATGAATGAGATCTTTATCCCATCAACCTTTCTAAAAATTTCTTCTCCACTTAACGGTTGTAGAGGAGACCCATGCTCATGATTGTTATTAAATACCTTCCTCTGACTTCGATACGGATGATAACGTGGAGGAATCTGCGGTGGCCTAGATAAACATTCTTGTTATAGTGTGTCAATCTATCAGAAAATGTCTCTTCAGTGCATATTGGAAAATCACTGATTGTCTATAAGGGCCTGTTTGGATGGGCTGTTGAGGAGATTCCAATGATTGAAATCCCCTGCCCAATCCAAAGCACATCCAAATAGCGCACATGCATCTTGGCTTCCGTGTAAATGAATTTTTCAGAGGAGAGATGATGCAGACACAAGTCTCTCTCCTAACCCAACCCTCGCAGAAGTGGCCCTGGGCGAGCTTCTCTGGTGGGTGGCGGGGATTCTTGCATCATTTGACTATATTACCCTTGCTATGATTTTACACAAACGCTGGATGTCATTATCTCCTGGGCGCCTTTCTCTCCTCCCTGAAGCATACAAAATATATGAAAAAAAATTCTTATTTAATTATATACATATAAAAACATACAAAATATAACTATGTTTATTTTTTATTTTTATTTTATATACATATAACTAGACTGCATGCTCCCCTGTCACCAAGGATGCTCTCATGAGGCCGTGGATGCTCCCCTGAGACTGCATGTGCTACCGAGTTCAAGACAACTTGATGTCAACGATCAGGGAGAGTACATGCAGTCTCCGAGGACCATCCACGGCCTCAGGAGAGCATTTGATGTCTCAGGAGAGCATGCATGACCAGGGGTTCAGGGCAAAGCATATGTCAACTCTTTAGGGGAGCACATGTAGTCTCAGGGGAACATCCACGGCCTCAGGAGAGCATTTGATGTCTCATGAGAGCATGCATGACCAGGGGTTCAGGGCAAAGCATATGTCAACTCTTTAGGGGAGCACATGTAGTCTCAGGGGAACATCCACGGCCTCAGGAGAGCATCCTTAGTGAAAGGGGAGCATGCAGTCAAGGGTTCAAGACAATTTGATGTCAACCCTTTGACGAAGCACATGCAATCTCCGGCAAGCATCCACAACCTCATGGGAGCATTTGATGTCTCAGGGGGGCATGCGTGACCAAGGTTTAGGGCAAAGCATATGTCAACCCTTTAGGGGAACCCATGCAGTCTCAGGGGAGCATCCACGACGTCAAAAGAGCATCCTTGATGCCAGGGGAGCATGCAGTCTGGGTTCAAGGCAATTTGATGTCAACCATTTGGGGGAGCACAGGCAGTCTCCAGGGACCATCCACAGCCCCAGAAAAGCATTTGATGTCTTAGGGGAGGATGCATGACCAAGGTTCAGGGCAAAGTATATGTCAACCATTTTGGTGAACACATGCAGTCTCATGGGAGCTTTCAGGGCCTCAGGAGAGCATCGTTGGTGACAGGGGAGCATGCAGTCCAGGGTTTAAGGCAATTTGATGTCAACCTTTTGGGGGAGCACATGTCATAATTATTATTGATTTGTTGTTATTTATCATTTCAAGGCAATTATTGATTTGTTGTTATTTATGTGTGAATAAAATTATCTTATTATTATTAATTTGTTATTATTTATCATTTTATTTTAGATATATTTGAAGTTTAAAGGTGAAAGTGAAAAAGGGTAGTAGGTAAAGTGATGATGGGCATAACCGACATTTTCAAGGTGTTAACCCTTTCCAGAGACCGTAACGCTTCAAATGCCCGAAGACCGCCCATATGCAATTGGGCGAACCCTGCACAAATACCTTTATTGTCAAACTGGTACGGTTGCAGGGATTTTCAATAATAATTAATCTTGTGCAACCCATCCAAACGGGCCCTAAGAGAATTTCTTTTAATGTAAAAGATTACTATTGATAGACATCATAAACTTCAACGCCCACCTCCCATAGAGTTTTCAGGCCATTAATCAATGGTGCCAAGTAAACATCAATGTCATTTCCAAGTTGTCATCATAGATTTCCACTTTATGCACAACCACGGTGGAAGGTTATATGTAATCATGGTGACCAGCCAAAAACTATGTCTACTACTAAGGGAGCTATGTGGATTAATGAGAGATCTAGTTGAAGGTTTCTTGCTTCTGTCATAAAATCTGGCCACTTGTAGTCTACTAACCTCCACGCTGGGTAGTCTGATGGGTGATGCAATTGACCTTCATTTTCTTTTTGACGTGTACAACATGCCAAGTTCTTTGTCATTTCTGCACATTGAAGCATCCTCTTGATCCTTAGTATAGGAGGAAAATACCGCAATAGTACTATTGCGAGAAACATCCTCTTAATCCTTTTAATCCTTAGTCCTTTAAAGGTCACAATGGCTTGACTTGACGCTCTTTGGACCTTCATAGGGCGCCTTACCGCTCCTAATGTCGCCTTGGCTCTCCTCTTCATGGTGAATAGAGCCCTTAAATCAAAGGAGAGGGAAGAGTAAAGAGGGTGTTGTGTGAAGTGCGATTTTGGCCCTCTATCCCTATTTATAGAGCTCTAGGAGGGGCTAATCTCTGTGGGCCACTTTGGTAACGGGTTAAGTCAGGTTAAGGTGAGTTAACCGGGGTCGGGTGGGTTGTTCCTTGTTTGATATTTTTTTCTTAACTCGGGTTGGATAGAGTTAAAGTAGATTAACTCATTCCTAGAAAATAGGTGGAATGAGTTAATCCACCTGGGTTAGGGTTAGGGGTCGGGTGGGCCACCTCGGGTAAGCCACCCACCCTAACCTAACCCGTTACCAAAGTGGCGTAGGATTTGGATTAGAAATGCCAATTTCAAGTTTGGGTTGGGTTTTGAGGCCTAGAAGTTGAAGTTGGGTTAGAAGAGGTCGATACACTCCTGGTTCAGCTTGGGTTTTGAATAAAAAACTAAGAGTTTGAACACGGCCCTACGATACGCCACATTCTGAATGCGGCATCCGCTTCGACTACGTTCATCGTAGTCTATTTTGAGTGTTTTTCTTAGTTTCATTCAAGTAGTTCATGAATTGGCATGATTTTATGCCTTGTTTTGTGTGGTTTTTTGTTCATGTTTTGGTGGCTTTTTGTTTCTATTATTATTACCTCTTATTTTATGAAAATTCATAAAAAATAAAAATCAAAAAAATTACACCATGCCACTCAGGTAAATCAGGTATGTATCTCTATCCTTCTCCCTCTATTTTACTATATGGTATATACTCTATTATATGATCTTAAGGATCGGCTGGTTCTTAGTGTGTTATGGGATCTAATGTTCCCCTTCAATAAAAATGATGATGATCTTGGTGCATATAGTTAATCGTCGGATAGGCTATTAAGTTGAACAAATTAGGGAACGATAGACTCTATCTTGTGTGCTGTGGTTGCGAGAGAACTCTTGACCCTAGTTCGTTTGGGATAACAATATTATCCTTGAGTATTTTCTATTTTACCCTTTGTTTATAAGAGGGTGAACAAGCTAAGCCTGTAGGTCAGCGGCACTAAAGCTCACATAATAAGGACACCGGGCTAAGGTCATAGGTCGGCCACACTGAAGGTCACATAAGAAGGTGATCGGGCTAAGGTCGTAGGTTCACCACATCAAAGGTCACATAAGAAGGTGACCAGGCTAAGGTCGTAGGTTGGTTGTATCAAAGTTGACATAAGTGAGTGACTGAGCTAAGGCCGTAGGTTGGCCGCACTGAAGGTCACATAGGAAGGTGACTTGGCTAAGGCCGTAGGTTGGCCACATGAAGATGACAAAAGAGGGTGATCGGGCTTAGGCTGTAAGTCAACCGCACTGAAGCTCACATAAGAAGGAGACTCCTGACATAAGAGTGTGACCAGGTTAAGACTGTAGGCTGGCCACACTGAAGATCACATAAGAAGGTGGCCACGCTAAGGCCATAGGTCTGGTCAACTGCATTGAAGGTCACAAGGGCACAATGGTATGTGGCTTAAAGAGCATGTGGATTGCATCATAAACTTTTTTTATATATAAAACCCGGCCAAGGGGTAATTTGGAAAATATACCCCTTAGGAAGGGATGCACGTTAATTACCATCATACGACTAGGAGGTAAATATTATTGAAAAGAGCAAAAGGAAAAGATTAAATGAGATGGACGCTAGGCATACCTAGCTTATCCAACCATGCTGCGCCCTTAATGTTCATGGGAAGCTCATGAAAAGAAGAGAAAAAATTACATTTATTGGTGCATGCTAAGGAGGCTAATAAATCAGCAACAGTATTGGCTTCTCTATAGATGTGATTAATAGAATCCCATTGTGAAAGAATTGCCCAGATTTCTCTAGCATAAGTAAGTATTGCCCATGGACAATGAACCTGTTTATTGATGATCTGCACAAGAACTTTTGAATCACACTCTATCAATGCCTGTTGACTATTAACAGTATGAAGGTATTTGATTCCATCGAGTATAGCTCTGGCTTAAGCAATGATGCCATTGCAAGGACCATAAAAATGAGAGAAGGCAAGAAGAACATTTCCTTTGGAATCTCTAATGATTCCACCCCCACCAGAAATACCTGACAGTTTGTAAGCACCATCAGTGTTCAGTTTAAGTAATGGCCACAGAGGGCATAACCATTTAACTACTTTAACCTGAGGATTTCTTTTACTGTCAGCCTTGATTCCAAAATGTGCTAGGATTTTTCTCATGCTAAAATTGTCCTCTCTTAAGTCAGAAATATCACAAATCTACTTAGCCTGGGCTATACTTTTATGCAACAAACTTTGCTTGGAGATATACTTGCCTTCATATTTTGCCATGTTCCTTACAGACCACAGCTCCCACATACCGTAGCCAATAGCAGCCAAGGAGAAAAGGCCATACATGGATTTTTGTTTGATGTGTGAAACTGAATTAAGAATCCGGGTTCTGGCGGAGTTACCATCAACCGGCAGTCCTGAGGTTTGAATAGAAAACCAAATGAAGGCAGCATATTCACTACTGATGAATAGGTGGTTGGTTGTTTCCTCTTGGGACTGTTTACAGCAGTAGCATATAGAACAAAGATGAATGCCCAGAGCCTGGATATTTGAGTCTGTGGGAAGGTAGTTATTGACAATTTTCCACAATAGCACTGAAATCTTAGTGGGTAGCCATTTGGACCAGAGGTGTGCCCAGGGCAGAGGTGACTGTGTTTGGTTGGTGCTGCATGCATGTTTATAAATTGAGGAAACCACACATTCACCAGAGGAGGACAGGCTCCATACCCCCTTGTCAGCATATTGAGATAAGTTGGTGATCCTGATAGCCTTGGTAATGTCGGCTGGTAAAAAGCTGTCAATTAAATGATTATCTTCAATGGTTGGCTGCATAATACAGTCATTGACTGAGGCCTTTTTGTTGGGAATAACTTCAACAGGTACATAAGAAGCCAAAGGTTGGTTACCTAGCCAGATATCATACCAAAAATTAGTTGAATTTCCATCTCCAATGATAACTCTTTTATGCCGTAGAATGAAATTTCTGGCTTGAACCCAGCATCTTCGGCTATGCCCTTTCATGTTTCTGAACTTAACATCCATAAGATGACAATCTCGGATGTATTTGGCTCTGAAATATTCTGCCTACAGAGATTTTGAGTGTAGAGCTCTCCATAGCATCTTGACCCGGAGTGCAAGTTCCATTTGTCTAAGGGACATAATACCCAGACCACCATAGCTGATTGGCCTACAGATTTCTTGCCAGGACTTCCAATGATGTCTATTGCCTTGAGTGGAGGAACCCCAGAAAAAATTGGCAAAGGAACCTGTCAAGAATCTGATGGGTTCCAGTGTGGAGAGGAGAAGAAGCCAATGTATAGATGGGAATGGAGGTAAGAACATGTTTTATTAAAGTGAGCTTAGCTCCATGAGATAGTAAATTGGCATGCCAGCCCTCTATATGTTTCTGGATGGAAGTGATAAGGCCAGCAAAATGAACCTTCTTACTCCTGCCAAGAACCAAAGGAAACCCCAAGTATTTGTGAGGGAAAGAATGAAGTGAAAATACAGTGATGTCTTCTATGCGTTTAGCAATTACTGTATTAGCTTTATGGTGAATGAAGAAGCCACTTTTCCCCACATTAATAAGTTGTCCAGAGGCTCTTTCATAGAGATTGAGTATCTTGATGAGGCTTCGGACTTATGTAATGGATGCTTTGCTGAAAATGAGGGTGTCATCTGCAAATAATAGATGAGAAATGTTGGGACATCCCCTTGGGCCAGCATACCACCCTACCCGGCTAGAAGTAAAGGCTTCTCTCAAAGATCTACCGAGTGCTTCTTCAGCTATGATGAACAGGGAAGGAGAAATTGGATCACCTTGGCAGATGCCCCTTGAAGATTTGAAAAAACCTGCCGAGTCTCCATTCACTAATACAGAAAACCAATAGTTGTTTAACATGTTTTCGATGATATTGATGAATTGTAAACTGAATCCAAATTTCCTCAAAACAGTAAATAGAAAATCCCATTCAAGCCGATCATAAGCTGTAGCCATGTCCAGCTTAAACATGACATTGCCACCTCTAGTTTTCCTGCCCAACTCATGGACCAATTCTTGAGCTAGAGCTATATTTTCCACAATCTGCCTTCCTTTGACAAAAGCAGACTATTCCAATGAAATGATTCTTGGAAGGATAGAAGCTAGCCTGTTATTGAGAATGGTTGAGATGATTTTATAGAAAAAGTTGCAAAGACTAATTGGCCGATAATCAGATATTTTTGATGCATTATTCTTCTTAGGAATGAGAGCAATTAGTGTGGTTGTCACAGTTCTGGGAAGAGGTTGCCGAGTAATGAAGAATTCTTGAACTGCACTTACCACCAGGCTAGCAATTATGGGCCAAGTCTTCTGTTAAAATACACCCGTGAAGCCATCAAGACCAGGGGCACTATCCGTAGACATCGTAAAAACCAGATCCTGGACTTCTGAATCACTCGAGATAGCACAAAGTTGCTCATTATCTTCCAAGTTAATCATCCTTGGAATACAATTCAGAATGTTGTTGTCAATGTAGTGATCTTGTGATGTAAAAGCTTGTTGAAAGTGAGACACTGCAATATCTTTCATTTCCTCATGGTCTGAAGTAATGTTACCTGCTGAATTTCGTAAGTGAGCAATCAAGCATTTCCTCCTGTTAGACATTGTGGTCATGTGGAAGAATTGTGTGTTCCTATCCCCTTCAAGAAGCCAACGGATCCTTGACTTTTGTCTCCAAAAACATTCCTGCTGAAGGTATCAGTCTGCTAGTGATGATTTGGCCTCATCAAGCTTGATGGAATTAGCTTCTGAGGGATCAGAATCATAACAGAATTTAGCCTTTAGCACTACATCTTCAGCAGACGCAAGATTCAAGTACACATTGCCAAAAACTTGCCTATTCCACAAGCTAAGCATTTTTCTCAAGTGTTTCAGTTTTAAATGAAGTGTAGTAATGGAAGAGGAAGCAAGGGGGCTAGTATGCCAACAAACTTCAACATCAAAAATAAATTTATCATGCAAAGTCCACATTTTCTGAAAACAGAACCTGCTATGAAACCTAGCCAAGAGAGGTGGCTTAATCAAAAGTGGGGCATGGTCTGAAGCTTCTCTCGAAAGGTGTTCAACAGAAATAAGAATACTGTTCATCCACACAGGGTTTATGAGGGCTCTATCCAGCCTAGCCCATATACCTTTACTCCCCAATTGGTTGTTATGCCAAGTGAATTTAGAGCCTAAAAACCCAGCATCCATGAGAACACAGTCTGAAACACAGTCCTTGAACTCAAAAATAGATGCCATATTAGGAAGATTACCCCCCAGTTTTTCTTCAACATCCAGGATACAATTAAAGTCTCCTGCCACAAGCCAAGGAGCAATAATCTGATTGTGCAAAATAATCAAGGAATCCCACAGGGACCTTCTCTCAACAATGGAACACTTTGCATAGACAATAGTAATGTAAAAACTAGTCATTGCAGAGCTGGTTTGTAAGAGTGTAATCTGTTGTTCATCCCTGCTAACAATTGTGAAGTCCAGAGGGTCTTTCCACAGGACCCAGATATGAGCCTACGTGTCATTATTGGCAATAGCATTTTTCATACCCAATTTTCTACAAGTTCTCTCCAAATAACAAGTATTAATTTTGGGCTCTAAAATAGCAACACAATCAACCTTATGAGACTTTAGGAGAAAGTTTACTCGACCTTGTGACCCATCATTCCCAATACCTCTGATATTCCAAACAAGGAAACTCATTGACAAAGGGAAATTTCAGAAATGTTGCCCGCAGATCTCGTCCTCTTCATAGATCTGGTGATGACTCCAGTACGCCCATTGTGCATAACTCTCACATTGTTTAATTCAGCAACAGCAACAATCTCATGGCGGCTAATAATAATATTTTCTTGATGTGTTTGGCCACCAATAGCCATAAGGGTAGTATCTTGTTCAGTCCTGCATTTATCCTGAGCCACCACAGCAAGCTCGGGGACAGGGGCAATCTCCCCCGTATGAGAAGGACTTTGGAATGAAGGAAGCTCCACTTGTGGAATTACCATAGGATCCCTCAAACACAATAATGGAATTTCGGAAGAGTGAGAGATAGGCATCAAAGGCTGAGACACAGGGATCAACTGAGGCTCTGCTATTATTTGAGAGGTTGCCTGAGTCATATCAATTCCTACTAAAGAAGGATTTAGAGTGCCATGGCCTCTTACCTTATCCGAGGGTTGCTCTGAGTTTTTCTCTGGGTGAAACTCAATGGAAGTGTCCAAATCTGAACTGTTTGATGAAATGTGGGGGTCAGGAATAGACAGGGGAACAGCCGCATCATTCATCTTCTCTTCCACCATGTCCTTTTTATAGGTAACTGGTTGCCAGATAGCCTTGGTCTTTTTATCTAATCCAGTATGCGCATGGGTAGACGGTTCCTCAAGCACTTTACCATTTTGAGACGGGATTAGAGTTCCTTTACAGGAGTCCACATTATGACCAATCCGGGAGCAATGAGAGCAATAAGCTGGGAGGTCGGGGTAGTAAATCTCTAGCCAAGCTCCACCCCCCGAGAAACCAATCCACACCCTAGAAGGGTGTGGTTTAGATATGTCCAGCTCAATACAGACACGGGCAGCACTGGTGTGGGATAGATTCAGCGTCGAAGGATCAATCTTTAATACTCGGCCAATATTGCCAGCAATAGAACGAAGCATCGGCTCGAGAAAGAAATTAACCGGAAGGCCAGGGAAAGCAATCCATACTGGTAGTATGGTTGAATCAGCAGTAGGGGAGAAATCCATTGTCCATTTGAAAGATCTGAAAATTCGGCCATGAACATACAGAGATTCTCGTAGCAGCAAGTGAAGATAATCATCATAATTCTTGAACCTCAATAGCAGATGCCGATTGTCGAGAGCACTTATCATGAAATCTTCCTTGAAACCACACCTGTTGGAAAGATGCGCTCTAATATCTGTGAATGGAGGCCTACCCTGAGGAGTACGAGCAACCAGAGAGAAAGAGAAAGGCTGTAGAGAAGCCGAGATTTCATCCTGACTGAAGAATACAATAGGTTCGCCATTATCAGTCACAACCGATTCGTGAATTGTGACTTGAATCACCGGCGGCACCATGGACGATGATAAGACCTTAGCAAAGGTTCTACTCAGAGCTTGACTCTGAGCCGGTGGAGGAATGGCCAAAGCGGGTGGAAGGATGGACAATGAGGGAGGAGGAGAGGATGCCAAGGGCGGCCCAGACGGCCCCCCAGGGTCAGCCATGGACGGAGACCCACACAACGATGAGGGCACGCCGCCGGGAGTCTTATTCTCCCTACCTATCAAGCACTCTGATTTTGGCTTTTGGGGTGTGACTTTCCCATCATAAACTCAAATAAATAAGTACAAGTAATTGTGTAGCTAGGATTGGTGGGGAGGGGTTTATCTGGGAGGATCGTACCTCCTAGTATGTCAAGACAGGGTGCTCCTTGGAGGAGATGGTCATGACGATGCCTTTCAATTTTTGCTAATGGGGGTCATAGGCTTCCGGCTCGGGTTCTCATGCTGGGTGCTTCTTCCAATTGTCAGTGAGGCTTGGGCCAAAGAACCCTTGTTGGATTAGCTATTGGATTTCTCGGTGGAGATCTATGCACTCATTAATGGTTTGACCTTGATCCTAGTGGGACGCACACTACTTCATTTTGTCCCTACAGCTAGGATTACCCGGCATTCGAGGGGAAGGCCACAAATATGATTTATCCTGGATCTCCATCAGGATCTAGTTGGGAGGGATGGTCAGGCAAGAGAGGTCTTCTCATAGGTGTCACCGATCATCCCCTCGGTTATCGTGCGCGGAGTGCCTATCTTCTTGACCCTCGGTAGGTCTTCATCGCACCTCATGGGTAAGGTTCTCCCCTGCGTGGGATGTGAGGATATCTTCCTTGTTACTATATCTTTGAGTTTTGGCCAGTAATTTTGAGAATGAAGTAGGTAGATTCTTGACCATGTAGCCTTGGAGGTTGAGGGCAATAGTCTCGTTGAGCATCATCGTGTTGACGGTGGAGATGTTCAGTTGTTGGATTTGGATGACTCCTGCTTATAACCACCCTAAGTAAGACCTGAGGCTTCCATCTTTGTTTTGCTTCTAATGGCCATGAGATTGGTAGAGGTCTTGATGGGCTAGGCATAATTAGTGAAATGAGAGAGGAAAGTGTGGGGGAATTGTTGTAAGCTTGTTATAGAATTTGGCATGAATGTTTTGAATGAGGCCGCTGTCGCCCTCTCCAGGGTGAGAGGGAAAACACGACATTTGATTTGGTCTGGATGCGGGACGGGATGCAAACCTGGGACCAAGAGACTTAAGCTCGCGGACGTCCCTAAGCGAGGGAAGCGTGCGGATGTGCGTGGTTGAGAAATCGGCAATGAGTCGAGGATATCGGCTCTTCCATGCTCGGGTCGAGTCACAGGATGGGTTCCACTCACTCTCTCGCAGCGGTGATTGAAATAATATAAGAGCTAATTATCCTATCACTCATGCTACTGCATTAAAGAACATATACGAAATAAGCAACATGCCAAATAAGGAGGGTGGCGAGTGTACCTCCACGCTCCGGGCATGGGGAAGACGACCCCGACAAAGACAATAACTCCTGGTACAGTAAATGTAATTAATTACAGAAGTGAATTTCTCTGCCCACTCCATGCAGGGAGGTAAAGGGCTACAGTGGGACCTGGGAGTAGTGGTCTCGGGTTGACGGGCAGCACACCGGAAGGGCTCTTGGACCGGAGGCGGGCTACTGGTCTGACTCGGTATTGTTCCGACTCGCTGGACAGCAACCGAACTCGGCTTGTGGGACGGCAACTTCCGATCACCTTCTGATCGCGGCGACTAGCTGGGACGCTGGTGGAAGACCCCTCTTTGATCCCTGAAGTCGGCAGCGGCTGAATCGACGCTGAAGTAATTTTTCAAGAATTATCTTGCTGCTGCCTCTGCTGGCCTGTTCACGGAATAGGTTTGCGCAACCTGGCAAAAAGAATTGTTGTGCCCAAATACGGTGTCGGATCGAGGCGAAATTAGCGCCGTTAGAAAGAAGACTCGAAAAGATACAACATATATTTATTTCAAGACCATCCAGCAAGCGGATTGGAAATGAAAAACTCTGTGGGTTATAGTTTGTTTTATGGCTCGAAATTACAAACACACAGGATAGAATGAGATCTGCCTGAAAATGAATTTTTACCAAAAGGAAAATGGTAGATCTAGACTCTGAGAATTTTATGGGTGGAAGGGGGGATGTGAGGATGGCACACAAATATTTTGGGATTTTTATGACGTAGTTTAGGGGGTGGGAAAAATAAAATAACAAACTACTAACATGCAGATCTACAAACTGGCAGACTGTAAGGGGTGGAACTAAATTACTAGGAAAAATAGCAAACAACGTTTGATTGACACGAAATTTAAACTGGAGATGGCTAACAAGGAGGGGGATGATCTATCAAAATTTAAAGATCGTCAGATAACCGGATTTGGCGTACCAACCTTTTCTTTGGGCTTCTGTTCTGCAGGTCGCAGGTTTGGACAGCAGACCAAAGTTGAGGCTGTGGTGGCTCGACGGCAGCACGAACGGAGGCGGTGGCGGCGGTGGCTGGAAGTCGCATCCAGCGGAGGTGATAGAGGTGAGAATACTCCCAGAATCAAGGCTTCATACCTTGGATAATGTAACAATCACAGCTGCAAAGAAGAGGAGGAGAGAGGGGCGCCCAAGCTCTTGGAGTAATTTATCATTTTTTCTCATTAATTCTGAAAATATGGAAAATACAAGGATTTTATATGAAATGTAAATGACCTAAACTAACCTCAGATCTAGGGTTAGGGAGGGGTAATTAGGGGAGAGAAGAATTTTCTCCCATGTGGTCAAATACAACAATTATAAAAAACTAAAAGGGGGGAGATTATTTAAATACCACACGGGGACAAGGAGGGGGGCGCCCCCTTCATAGAGTCAACATGGGGGGCTGGTCAATATTCTCCCTTGGACCATGGACTAGCCCCACATGGACCCTAGAGAGTCTAGGTGGCCCAATGGGAGAGAGGGTGGGGGTCCCGCTAGGCCTACGCGGCCTTTTTGCAAAGAAACCCACAAAATCCTAATGACTAACCCATTGGCTGATATTTGCCATACAATTACAAACCCAATTAACTAAAAGATATAAATGCAAATAATAATAAAAAGTTAGTGCTTTGATATCCCATCAATTCTGCCCAGGTGGGACGAAACTCGACCCCGTCGAGTAAGGGGTGCAGTTGTGCACGTGGCTCTTGCGGATCCGTCACTAAACCAGGAAGCGTGGAGTACCCTCCACTCCAAGTAATCGTCACCTGCTCATCCCATATATGTTCCATATGCTCATGCTACTGTGGGAATGAGGCTAGTAGTGGACACTCCGGTGTGGGGGTTACGCTCAAAGGGAGGAGACGACTCGAAAGACTCACTCGGAATCACCGTTGGTCTCTGTATGTGACTAGATCCGAGACTTGAATGTAGAGCCGATCCCATATTCCTCGGGCAAGTCTACAACGTACGCATGAGATCCGACTTGTCTCACACTCGAATGGGACTGACACCGCGAGCTTACATAAGACCAACTCAACTCGACACATGTAGACTCCTAACAAACTGTAAAATAAATAAAAGCACACTTTATGTCCTAGACAAACCTAATGCTATGCAGACCCCTACATGTGCAATGGTGAACCAGGACATCAGAATGTGTGACAAGCATACACTCGATGCAATCGATGATCGACGGAATGGGGGACTCCTAGACATCCTAAAGTGAACCATGCGTGCAATGATGTCTCATTGGGCTGGGGAGGTTGGGGAGGGCTAGGAGAGCTGAATTCACCTTTTTCATCACCCCTATATGCATTTGTCGCTCGCCAATGAACGGGCTCGATGATCATAGGTGGATGTGGACGCACTTATTATTATTATTATTTATTGGATCGCGATTTATTTGTCGATTGGGTTTATTAAGTGCGTGGGCGTGTCAGTCACAAAGTGACGATTTATTTAGGCCCCGAGGAGCCACGGGTGCGCTCGATCTGACTCAGTCAGGCGATTGTGTGGTTCGGGTCGGGACTGAGACCCGTTGTGCCATAAAGGTCACAACGTCATTTACATCCCCTCGGAGAGGGGAATACCCTTGATTAATTACCGGAAATAAGAGCTCCACGACCGAAAGAAATACTAATCAAAGAAGGAAGGAAAAGGTAGTCGGGCTACGCGGTGAGCCCGAGGTGAGGGCACGAATACTCGGATTATATCGGGCACCGATGGACCATTCCATGTTTGGACAAAAGTTCATACGAAAAATAAGACAGTAACGGGGGACGAATCCGTGCGAATGTCTGCCGAGGGACGTTAATTTTAATACAGGGAGGAAAGTCATATCCCGGTGAGGGAGGGGACCCTGATGAGATATTGGCCCGAGGTAAGGTCGAGCGGTCACCATGACGAGAGAGAGGACTCCCGAGGGTGAAGTTCGGCTTACAAGAGCATCGTCAATATTCCCGGATTCGGAATCCAAGAAGGGGAGACGAAGACCATGTCGTTATGTTCGTGAGTTACCTTGAGTGACATGTATCACTACCGCTCATTTATTAGCATCACTTCCTTTTGTTAGGTTCTCTTCGCTTATTATTTGGTTGGAATTACCCCCCCTCCTTTTGTTTTATCACTATTATTATTGTTTATTGTTCCTTTTATTATATTTTTTTTATACATGTATACATATTCATTGGAGAAATGATGGAGTGTACCGCTGAAGGCTGAATTAGGAGTGTGACGCTGAAGGATTAGGAAGCGTGTCGCTAGAGAGCTGAGAGCGCACCGCTGAAGGATCTGGGGGGTGTACCGCTGAAGGCAAAGGGGAGAACTGAGACGTACCGCTGGAGGCAGGTGGGAGCGTATCTCTGGGAAGAGTGGAGCGCACCGCTGAAGGGTGAAGGAGGTGTACTGCTCAAGAAGCAAAGGAGAGCGTACCGCTGGGGGATCTAGAAGTGTGCCACTGAGGGCAAAGGGGGAGATCTGAGGTGTACCGCTGGAGGCAGGTGGGAGCGTGTCGCTGGGGAGAGTGGAGGATGAAATCAAGCAAAGTGTGCCGCACAAGGAATGAGCCAGGGTTCAAGAGGGGGCCCCTTGTCTGGTTCATGTCTAATAGAGGGTCTCAAATGGTTAAACTTCCAGTTCCCTGTCATGAGGTTGAGTCCCAAGTCATGTTCAGCAGTGCAGCCCTTGGAGTCTTGTTCAGCCAATCCCTGGAGTTTTAAACGGTTCTCTTAGTTGATTAGAATGTTTTTACTGTTGTTGGCTTCATTTATTTGTTGCTTCCTTTTGTCTTTTAACTTATTATTATTTCTGACAAAAATTCGGCAGCATCTCCCCTTAACCCGAGTGGTAAGGGAATAACAAGGAACATGCCCACAGGGAGTGACATGAACCAACAGCTGAGGTGTGTGTGCCTAAGCAGCCACCTTTGGGGAAACTTCGGAAAACTCAAAGAAAACACCGAACGAGAAATTGGTAGATTGATGCAAGCTACGAGTATACCGGAGAAATGATAATCAAGGTGTGCCGCTGAAGCAGCCTAAGAGTGCGCCACTAAGCAGATCAATAGTGGAGGTGTGCCGCTGAACGGGCCCGTGGGAGGAGTGTACCGCTGAAGCAGCCAAGGAGAGTGTGCCGCTGGGAGGCCAAGGAAGGGCGTGCCGCTGGGCAAATCTAGGGAAGGTTGTGTCGCCAAACGGACAAATGAGAGGGGCGTGCCGCTGGGGGGCCTGAATGGTAGGATGACTGGGAGCTTGAATGTATGTATGCTGTGGGATTTGGAGGGAAAGCTCCTTCCTGGCTAGTAGATGAATCCTTACCAATGGAGCTAGGTTGGCTGGCGGTACGGGGGAAAAATCATAACAAAGCTAGAAGACCCCGGGGGAAAGATGCAAACCACAGATTAGGGACGAAGAGAAGACAGCAAATGCAACAAAGAAGGCGAAGCCAAAAGATGTTTCATTCATGACAAACCCAAGATGACAAAAAAAAACACAAAAAAATCATGGCTAGGAGGCCAAACGGGATACAATGTATACAAGAAAACGGGGGGGGGGGGGGGGAGAACGGGGTAAAAGCAAGAAAGAAAAGGTTGGGGAGAGGGTTAGGATGAGGAAGGGTGATCATCCCCTTCACTACCATCCTTCCCTCTCCACTACACAGCACGCTCTCCCTCTCTTTTTTCTCTCTTCTCTCTTCTTCTTCTCTTCATTCTTCCTTCTTCTGCTCTGGTGCTCTCTTCGAACGGGTGCCTCTGCCGTTCTCGCCTCTCCCCTTTTTTCTTTTTCTTCGTGAGAGCCCCTTTTATACGTGGGTTGTTGACGGGGAAGCCTCATGATGGCATTGCCATCCGAGGTTGACCCAAGTCCCATCTTCATCAGGTGGGGATCTCTCTCATCCAGTCAGAAAATGACACTGAGGCGGGTGCTAGCTGGCATCGAGGTGCCTACGCTACGCGCCAAGGGGCCTTCCTAGTGACCGTTATGTCTTCTGCCGGTTCATGCCGTCCAGGGGATTCAACGCTGTGCCGCTGGGGGCTAAGGGGCCGTGCCGCTGAGGGGGCAGAACGCCTGTGCCGCTGGGGGCTGAGGGGTCGTGCCGCTGAGGGCAGAACGCCCGTGCCGCTGGAAGACACCAAGAAGGGTGTGCTGCTGGGGCAGCTGGCAGCGTGCCGCTGGGGCACTTCAAGGGGTGTGCCGCTGGGGCATTCGAAGAGTGTGCCGTCGAACGGCTATTTGGGTGTGCCGCTGGGGCACCTGAAAAGCGTGCCGCTGGGGGCCCGTTCAGGTGTGCCGCTGGGACACCTGAAGAGTGTGCTGATGGAGGCTCTTCAGGGGTGTGCCGTTGAGGGCACCAGAGGAGGGTGTGCTACTGGGGCAGCTGGCAGTGTGCCGCTGGGGCACTTCAAGGGGTGTGCCGCTGAAGGCACCAGAGGGGTGTGCCGCTGAGGGCCGTTTGGAGCGTGCCGTTGGAAGGGGCACCATCTCCTGATTCAGGGGCTTAAGCTGTGCCTTCTTTTGGGGTGTCTCTTCACCGTTAGGGACCCGAGGGTGGATCCATAGCAGTGCATAAATTCAGGGGGGATACACTGTGTTTTCTCTGTCGTTTAATGCGCCTGTGCAAATGCGGGGTTTGCCGGACGGTAATATTCTCCCGGAGCCCTGGATGGCCAGTCTCCCCGAGTCTTCTCCTTTCGACTTTGACATTAATGTGGGGCCTGGTGGGACATATGGACGTATAATTTTATATGTCCACAAATGCCCCCCACTCGCGGGCAGCGCGGGCGAAGGATGAGCCGGGCGGTGCTCGCAGGTGTGTCTGTGGGTTTAGCGTACATTATTGGGCGTACGTTCCTAAGATGTGCGACGTAGGCATTGTTATCTCTATTGAGTATTTATTGTACTACTATCATATATGTATTACATTATTATTACTATTATTATTATTTTTATTCCCTCTTTTCTCTTTTTTTTCTCTCTTTCTTTTTCCTTTCTCTCCTTTTTTCTTCTTTTTTTTCTTCTCTCTTTTCTCTATTTTTTCTTCTTCTTTCTTCCTTTTCTCCCCTTTTTTTCTCTTTTCTCTCCTTTTTTCTTCTCTTTTTTTTCTTATTTTCTTTTCCTTTTTTCTCTTTCCTCCCTTTTTTGAACCGGCTATAAGAAGGGCGGGAGAGTTCGAAACTCCCCCCCTTTCCTTTTGAATTCTCTCTCTCTCTCTCTCTCTCTCTCTCTCTCTCTCTCTCGCTCTATCTCTTCGGCTCCCACCGCCACCGTTACCCCTTCCCTTCACCGCCGGAGGCCACCGCCGCTCGCCGTCGTCTTCCTCCTCTGGTGAGGGCGCTACGAAGCCCCCCCTTTTTCTCCTCCTCTTCATCTTCCTCTCTTCTTCTCTTCCGTACTCCTCCCCCTTTTCTTCTTCTTCTTCTTCTCGTTGCTTCTTCGCTCGGGGGACGACGGAGCCCTAAGCTCTCTGTCGTCCTCTTCCTCTTTCCTCTTCTCTTCTTCTTCCTCTTCATCTCTTCTTCTTCTTCTTCATCTCTTCTTCTTCTTCTTCTTGACATGGGGTGGAGGCGGCCGTGGTGTCGAAGCGTGCAGCTGGGAGTGGGTACAGGCGTGCCGCTGGGGAAGGGCACGGTGTGCCACTGGAGAAGGGCACGGGACGTGTCGCTGGAGAAAGGGCACGGGGCGTGCCGTTGGAGAAGGTGGGCACGGGGTGTGCCGTTGGAGAAAGGGCAAGGGGCGTGCCGCTGAGCAGGGGGCACGGGTGTGCCACTAGAGCTTGGCATGGGGTGTGCCGCTGACGGGAGGCACAGAGTGTGCCGCCAGGGGGCATGGCCTGGGTGTGCCGCTGAGAGGCTCGGCCTGGGTGTGCCACTGAAGGGAGGCACGGGGTGTGCCGCTGAAGGGGAGAAGAAGACTTCTTCAACCGGAGGACCTCCGGTGTCGCCCTTGGGCACACCGTGACTTTGTTGGGGCCGTCACTCCTTGTGGACGTGCACCCGTATTTTTCCCTTATGCCTCCGGCCTAGGGGAAACTCTGCCAAAATTTCATCAGAAATTATTGGCATTCCTTCTAATTTGATTGTAGCATAGCCCCTACGTGACCCCCCCTTTTTTCGTTTGTGTGTTATTCTGACTCGAGCTATCTTGCACTTTGCAGAAAGATGGCTGCCCCAAGAGATTCTGCTGCTTCCGGTGCTGAGCACGTTCCCCCACCCCCAGTGCCGACGGTTACATAGTTTAACGTGGAGGACTTGGACAGGGAGCATGCCGAGATAGTGGCGCTGGCCGGATCATCGGGCTCCGACACTGAGACGATGGATTTCCGCAAGCTTACTCGGGTTGAAGGTATCATGACTTTTGATCAGGCTACGGGGGAGTACCGGAAAGACTTCCCGAAGGACAGGCATCTCATTCGCTTTCTGAAGCATCTCAGTCACCAAGAGAGGCGGAACTTCCGAGTTGTCAAGGAGGCCAAGCAAGCGATTTTGCGGTCCCGGGACAGCCTGCTCTACAGTGTTCCGAGGAGTATTCCGATGTATCTGGTGGGAGAGGCTCGGGAATGGAAACCCATCTTGGGCCTTGAAGCCGTGCTACTGACAGAAGACAAATTATTGCGGGCACCTCAATTTACCCCTGCTCGGTGGGACACGTCTGCCGAGCGGGTGCAGGGCGAACACCCCCGGTTCGGTCTGTTTCTGGCTCCAATAAAGTGGTGGTATAGAGAAGAACCCTTCTTGCTGGATTGCTTGGCCATCCGATTCAAGCACGAACTGGCGCTGGGCTGGTTCGGGGAGCTCAGGCTTAAGGACGCGCATAGCTTTAGGGAAGGAGGCGTGGAATTCACAAAGTATGTGCTGTTCAATTACGCCCCTATCCTTATCCGGGCTAGCATTTATCACAGTGTCTACGCCTCCCGGTATAGCTACCCCATTTCCAGGGGCCTCTGCTGCGGGATGATTGAAGTGTTCAATGTAGAGACTAATACCTTTTATACGGCGGAGGGCGAGACTTCATTGGACTTGTGGAGTCTCAGTCAGCTCAGTGGCTTGCCTATTGACGGGGAGCCTCATGAAGAAGTCTACCTCCCAGATCTAATCAAGGATGAGACCAACGGGGACGGCTACTACTCTCTCAGCTATTCATATCGGTATCTTATGAAGGCGTACCGGGACCTGTATCAGTTGGCACATGGCGGGAAGCAACCCCCCCGCGGAGATCAGAAGAGAGTCCGCATGGTCTTGTGGCTGTAGTACTTCTACGACGGCCTGAAACAATACAAAGACTTCCCGCACATAGGCACTGCCGCCGCCAGCAAGAAGCGTACTAAGGCGAATGCTGATGTGAAGATCTCTTCCCGAGGGCGCCGAAGCGGGCCCAATCCAGTAGGGGTCGACCCGCTGACGCATTGTGCAGCGTTCCTGACTTACTGGCTGTGCTCGTTCGCCATGCCGTATGGAGACGAGACTATCATTCGGCCGGACGCGATCTACCCAGCCTGCCAGATGGCTTGGGGTGTCAAACTATCTCTATGTCCAGCTACCCTATGTCTGATATACAAGGCACTCGGGAATGTCAACGCTCACCAGTTCTCGCGACAGGCGCGGTATGTGTGCCCACGGCATTTCTTCAACGCGTGGGTTTGTTCCCTGTTTCTAGAGTTTGCCCCACGCACCATTCAAGGCTGGGGGCTAGTTCCACGGATGCTGGAGTTCGCGAGTGTGGCGTCAAGCTCGACGTCCATGCGGTTGTATGACATCCGGGGCAGGCTGACGACGGTGCCCCTTGACAGTGCAGGCACTATTTATTTCTGGACCCTGGCCGCTCACTCCAGTCCGCTAGTAAACAGCAACCGGGAATGCAGAGACGACCAAGTGGAGAAATATGTACACCTGATCAGGCAGGAGAATGTGGTTCCCCCGCTATTGGAGCCGGAGCTTAGGGCCTGGGCGCTGTCCATTCGTCCCAGTGTGCTGGCTTTCCGCAAAGGGGACTGTCTGCTGCTGGAGCCGTACTATCCCTTTCGCTTCGCTAGGAATTTCGGGTATGATCAACATATCCCGGCATATAGTGCTTGCTTTGACCTGCCGGTGCGAAATCTCCGGGGGAGCCCCACTGCTGAGACTGCCCGAACCTGGTGGGATTTCTTTCATCGAGCAGACACTGCCAGTTTCAGGGTGCCAGCCCTGGGTCAGATTCCACGGGTGACCCCGGAGTATGTGAAGTGGTGGAACGCCCGGATAGCCTTTTACCGATTATCCCGGACCGACTGCTGGGATAGGGCAGAGAGGAGGTTTCTGAGCCGGCAGCCAGTGCCGATCCTTGATATTGACCCTGAGCACCTCCTCCGGTTGAGGCAGGGCAAGGAGCAGGAAGATGCCGCGTACATGATCGCGCGCAAGAGGGCTCGAGAGGACAAGCCGGCACCGCAGGCTAAACTGCCTCATGTGGCGAAGGATGATTTTAAGAAGACCTTGCGGGACCTTTGCCACATCGGGGGTGACCACCTGGAGCTGATCAACTATCCATTTCCCATGGCGGAAGAAGGCACCCCAGCGAGGAGCTGGCGCCCGGAGAGGGACCCACTTTGTCCCTATCGCACCTTTGTGAGGAGGGAGGAACGGAAGCCAGAAAACTACAAGGACACCACATGGCTCTACGTCCTCCTCCGAGTACATGGGTTGAAGATTGAAGATCCGGGGGCGGCCATCTTGGGCAAGCACCTCCATATCGCCTATTATTACGCCGAGGGGTGGGGGATGGACTACTTCAACCTCTTCTGCCACTTGGCCACCAAGAAGTATGCAGACCTGGCCGCCCTCGCCGATCGCTGCCAAAAGATTGAAGATGTATGTTGGCTGGTCCGGGAGGCGGCTCGTCCGGACAAGGAGCCATCCCTCAATTATTGGCCGATAACGTTGCGGCTGTACGCTGGCCCACATGGTACTTAGTGTTCTCTTCTTTCCCTTGTGTTCTTCGATGCTGACCTTTCTTGAATACTGGACGTTGATCATGTTTTTTTTCTCCTCTTCTTCTTTTATCAAACAGACCATCCCGACAGTGCCCAGACGGCGACGTATCGCAATCTCCTTCGGCAAGCAGGGAAGCCCACTTACTTCGAGGAGGCGTCGACGGCTCCGACTACGACTCCCTTGCCTCCGCCTGTGAAGAGGCCCCGGGCGAAATCGCCCGTGAAGAAGGCGGTAGATGCTGCCAAGGCGGCCGGGCGGGGGGAGGCAAAGCGGCGAAAGATGGAGGCCGCCAAAGCCACGTAGACCGTTCCCCCCGGCGCCTTTGATCTCTTCATTCAAGGAGTTCGAAGCTGCTTGAACCCAGCCGAGTCGGCCTGCAGGTCGGGTTTCTTCTTCTTTGAGGCTCTCCGGGATGTATTCAGACATTAAGAGGGGCGTTTCTCGTAACACATGTTTTTGTTCCAGCTGTCACCGAGAGGCCTGCGCCTGTATCTATCCCAGGCGTGGGTGAAGATGTGACCCGCGGGGCCGTGGAATCTGTCGAAGAGACCTTCTTCGCCCCAACTCCCGCCATCGAAGCTGAAGGAGGTATATCACTTTCTTTGCTAGTCGCTTCGATTAAACATTTTGAAACTTTGCGGGCCTGACTGAGCCCGGATCTTGCTTTGCTTGGCAGGAGCTGATGTGGCAGCCCCTAAACCGGACGTGATCTCTGCAACATCCCGGTTTGAGCAGACGTACAAGAGGAAGGGGCGGCGGTCAGGGAAGTCGCGGTTGCCTGTCCAGCGCGATGACGAGCCGACCCCGGATGTTGGGACGGGGGCTGTCTTGACAAGCAAAGAGGTGCCCACTAGCACTAAATCTTCGTCAGGTGAAAAGGTAGATTACGGCTACTCATCTGACGAAGTGCTTTCGACTGAGGGTGTACCCGGGGAGCCCAGCTTTCAAGTTCCTACCTGGAAAGCCCCGGTACTACCTATTTCTCTTAGCCTGGTGAAGCAGGTGCCTGTAAGTGCGAACCTGTTAATTTAGGTTTCTTTCTTGAGGCCATCAACTAACCTCCTCAATTTTATTGTCTTCGGCTCCCAACAGGAACAGGTCCCGCCAGAAGATGCAGAGATCCACGTCCCGGGGTCAGAAGCTACCAGGCGAGAGACACCTGCCGTGGCTTTGGACGAATTGGCGTCCCTAGCCGAGGCTGTGCGGCGAGAAGAGGCCGCGGCGAGCTCGGTTGCTTCCGCCTCGACATCCGTGATCTTACTCCGGGAAGGAGTGGTAGTGGCTGTAAGCGCACGTCTTCCTCCCTTTTCTCTTGTCTTATCCTCAAGCTTTCCCTCGAGGTTGCTGATTTATTTGAGGTAATACAGGCTCATGCCTCGAAAGGAGCTGTGGAGGTTGCTATCCCAGCCACCGAAGCCCTGGAGGAGGGGGAGATAGCACCGGAGATCGAGGTACAAGTGCTGGTAGTATCCTAAGCTGAGACTCGGGAGGGAGGGGAGGTAGTACCGACAGCAGAGACCTGCGGGGAGACAGTTTCTGAAGTCGACGCCCGGGGAGAGATAACGCTGGAGAGTAGCATAGTGCCGGTGGGCGAGGTAAGCAGGGGGATCCATTCGGCTTCCTTGAGAATTCAGCGATTTATTCCACTTGGCAAGCGGCTGACCTTTCTTTACATGGTCAGGTAACAACAACGCCCCACGGAGCACGTGCACCTCGGGTTCGTAAAGCCGTCCCCAGGTGGAGCTCATCCTTCCGCGTGCACGTGGCTAAAAGATTGAAGATGCTTCTGGGGCCGGACGCGGGGTCCTTGACGTCTCTTCTGCAGATGGGGGCCGTCCCGCGGCTGGTGATCCCACTGCCACCGATCCCGACGCCAGTCGTACCCGAGGAAGCCCGACTCCTGGGGAGGATATTGGCGATCCTTAATGAACATTTAGGGGAATTCCAGGCGGGAGGAGATGAGGACTTCCCAGGAATGACATCGGACCCGCCCACCATCGATACTTTGTCTGCCGAGGCGACGGAGGCCGAAGCAACTTTGTCTGCTGCGGCACCAGATCCGGCCTCTGCGACCGTCCATTCTCCCGGCAGGGCCGCGGCTCTAGTTTTGACGGAGGAGGCGGCATTGTCAGGCTCGGAACCTACACGGTCGATGGAGCTAGGGCAGCCGCTCATCATGGCGGCGCCAGACGTCTCCGTTGTGGTCTCTCCCTTACCTATGGTGGTAGCTGGCCAGGCGTCGACCTCGGAACGCGTGAGGTCCCTCCTTTCGGCCCTGACCCTTCCGGGTAGCTCGGCCGTGGTTGACGCAGAGCTGTGGGCGGTCGTGGACAGCAAAGTTAGCTTCGACCCACCAGCCGTCCCTTCTATCGGCCACGTGAGTTCGGATCTGCCAGTCCGCCAAACCCTGTTGGTATTGTGCTCTATGGTCGTTGCCTACCCAACGCTCACATATCGAGACGCAAGGGCTTGAAGTCCCGCGATCAATGACACCTAAGAGGGGGGTGAATTGGGTGATAACAAATTTTACTAAAACTTTTGCCCTTTTTACAAAATATGTGATAAACAATAGTTAGCAAATGAAAACTAATTAACCAATTCTCTCAAACTTTCCGTTCCCACACGACCATACAACGAAAACAATCAAACCACACAAATAATACATAATGCACAGCGGTTTTTAAGGTGGTTCGGATGCAACGACGGCAATCCTACGTCCACCCCTCACCAAACCCGGTGAGGCTTCACTCGGGGATAAATCCCCAAACGGAGACGACGCTCCAACCACACACGCAAGACGACGCCTGCCCACACACACGGGGACACGCCCCAAAACACACACACACACGGAGACGAAGTCTCCAACACGATCCAACAAGCGGATCAACAAGACACACACACGCTGCGACAAGTGTAGCACTCCATACACACAAACACTAAGATCAGGATAAATCCACACACACACGTAGATCTAAGAAGACCTACGCATACATGAATCAAGTACGACACACACACACACACGACCACTGATACAACAATGATCCACACACACACGAGTTTGCAGTTTATAAGAAACACAAATCTGAAACTATAAAGCACGAAACACAAACATGAATACACCACAGTTTAGAAAGCTCCTGATTTGGCTTCCTTTTTGATGTATGCTGCTGATCTTGAATGTTGCCTTCACTCTTGCTTGAATGACTTCAAGTGGATTGTGAAAACCTTGCTCTTTTCACCCTTGTACAACCTTCTTCTCAAATTCGTGCTTGCTTGATTCTTCTTCTTTCTTTCTTGGGCAATCTTCCTTTGAATCCTTACTTCCTTGCTTGCTTCTTTTCCTTGGAGGATGTTGGCTTCAGATCTACCTTGAATGGCTTGAAGTTGGATGAAGATTGTTGCTGCACGAGGTACTGTTCACGGAGCTACAGTACCCTCTTCTTCCTCCTTGGACAGCTTCCCCTTTGATCTCTTGGATAGTTAGGGTTATGACTCTAATAGGATGTTTTATAACCCTTGGAAGGTCTATGGACAAGCCCTAGACCAGATCCACAAATTCTGGAGGGTTTGGTGGCTTTGGGATTAAACAATATCAAGAAGAGATGCTTCTTTCGAGATGAAAAAAAGTCAACATTTTTGGCTTATCGGGGCTGGCGGTCGACCTGCAGCTTCTGGCGGTCGACCGCTACTGAGAAAACTGCTGGCCGTTGGTTTCTAGGAATTTCGGTCAACCTAAACTTTCTGGCGGTCGACCGCTAGCTACATTAATTTTATGTCAACCTAAACTGTCCTTTAGGTCGACCTAAACTATTTTCTCCCAAAAATATACACATGCAAAGTGCCAAGTTCTCACCATGAATCTTGATACCTTTGCATATGGGATTGGCATTCCATTTTAAACCTACATAAGAGAGTAAATGAAGTTAAGACAATGCAAGTTCAATCACTTCGATGCCATCTATCACTTTCAACCAAGATTCTCATGAAGCCTTCATTTTGTGAATCCAAATGATCTATATATGCATCCCATTGACATCAAACATTCAACCAAAGATTATATACAAACCAATGATCAAGACCATGTAATCGTTGCCATTTGCGACCATGTAATCGTTGCCATTTGCCATCCGAACCATGCAAGTTTAGTTATCATCACGTAATCACACATTAAGTTTAGTTATCATCAAAACCATAACAGTCATGAACAATAATCACAACAATCATCAAAACCATAACTCAACAATCTCCCCATTTTTGATGATGACAAATTTATTGATGATGACAAACTTAATGATAAGCTTATTAATGATGATACAACAGAATGGCACAAAAATTCTTCTTCCCCATCACACACACTTATCAATTTTTTTTGCCCTTTGACATAATCAAAAGGCGGGATAATTCAAATCTTTCTCCTCCTGTGACATGATCAACAATAGCAACAATGCTGGAAGAAGCCAAGCAAGGAAGAACAAGCCTAACTCCCTTTGAGATAGTAATAGCCCATCATAGCAAATCAGAAGAAGCAAGGGCAAATCATAGACGAGCAAAGCAATATGATGCTAATCAGAACAAACCAATTGGTGATTATTCTCACAAATCAATATGATACCATCCAAAGCAAAAATAATCAAGCATGTATTGATACCAATAGAAGGTGGTGATTGGCCTCAAGGATATGAACCAGTGGAGGAAGATGGGCACATGATGGGGTGTTCAGCATGATAGCATTTAAAATCTAGATCCCATGGCAGATTTTCACAACAAACAAGAGCATGAGGACATATCAAAAGGATTTTCTTTTATTTCTAAATTTTCAAATTTTTATATTTTGGTTTGAAATGTATGAAATACAACATATGCAAGTGATGACATGTAGGATGATTAAGAGCTATCAAATCAATACGTATATATACATGCAACACAGCTCCCCCGTACTTATATAAGAAGGGAATGGGTGTAAGAAAGATGCAAGAGAGTCATGACAACCGGAATGCACATGTATGGCACATGGGAGATTGTGCAATCATGTAGGAGATTCATGTAATTGTTAAAGTAGTCAATCAACTTTCTGAATACATATTAAATCAAATTTCCAGATGTGTAAGTGAGTAATATGAAAAATGATAGTTGCAATATGGATATTCAGATTTTTAGATTAACACAAGGAGACATTTTACAGACTGCACTTCAATTTTAAGAACAGCGTATTGGAGGCTACGCTCTACCACAATGAGTTTCACCAATATTATTCAACTCAACCAATATCACATGATAGTCAGAATTTTTCAAGAGTGATTAGGTTCAAATGATTCCTTTTTACGCGAGTAGACGCATGGAGCTCATGCCAGAATCTCCGGTTACTCAGAATACTGAACCATTTCACCTCATTTTGAATAGAGATACTAGTCAACACTTTTCAGATATGAACCACATCACGTCTCAGGTGACATGTGCCCAGTTTACTCAGTGAGACCGAGCATTGTTCTATCTTTCATTTTCATCCCAAATTTTTAAACAGGATAGGTAGGCAGCTTTTTCCTCAACTGTCTCTTCAACATACATGTAGCAAGTTTAACATCTCGAGAGTGTTGAAAAGAAATTCATATATTCTTATCTTTAACACTCATTTTCACATTTTGTGCAGGAAGTGTGCGAATTTGATTCAGCATGTATACCAAAAATATCATGAATACATAACAGTGTAGCTCCCCCTAAATAGATGCACTTATGAAATATAAACTCTCCCAGAGTGTACGATATGAAACACTCCAATAATGACTCAAATGCAGCATTATTAATCAAGAAGACATAAGGCCATAGAAATGCCAAGGGATGGGGTTGAATAGCATATAGTATCACACAAGCACACATTGGGAGTTTATGCAAATGCACTATGACATGCATGCGAGTAATGTGATGTAGATTTGATACCAATTGAATGGGTAATTTTATACCAATTGAATGGATGCCAACTGAATGAACTAAGTGCGACTAACGCATGAGTTCCAATGCAATACAACATATGAGCATATGAGAATGCGATGCGATGTGCAAAGTGATTCAGACTTTTGATTTTCATTTGCATGATCTAAAAGCACCTTATGCATGCATGCATGTATGCAAGATGAGAATGACAAATAGGATGCAAAAACAAGATGAGAGCTTTGATTCCAATCCAATGTGACAACTTCCACATGAGACTATTCACATTCAATTAATGGATCAAACAAGCATCTTTTTCTGACATGATCTTTATGGATGAGGCTGCATACATGATCACAATTAAACAATGCAACCCAATTTTCAGAATTGTTCAAAGTCAGATTTTCAGAAATCTTTCACAAGTTTTGAAATTAGAAATCATTCACAAGCCAAATGTTTGAATCATGAGCAAAAACATATTTTCAATTGGAGATAACTCAGTCAATAGAGAGTGAAATAGCATTCATTTCAACTTGTTCAGCTAGCAAGACCCCCTTTGACAAAAAATATGAATCTTAGAAAAATTCAGTGAAAGTGCAATATTTCTCTTATGACATGGGGCTAGCTAACAAGGAGCAAATAATAGCATCAGAAAGATTCTTTCAAGGCCAAACAATTGATTTCTTCCAGTTCTGGTACAAGGCGGAGAACTTTAGTCCAAAGACCAACTCACGCATAATGAGAGTTTCCAGGTGAAGATAATCCACCTTTTCACTACTCAGTATTTGATATACCAGATACTGAGTTAAGCTTAAAATGTGCTCAAGCAAACAGATTGAAGGATGTTCAATGGTCAACATAAGGTTCAAGATTTTCAGTTTCATTCAACCAATAAGCAGGTTAATCACAGCAGAATGATGAATGACAGTTCAAGTTGAATCAATACCTGTCATCCTAAAATGTCACCAAGTGATAAATGACCATTGCATGAACTGACGAGGTTGAATTACCTTAGTTTAGATGACAAGATCGAAGGCCTTCATGCACTAAGATTGCTAACTCCACGGCGGTTAGTACTTCAGATTTTACTTTTCATACCTTTGTCTTGAGAATCTATTTTGATCCAAGCCTTCCACCATGTCTTGGGTACATACCTCAACACGTACAAGACTTTCACCACCTTGCACTTGAGTCGATCTTGGAAGTTGTTCTACACAAAGTAGCCCATCTTCTTGTAGCAACTTGAGAGGGTTCTCATCATTTTCATCCTTGCAAGGTATTCTTCCAGTTGATTCAAGCTTGGTCATGACTAGCCCATCATCATTTAGATTTTGAGAGTATAATCTGCATCCAAAGATAGAAAGGTTTGATTTATCAATTTCGATTCAAATTTAGTAATAATGACATGACAAATAATTTTAACAACCAACACCCCTAGACAGCTCTAGATGCAATGCATGACTCATGTGCGAACCTAAATGTTAAGCCCATATGACGAATGTGATTGCTCCCCCTTAGTGTGTGCATGAATGCAAGATGTTTAGTAACAATCCAATGCCATATGTAGTCTTTTAAGTAAATGACTCATAGTACCAGGCGGAGAACTTAAATCCGAAGATCACCTCATGCGTAGTGATAGTTTCCAGACATGCTTAACCTGCCCTTCCACATGTCACCATTTGATATACTATGCAGTCGAGGATGATGAAGGTAGGAGGATTGCTATGAATTATCACATGAATTCACAATATTCAACTTATGCATGACAGAGTATGAAGGTGTATGCAAACTCAATATATGTAGTGAAATCATAATCTGAAGAATCTTCAAGCTCTCCTACAACAAGATGTTATTTGACAAGTGATATATGCACAAATATGTAAACAACTATGAATGGAATGCATGTACGGACATATGCAAGACTACATGACTATATGACTCAAAACGAATCAAAACCTTACACAATCACTGGAGAGAGTAGGAGAGATATCACCTGAATGCTCAGATTCATTTTTTTTATTTTTCTTCCATCCTGACTTATGCCACTTGGCCCGTGTGCCTTACCTTCTTCATGAAAACAGATTTCAGGCTTTACATTCCCAAGGCACACCTGTAAAACAGATTTCTCATTTGACATTCTTAGGTATCCAAATCCTTTTAGGTCCTTGTGGGTTAGGAGCAACATGGGAATGTGGTTTCTAACTTTTGATAACATTCAAATCATCATTTTTCTTTAGAAAATAATCATGCTTAACATTCCCAGGTTGACAAAAGTGATGGTGGAAGGCATGTGGCATCATATTCTTCCTTCTCATGGGTTCTACTGATTTGTGTGCGTGAGCATGATGCGTTGAGTGGGAGTTCTTTCTCTTCAACAAGAACTAACAATGTGAAGTTGTATGACCCCATTTACCACAATGATTACAATGCATGGAAAGTTTTGTGGTGAATGCTTTCTTTGTATTTTTCAAAACAGCTTGGTTTCTACACGCTCTCAAATCATCATTCTTCATAATGAAACAATCATGCATGGCATGTCCAGATTTACCACAGTAAAAATATGAGAATTTCTTTCTAGGTGGTTGTGTGTGTATGGCAGAAATATGTTTATCATGCATGGAAGTGCTTGTAGCATTTTTAGATTTTTGATGCAAGTTGATTTTCTTTGTGGATGCATGTGTGTGTACAACATGATTTTCCTTTTTCAAATTTTCATTTGATGTGATGGCTATGATGGGGCATCAAAGGCGATTTCCATACACGGATGAAGTGTATTTGTGTGTTATGGCTTGTATAAGATTGTAATTGTGTAATTTCTTTCTTTTGGGCTCCTTGTAAGGCTTATATCAAGCCAATGGGCCATTTGTTATGTCAAGTCCATTACTAGGTTACCTTAGTAGAGTCCATTAGGAGTGATTATCATATTTGACCTTAAGCCACCCTTATGGACCATAAGAGCCATTTAAGGCCCAATTGGGCCACTCCCTCTCATGGGCTATCTAGATGGGAGAACCCATGGACCAAGCATGGGTGTGGATTGGGTTGGCTTGCCTTGGACCAGCCTAGGCCCAAGAGAGGCCCATGAATGGGGCGCCCCCTCTTTTGGCCTTATTAGGCTTGTTAGGTGGTGTTTGAATGGATCTAGTCCAAGGTTGAATAAGTATGGTCAAATTAGATTAAACTAATGTATTAAATGTGTAATTCACATTGTATCCCAGCCCTTCAATCCAAACCCCTGGATCCAAGGGTTGAGGTTGAGTTTGGTTGGCATCCTATATAAGGTTGTATTTTTCATATTGAATGAATTAATGAAGGAAAAAAAGGCATTTGCCCCCAATTGGATCTTGAGCCCCTCCCCTCTCTCTCCCTGGTTCCTCCACCTCCAGCCCCCTTTCTAGAGTGTAATCCCCTCCCCCTTGATCCCCTCCAGCATCTGAAGCAACTCCGGTGATCGCCGCCGCCATCGTCTCGCCGCCGACGCGTCGTCGCCAACAGTTTCGGTGTTCTGTCCACCCAGGACAGACCCTTCGTCTACGAATTCCTGCTATCACTCCCTTCGTCTTCTGAAGCTCAAAATTTCAGGGTTGGTTCCCCTCTAGAACCCTTATCCCCACAAAAAAAATCACGTCAAAATTCATCCTTTAGCTATTTTTTGATTTTCGTCCAAGTCCAAGTTCCAGATCTGTCCTGGTTCTGTTTACTGTTCATCAGCTCTGAGTTTACCCCATTCGAACCATCTTTTTATTTTTTTTGGGTCACCCAAATTTATTGGGAGTTCTGTCCACATATATCTACCACCAGGAATTTTCTTAATTTTTGATAAGGTCTCTAGGTATTTTTCAAATTTCGTCCAAGTTCCCAAGAACAGTCTGCCCACAGTTTCCCAGATCCGACCCAGGTCTAGTAAAAAAATCCCAGAAAATCCATTTCTTCTCCAATAAAAAAACAAAAATAGTCCCGGATTCCTCTCTCAGAGCCCTTCAACTTTCCTGAATAAATCATTGTCAGATTCAGAGTTCTTCTCCCCGGTCAACGTCGATCTTCAGAGAAGTCAGAACCTGCCCCTGCAGTTCTAGCCAGATTCCAGCAAGCTTGTAAAATACATGATCAGAAATATATATCTGATTATTTTTTTTGAAGACCCCTACGTCGAAGTACTCTGAGTCAGCTTTCCAACGGCGCTAACCTCGTCGCATTCCGATGACGGGGCTGATCGCAGCAGCAGTTTTCTCTGAGTCGCGCGCCTGCAAACAGAATTTTCAGATTCGTGGCCGAGTTCCCGCGAGCGTCGTCCGAGGGCCGCCCGGCGTCCGGCGGTCGTTCCAGCAGCTCGCCATCCCAGGGGAACGCTTTCCAGGTGTCTCGATCACAGAGGAGTCATCAGGCCCCACACGACCCCTCCGATCAATATGTGGGCCCCCCACTAACACGAGTACGCGTGAAGCCGAAGCATCGTCCGGAACCGCCCGTCAACCCGAACTTGGTCCTCCCGGGCCCACTTGTGTCGCCCTTTACCTCCCTGCGTGGAGTGGGCTTAATTGCATTGCTGTAACCATAATGTATTAAGTTCCCGGGGGTACGAGTTCCGGCCGGGTCCCATCTTCGCCACGCCGAGAGCGTGGAGGTATCGCTTTCACCCTTACACTTGGCATTAGCTTAATTCTTTATATGCTTTATATGCCGCTGCTAGAGAGCATGTGTAGGGATACCTAGCTCACCTTCAATTTATAATATCACTGCTGCGAGAGAGAGCGAAGCCGTCCCGTGACCCGATCCGGGCGCAAAAGAGAGCCGACCACCCTAGCTCATTGCCGGTTTCTCAACCGTGCACATCCGACGCTTCCCTCGTTAAGGGACGATCGCGAGCTTGTCGTGTCCGTGGTCCCGTCCCGCATCAGGCTATGTTTGAACTGTGCACAAAAGATGTATAAACTTTGTTTTCAAACTTCTTTTTGTTCACAGGATTATAGCCCAGTCCTTCCCTTTGAAAGTTCACTTTCATCCCCAACAGTTTATTCAAGTTTTCTTGACCATTTACAAATCTAGACAGTAAATCATTTAAGTCAAGAATTTCAGATTGAAGAGATGAAATTTGTAATTCAGAGTTGGTAAGTTCTTCTTCACAAGTAGAAAGACTAACATGCAACATGGCATTGGTAGTCTTAAGGCATTCTACTTCTTGCCTAAGTTCATCCACATTTTCACATTCTCTAACAACCACATATTTTCCTTTTTTAAGAATCAACAATCTTTCAGAAATGGCCTTGTTCAATTCCTTCAGTTTCTCATTTTCTTTAACAAGCTTTTTATCATGAATCAGTTCATTTATCAAGGTTTGATCATCGGCCATTAAATTCAGTTTTGCAGTCATCTCCTTGTTTTCATTTCTTAAGGAGCATATTTGATCTTTGTGAAATTCAATGTCAAACACATGAGCCTCAATCATTTCCTCTAGATGCAAGCATTTTTTACAAGAGGAATTGCACTTACTTTGTTCGGCATCCTTTTTCAATTTTTTGTTTTCAGATTTTAGCTTCTTGTATTTTTCAGCAAGATCATCATATGCAATCAACAAATCTTCATAGCTAACTTCATATTCATTATCAGAATCAGAATTTACCTTTGAGCTTGATTCAATTTACTGATTACTCCCTTGATCGCTCGTACTTGCCACAAGGCATTGATCTTCATGCTCTTCCCGGACTTTCGTTAAGCCATCCAAGATATCCTTTGCGGACCTGCAATGAGAGACAAAAGGAAACTGATTAGAATTGACTGCAGCAGTGAACAGCTTTAAAACCAACCAATTTTAATCATGTTTATGCTTATGCTTTTCAGCCCAGACAGCTTTGTCTTTAGGCAATTCATAGGGACCACAAGAGACAAGCTTCCATAGCTTAGGGTCGTATGAATTGACTAGACTGAACATTCTTCCTAACCACAAATTGAAATTGCAACCATCAAACACGGGTGGAGAATTCAAAGTATACATAATGGTACTCATTGATCTGGATCACTCTAGATCGTTAGATCTATAAAAATTAGAGCCTTGGCTCTGATACTAATTGAAGTCCCGCGATCAATGACACCCAAGAGGGGGGTGAATTGGGTGATAACAAATTTTACTAAAACTTTTACCCTTTTTACAAAATATGTGATAAACAATAGTTAGCAAATGAAAACTAATTAACCAATTCTCTCAAACTTTCCGTTCCCACATGACCATACACCGAAAACAATCAAACCACACAAATAATACATAATGCACAGTGGTTTTTAAGGTGGTTCGGATGCAACGACGGCAATCCTACGTCCACCCCTCACCAAACCCGGTGAGGCTTCACTCGGGGATAAATCCCCAAACGGAGATGATGCTCCAACCATACACGCAAGACGACGCCTGCCCACACACACGGGGACGCGCCTCAAAACACACACACACACACGGAGATGAAGTCTCCAACACGATCCAACAAGCGGATCAACAAGACACACACACGCTGCGACAAGTGCAGCACTCCACACACACAAACACTAAGATCAAGATAAATCCACACACACACGTAGATCTAAGAAGACCTACGCACACACGAATCAAGTACGACACACACACACGACCACGGATCCAACAATGATCCACACACACACGAGTTTGCAGTTTATAAGAAACACAAATCTGAAACTATAAAGCACAAAACACAAACATGAATAAACCACAGTTTAGAAAGATCTTGATTTGGCTTCCTTTTCGATGTATGCTGTTGATCTTGAATGTTGCATTCACTCTTGCTTGAATGACTTCAAGTGGATTGTGCAAACCTTGCTCTTTTCACCCTTGTACAACCTTCTTCTCAAATTCGTGCTTGCTTGATTCTTCTTCTTTCTTTCTTGGGCAATCTTCCTTTGAATCCTTGCTTCCTTGCTTGCTTCTTTTCCTTGGAGGATGTTGGCTTCAGATCTACCTTGAATGGCTTGAAGTTGGATGAAGATTGTTGCTGCACGAGGTACTGTTCATGGAGCTACAGTACCCTCTTCTTCCTCCTTGGACATCCTCCCCTTTGATCTCTTGGATAGTTAGGGTTATGACTCTAATAGGATGTTTTATAACCCTTGGAAGGTCTATGGACAAGCCCTAGACCAGATCCACAAATTCTGGAGTGTTTGGTGGCTTTGGGATTAAATAATATCAAGAGGAGATGCTTCTTTCGAGATGGAAAAAAGTCAACATTTTTGACTTATCGGGGCTGGCGGTCGACTTGCAGCTTCTGGCGGTCGACCGCTATTGAGAAAACTGCTGGCCGTTGGTTTCTGGGAATTTCGGTCGACCTAAACTTTCTGGCGGTCGACCGCTAGCTACATTAATTTTAGGTCAACCTAAACTGTCCTTTAGGTCGACCTAAACCATTTTCTCCCAAAAATATACACATGCAAAGTGCCAAGTTCTCACCATGAATCTTGATACCTTTGCATATGGGATTGGCATTCCATTTTAAACCTACATAAGAGAGTAAATGAAGTTAAGATAATACAAGTTCAATCACTTCGATGCCATCTACCACTTTCAACCAAGATTCTCATGAAGCCTTCATTTTATGAATCCAAATGATATATATATGCATCCTATTGACATCAAACATTCAACCAAAGATTATATACAAACTAATGATCAAGACCATGTAATCGTTGCCATTTGCGACCATGTAATCGATGTCATTTGCATCCGAACCATGCAAGTTTAGTTATCATCAAAATCATAACAGTCATGAACAATAATCACAACAATCATCAAAATCATAACTCAACAGGGCTATCGTTGAGCAGCTGACCAAAGCACTACAGATGATGGGCTGCCCGTTGGAAGAATGGTCGCGACGCGTTCTGTTATTATTGAAGTACGTAAACCATCGAGCATTCCTCGGGACGTAGGCCCCAACTGAGCTTACAGCTATCGGCGCTTAGAGGGATGAATATCTGGAGGCTCTGGCGGCGCGGAGGGATAGCAGGGAGCTACACCGGGGGGCCTTGGACGGGTGCAATGCCAACATCCACGCCTTGGAGAACCGGATAGAGGAACTCTGGGGTTGGCTTGCCCAGCTGAGTCCGACCTGCTCGAGGTCGAGACAGACAAGACCCGGGAAACTAAAGAGCCGGCCGTCGCCGAAGCAGCGGTGGCCTCTGTGACGACAGAGTTGGAATGCCTCGACGCGCAGGAAGACCGTCTGTGTGAGATGATGAGCTTCCCTTGTGTCAGGATCCTCCCTTTTGAGGACATCTTCTGGGGGCTAGACTAGCTGCCAGTCCCCCTTCCATCCCCTTTTTGCATGTAACACCGGGGTATGCCCCGAGGCCAGTGTAATTCTCTTTTTTTTATATATAACAGGAATACAATGCAATTATCCCACTTGCCTCCTGTATATGTGTGGTGTTGAGCAATCTCTTCCTCTCTCTTCTCTTTTATTTTCCTTGCTATGTGATGGGACGCAAGTCCACACTAATTGCTTACCCGAGGAGAACCCGGTGAGGTTTGCAGAGGAGCATAGGAGAGTGCTCGCCCCTTCCAGAGGAGGGACGAGAGGACCACTCCAACATGTCCATCAAGCGACTCATCCGAATGATGTCACCGGTATGTTCGACCCGGCCAAATAGATCCAACCTTGGAGGGGCGGAGAGAAGAGTTTGTTCATCCAACGACCCAGACGGGAGGTCTTGGTCAAAAGGGGTTGTTCGTCGCCCGAAGGGACGGAGAGAAGAGTTTGTTCGTTCAACGACCCTGACGGGAGGTCTTGGTCAAAAGAGGGTTGTTTGTCTGTGCCGACAGAGTGTCGAGGGCAGGTGTGGTTTACTTGTCTCTTGACGTGTTCGTTGGTACGGGTTGGTGCCAACACAAGGAGAGTGGTTGATTCCCCAGTCTCGGGTGAAAGGTCCGGCTGAGATATTCTTCGTCAATGCCGACAGAATGTCAAGGGCTGACAGGGCTGATTTGTTTATTGAAAAGTTCGTTGGTACGGGTTGGTGCCAACGTAAGGAGAAGGGTCGATTCCCCGATCCCGGGCGAAAGGTCTGGGTGGGGTATTCTTCGTCAGTGCCGACAGAATGTCAAGGGCTGACAAGGTTGATTCGTTTATTGAAATATTCGTTGGTACGGGTTGGTGCCAACGCAAGGAGAAGGGTTGATTCCCCGATCCCAGATGAAAGGTCCAGGTGGGGCATTCTTCGTCAGTGCCGACAGAATGTCAAGGGCTGACAGGGTTGATTCGTTTATTAAAGGAGGGCTAAGTCTCCCTCCCCTTCTCTTTCCTTCTTTTCTCTCTTTTTCTCTCTTTTTTTTTCATTTTATTTTCCTTTCTCTTCTTTCTCTTCTTTTCCTTTTCTTTTCTGTTTGCTTTTCTTTCCTTTTTCCTTCTTTTCTTTTCTCTTTCTTCTTTTCTTCCCTTTTCTTTTCTCTCATCTTCCTTCTCTTCCCCTTTTCTTCTTTCTTTTTTTTTTCTTTTTTTTTGACATGCATTGTGAGTAATGACAAACCATCCAAGCAATTGAAATGCAAATTCGCCTACTGTGGGGCGAGAGAATGTATTATTCATTGAAGGGAGAAATTGGAGCATGGTACAACCTCAGATGCCTACCATTAAGGGGTGGAAACTGGACCTCCCCCCGATGGTCGACTATCACATATGCTCCTCCTTTATAGACCTTTTGGATTACATAGGGTCCAAGACAATTCTCATTCAGCTTGCCCTTGGGGTTGGAAGCCATGACTTCCCTCCTTTTGACCAAAACGAGTTCACCCTTCTTGAATTCACGCCCCTTGACGAGTTTGTCGAAGGCGCGAGCTATTCGGGCCTGATAGACCTGGATGTTCTGCTAGGCTCGGAGCCGCTTCCCCTCCAGGTCAGAGAGCTCTTCGAGCCTTCGCTCGACATTTGTTTGCTCTTCCTGGACTAACCCGTGTTGGATTGCGACCCGAAGGGAGGGTATTTCCAGCTCAATGGGGACGAGTGCCTCTGAGCCATATACTAAAGAGAAGGGTGAACAACCCGTTGGAGTTTTGTATACAGTTCGATACGCCCACAGGGCCTCATACATTTTCTCTTCCCAGTCCCTCTTGTTAGAATTAACAATTTTGGACAGGAGAGTACAAAGAGTTTTGTTGAAAGCTTCAGCCAAACCATTGGCTTGCGGGTTGTAGGGGGTTGATGTCCTCCAGTCGATCTTGTACTTCTTTGGTCCCGCCTGATGTGCACCTGCTATTCCGGCGTGGACTTCCTTCATGACCTTCCAAGCTTCTTCAGTGGATAGGCACCGCAGGAGTACTTTCCATTTGGCATCCACCATAATTCGGAATAGGATCCCGTTCCAGACCTCGTAAGAGTCCTTTGTTCTGATCAGCCTGATCTTTTCTTCTCTCTGCTTGGGCAATTGCTGGTATTTAAACCATTGCATGAGGGAATCCCTCCAGTCGGGTAGGCCGACGGTGTCTGCTACAGCGACCTCCAGTTCTTCTTCTTCTGATTCTTCTATCATGCTAGGCACTTGGCGCTGATTTACCACCCGGATGATAAGAGATCCATCAGGTGGGACTGCTAGTCAGCTTGCCAATTTTGCCAGTGCATCGGCTTGTGCGTTCTCCCCCCTGGCAACATGGCCTATCTCAATAAAGCAGAATCGCTCCATGAGCTACTTTGCTTTAGCATGGCAAGGGAGCAGCTCTGGTTTTCGGACATCGAACTGCCCCTGGACTTGCTTGATGATTAGTAACGAATCGCCAAATACTTGCAGCATTTTGATCTTCATTTACAAAGCGACTTGGAGACCGATAATCAGAGCCTCATACTCTGCTTCATTATTTGTGCAGGGTTTATTGATAGAACAGGATGTATGCAATACTTCTCCCTCCGGGGATTTAAGGACGATGCCGGCCCCTGCCCGTACTTTTGTATGTCCGGACGGGGTTGTTTCTGTTCTTGAAGCTCCATCAAAGTGCAGCTGCCAAGCGATCTGTTGGACTTGGTCCACCTCCAGTGTTTCATCTTTAGGTAGCTCTGTAGCCAATGGAGAATCTTCGGGCACAGGATGTGCTGCAAAGAATTCGGCCACGGCTTGACCCTTAACGGCCTTCTACGGCACGTAGGTGATATCAAATTCCATTAGCAGCATGGTCCACTTGCCGAGACGTCCCTTCAGGACTGGCTGGGAGAGAATGTGTTTAACTAGGTCGGCCTTGGAGATCAGGCTCACTTCATGAGAGAGCATGTAATGCATCAGCTTCTTGACCGTGAAGACCATGGCGAGATAGACCTTCTCAATCGGGGTGTATTTTGCTTCTGTCCCCACTAGCCTTCTGCTAAGATAGTAGAGGGCCTGCTCCTTCCCCTCATCATTGTTCTGGGTGAGCATTGCCCCCAGCGAACATTCGGTGGCGGCTATGTATAGAATAAGCGGCCTCCCCTTGACAGGTGCCCCCAGCACGGGCGGGGTCTTCAAGTAATCTTTCAACCGATCGAAGGCCCTCTGGCATTCCTGGTTCCAGTCAAAAGGTGCATCTTTCATCATCAATCTGTGGAATGGCTGACAGCGCCCTGACAAATTGGAGATAAACCTTCGGATGTAAGCCAGCCGGCCTTGCAGGGATCTTAGCTCTCCCAGATCCTTCGGAGGAGGTAGCTCCTGGATGGCCTTTATTTTGAAAGGGTCGATCTCGATCCCTCTATATCGAACAATGAAGCTGAGGAACTTCCCGCTGGAGACGCCGAAGGCACACTTCATTGAGTTCATTTTCAGCTCATACTGCCGGAGTCTTTCAAAGATGACTCTGAGGTCCTTCAGGTGACATTCTCTTTCCTTCGACTTGACGACCAAATCGTCAATGTAGCATTCGACTTTGTCATATATCAGCTCGTCGAATATTTTGGTCATCGCCCGCTGGTAAGTAGCGCCGGCGTTCTTGAGGCCGAAGGGCATTCTTTTGTAGTGGAATATCCCTTTGGTTGACCGAAAGGCCGTGTGAATTCGGTCGTGCTCAGCTATCCAGATTTGGTTATAGCCAGATGATCCGTCCATGAAGGACAAGGCCTCGTGGCCAGTAGTTGCATCAATCATGACTTTAGTGATGGGCACCGGAAAATCATCTTTTGGGCAGGCTTTATTTAGGTCGCGGAAGTCTAAGCAAATCCTGATCTGTCCATTCTTCTTCTTCACAGGCACAATGTTGGCCAACCAGGTGGTATACTGGTTTTCAGCTACAAAATCGACATCTACGAGCTTGTCAACTTCTTTGCAAATCTAGTTTATTAACTCCGGCCTCATGCGCCGGGGAGACTGTTTCACTAGTTCTACCTTGGGGTCGATGGCCAGAATGTGTTGGGTCACACTGGGGCTTAGACCAGGCATCTCCCTGTAGTTCCAGGCAAAACAGTCCCGGAACTCTTGCAGCAACTTGATATATTGTTCCCTCTCCTGCGGAGGAAGAAGGGCACTTAGAAAGGTCGGCCTGGGGTCGCCCTCCGTGCCCAAGTTAACTTCAATAAGTTCATCTACCGTGGCCTGGCCGCCATCTTCAATTTCTGATGGCGCCGCAATGGGTCGATGAAATCATGGTCTTCGCCATCTTCTGCTTCAAGAACGCCATATGTGTCACCCTGCTCAGCCTCATCGGGCAATGAGACTTTGCTGGCATCCCCCGCCTCCGGGCTCGCGGGCCGTGGGTTTGAGGGGTCCTGCTATGCTGAGAAGTAAAGGATTTCTTCGAGGTCTTCTTGGTAATCATCATAGACGGCTCTAGCAGGGGCCGCGGTGATGGATTGCCACGCCAGGGGCAGGTTCTCCACTGGTGGCCGAGGTCGCCTGTTCTCAACTGCATCTTCAAAAATCTGGTGTTGGACTGACACCATGTAAACACCCTTTTCGTGGCTGTATGTCACATGGGGGCGTGGCGGAGCCACCACATAATCCCCCATTCTGAGCTCATCTGTCTCAATCAGGGCTTGAGCAATATCCTTAAAGACGTAGCAGTCTTCGATTGAGTGGCCCAGTATTTGGTGATAAGGGCAGAACAAGGGGTCACCGCTTTTGCGAGCATCTTGCGGCCTCTTGGACTTTGGGAGGGAGACCTTGCCATAGTAGCAAGCCCACTCAAAAATTCCTCAGGTTTTATTCCTTGGGAAAGAGTAGGGTCTCTGCATCCTCTCCCGCAGCGTAGGGTTTCGCTTGGCCGATCGTCAGGCCGGGGGAGCAGCTACATCCCTGGCCTCCCTTTTCAGGTGCACGGGGGTATTCGGGATGGTGTTCGGGGACTGGTGCGCGCCGATGATCTGTTGGCGGAGGATGCCCCTGATGAGGTCAGACACGAGTGCAGTCACTTCGGCCAAGCGAGCCTTCAGCATTTCAATTTCCCGCTGCTGCTGATAGCACAGGGCAAATAGGGCAGAGTCGCACCGAGTGAGGTCCGGGGTTCGGCTTGCTTCCCCATCCTTTGCATCAATATCAGACGAGGGCAATGGCGCACCGCTGCTGCGGTCATTCGGGATTGGTACTTCAGAAGAGGACGGGGCCTTCCCCTTGTTCCTACAGGGAGGTGGATTCCATAGGAATACCTCTTCATCCTGCTCTTCATTAGCCGGAGGCTGAAGGTACTGGCGACCTTCAACTTCTTGTGGAGCTGCGGCGCCTGTGAGGCTATCGCCACCCGAAGCCGAGACTGATATCACGTCGGCTTTGTAGGAGTCTTCTAATGAAAAACATAATCCTGGATGTCGGGTTATTTGTAGCAATCTCCGGTCTAGGTTTGGTGGGTTCCACATCTTTTTGAACATGTCCTTCCGACTGGAGAGCTGGCAAAAGGGGATCCCTTGTTTTCTGGTCATTCTGGTTATACGGCAGGTTATGTCAGGCAGTCCCGTGATCGGGACGAGTGGGTCATGTAATTCATCGGGGAGTTTACAATCATCGTCTCCTCCAACCGGGTGCTCATCGGCCACATAGAAAATAGTAGACCGTCCTTCGGGGTTAGGCACCTCAAAGGTCTTCAATGGTTCAACCACTTGGCAGTCAGCTTCTGCGAGAGGCTTGATGATCCCAAACGGGACCCTGATGTCCTCCAGCAAGTCTTCGAGGTGTGGCAACCCCGGTGCAGGGTAGATGGAAAAGGGAGTGGCTTTGAACACCCCTTCTGCCCAAGAAACAAATGACACTTGGCGGGGAGCCACGTAGCCTGGCGACGGTGGAGGGAACCAGCTGTCGGGCTCCGCCTTCTTCTTTCCCTTGTCCAGGGTGACTTGGGGAGCTTGCTTCGGCCTCTCTAGATATAAATTGGCGTCTGAGAGATGGCACTCGAACACCTCAAAAGGGTGGAGGTCAGCGAAGATTCTCTCCTCCTTCCCGTTGCCGGGATACTTGATGCATTGATGCAGTGTAGACGGCACTACCCTATTTTGGTGTAGCCAAGGCCGGCCGAGCAATGCTTTGTAGGAGGTGCTGGAGTTAATCACATGAAACTGGACCTTAGTTGTGAAATCATCGAGAGAGAGGTTGAACTCTGCAATCCCCATGGGGACCTCGCACTTCTGGTTGAAGCCAGCAATCTTAACATTCTTGACCTCGATCAAGTGTACATCAAAGTAATGTTTTTGGTATATCTGGTAGGGGAGTATGTTCACTGCCACCCCATGGTCAATCAATACTCTGTTGATGGGATGCCCATTCAGCTGCCCCCTCATGTAGAGTGGCCTGTTGTGACTGCAAGTGGGCATGATCATATCTTCTTCTGTAAAAGCCACAGCTACCTCGGGTGACATTTTCGCAAGACATGCTTCCACATATGCTGGTGTCTGGAGCGCTGCGATGACGGCCCACCGTGTCTCTTCATCTAGGGACAGGATCTCCTAGATGGTGAACCTGGCTGGGATCTTCTTCAGGTGCTTGACTATTCTATTGCTAGCTCGGACCTCGAGCAACTTCATCTCTTCAGCTCTACTGCGCCTGCCCCCAGCCTAGGTCAGGTGCTTCCTCCACTGGGTCAGGTATCACTTGAGCTTGCGGAGCCTGTTGGGTCACTTCCTTCTCTTGCATGAACTCGGCAAGGTTCGGGATGTTGTCAGGTTCTTCCCTTAACCGAGAAAGAGTTGCTACTGTAGATCTATTTAAAATCCACACTTAAATATAAAAAAAAAGTAATAGATATATGGGTGCAATAAAAAAAATAGCACGAGGTGCTAATGGGGAAGTTGTGATCGCCAGAGACGCGAGGGTCTCAAAGAGGAGATTGATACGGGGAGATGATCGCAAAATACCTCAAAGGATGCGGGGATTGTGAGTGCTCCTTTTCTCTTCAAATCGGCCGGCCGACGAAGAGAGTTCTTCTTTCTTGATTACCCTTGTAAACAAAGACAAACACCAATAAAAACATATGAATTAGAAATATGGTGAGTGTAGCATCAAATTCTTATTAAAGATATGATCATGAAAATATGATTAAGAACACACCTTAAGGGTGGTTGCCCTTAAACCCCTATGCAATGAGGGTGTGGGGAATATGAATGCATGTAAAAATATTATGGGGAGAGAGTGCAAGAGATGCACTAAAGGGGAGATCTCAATGATAGTTGAGAAAAATTAATATGATAATGAAACATGATGCATGCATGTTAACGAATAGCAAAAGGAGAATAAAAATAAAATAAAAGGAGCCTGTTGCTTCTGCTGCTTGTGGCCTTGATATTCAATGGGGAAGAAGCTTTAAAAAATGGAGATTGATGCGCACAGAGTTCCTTCCTTAGCCAACGGCAGCAGCAACCTGTGAGAAGAAAAGGAAAAAAAAACAAAAGAAAAGAAAAGAAAGAAGAAGAAGAAGAACATAAGAACGGCGGGGAGAAGAAAATGGGTGTCCGAAGAAGAGGAAATCCAACCAAACAACAGAGCCATTGGCTCTATTAAATAGGTTGAGGAAGAGATAAACATGGACAAGAGTCCTAAGAGGGAAATGATAAGAATGGGCAAGAGCCCAAACTAAGTAGGCATCTATCGAAGCAAGGACTTTCTGGGAAAGGGCTGCGAAACCAGAAGGTGAAACACGCCTTATGGTAGGGCGTCAATTTATGAATTGACGACCTACACAGAGGGCGTTTCTCAGAAACACGCCCTGCACAAGGGCGTTTCTCAAAAACCAAATTTAGCAATAAGAACTCCCCATATTTGAAAAATGTAAAACACGCCTTAATCAAAGCCACTTTTTCAAAAACGCGCCCCAGGGAAGGGCGTTAATTTCAAGAGCTCAAATGGGGAAGTCGGTCAAACCAAAAGAATTAACGCCCTCAGGTGAGGTCGTCCTTTCTTTAAAAAAACGCCCTTGGTTAAGTCATGTTTTATGAAAAACACGCCCTTACCCAGGTCGTGAATTTAGAAAATTCATAAAATAGATAAAATGGGGGAGAAATAGATAAAATAGGAAGGACACGCCCTAGACAAGGGCGTGTTTCAAAAACACGCCTCTGATGAGGGCGTGAATTCAAAAAAAAAGAGATAAATGCCCAAAAAATCCGGAAAAATAGGAAAAAGGAGATAAAATGGGGAAAATAGGAGAAATTCAAGAAAAGTGGGGAAACCACTCAAATAAGCTGATTTGAGGGTCAAATGGGGCATCGCAGAGCGATATGAAATATACTCAAAAATAATGTCAATTTTGGCGTGTCTACAGCTGCCCCGCCTTGGTGTCTGCTTTGCAAGGGAGCGTAGCAAACTGAAAAGTAGATCCCAAGGTGTGATGAGACACGCAATCAATATTACTTGATGAGAATCAAATCAAAAGCACGAGATGAAGCAAATCTCGGGAAATTCAAGGAAATCAACAATGTTTGGATAAAAAGGGGAGATGCGCACACGGTGCACGAAGGAGATAAAATAAATGATCAACTTCCAACACGGTGGAAGTACCCTAGGTCACAAACCTGTAGGTTTCACCATTGGGGAGCGGTTACCAGCCAGTGGACGTGCTGCAGCCAAGGTGGATCAAAGGAAAGGAGATTAAAAAATAAGATGATAAAAATCCAAACAAGGAGTTCTCGAGAAAATCACCCAAAACAGCGACAAAACGAACTGAGGATCCAATTCGGCAATGAAAATCTCATATCGAGAAAGATTAAGATCAATTCAACTCTCAATATCAACTTATCAGAATGATTTTCCAACGTTAATTCAAAGTCCTACATGAATGCATGCTGGGCTAAAGGGAAAAATAACAAATGAAAATATAATATAATCAAGGATAATATTGTTAAACTGCCCAGACTGGGTCAAGAAACCAATTCTGCGAGCTGATACTAAGCCGAAGCCCGTTTATCCACGCACCAACTCGTAAAAAGGGAACCATCGTCCCCAGTCTCGGACGGCTCAACGGCCTATCCGTGTGACTAAGACTTCTCTGGAATCATCATTGTTTTTGATGAAGGGGAACTCAAATTCCAGTTTTACCAAAGCCACAAGGTCCTTGATATAATCTAGTAACACATGTAACATATAGTAGAATGCATACAGGGAGATGGTGATATCAATAAGCTTGGGGAACTCAGAAATGAGCTGCAAACACCGTGGGGCTTGGATGTTGATGCCCAGTCGGTGGGACCAAGAGCTTCTTATCCTGCGCTCAAAAATTCATTAGCCAAGATATAAAAGATAACAAACAATGAATAAGACATTCAATCATAACAAGCATAGCATGAATGGAAGCATCAATTATAGCATGTATATGGCATGAATAGCACAAATTAAATCATGGTATTGCAAATCATCATTGTTTGTTGTTTGTCATGAGGATGACAATCTGGCTAATCAAGTTTTGGAGTTAAATAATCAAGATCTGATATAATGCCCATCGGCAGAGTAATCAGGGAATGATAATGCCCCTTGGCAAAGTGATCAAGTGAATCAGCAGGAGTTGATTGAAAGATTTGGAGATGAATAATCAGAATGATATTCAAGAGATAATCAGGAGATATAACAATCAAAATGATATAGGGAGATGATAATCAAAAATGCCCAGGGTGGCATGTCATGAAAATATCGGGAAAGAATCAATAGATTGATAGCAATGAGTGGAGAGAGGACTCATCCCGTGCTCCTGGTCCTTGCAAAGTTGTTCCTGCAAAACACCATCAGACAAATACAATGCAAAATTTTTGGAAATATTTGAATTTTTATGGAGATTTTGGAAATATTCAAATTTTTGTGGAGATTTTGGAAATATTCAAATTTTTGTGGAGATTTTGGAAATATTCAAATTTTTGTGGGGATTTTGGAAATATTCAAATTTTTGTGGGGATTTTGACTTAGACATTGTTAATGCAGCATCAAAGGGTGTTTTAAACCACTGGCTAGGGGTCCTTGTTTCTTCCCTTTTCGCTAAAAACTGCCCAAAGCTGGACGTGCATTAAGATGGCGTCCTATGACCGACCGCCCTTGATCAACGGTGCCCCTACCAAGGCCATACCCGAGAAACATTCGGTCTTAGAGGGAGAAGAGAAGAATAATTGGAGATAAGCTTTGTGCAGGATGGGAGATATCAAGACCTGAATTCCTTCCAAGGTGTTAACCCTCAAAGAGGTAGTCTGTTGCGCCGGGGCTTTGTGCCTTTGATTTTAGACCCTTGACATGCATACGACCAGGGTTTTCCTTGCGGGGACTTTGCCACTCTTGTCATGCCATAATTCATAATTTTGAATTTATTGAAATTCTGACTTGATTTTCATAATAGCCCTTTTGGCGAAATGTATATCATGAAATTCATGTTTAGTTTGGGTCAGGACTGCCCCTATTTGAGACTCCTCTCGTATTGGGGATTACCAAGGTTGGTCATCTCATCCGTCAACCTCTTGCCCCTGCACGTGGCCGAGTAAAGAAGAGAAAAGACTTTCAGATATACTCATGGCATGGCCAAGGTAAGAACGGTGTTTTATCAAAGGAGCCGGCTAAAAGGACGCCGTGAAGTGTGTGGACTGCCCAGCTAAGGGTTGCTCTTAACAAGCGGGGAGAGAATGTTGAATTCCCAGCGCGGGTTCTTTATCAACCAAAGTGCTGCAAAAACAAGCCTAAAGGACTCTTTTTTTTAAAAAAATGAGAATTCAAAAGTTTAAGATAAAGGTTTAAAAACATCACTCTTAATCCTGCTAAGAAGCACTTTCTTTTGAAAATCATGCGTGAAGAAATGGGGAGATGATATTATAAAAATGCTTATTTATGCCAACATGTTACCTTGCAACCTTTGTTGAAGCAGCTGCTGCTAGAGGTGATCATCATGGGATTTGTCCTCTTTAGCAGAAAAAAAGATTGGAAGCAAAGGATTGAAAGTGGCTTAACAAGACGGAATGGTGCTCAAACCAGACTCAGACGAATAAGGGGAGAAGGAAAAGAGATAAGGGCTAGAACTCCCTTATTAAGGCGCGGAGACCCTGATTACAAGGAACAGTTTACAAAAGAAGCGGAAAATTAGGAGGTGGAGTGAGGACTAAAGCCTCTAAAACAATGGGAGAAAGGGCAAATGCCCAAAGCAATGGATGTAGAAGAAGTTGGGTCGGACCCAGGATCGGGAGGAATCAGAAGAAGGAATTGGTAGATAGAAAGGGGCGGATCCGGAGGGTCCGAAGGTGGTGGAGGAGAATCCTGACAAGAGGAATCATCCGGAGGCTCCGGAGGGATGACAAAAGAAGGGATGCGATGCCCTGGGGAGAAATAGGGAAAAAGATGATGAAAAAGGTGACGGAACAGGAAGAAGAGAATAAAAGATATGAAGTCCCGGAGGAGCAAGAAGATGAATCGAAAGAAATATAGAAGGTCCGGAGGTTCCGGAGGAATGAAATCAGGAGGGTCGCGATGCCCTGGGAGATGATAGAGAGAATAAGATGGAGAATCCGGAGGTTCCGGAGGAAGGATATAGAAAGGGGTGCGATACCCAAGAGAAAGGAATGAAGGAGGATCAGGAGGAAAATCCGGAGGTTCCGGAGGTAGCAAATGAGCAGGGGCGCGATGCCCAAGAAAGTCCGGAGGTTCCGGAGAGATGAGGTGGAAAGGGACGCGATGCCCGAGGGGAAGGTCCGGAGGTTCCGGAGGTAGCAAATAGAGAGGGGCACGATGCCCAAAGGATAAAGAGAGGGGTGAAAGATCTGGAGGTTCCAGGGAGATAGCAGGAAAAGGGACGTAATGTCCCAGGGAGGGTGGACAAAAAGATGAAGATGAACAGGATGAGAAATGCGGAATATCCGGCGGTGCCAGAAGGCGAGGAAGATACGGGTTTGGAAACCCGGGAAGCAGGAGGTGCAAATGCATGTAATGGGATGGATGCGATGAATGCATGAAATGCAAAGAATATGAAGAATGTGAAGGGCGAGGGGATGAGATCCTCCTCCTAACCCTGGGAATGGCCCATGAAGAAGAAGTGATAGAGATGGATGAATAGAAAGTGGAACAAATAAGGGATGGTCCCTTAGCATCAAGGTAACTGCCCCTCCATGGCAGTGAACATGTACGGCCAATTGGCCCAATAAAGGAAGCTTCAATAAATGACAACCCCTTTGGAAAACGAAGATCAATAAAGTGAGAGCGTCGTAGAGTTGGAACGGGAAGCATTATGTTGCCCATTGATGGTGATGAATATGGAATGTTGAATAAAATGGGCATTCGCCCCTTGTATGGAGGAATGGAATCAAGATTTGGAAGAGGGAACAAAGGGTGCCCTGCCTGGCCCTTGGATGGCATCAATTCTTGGCATTCTTCCCTGAGCAATGGCGGTGACTTGGCCTCTGCGACCATGCTCGGCACAATAACCTGGATTGGCATCCGGTAAATGACTTCTTGAATCTTGAATGGCACAGTCGTGGCCAAAGTCTTCTTGCCCGGCTCTTGCTTATCCTTGGCGCGAGTAGCTGCAGAAGCACGCCCCTTCCGAGTAACAAAGGGAGGTGAGGCGGAGGCGGGAGGCTCCGTGGATGGTGGAGTTATAATGGAAGGTGTTGGCAAATGGGTGAGCGTAAGCGGGGGTTCAAACACGTCGAGTTTCTCCCTTTGCTTGCAAGCGGTCGGGGTTAGCTCGAGTGCAAAAAGTGGTGGGTCCTGCTCAGGATTAGCCATAGGTAAAGATGGAGGGTTAAATATTGGGGTAGGTAAGGTGGTTTTTAGGGATGGTGGTACTGGGAGGTCAATTGGAGGAGGTTCAGTGGTAGGTTCGGTGTAGGCCGATGTGGAGGTTACTGACTTAATAGGTGGAGGTTTTATAATGGAAGGCTCAGTGGTGGCTAATGGTGTGAAGGTTGATGGTATAGTGGGTGGAGGTGTAGTTGGTGGAGGGTTAATGGGTGAAGGTTTGGTGCGTAGAAAATGTCGGACGGGGCGAGCAATGTTAGGAGTGGGAGTGGGAATGGGAAGAGACTCAATAGGCGCCGGTGCGGACGATTGGAATATCGACCCATCGTCGTAACACCAACTAGTCTCATAAACAAGGGTTGAATTGGGAGTGGTTTCCTCCTGAGCAGGGGGTTCATTGAATGATAATGGAGGGAGTGGGAAATTAAGGAAACTCGGAAGGGGTGCCTGCGGAGCTTCATCATCATATACCGGCTCGTATTCTTCAATTGCCGGTTCTTCCTCGCTTGGAACGCCGATATCATAATCATCTCTCCTATCCTTCCATTCTCTCTCCAACTTAGTAATCTCGTCCAAAGCGGCATGGAGAGGATTGACCGGAGTAGGAGGAACCGTGACCCTCTTTAATTGTTCCTCCATGGAAGTAATCTTATCAAAAAGAGATTGTTGGAGGGGTGTGACTTGAACAATAGAAGGTTGGCAGGGCCTCGAAGGAGGAGGGGCCGCATAAAAAGGCCGTGGAGGGGAGTTGACGGTATGACCCGTAAAAGAACCCGGATGGGCCGGATTGCAATGAATAAATGGGCTTCGGGGCCGTGAGGGAGGAGGAATAGAAGGAGGCGGGTGTCGGACCACCCGAGTAGAATGAATAGGGGGAGATGGGTAATGGGCTACCCGAATATGATTAGAAGGAGGAGGTGGGTGATGGGCCACCCGTGTAGAATTGGAGGGAGATGGGTGATGGGCCACCCGAATAGAATTGGAAGGAGGGAGAGATGAAGGAGATGCACCCTCAACGACAGCCTTAAGGGCTTGGATCTGTTGAGGGGTAAGATGATCTAATGCATGAATGATCTGGGAGACTTTCTCATCATTGGGACGAGAGGATCCCGAGGGAGTAGTGGCTCGAACTTGAGGAGGGGGACCATAAGAATGGACATTGCCCATGGGTTGGACATGACCATAAGAATGAGGACGTGGTCCCTTGAAGGAATGGTGAGAAGGATAATGATTAACATGTTGAAATTGAGGATAAGAAGTGCTAGGTTGTGCATCCTCATGAATTGAATTGAACATGTTTCTATCATGGTAAGCCATTATATAATCAAAATTCTCAATAATATGCAAAGAAGCACACAAGTTGGAATGGTTACCTTGATTTTTATGTTTGATCCTTGGTGAATTAATGAATTTTAATAAAGTTTTGAATGATTCACACAAAGGGGGGGGAACCTAGTTTCAATATGATTTGAACTTCAATGCCAACTAGGAACCCTCTCTCACCGTATAGGCCAACTAACTCGGGACTTCAAAAGGGTACAACCTGCCCGGCGTCCGTGAGGGAATCCACGGGTGCGGGGACTTACGGAGGCTTGGAAAAGGGATTTCCAGTCCAAAGAGACGGAATGCTCAATGGAGGGTCGTCCCGATTCCAAGAGGGTGTGTGGATCCTAATGAAGAGGAGGAGGCTCCCAAACCAAATGCAAATATGAATGCAACAGGGTAAACAGGCCAACCACAATAATATGATCAATCAACAAAGATAAGCATGAAATATCATGAAAAATCACAGCCGGGGGGTTCTGGAAACCCACAGTAAAAACACGCCCTGGAAGGGGACGCTACTAAACAAGGACACGACGGTGTTACCGTCGTGAATAAACCTGAGCGGCCCAGGGGCTGGATAAAACACGCCTTAGAGTTAGGCGCTACGAATGAAAAAAACGCCCTTGGGCAGGGCGTGAAACACCAACCAAGTCAAGAAACGCCCTGGGGCAGGGCGTTACAAATAAAAGGACGCCCTGGGGTAAGGCGTTAATTCACAGGCAGCTATATATCGCAAAGCCCGGAGGTAAGCTGGAAAACGCCCTGTCAGAGGGCGTAAAATATGCATAAGACGCCCTGTGTCAGGGAGTTAAATCAAAAAAACGCCCCTGTCAGAGGCGTGAATTCATGAATATCAAAAGGGCACGCAAGGGTGCCAAGGGGAAAGGGGTAATAAAGGAAGAACACAAAGGGTCCCACCGTGATCGCCAATTTGTAGATCTATTTAAAATCCACACTTAAATATAAAAAAAAAGTAATAGATATATGGGTGCAATAAAAAATAGCACGAGGTGCTAATGGGGAAGTTGTGATCGCCAGAGACGCGAGGTCTCAAAGAGAGATTAATGAAGGGGAGAGATCGCGAAGAATACCTCAAAGATGCGGGGATGTGAGTGCTCCTTTTCTCTTCAAATCGGCCGGCCGACGAAGAGAGTTCTTCTTCTTGATTACCCTTGTAAACAAAGACAAACACCAATAAAACATATGAATTAGAAATATGGTGAGTGTAGCATCAAATTCTTATTAAAGATATGATCATGAAAATATGATTAAGAACACACCTTAAGGGTGGTTGCCCTTAAACCCCTATGCAATGAGGGTGTGGGGAATATGAATGCATGTAAAAATATTATGGGGAGAGAGTGCAAGAGATGCACTAAAGGGGAGATCTCAATGATAGTTGAGAAAAATTAATATGATAATGAAACATGATGCATGCATGTTAACGAATAGCAAAAGGAGAATAAAAATAAAATAAAAGGAGCCTGTTGCTTCTGCTGCTTGTGGCCTTGATATTCAATGGGGAAGAAGCTTTAAAAAATGGAGATTGATGCGCACAGAGTTCCTTCCTTAGCCAACGGCAGCAGCAACCTGTGAGAAGAAAAGGAAAAAAAAACAAAAGAAAAGAAAAGAAAGAAGAAGAAGAAGAACAGAAGAACGGCGGGGAGAAGAAAATGGGTGTCCGAAGAAGAGGAAATCCAACCAAACAACAGAGCCATTGGCTCTATTAAATAGGTTGAGGAAGAGATAAACATGGACAAGAGTCCTAAGAGGGAAATGATAAGAATGGGCAAGAGCCCAAACTAAGTAGGCATCTATCGAAGCAAGGACTCTCTGGGAAAGGGCTGCGAAACCAGAAGGTGAAACACGCCTTATGGTAGGGCGTCAATTTATGAATTGACGACCTACACAGAGGGCGTTTCTCAGAAACACGCCCTGCACAAGGGCGTTTCTCAAAAACCAAATTTAGCAATAAGAACTCCCCATATTTGAAAAATGTAAAACACGCCTTAATCAAAGCCACTTTTTCAAAAACGCGCCCCAGGGAAGGGCGTTAATTTCAAGAGCTCAAATGGGGAAGTCGGTCAAACCAAAAGAATTAACGCCCTCAGGTGAGGTCGTCCTTTCTTTAAAAAACGCCCTTGGTTAAGTCATGTTTTATGAAAAACACGCCCTTACCCAGGTCGTGAATTTAGAAAATTCATAAAATAGATAAAATGGGGGAGAAATAGATAAAATAGGAAGGACACGCCCTAGACAAGGGCGTGTTTCAAAAACACGCCTCTGATGAGGGCGTGAATTAAAAAAAAAAGAGATAAATGCCCAAAAAATCTGGAAAATAGGAAAAAGGAGATAAAATGGGGAAAATAGGATAAATTCAAGAAAAGTGGGGAAACCACTCAAATAAGCTGATTTGAGGGTCAAATGGGGCATCGCAGAGCGATATGAAATATACTAAAAAATAATGTCAATTTTGGCGTGTCTACAGCTACCAGTGGGGCCGGGAGGCTACTTGCTTCCTTGATCCGCTGAGACTCGCGGGGGCATGACTGCCTTCGCCCTTGAGTCGTGAAAAACTCAATAAATGAGGGGATATTCTGGCCGACTGGCTCTCCGGGGTAGAGACCCGAGGGAGGGGGAATATCCATGCCTTGGACCCTAGGCTCAGGGATATGATATGGCTGTTCTCCCCTGAGCAGGATGTTATGGTTGGCCTGAGGAGGGCGTCCCCACTTCCTTCCCGACCTAGTGGCATGCTAGGAGGTGGATGCTTCGGCCTGATCCACTTCTGATGGCTCAACGGGGGACTCTTGCTCTTCTTCCCCCAGGGAGAGGGCAGTGTCAAATAATGCGGAGAGGGTGTTGCAAGAGAGAACAACCCCGCTCTTCTTCTTGTTTCTGGGCCTTCCCTACTTCTTTCTCTTCTTTTCTTCAGTGATTGGCAACTGGCCTTGGGGAGGTTCACCCCACAAGAGAGGTTCTTCCTTTGCCTCGGCTTCTACCTCCGGAGCTAGTTCAAGTGACTCGAGCTCCTTCCAAGGGACATACTCCTTCAGCTCCACAGGCTGGATTTTGGGCTGCTCGTAATCTTCGAGCCCATCAATAATGGCCTGGAGTCTTTCCACTGCATGACTGGTTTCTTTGTGCACCAGCATCGGGACGTGCTTTTTCTTGTTCTGAGTGGGGTGCCTCATGACTAGCCGGGGGGCTGTGTCATGCCAAACAAGCGTCACTGGTGGCGGCGCCTGTCGGGGTGTAACACCCCTTATGTGGACCTCCGGCGTGGACCGGGGAGCTTGCCTTCTTCTTCTGTTCCTTGTTGGCGCGGTCTGCCAACCTCCTTGGTCTTGAGCTAGCGCCATGACGAAGGCTTCATAAGTGGCCTTTGTACTAGCCTCTGCCCACTCCTCAGGCAGCTGCTGGTACAAGGACACCATATTGACACTGGTGCCGAGGCTCGGCATCTCGGGTGGCTGCGGAGGGTCTATCTTGTGCTCCCCCATATCCAGTTCTCCCTTCCTGATCAAGGATTCAATGACATCCTTGAAGATGTAACATTCTTCGATAGTGTGCCCCAGCATCTGGTGGTATGGGCAGAAACGAGGATCATCCTTCTTCTTTATGTCACCATGCCTCTTCGGTTCTGGCAGTGTGATTTTGTTGTATCTAGTGGCCCATTCAAACAAGATCCGAGACTTATCTCGAGGGAAAGAATACAACTTGTTCCTCATCTTCTCCCGCAGGGAAGGGCCTTAACGCCGTTCAGCAGACTTGGCTGGAGGAGGATTGGCCGTCTCCTTGGCTTTCTCTGTCTGTTTCTCAAAAGCTTCGAAGTCCAATGTGTGGACTTATGGCGGTGTCGGTCTCTTTTCGGCCTGCCTGGCCCTCTGGCTTGAGGTAGCTGGAGCAGAGGAGTATCGAGCAAGGAATGCCTGGATCTCCGCTACTATGTTGTTTAGGCGGTCAAATGATCGCACCTCAGCGCCGATCATCCTTTCAAGGATTTCCTTTTTCAGGTTCTGTTTACAAATTTGCACTGCATCCTCCTGATGCGGGGGACGTCTACATCTCATGCTGAGATTTCTCCATCTCTTTATATAATCGAGAGCCGACTCATCATTTCTTTGTCTCGTGGCGTAGAGTTCTGCCACGGTTACTTCCCGCTCAGCTATATAGAACCTTTCTTTGAATTTCTTCTGCATGTCGGGCCAGTTTGTAATGGACCCGGCGGGCAAGCTCGAATACCACTCAAAAGCAAGCCCGGTAAGTGTCGAGCCGAAGAATTTGAGGAGGTAGGCCTCATCTGCAGCTAGGTCCCCCATAACATTCACATAGTAGGCAATGTGCTCCCTAGGAGACCCTTGCCCATTAAACTTCTCAAATTTCGGCGGCTTGGTGATGCCGGCCGGCAGTCTCCTGGCGGCATAGTGTGCCAGATAGGGTACCCGATACACATCAAAGGGCGTGTGATCACTATCGCCCCTTTCTGCCAGCTTCATGTCTATCATCTGTTCTAGCATCAGTCTGTTCACCGTTGCCGGGTCCACCGGGTTCGGGTAGAAATGAGCCGGTTGCGTGCGGTTAACACTGTCTCCTGAGGTGCAATGGTGGATCCTTGGAATGGCGGGTTCTGCAGCGAAGCTAGAGTTGTATGCTGCGGCTGGTGCAGGGGTATGCCCCCGGTGTAGCCGGGGATCGGTGGAGACACCGTCACCTGTGGAGAAGCTTTTGAGGCCTGACCGTTGCCCCCAGGGGTCTTTGATAATGTTTTGGTTTGCCCAGATATCGAGGGCTGGGCAACTCTATCGGTCAGCTGCTTCTTTAACAACTTGATCTCCCTTTGATATTGTTGCATCATAAGTAATACAGCTGGGTCACTCATGGGGAGGCTAGGGGTGCCCCCTCTTTCTTCAGCTGGCGTCTCCTCGGATGACGTGGATGGTCCTCCCGTGGTGCCTTCAGTAATGACATTGGCGGCCAGGGCCATTGACGACTCCCCATAGTCAGTTCCCTCGGTGTGGGCTCGCGTCTTCTCAGTTGCTGCTTTCCCTCTTCTAGTGAGAGGTCTTGGCCTTGCTGCAAGTCTGGCCACTTCCTCGGGCTCGGTCGGTAAGGCCCCGTACCGGCCAAGTACCCCTGCCATGTTGTAAGTATAGACCCTTAGGTCTCTACCTCTTCTTACCGTTCTTCTCGACGGCCTACCTGGGAAGACCAATCTGTCGAAGATTGACCCCCGCGGCCTCACCTCTTCCCTCAGCGGGGACTGATAGCGCTCCTCGGAGCAGTTCCTCGACTCGGCACTAGGCGCGGGTCGGGCTTCTTCTTCTTCAAATGCGGAGGCCACTACCCCCAGCAGTCTCTGGCGACCCAGGGGAGTGCTCCCCGGACCCCGCAAGTAATTTCTCATGGCCTGCTCCATTCCTTCCCACTCTTGATCAGGAGGAGAGGCGGGTGATACTGCCCTGTTGATAGCAACGGGCATGTGGGCTACAGGCTCTGCACGGGCAGCCTGATGGTGACGTCGGTGGTGTCGATGGCGGGTGTTCTCCGGTGGGGCTAGTGTGGCCGATGCCGGCTGATAGACGGGGCCAATGTCTTGACCCGGTCTGCTTTTTGAGCCCTTGCCGGGCGAAAGGTGCTGGGCCCTGCTCGGGTTGGTGAAGTGCCCCGGGCTGCTTTGGGAACCCATGCCCATTTGCTGTTGGTCGGCCTAGGGGCCGGTTGGCGTTGTGGAACTGTGGCCGGAGGTGCGGGCGTCATCCTGCCCTTCATCTTCCCTAGTGGCTGGAAAGAGTTGCGCATCGACACAGTAGGTATGATGCGATCTGGGATCACCTCGGAGCGTTGCCCGGAAAGATGCACAATGAAAGTTCCGACGACAGCAGACTTGCCGGTGCTGGAGACCCGGCCTCGGGGTGATGCAATGGCATGGCTCCTCCGGAGCCTTCTCTGGTGGGAAGCCGAGCCTGGGCGTGACGGGCCGGCATTCTGGTGCACATGGTTCACATTGCAGCCCAGCGTCTTCACGGGGACAGTCTTGGGGGATTCGGCCATTGGTCGACCGACAGCAGCTTTGGTGGCCCCCTGGATGGAGGAGTTGCTTTTGATCCCGTCAGACGCCTCGACGTCCAGCAGGTTCGCGAAGGCCACTACTAAAAAGTTGGGGAAGTGTGGACGCACTAAAATTCGGAGGGGGGATCCGTTCGTTTGTTGGTCGGGGTTAATTCTTCTATTTAGTGCGAGGGCGTGCCAGTCACAAAGTGACGATTTATTCGGGCTTCATGGAAGCCCATGGTGCGCTCGATCTGACTAATCAGACGATTGTGTAGTTCGTGTCGGGACCGAAACCCGCCGTGTCGTAAAGGCCACGACGTTATTTACATCCCCCATACGGGGGAACACCCTTGATTGATTGTCGGGAATAAGGGCCCTACGGCCTAAAGAGAATATCAATAATGCAGGAGGATAGTGAAAGATGAACTATGCTAGAAACCCGTATCGGGACGTGAATGCTAAGACTATGTCGGCCACTCATGGGCCACTTCATGTTCGGACGAAGGTCCGTGTTTGTAGTATAAAAGACGGTAGCAAAACCGCGCGAATGTCTGCCATGAACAAGGCAAGTTTAATGAGAATGCAGGATTGGATCCCGGTAGGGATGGGTCAAGTTGATAGACTGTTGGCCGGAGATGATTTCGGATTATGGTCATGTCGGAAGTTCCGTAAACCACGTCCGATACCATAAGGCGTCGTTGATTTTCTCTTTGCACCTAGTCCGAGGGAGTGAATTGTTAAATGCGTAGCCCGAGCTCAATAACGTGCGCCCTCACACGCGGATCAACCTGCGCGGTCAGGTCACGGGGTTGAGCATTTCTCTCCTTTTATCTTTTTATTATTCCCCCCCCCCTTTCATATAAAGGAGGCACGCCGAGTTTGAAGTGGGCAAGAGGGGAGGCACGCCGGATAAGAGCTTCGAAGGAGGGCGCCGGATAAGGGAGCACAAGGGGGAGCGCGCCGGCTAAGGTGGCAAGTTGGGGCGCGCCGGAATAAGGATGCCAAGGGGGAGCGCGCCGGCTAATGGCCAAGAAAAGGGGGGGGCGCGCCGGTATATGGCAAGAAGGAAGAGGGGCCAGGGGCGTGCCGGAACAGGCTAAAAAAAGGGGAGGCGCGCCGGTTTGTGGCAAAGGAAATGAAATGGGTTTTGAGTGTGGGGTTAAATCGGCGCGGGGGGGGTACCACGCCGGGTTAGCCCACGCCGGATTAGGGCGCGCCGGGTTAAGCTTCTACGAGGTTTTGCTTTGCTCTGTTTGATTCTTTTGCTCTGTTTCTCGTTTCTTCAACTTGCAGATTGATATTTTGGTTGGTTTATTCACTTGATTGATGGGTTAAGTTGATGGAGAAGGTGGTTAAAGCTTTTTAATCATTTATTAAGATGAACGAGCATGAAGATTGAAGGAACTCAGAAGTTCAGGCTGAAAGCGGTTCTTTTCCCCACAGAGCTAAGTCTGTTCGTCTGCTCTCGTGTTCAGAGAACTCATCCTGTTCGTCTGTTCTTGAGTGTTCTCATCCTGGCGAAATTTGGGCAGCACCTCCCCTGGACTGGGAGTTGCCAGAGAGCAATAAGGAACACCAAACGGTTAACTCCGGGGTGCACCTCAAATCTAGACCTCATGGCGGTCCAAAAACCCAAATGTGAGTGTTGGAGAGCTCGAGGACTAGCCTTCAAGAGCTCTCACAACTCACGGGTGATGAATTCGTGGAACGGGACGGATGTTGGCCGTAGGTGGCCATGACTGTTCACCCTTCGAACGGGTTCCCTCAGAGTTCATGCCACAGAAGGGCAAGCTCCCGAGGACCCCAGGTGATTCAGAGGACCAGAGAAGTAAAACGGAAGAAAAAGGGGGGAAAGGATCAGAGCAATATAATACTGCGCATGCTCACAAAGCCATTCTTTTATTCATCCTCAAGGGAAAGGAAAGGAAGAATACAACAAAGAAAATAAAAGAGAAGCTAAGTGTTGAGGTGGGAGAAGAAGATACATCGGTGGGGGAGAAGGAGGAACAGAGCACAAGCTCTTCCCCCTCTCTCCCCTCTCTTGCTCTCACCCTCTCCCTCTCTTTCTTCACCTTGCAGGCGTGAACCGATGGCTGTAGCTTCTTCTCTTCGGAGGCTGGAGAGCTCCCCTGAAGACCTCTCTCCTCTCCTTCTTCAACCTTCCTCTTCTCTTTTCCTTTTGTTCCCTTCTATTCGTCCTCTCTCTTTCTCATCATCCCTTCCGCTTCACAATGCTGCCCCTTATATACATCAGCCAGCCTGGGAGCCTTCCTGCCATTTCCACCTCGTCCGCAACGAAGTCGGGAGTTGACCGGCTGTGCTGGACGCTGTTCATTTGTCCCGTACACTGTTGCTCGTCCGAGGATGGGACGCTCAGAGATCTGCCGGAGCTTGCCTTGCTGCTGCTGCTTGTGTGCTGTCGAACGAAGGTGGAAGCAGAGCCCTTGGCATTGAATGTTCTCTGCATGCCATAATGATGTGAAACAGAGCATCGGAATGTAGATGGGACGGCTCGTTTGCGCGCCGGATTAACGTGAGATGCCAAGGAAAGGGTGCGCGCCGGTTTAAGCTATATGAAGGGGAAAAGGGGCGCGCCGGTTTAACCCAAGAAGAAGGGCGCGCCGATTTAAGGCCAAAGCAAGGGCACGTGAAAGAAAATGGGGTGCGCCGGCTTAAGATGTTGAAGGGGGGGCGCGCCGATTTAGAGCGCGCCGGTTTAAGTCCCTTCCGTGCCGTTTTAAGCCTCAAATTGATTCTTTTCGAAGTCGCGGCCGTTTATATGAATGTCGGCGTTCCCATAACATTCTGGTTGCAATGCATGGCCTCCGTAATATTCTGTTCGCAGCCTCCGGGACTCGGTCCCAGACTTTGCGTGACTTTCGGTGCATGCCGAGACTGTGCCGGAGTTCCTGACTTTTCTCTGATTCAGCCCTCGGCACGGCTGGTCGGAGCGTTGTAGTTGTATCTTCTGCTTAGGGGGATTTCTTAGCGGGTAGCGGACCACCAAGTGAGTTCTCGTCCTGATCGGGCGAGGCATGAGGTTTATTCGGCATTTCTATCTTCGACTCGCGCTCTAATGTGTAGACGCGAATGTCGCCATGATCATCATCGTCATTTTTTTGGCGTCCACAGGAAGCCAACCGAAGGAGGGAAGCTCCCGAAGGCGAGAGGGACGGCCAAGTAGCCATTCCGCGCGTGGCTTTCGACGGGTTGCTGGCCGAAAGTGAGCGCCAGCCCGATGTCCGTAATGCGACCTACATTTACAAATTAGGGAATTAGTATTACAAGAAGGGGGCCGTGGAGCCCTTAATTCTGGCAGAGAGATGAAGGCTGATCTAGTCCCACCGGGCGTGCCAGACTTGTGGACACACTAATAATTATTATTATTTATTGGATCACGGTTTATTTGTCGATTGGGTTTATTAAGTGCGTGGGCGTGCCAGTCACAAAGTGATGATTTATTTAGGCCCCGAGGAGCCACGGGTGCGCTCGATCTGACTCAGTCAGGCGATTGTGTGGTTCGGGTCAGGACTGAGACCCGTTGTGCCATAAATGTCACAATGTCATTTACATCCCCTCGGAGAGGGGAATACCCTTGATTAATTGCCAGAAATAAGGGCTCCACGACCGAAAGAAATACTAATCAAAGTAGGATGGAAAAGGTAGTCGGGCTACGCGGTGAGCCCGAGGTGAGGGCACGAATACTCGGATTATGTCGGTCACCAATGGAACATTCCATGTTTGGACAAAAGTTCATACGGAAAATAAGACGGTAACGGGGGATGAATCCGTGCGAATGTCTGCCGAGGGACGGCAATTTTAATACAGGGAGGAAAGTCAGATCCTGGTGAGGGAGGGGACCCTGATGAGATATTGGCCCGAGGTAAGGCCAAGCAGTCACCATGACGAGAGAGAGGACTCCCGAGGGTGAAGTTCGGCTTACAAGAGCATCGTCAATTTTCCCGGATTCGGAATCCAAGAAGGGGAGACGAAGACCATGTCGTTATGTTCGTGAGTTGCCTTGAGTGACATGTATCACTACCGCTAATTTATTAGCATCACTTCCTTTTGTTAGCTTCTCTTCGCTTATTATTTGGTTGGAATTACCCCCCCTCCTTTTGTTTTATCACTATTATTATTGTTTATTGTTCCTTTTATTATATTTTTTTTTATACATGTATACATATTCATTGGAGAAATGATGGAGTGTACCGCTGAAGGCTGAATTAGGAGTGTGCCGCTGAAGGATTAGGAAGCGTGTCGCTAGAGAGCTGAGAGCGCACCGCTGAAGGATCTGGGGGGTGTACCGCTGAAGGCAAAGGGGAGAACTGAGGCATACCGCTGGAGGCAGGTGGGAGCGTATCGCTGGGAAGAGTGGAGCATACCGCTGAAGGGTGAAGGAGGTGTACTGCTCATGAAGCAAAGGAGAGCGGACCGCTGGGGGGTCTAGAAGTGTGCCGCTGAGGGCAAAGGGGGAGATCTGAGGCGTACCGCTGGAGGTAGGTGGGAGCGTGTCGCTGGAGAGAGTGGAGGATGAAATCAAGCAAAGTGTGACGCTCAAGGAATGAGCCAGGGTTCAAGAGGGGGTCCCTTGTCTGGTTCATGTCTAATAGAGGGTCTCAAATGGTTAAACTTCCAGTTCCCTATCATGAGGTTGAGTCCCAAGTCATGTTCAGCAGTGTAGCCCTTGGAGTCTTGTTCAGCCAATCCCTGGAGCTTTAAACGGTTCTCTTAGTTGATTAGAATGTTTTTACTGTTGTTGGCTTCATTTATTTGTTGCTTCCTTTTGTCTTTTAACTTATTATTATTTCTGGCAAAAATTCGGCAGCATCTCCCCTTAACCCGAGTGGTAAGGGAATAACAAGGAACATGCCCACAGGGAGTGACATGAACCAACAGTTGAGGTGTGTGTGCCTAAGCAGCCACCTTTGGGGAAACTTCGGAAACTCATAGAAAACACCGAACGAGAAATCGGTAGACTGATGCAAGCTACGAGTATACCAGAGAAATGATAATCAAGGTGTGCCGCTGAAGCAGCCTAAGAGTGCGCCGCTAAGTAGATCAATAGTGGAGGTGTGCCACTGAACGGGCCCGTGGGAGGAGTGTACCGCTGAAGCAGCCAAGGAGAGTGTGCCGCTGGGGGGCCAAGGAAGGGCGTGCCGCTGGGTAAATCGAGGGAAGGCTGTGCCGCCAAACGGACAAATGAGAGGGGCGTGCCGCTGGGGGGCCTGAATGGTAGGATGACTAGGAGCTTGAATGTATGTATGCTGTAGGATTTGGAGGGAAAGCTCCTTCCTGGATAGTAGATGGATCCTTACCAACGGAGCTAGGTTGGCTGGCGGTACGGAGGGAAAATCATAACGAAGCTAGAAGACCCTGGGGGAAAGATGCAAACCACAGATTAGAGACGAAGAGAAGACAGCAAATGCAACCGAAGAAGGCGAAGCCAAAAGGTGTTTCATTCATGACAAACCCAAGATGACAAAAAAAAACACAAAAAAATCATGGCCAGGAGGCCAAACGGGATACAATGTATACAAGTAAACGGGGGGGGGGGGGGGGGGGAGAACGGGGTAAAAGCAAGAAAGAAAAGCTTGGGGAGAGGGTTAGGATGAGGAAGGGTGATCATCCCCTTCACTGCCACCCTTCCCTCTCCACTACACAGCACACTCTCCCTCTCTCTTTTCTCTCTTCTACCTTCTTCTTCTCTTCCTTCTTCCTTCTTCTGCTCTGGTGCTCTCTTCGAACGGGTGCCTCTGCCTTTCTCGCCTCTCCCCTTTTTTCTTTTTCTTCGTGAGAGCCCCTTTTATACGTGGGCCATTGACGGGGAAGCCTCATGATGGCACTGCCATCCGAGGTTGACCCGAGTCCCATCTTCATCAGGTGGGGATCTCTCTCATCCAGTCAGAAGGTGACACCGAGGCGGCTGCTAGCTGGCATCGAGGTGCCTGCGCTGCGCACCAAGGGGCCTTCCTAGTGACCATTATGTCTTATGCCGGTTCGTGTCGTCCAGGGGATTCAACGCTGTGCCGCTGGGGGCTGAGGGGCCGTGTCGCTGAGGGGGCAGAACACCCATGCCGCTGGGGGCTGAGGGGTCGTGCCGCTAAGGGGCAGAACGCCTGTGCCGCTGGAAGACACCAAGAAGGGTGTGCTGCTGGGGCAGCTGGCAGCGTGCCGCTGGGGCACTTCAAGGGGTGTGCCGCTGGGGCATTCGAAGAGTGTGCCGTCGAACGGCTGTTTGGGTGTGCCACTGGGGCACCTGAAAAGCGTGCCGCTGGGGGCCCGTTCAGGTGTGCCGCTGGGACACCTGAAGAGTGTGCTGCTGGAGGCTCTTCAGGGGTGTGCCGCTGAGGGCACCAGAGGAGGGTGTGCTGCTGGGGTAGCTGGCAGCGTGCCACTGGGGCACTTCAAGGGGTGTGCCGCTGAAGGCACCAGAGGGGTGTGTCGCTGAGGGCCGTTTGGAGCGTGCCGTTGGAAGGGGCACCATCTCCTGATTCAGGGGCTTAAGCTGTGCCTTCTTTTGGGGTGTCTCTTCACTGTTAGGGACCCGAGGGTGGATCCATAGCAGTGCATAAATTCAGGGGGGATACCCTGTGTTTTCTCTGTCGTTTAATGCGCCCGTGCAAATGCGGGGTTTATCGGATGGTAATATTCTCCCGGAGCCCTGGATGGCCAGTCTCCTCGAGTCTTCTCCTTTCGACTTTGACATTAATGCGTGGCCTGGTGGGACATATGGACGTATAATTTTATATGTCCACAGTGGACCGGCTCGTGGGGAAGGGGTGTAATAGTGGACTCCCTTGACAGAGTGGAGTAGATAAGGTGGGTCAAGAGGATCACTAGGGAAGGGATCGAAGGGATCAAAGAAAGTGTGACCCCTCAAGATGAGTTCCCTCATGTCACGGTCCCATGTTTGGAATTCTTGAAGGTGTAGGTGGTCACCTTCATGCACTGTGGTAGATGGGACGGTGGTCTCATATAGTAGATATGGTTCCTCCCTCTGGAAAAGTGGAATGAAATCAAGCTCGGCCGGCATGGGGAGGAATAAAAGAACCTCCATGGTGACATGACCCACGGTGCACACAGAGGTAATAGACCCCAAAGCGGGATGGGTGAAGCTATGACCTTTGGGTCGGTCGAAGCCTGGGGCCAACATGTGCGTCAACTTCAACTGTTGGTCTAATCCCTTAATAAGGTCATCCAATGTATCAACATGGTGACAAGATCGGAAGGTGGTATGGAATGAGTTGACGGGAACTAATGGTAGTGTAGGGTCCATGGATGGGTAACAAGGTGCTCTATGGACCAAGCCTATCTTGAGCCAGCTAAGTAGTGGCTCGGTGATAATTAGCTCTCCCATTCGAAGTACGGGTGGCTCTGGCTAAGGCGGCTCTAAATAAGGTGGCTCCGAATAAAGATCAGAAGGTGAAGTAGGTGACAAAGGAGCTCTAGGGGAAGGGTTCTCCGGCTAGGGTGGGTGAGGCCGTGGGGTAGGAGTGTCCTACCTTGTGGGCTCATGTGGCCGTTCGACCGGCTCGGCACTCTGCTAACAGGTAGATGCTCATCGTAGGGCAACATCAAACTTTGACTCGAATGGCTCGACCTCTAGAGCGACCTGGTAAGCATGCTCCAGAGTGGTCATGTCGCGGCAAAATAATTCAAACTGGTAGTGAAGCCGCAAATCTTTCTGGAAGTGCAATGTGGTCGTGGTGCTCTCCTTTCCAACTCCACATCCCAACAGGTACTCATCAAAGTTCCTAATATACTCAGACACAGACTTGTCGCCTTGGGTGGGTCTGATCGGGACTTTCTCTAGGGCGGTGACTCGTCTGATTAGACCTTGGACGGATCGGTCGGAAGCATCCATCCTATCCTCCAGGCCTTTAAGCCTACCCTCAACACGGCAAAAATACTCCTGTCTATCCCGGTCAGACTTGTCCATCCTATCCATGAGGGTGTGCATAGCTTTGACCAAGGAGGGATGCCTAGGCGATTGGGAATCCATGGGATCCATGGGACTCAGGGAGCTATAGGATGGCCATGCAGACACTCAGTGACAAAACAAACTTGAAGTCCCGAGATTAAATGGCACCTAAGAGGGAGGTGAATTGGGTGATAACAAATTCTTTGCCGAATTAAAATCAATTTTATGATTACGTGAGGACACAGGAAAACAAGAGCAGGAAAAACTAAATTTATCAAAACAACACTGCAATAACCCTTGGTACTAGACGGAGTTAACAAATCCGTAGATTCACTCACGCAAGCTGTTATCTTTCCGGCGAGAGTAACCTTGTCAGTCTGAATCCAGCTTTGATATACCGAAGGATTTATGAGAAGAGGGATCAAAAAATCTAGATCTAACAGATTCAAAATAACTAGATCCACAAGGGTGCACAAAAGGGTGATAGGAGATAAGGAGCAAACCACAATGAGACAGCGATATTAAGGTGGTTCGGATGCCATAATGGCAACCTACGTCCACCCCTCACTGACAGTGAGGATCCACACACTATCTTGTAAAGTGTTACAAGATCACACACACACACACACACACACACACACACACACACACACACACACACACACACACACACACACACACACACACACACACACACACACACACACACACACACACACACACACACACACACACACACACAGGGAAAGAGAGCTCCCGCGAAGGTGTAAGAACACCTTAACACACACAAAACTACAACGGATTGAACACACAAACACACGCACGGATCTAGGAAGATCCACACACACTAAAAAGTTTAATGATTACAAGAACCACAAATGAAGCTCAAGAGAAAATATGAATTTAGAACACAAGAGAAGAATCTTGATTTGCTCCCCCTTAGTGGATGAAGAATGCTTTGGATGCAGCTTGATCCCTTAGCTTGATCTTCACTTGAATGGATGAAGAAGGATGAAGAACTCCTCTCGGACCACTGTTCACGTCTACAGTGATAGCTCCCTTCTCTTCCTCTTTGATAGCCTCCTTGATCCACCTTGAGCATTAGGGTTTTCTTAACCCTCTTGTATAAGTTTTATAGGCTTTGAATGGTCCATGGACTCCCCCAGACTAGATCCACAATTTCTGGAGGGTTTGGGTGCTTAGGGATTAAACAATACCAAGAGGGAGGGCTTTCCTCGAAGTGACAAAAAGTCAACATTGTTGGGCAGCTCGGGGCTGGCGGTCGACCTCCAGGGGCTGGCGGTCGACCTCCAGGGGCTGGCGGTTGACCGCCACTGAGAAACCTGCAGGAGGCCGGTCCCTAGGAAATCCGGTCGACCGGGATTGAGGGGGCGGTCGACCGCCACTGAGACAGCCTGTAGAAAATTCCATTCTGTTATTCCAAGTCGACCGGAGTTATGCTGGAGGTTGACCGAGATGTCAAAAACCTGAAAAGTGAAGAGTTTAGCCCAGAAAAATATATCCATATGATCGAGGCATGAATTGAACGAATGGTTAAAAGTTATTTCAAGTTCATTCGATTCAATGGAAATGCATTTGGAATGTTATAAACTCAAGCCAAAAAGGCCATGAAGAAATCCGAAAAGATAGCTTAAGAAATTCACGTAAGGTATTAGTTCCAAGCGTGTGAGCAAAAATATGTCCTTGATTTTGTTATCATCAAAAGCACTGAGATATATACAACAAAACTAACTCTCTAACGGACTAGACACGACCCTAAAACAACAATACAAAGTTGGAATGCAGACTCGACTACAAACCTAGACACAACCAATATACGATACTTGGCGGAGTTACGAGATCCGAAGATCCTCTCGATGCAAGTGTGCTACCTTTCCGATAGGCGTAACCTATCATTCGGGCAACACCTTTTGATATACTGAATAGAGGGATGGCATGCAACACCCTAGACAAGACTTAGACTGTGCTTTGGTGACTACCCTAGACTCAACTCGCTCTGATACTAATTTGATGCGGGACGGGATGCAAACCTGGGACCAAGAGACTCGAGCTCGCGGACGTCCCTAAGCGAGGGAAGCGTACGGATGTGCGTGGTTAAGAAACTGGCAATGAGTCGAGGGTATCGGCTCTTCCGTGCTCGGGTCTAGTCACGGGACGGGTTCCACTCACTCTCTCGCAGCGGTGATTGAAATAATATAAGAGTTAATTATCCTATCACTCATGCAGCGGCATTCAAGAACATATACGAAATAAGCAAAATGCCAAATAAGGAGGGTGGCGAGTGTACCTCCACGCTCCGGGCGTGGGGAAGACGACCCCGGCCAATACCATAACTCCTAAAATAGTAAATGTAATTAATTACAGAAGTGAATTTCTCTGCCCACTCAATGTAGGGAGGTAAATGGCTATAGTGGGACCTGGAAGTAGCAGTCTGGGGTTGACGGGCAGCACGCCAGAAGGGCTCTCGGACCGGAGGCGGGCTGCTGGTTTGACTCGGTACTATTTTGACTCGCTGGACAGCAACCGAACTCGGCTTGTGGGACGGCACCTTTCGGTCATCTTCTGATCGCGACTGATGGCTGGGACACCGGTGGAAGACCCCTCTTTGACCCCTGAAGTCGGCGGAGGCTGAATCGACACCGAAGTAATTTTGCAAGAATTATCTTGCTTCTGCCTCTGCTGGCCGGTTCACGGAACAAGTTTACGAGACCCGACAAAAGGAATTGTTGTGCCCAGATCCAGCGTCGGATCGAGGCGAAATCAACGTCGTTGGAAAAATGACTCAAAGGGATACAACATATATTTATTTTAAGCCCATCCAGCAAGCGAATTGGAAATGAAAAACTCTGTGGGTTGTAGTTTGTTTTCTGGCTCAGAATTACAGACACACAGGATAGAATGAGATCTGCCTGAAAATGAATTTTTACCAAAAGGAAAATGGTAGATCTGGACTTTGAGAATTTTATGGGTGGAAGGGGGGATGTGAGCATGGCACACAAATATTTTGGGATTTTTATGACGTGGTTTAAGGTGTGGGAAAAATAAAATAACAAACTACTAACCTGCAGATCTGCAAACTGGCAGACTGTAAGGGGTGGAACTAAATTACTCGGAAAAATAGAAAATGACGTTTGATTGACACGAAATTTAAACTGGAGATGGCTAACAAAGAGGGGGATGATCTATCAAAATTTCAAGATCATCAGATAATCAGATTTGGCGTACCAACCTTTTATTTGGACTTCTATTCTGCAGGTCGCAAGTTTGGACAGCAGACCAAAGTTGAGGCTGTGGCGGCTCGACGGCGGCACGAACGGAGGCGGGGGCGGCGGTGGCTGAAAGTCACATCCAGCGGAGGTGATAGAGGTGGGAATCATTCCCAGAATCATGGCTTCATACCTTGGAGAATGCAACAATCACAGCTGCAAGGAAGAGGAGGAGAGAGGGGCGCCCAAGCTCTTGGAGCAATTTATCATTTTTTCTCATTAATTCTAAAAATATGGAAAATACAAGGATTTTATATGAAATGTAAATGACCTAAACTAACCTCAGATCTAGGGTTAGGGAGGGGTAATTAGGGGAGAGAAGAATTTTCTCCCATGTGGTCAAATGCAACAATTATAAAAAACTAAAAGGGGGGAGATTATTTAAATCCCACATGGGGACAAGGAGGGGGTGTTTGACCGGTGTTTCAGTTTGCCTATTATTATTTGGGGTTTATTTGGTTTATTTCATGTGCCGATCAACCAATTAACTAACCGGTAGTTAACTGACTGATTGACTACGCAGGCGTGCCAGTCACGTGCGTGACGAGTTTATTGCGCGCTCATTCTGACCCGTGTCGGGCGAGAGTGAGATTTGGTCGGGACCAGCAGTCCGCCATACCAAAAAGGCTATGGCGTTAATTACATCCTCAACGAGGAGGGAAAACCTTTGATTAATTACCGAGATAATGGGCTGTCGAGGCCGGAATAAAAGATGCAGAGGATGCGAATGATCATGCAAGATGCTATGATCTACCATGAACGGTTTATTAGGGCGGACCCTCAGTACGTGGCGGAGGACTTAGGCCCGAAGACCACCATCACGCGTAGCAAGAGCTTCCCGTCGGACGTTGCCCAGCTTTCTGCTCATGTCATTTTATATACCGAGGGCCCGTGCACTCAGGCATACATTGATGCGGCATGAATGCTTGGACTAAAGCATGATGATGAAGTTATGAGAATCGCTAATTCAGGTTTTAAACAAACCAATTTATTCAATTTATTGATTACAGGGTTTATTTGATTCTATTATTAACATTGAAAATCACCCCAGAGGTGAGGAGAGGATTGAAATGGCATGACGACGCGATTCAGAACGAAACCGGCGCGATATGCGTAGGTATAGGGTTTAAAACGGCGTAGGAACCGTAGGAATAGGTTAAAATGGCGCCGTGGGGCGTAGGTGTAGGGGAGGCCTTAAAACGGTGCGCCCCTTTGAGGGCGCGCCGTAATCGGGCGCGCCGTTTCAAGGCGTGCCGTATTGAGGTGCGCCGGTTGCCGATGACGCCGGTTTAGCCCCATTTCATGGAAACTGAGGTTTTATTGGTTTGTTTTCAGATTTATTAAGATTGTTTTAAAAGATTTTGAAGCTTTAGTGAGTCAGTCATTCATCGAATCGGTCCCGGGCCATCTAGACGTCAAGTCATAGGCTCGCGCGAGGTTCGTACTCAAGCGCGGCAATTGTTCCGAGTCTGACCGGTTTATTAAGTCAGTTTATTGAACAGCCAAAATTTCGGTAGCATCTCCCCATCCCGGAGGATCTGTCAGGGAGAATCGGGGAGTACTCACATGGCGGAGCAACCCCTAAAAGTCGGGTGGCACAACGGCGGCCGGCGAACCCGGGCGGATAGGAGAACCTCGAGGGCCAACCTACTAGGGGCACCAAGTCCGTGGGTGGAGAGTAGACGGGTAGCACGACTCATAATGGGAGCGAAGATCCCGAGTGCTAGCCTACGAGGGGCACGCGACCCGAGTCGATACCACGTCTAAGTCGGGACGATCGGTGTGGGAGGAAACCTCTATGGCTAGCCTACGAGGGGCACACAACCCACTGTCACCACAATATCCGTTACGGACTGTGGATTTGACTGTATGAGGATTAGCCCGTTTACTATTCACTCATTAATCCATAGGAGATTCATCACTGTTGGATGGTCCCCCGTAGACAGAGCGTTATCACGATGAAACAGTGGGGATATTCCCCTCTCCCCGATCACCTGATCTCCTCAAAGAGATGGTAATACGGCGTGATTGCAAGACAAACTCAGTCAAGAAGCTGATTGTGATAGCTATAGGTGTACATATATGCGTATATATTAGCAGGTTGGCAGAACGACTATCACATTGATGCTTAGAAAACAAAAATGCAGAGTATAGGGACAGCCTCGCCTCCCCTCGTTCATGGTTCAGAACAGAGGGGGATAAGAGGACGGGCCCGGGACTGGCCAGAGAGACGCACTTATGTGTATGTTTCTGGCGACCAAATCCTCGACACTCGAGCGGAAGAGAACCCCAGGGAGTGGGGGATCAATGTAGCCCATAGCGTAGCAGGGCACATCGGTGTCGGAGAAGATGAACATCGGAAACCATTCGCACGGTGAAATGCACAGATAGAAGAGACACGTCAATGGAAGGAGACGAATACGGCACCATGCTCGAACGCGTTTTATTCATCATCTTGGACACAGTGAACAATGCACATGTACATGTTGCACATTCCCAGCGCCGGCACTGTTGCACGGCGCCGCTCTAGCGGCCAAGAGAAGAAACACAAAGGGGAAGAAGAAGAGGCGATGCAAAGAAAGAACGATGCCATTAAACCCCTTTAACCCACTGGTGTATTCATTCATTCCATATACAAAACAAATGTGCAGAGTTCATTCCGGCGCCGGCGTTGTCGCATGGTCATCGTTGACATCAAACGGAAGAGATTACAGGGGAGAGTAGTGAGTAGCAGAGATGGTGAGGGGGGGAAGGACAGGCTCATATCATCGCCCCTCCCCCCCTCTCACTTACATTATATCGGAGAAGGAACCCAAAACGGAGGGGGATCGACGGAGAAATCACGACGACCCACCTAAATAAACGAGGAAGCAGATAATCTTCTTCTCCGGCACCGGGAAGTTCGTGTAGAGCAGAGGACGGCGGCCACAAGAGAACCCTCCGAGGAAGCCTTTCTCTCAAGAAACCCTCCCCTTCGAAGCCCTGATTGGTGGTCTCGATCTTCTTCTCACGTCTGCTGTTTTTCTCTCGTCGAAATGTTTTCTCCCTTTTTTTTTCACCCTTCCCTTCTCTTTTTTTTAATTGGTCGAACGAGGGTTGCCTTTATAGCAACCAGCTAATCCGGCGCCACGAAGGGCGCGCCGGATTCAGTGGCGCCGAGAGAAATGTCCCCGAATTTCTTTTGGCGCGCCGGATTTGGTGGCACCGGATTAAGGGGCGTCGGTGACCTCTTGTGCGCCGATTTAGCTTGTTCGCTTGACGCGGGCTAGCCGATGGGTCCGGCGATGATTCCGGAAGTTCCCGTCGACTCTTCCTCTCGCCAGAGTCCTTGCAAAAACCTTGGCGGGAGTTGACGAAGCTCTCGGCACGATGAATGGCCTTAATCGGAACTTCGTGCGTGTTCGGCTCGAACACGCGGGTTTTCCGCTGATATGGCCTTCGGCATCATGATTTGTGCATTCGGCTCGGCTTGACTCGTGCCTGGAGCTTCCTTGCGGGATTGTAATACCCCGTAATTTATTATCAATTTTTAATTAATTTTTATTGACGAAATTGAAAATTTTAGGAATTTATTTGAATTTAGTTGAATTAATAAATGGAAAGAAATTGAAATAAACCTTTAATAATTTAAATAAAATTGAAATAAAATTAAAATGAAATGCAACCTAAATGAAAATGAGGGTTAGGTGAAATGAAACACAAATAAAATTTGGTTGGAATGAAAATGAAATGTAAAGGGTGAATTTGAAGTTTGAATTTTGAATTTAATATTATATTATTTAATGAATAGTGAAAGTGAAATTTCATTAACCTTATTAAAATCCTGAAAAATGGTAATTTGGTAAAAGGCCATTCACTTAATAAATTTATCTTCTGTGATTAAGCCTAATAAAATCATTAACCTGGTCAAATCAGAGATTTACGTTTGAATTTCGAATTTAATATTATATTATTAGTGAATAGTGAAAGTGAAATTTTGTTAACCTTATTAAAATCCAAAAAATAGTAATTAAATAGAAGGCAATTCGTTTAGCAATTTAGTCTTCTGTGATTAAACCTAATAAAATCATTAGACCAGTCAAATTAAAGGATTAATCAGAACTTAAAACCCACCAACCCCCAATAGTGAACGCAATAGTAACCCTCACATTCAAACCCTAAATTCGAGCTCATTTCTCAACTAAATGAGATGGGGTTAGGGGCAAATGAAAGGTATTAATGGGTAGTTTAGTTTCCCCCAATAAATTTCGAATGAGATTAACTATAGAGGAAGCTCATAAGCGAAGTTTAACTAGGTCAAATATTTCGGCGGCGTTTCAAACACGCCTCTTGCAGCTCGAAATTCTCCCTTCCTGAAAGGATCCAGAAGGTGAGTAAACTCTTAAATGAAAGCTTTGCTCATCTTCTTTCATTTGGTAGCCGGCTCATTTGAAGAGGAGGTCTGACCGGAGAGGAATCAGCGAATTGGTGGAAGAGGTTTTCTTCCCGTCGTCTTCCTCTTTCCAAGGTTTAAATCGTCGATTAAGGTTAGTACCCTCAACCAAATTAGGAAAATAAGTAGTGGATTTTGATCAGCTCGATGAGATCTATCATCTGAGACCAAAATCCCCAATTTTCATAGGGTATTGAAGGAGATTTCGGGAGATCTTTGTGGTATTCTTCTTAGTTCATGGGGTATTCTTAGCTCGAGATTGATCGAGATTGATCTCTTCAATCAGGTAGGTTTTAACAGACCAAACCCTAATTGTTATATATCAATGAAATCCTCATCATGTTACCTTTCAATTAACGAAGAAAGCCCTAATTGTTATTGACCCTGTTTAAAGAATTTAGGATTAAACATGAGCATGTCTCGGTGTTGATTTAACGTCTTCATTTTGATTAAGTCATGATTTCGAATCCTAAATCTTAAAATTCATGGCATGTATCTTATATGGTTGGAAAGCCCTTCCTGCCAGCTTTTCAACGATATAAAAAGCCCTAAAAGTTATCATGTATCTAAAGAGAATTTCGTATTTTTGTAACAGACTGTCCTAATTAGGGTTTCCATTGTTTCAGTCAATATAAATCACGATTACTGGGTGTAAACTTGAAATTGATCCTACTGTTAGATAGTATTCATCATTAGCTTTCCATTGATAGCTTATTTGCTTAATTCCATCAAGGATTAAGGGAGTTATAGGCATTTTAGTCCAAGGGTTACACAAACCGAAAATAAAATTTCACCCTTTGTGCATGAGAAATATGATTAGCAAGTTAAAATTTGTATAAATACCTAAAATATATGGAAAATCCTGACCTTATATAACCAGCATAACCAGCATGTAAAAAGTTATTTTTTTATGGATTAAGTATATTTTTAGTTATAGAAATCTATTTCTCTCCATATAATTGGAAATAACTATATTACAAAAAAATATATGTTAGTATGATAAAATATTTCAAATGTTTGAAAATTTATAAAAAAAATACTCTGATATGATCAACATGTAAAAGTTCATTTTCTGTGAAAAATAGATATTTTTATCTTATAGAATTCTATTTTTTTCTCCATATAATTGAAAGTAAACACATATAAAATATATGTTAGCACGCTAAAATGTTTCAAATGCCTGAAAATTTATGAATAATATACTCTGATAGGATCAGCATGTAAATGTTAATTTTCTGTGGAATATAGATATTTTTATCTTATAGAAATCTATTTTTATCCATATACTAGGAAATAAATGCATATAAATTATATTAGCATGTTAAAAATAATTATTGCAACATGATAACATTCCTTACAGTATGACAAAAATTCTTCCAGCATCTTATAATGATAACAGTATTATATAAAGGAGTTTTAATACCTTAAACTAATTTTTAGCGTATCTCTTCTATGAAATACATGATAGAATATTGTAGAAAATTACTTCTGCATGATAAAAAATCTTATTGTTATCAGGAAAAGTGAGTAATCAGTATGATGACTTACTCCTATTAACTTATCCAGAAATTATGTAGAAAACTTATTATAGTACATTAAGCATTGATTTTAGTGTTTAACAATATATATTTAGTATGTTAAAAATTCACTCCAGCAAGAAAAATATATATTTCTGTCATCTTACCAGTAGAATCATGTGCTAGAAATATTTAAATTATATTAGAGATATTTTCATCATGATAGGATTTAATTCCATGAATTAAACTAAATTCTTAGCAATTCACTAAGATAATACTAAAGAAATCATTTTTGGCATTTTTGGCATCCAACTAAATTGAGTAATTTCCAGTATGATAAAAACTTGTTAAAATAATAGAATACAACATTAAACTATGGAATTAAAAGTATTCTAATTATTATATTTTCCTACTTACCGTTCATTCTTGAACTCCACGACTTAATTGTCGTTAAACATGATGCCTAAATTAATTCTCCACTCTTCTTGTTATTCTGATATTTTGCCAGATCTGTACTTTTTACAATTTAGCTTATCCTTGAAATTCATTGGCCATAATTACATGAAAAATATCTAGACAACTTGGGATCTTGGATCCATAAATCAATGCCATCGCATCATAGGGGCCCGGTCTGGTCCTGGGGAGAGCGCCCGAAAAATAAGTGAGCCCATGGGATGTTAATGACATGGTGGGGCATTGCACCGAGTACTTGACTAGTGAGACGTCTACGACATCCATTCTATTATTATTACTTGTGCTTGATCGTGAATTTATTTCATGTTTAAATTACGTGCTTGTTGGCCAATTAATTATTGAAATTGTTCTTATTGAATTTCTTGTACCTGTCATTATTGTTGATTATCATTGTTTAAATTCTTAACCTTGCAAGATCTTCTACATTGTCCTTGATCTCATTATTTATTTCCTTGATTATCCTTGCATATAACATGCGATTAAGATATTAAGTACGTAAATTGTCTGTTATTACCTACTGAGCGTCAGCTCATAGTGTTGTTGTTTTCCCCCCTTTCCAGGCTATTCAGGTGATGACGTTCATTCAAGCGGGGAGAGACATGAGTGAATATGAGAGTTATTGTACCTAGTTACTTAGTGGCATAGTATTTACTTCCAGTTATTTCTTTAGAGTTGTATTAGTATTTGGTTATTGTTATAAGATAGTTGTCGCATTAGATTGAATTTGGAAGGTATGTTTGATCGTGTTTAATCAGTGATGATCATTGTAATAAAAGTTTGGAATGTTCCCTCGATTAATAGAGTATTATTTCCTTCCTTAGCAATCGTGTAAATGTTTAGTATAGAATAAATTGTTATTTCTAGCTCGTTACTGACTGTACATCCCGATATTCCGCGTCGGGGCGTGACAGTTTAGTTGGTATCAGAGCTATACCCCAGCCGGAAGTGTGGGTACTAAGTGCCATGCAGGGTAAAGTACTACACTATGGGAGCCACCTCTTGAGTCCGTAATGGAGCAAAGTGCTACATAGTGGGAGCCACCTCTTGAGCCTGTTGGGGCCACCTCTAGAGTCCTACCTGCCTGGGGGCTTGATTGCGTGATTGCGTGCTATATGTGCCCAGCGACGAGGACGTCGCCTATATAAGAGGGGTAGATTGTAACACCTTCAAATATAGCTAAGTTGTACTCTATATCACCGAGGCGCCTTTTGAAGTATCGGCTCAGTTCTTGAAAAGAACTCCGAAGTTAAGCGTGCTTAATGGGGAGTAGTACTGGGATGGGTGACCTGCCCGGGAAGTCCCCCATTCTGGAGCCGATCACCCTTAGAAAGGGACAAAATCATGAGGCCAGTAGGCCAAAGCAGATAATACCTCGACGGTATAGAGTACGGGGCATGACAGAATGGTATCAGAGCCTAGGTTAAATAATCCTAGGTTTTCCCTTAAATTCTAGGCTTTTCTAAAGTTCTAGGGTTCTAAGTGTCGTCGTAGGACCCCTTACCTTGTTAAAATTTAAGGACCCGTCCTGGTGAGATTGGGTAGAGGCTTGGGTTAAGATAATACCTTGATTGTGAAATCGTTTATCTTAATGACCCTAAATGATTTATTTTATGTGTAGGCTATTGAAATGGGTGCTGAACATGCTGAATGGAGGAACCTGCAGCGCACGGTTCAAGGCCTTACTCAGGCATTGCAGCAAGTGGCTCAAGCTGGAGCGGCAAATCATGGCACCGGTGACTTATACCGAAACTTCCGAGGGATGAATCCGCCTCGATTTGCTGGTTCGACCGATCCCGACGAGGCCGAGCACTGGCTGGATGAAATGGGGAGGATATTCGAAGTGATGCAATGCACCGACCAAGAACGTGTCCTTCTCTCGACCTTCCAGCTGGAGCGAGATGCGCGCACTTGGTGGAATTCTATCAAGGCGACCCTCGGTGATCATCAGGTCTCATGGGAAGAATTCGAGGAGTATTTCAACAGCAAGTATTTTTCTGACCGGGTACAAGAGAAGAAGGCAGCTGAGTTCGCGGCTCTGAAGCAGCGAAGCTTGTCCGTAGCAGAGTATGAAACTCAGTTTTCTCGGTTATCCCGTTATGCTACACATCTTATTTCCACCGAGAAAATGAAGGCTAAGCGTTTCTTGAATGGTTTAAAGCTCCACTATATTAATTAGCTGGCATCGATGGAGATTTCAACATATTCCGAAATGGTGAGGAAGGCGCAAGTTCTAGAAGATACCCTGGAGATGACGGAGCGTATCCGTGGGAAAAGCACTAAGAAAGAACAACCAAAGAATTTCAAGAATGTCAAGACCGGACCTAGCACCGGCAAGAAGAGGCCCATGGGTGGATCTAGTTCGTGGACCGGATCTGGTTCGTGGAAGGGCAAGATGCCGAAGCAAGAAGATAAGAAGTCTGGCCCTATTGTTCCCTTTAAGGGCGTGTGCCAATATTGTGATCATCCTGGTTACAAGATGGAAGAATGCTGGCGTAAGCTGGGTGCCTGTCTGCGTTGCGGAAGCAGGGAGCACCGTATCCCAGACTGTCCTTTATTATCGGAGCAAGCTACACCGACGAAACCTCAGGTCTTCAAGAAACCGCAAGGCAAGCTCCAAGCTCTTCATGTTGATGAAGCAGAAACTGCCGAGGAAGGTGGACTCGTCGAAGGTACTCTTATTATACTCGACAAGCCAGCCTTTGTTCTTTTTGATACTGGTGCAACACATTCCTTTATTTCTCGGAGATTTGCTACGTCTATAGCTATGGAACCTGTTTTGATGAATTCTCCGTTAGAAATATCTACACCTATTGGTTCTAGATCGGCAATTCAGCATTATTATCCCTCTAGCAAGGTTATGATTGGTGAACAGAACTTACCAGCCGATTTAGTCTGCATGAATATGAAGGATTATGATGTAATCTTAGGAGCTGATTGGTTGGCCAAGTATGAGGTCAATGTTCACTACAGTTCTAGTTTTGTGTCTTTTAATAGGCACCCGAAACTGTCTTTCATAGGAATTAGACATCATAGCTCTGTCTCGCTTATTTCGACCCTTCGTGCCGATAAGTTGATGAGGCGTGGATGCGAGGCATTTCTAGCCTTTGTCTATGCGACTCCTGAGCAGCAGATTGAGATTAAGGACATTCCTGTTGTCCGAGAATTTCTTGATGTTTTTCCTGAGGAGCTACCTGGACTTCCGCCTGAGCGGGAAGTGACTTTCTCTATCGATGTGATTCCTGGCTCATCTCCTATTTCTAAGGCTCCTTATCGTATGTCTTCTGCGGAGCTGAGAGAATTGAAGCAGCAATTGATGGAATTACTCGAGAAGGGTTTTATTCGTCCTAGTACTTCTCCTTGGGGAGCCCCTGTATTATTTGTTCGGAAGAAGGATGGTTCAATGAGGCTGTGCATCGATTACCGGCAACTAAATCAGTTAACTATCAAGAACAAGTATCCATTGCCGAGGATTGATGAGTTATTTGACCAGATAGTGGGAGCTCAATTCTTTTCTAAGATCGATCTTCGATCTGGGTATCATCAGTTGCGGATTAAAGAAGAGGATATTTATAAAACGGCTCTCCGCAGCAGGTATGGTCACTTTGAATTTGTCGTTATGTCTTTTGGTTTAACGAATGCACCAGCAGCTTTCATGCAGTTAATGAACAGCGTGTTTCGACCCTATCTTGATCAATGGGTCGTGGTGTTTATTGATGACATCTTAATATATTCTAAGAGTGAAGTAGAGCATGCCAAACATCTGAGAATGGCATTGTAGTTATTGAGAGATCATCAGCTGTACGCTAAGTTCAGCAAGTGTGATTTCTGGCTTCGAGAGGTGTCCTTCCTAGGACACATTATTACCAAAGAAGGTATTTCTGTTGATCCTTCTAAGGTAGAGGCAGTAAAGAATTGGGAGCAGCCTACTAATGGGACTGAAATCAGAAGCTTCTTAGGCCTGGCAGGTTATTATCGCAGATTGATTCAAGACTTCTCCAAGATTGCGGTACCTCTTACCAGATTAACCCGCAAGGAGAACAAGTTTGAGTGGTCAGAAGCATGTCAACGAAGCTTTCAGACTTTGAAGGAATGCCTGACTTCAGCACCTGTATTAGCTTTACCTTCTGGTGAAGGCGATTTTGTGGTATACACCGATGCTTCAGGTATTGGTCTAGGCTGTGTGCTTATGCAGCATGGGAAGGTTATTGCTTATTCTTCTAGGCAGTTGAGGAAGCATGAAGAGAATTACCCTGTTCATGATCTGGAGCTGGCAGCAGTTGTTTTTACCTTAAAGATCTGGAGGCATTATCTGTATGGAGAATCCTTCACTGTATTTTCAGATCATAAAAGTTTGAAATACTTATTCTCTCAGAAGGAACTCAATATGCGGCAGCGCAGATGGTTGGACTATTTAAAGGACTTCGACTTTTCTATTGAGTATCATCCTGGTAAAGGTAATGTTGTGGCAGATGCTTTGAGTCGAAGGCCTATAGCAAAATTATCTAGTCTTATGTTGCAAGAATGGAAGCTATTGGAGCAAATGGCTAGTCTGGATCTTAATATTGACAAGGATCGGGTTGTGATTGCACAAATGCAACTCAAGCCTGAATTATTGACGGAGATCAAGTCTATGCAAGGTAATGATCCCGAGCTAGTAGAGATCAAGGGAAGCTTGAGTAGCAGACCGGATTTCATGATGACAGATGATGGAAGACTGCTATTTCAAGGACGAACGTGTGTACCTGATGTAGCTGAAATCAAGAACAAAATTCTTGATGAAGCACATAGATCCAAATACACGATTCACCCTGGAGGCACTAAAATATTTAAGGATTTGAAAAGATCCTTTTGGTGGCCGAACATGAAGAGAGAGGTTGCAGACTTTGTGAGCAGATGCTTGGTATGTCAGCAGGTCAAGGCTGAGCATTTTAGACCGGCAGGGAAGTTGAAACCACTTGACATATCTTAATGGAAATGGGAGAGCATCGGCATGGATTTCATCATGGGTCTCCCTAGAACTCGTGGTGGATTTGACGCAATCTGGGTAATTGTAGACAGATTGACGAAGTCAGCTCATTTCTTGTCCATTAAATCTAAATGGACGGTTGATGTTCTAGCAGCATTGTATATGAAGGAAGTGGTGAGATTGCATGGTATTCCAGTCAGTATTGTATCTGACCGAGACCCGAGATTCACATCACATTTCTGGAAAGGATTGCAAGAGTCATTGGGTACTTGTCTGAATTTCAGTACGGCATTTCATCCACAGACAGATGGGCAGACGGAATGGACTAACCAAATCGTGGAGGATATGCTGAAAGCTTGCATGATTGATTTCGGAGGCAGCTGGAATGAACATCTAGCATTGATTGAATTCACCTACAACAACAGCTATCAGTCCAGTATTCAGATGGCACCATTTGAGGCTTTGTATGGCAGAAGCTGTCGATCCCCGTTGTGTTGGGATGAGATAGGTGAGAAGCAATGGCTTGGACCGGATCTTATTTCAGAATCTTCACAGAATATCCGCACTATTCGAGACCGGTTGCAAGTGGCTCAGTCAAGACAAAAGAGTTATACCGACAACAGAAGAAGGGCATTGGAATTTCAAGTTGGTGATCATGTATTTCTGAAGGTCTCTCCTACAAGAGGGATTCGCAGATTTGCTATTCATGGCTAGTTGAGTCCGAGATATATTGGCCCGTTCGAGATTCTGGACAGAGTGGGGGAGGTTGCATACCGACTGGCGTTACCGCCTCAATTGTCAGGCGTACACAACATCTTCTATGTATCTATGTTGCGGAAGTACGTGTACGACCCCACTCATATTATTCAGCAAGTGGACTTCGGGGTGAAGAAAGATATGACCTACGAAGAAAGACCGATCAGGATTTTGGACCGGAAGCAGCAGCAACTCTGGAATCGGTCCATACCGATGGTTAAGATCCAGTGGAGTCGGCGTGGAGTTGAAGAAGCCACCTGGGAATCCGAAGATACTATGCGGAAGCGGTATCCCGACCTATTCTAGGTGAGCTGGTTATCCTTTGTTTTTCGCATTATAGTGCAGTGAATTTGGAGGACCAAATTCTTTTAAGTAGGGGAGGGTGTAATACCCCGTAATTAATTATCAATTTTTAATTAATTTTTATTGACGAAATTGAAAATTTTAGGAATTTATTTGAATTTAGTTGAATTAATAAATGGAAAGAAATTGAAATAAACCTTTAATAATTTAAATAAAATTGAAATAAAATTAAAATGAAATGCAACCTAAATGAAAATGAGGGTTAGGTGAAATGAAACACAAATAAAATTTGGTTGGAATGAAAATGAAATGTAAAGGGTGAATTTGAAGTTTGAATTTTGAATTTAATATTATATTATTTAATGAATAGTGAAAGTGAAATTTCATTAACCTTATTAAAATCCTGAAAAATGGTATATTGGTAAAAGGCCATTCACTTAACAAATTTGTCTTCTGTGATTAAGCCTAATAAAATCATTAACCTGATCAAATCAGAGATTTACGTTTGAATTTCGAATTTAATATTATATTATTAATGAATAGTGAAAGTGAAATTTTGTTAACCTTATTAAAGTCCAAAAAAATAGTAATTAAATAGAAGGTAATTCGTTTAGCAATTTAGTCTTCTGTGATTAAACCTAATAAAATCATTAGACCAGTCAAATTAAAGGATTAATCAGAACTTGAAACCCACCAACCCCCAATAGTGAACGCAATAGTAACCCTCACATTCAAACCCTAAATTCGAGCTCATTTCTCAACTAAATGAGATGGGATTAGGGGTAAATGAAAGGTATTAATGGGTAGTTTAGTTTCTCCCAATCAATTTCGAATGAGATTAACCATAGAGGAAGCTCATAAGCGAAGTTTAACTAGGTCAAATATTTCGGCGGCGTTTCAAACACGCCTCTTGCAGCTCAAAATTCTCCCTTCCTGGAAGGATCCAGAAGGTGAGTAAACTCTTAAATGAAAGTTTAGCTCGTCTTCTTTCATTTGGTAGCTGGCTCATTCGAAGAGGAGGTCTGACCGGAGAGGAATCATCGAATTGGTGGAAGAGGTTTTCTTCCCGTCGTCTTCCTCTTTCCAAGGTTTAAATCGTCGATTAATGTTAGTACCCTCAACCAAATTAGGCAAATAAGTAGTGGATTTTGATCAGCTCGATGAGATCTATCATCTGAGACCGAAATCTCCAATTTTCATAGGGTATTAAAGGAGATTTCGGGAGATCTTTGTGGTATTCTTCTTAGTTCGTGGGGTATTCTTAGCTCGAGATTGATCGAGATTGATCTCTTCAATCAGGTAGGTTTTAACAGACCAAACCCTAATTGTTATATATCAATGAAATTCTCATCATGTTACCTTTCAATTAACGAAGAAAGCCCTAATTGTTATTGACACTGTTTAAAGAATTTAGGATTAAACATGAGCATGTCTCGGTGTTGATTTAACGTCTTCATTCTGATTAAGTCATGATTTCGAATCTTAAATCTTAAAATTCATGGCATGTATCTTATATGGTTGGAAAGCCCTTCCTGTCAGCTTTCCAATGATATAAAAAGCCCTAAAAGTTATCATGTATCTAAAGAGAATTTTGTATTTTTGTAACAGACTGTCCTAATTAGGGTTTCTATTATTTCTGTGAATATAAATCAAGATTACTAGGTGTAAACCTGAAATTGATCCTACTGTTAGATAGTATTCATCATTAGCTTTCCTTTGATAGCTTATTTGCTTAATTCCATCAAGGATTAAGGGAGTTATAGGCATTTTAGTCCAAAGGTTACACAAACCGAAAATGAAATTTCACCCTTTGTGCATGAGAAATATGATTAGCAAGTTAAAATTTGTATAAATACCTAAAATACATGGAAAACCCTGACCTTATATAACCATCATAACCAGCATGTAAAAAGTTATTTTTCTGTGGATTAAGTGTATTTTTAGTTATAGAAATCTATTTCTCTCCATATAATTGGAAATAACTATATTACAAAAAAATATGTTAGTATGATAAAATATTTCAAATGTCTGAAAATTTATAAAAAAAATACTCTGATATGATCAGCATGTGAAAGTTCATTTTCTGTGAAAAATAGATATTTTTATCTTATAGAATTCTATTTTTTTTCTCCATATAATTGAAAGTAAACACATATAAAATATATGTTAGCACGCTAAAATGTTTCAAATGCCTGAAAATTTATGAATAATATACTCTGATAGGATCAGCATGTAAATGTTAATTTTCTGTGGAATATAGATATTTTTATCTTATAGAAATCTATTTTTATCCATATACTAGGAAATAAATGCATATAAATTATATTAGCATGTTAAAAATAATTGTTGCAGCATGATAAAATTCTTTACAGTATGACAAAAATTCTTCCAGCATCTTAGAATGATAACAGCAAGATATAAAGGAGTTTTAGTACCTTAAACTAATTTTTAGCGTATCTCTTCTATGAAATACATGATAGAATATTGTAGAAAATTACTTCTGTATGATAAAAAATCTTATTGTTATCAGGAAAAATGAGTAATCAGTATGATGACTTACTCCTATTAACTTATCCAGAAATTATGTAGAAAATTTATTATAGTACATTAAGCATTGATTTTAGTGTCTAACAATATATATTTAGTATGTTAAAAATTCACTCCAGCAAGAAAAATATATATTTCTATCATCTTACCAGTAGAATCATGTGCTGGAAATATTTAAATTATATTAGAGATATTTTCATCATGCTAAGATTTAATTCCATGAATTAAACTAAATTCTTAGCAATTCACTAAGATAATACTAAAGAAATCATTTTTGGCATTTTTGGCATCCAACTAAATTAAGTAATTTCCAGTATGATAAAAACTTGTTAAAACAATAGAATACAACATTAAACTATGGAATTAAAAGTATTCTAATTATTATATTTTCCTACTTACCGTTCATTCTTGAACTCCACGACTTAATTGTCGTTAAACATGATGCCTAAATTAATTCTCCACTCTTCTTGTTATTCTGATATTTTGCCAGATCTGTACTTTTTACAATTTAGCTTATCCTTAAAATTCATTGGCCATAATTACATGAAAAATGTCTAGACAACTTGGGATCTTGGATCCATAAATCAATGCCATCGCATCATAGGGGCCCGATCTGGTCCTGGGGAGAGCGCCCTAAAAATAAGTGAGCCCATGGGATGTTAATGACATGGTGGGGCATTGCACCGAGTACTTGACTAGTGAGACGTCTACGACATCCATTCTATTATTATTACTTGTGCTTGATCGTGAATTTATTTCATGTTTAAATTACGTGCTTGTTGGCCAATTAATTATTGAAATTATTCTTATTGAATTTCTTGTACCTGTCATTATTGTTGATTATCATTGTTTAAATTCTTAACCTTGCAAGATCTTCTACATTGTCCTTGATCTCATTATTTATTTCCTTGATTATCCTTGCATATAACATGCGATTAAGATATTAAGTACGTAAATTGTCTGTTATTACCTACTGAGCGTCAGCTCATAGTGTTGTTGTTTTCCCCCCTTTCCAGGCTATTCAGGTGATGACGTTCATTCAAGCGGGGAGAGACATGAGTGAATATGAGAGTTATTGTACCTAGTTACTTAGTGGCATAGTATTTACTTCCAGTTATTTCTTTAGAGTTGTATTAGTATTTGGTTATTGTTATAAGATAGTTGTCGCATTAGATTGAATTTGGAAGGTATGTTTGATCGTGTTTAATCAGTGATGATCATTGTAATAAAAGTTTGGAATCTTCCCTCGATTAATAGAGTATTATTTCCTTCCTTAGCAATCGTGTAAATGTTTAGTATAGAATAAATTGTTATTTCTAACTCGTTACTGACTGTACGTCCCGATATTCCGCGTCGGGGCGTGACAGGGATGGTATGACATCCGGGACAATTCCGCCTTGACTGACGATCATTCGACCATTAACGGACCCAATATAGCGAGGAGCCGAACCCGTGTCGGGTGATCGGGACCTTCTACTGTCAGAGCCTTTAGTTCCTTGTTTCAAAGGGCCGATGGCGTTCTTCCTCCTTGGGAGAGTCTTCATTCAGGTGGCGAGCCACCGGGTAGACCGTCGTCCTTGGTCGGGCGACGGGCGTAGGGTAGCGGCACGACGGAGTCGATTCCGGATCATTAGGCAGGCTTGGTTGCACTACCGGGTGGTTGTAGATTCATCTCGACTCTCCCGAGGTGAAGTCCTCGGTGCTCATTCTAGGTGACTCGAGGCTCTGACAGCCTGAGAAGTCTTCAGCAAGTTGTTCTTTATCGGCTTCTGTGCTTCAGTGGGCCATATCATTCATCTTGGCGGCTTGGTCGCCATCCATCATATTTTGAGTGCCAACAAATGCCCCCAGACGTGGGTATTGCGGGCGAGGCACGAGTGCAACGGGACCGACGGATGAGCTTCGTCCGGATTGATCCCCTTTGATGACAGAAACTCGGAACGACCCTTAATTCCGGCGTTGGATGCTAATCTGGTGTGATCGGAAGCTTGAACGATGCCATTTAAAACGGCGCCCCCTTTACCTTTGCTTGTTAAAACGGCACCGCTTAAAGCGGCGCGCCCTTTTGATTGAAGGTTAAAACGACGCCGACTTGACCGGCGCGCCAATAGGTTAAAACGGCGCGCTCCGGGGCGTGCCGTTTTAACAAATGTGGAGCTCCCCTATAAAAGGATGTCATCCTTTGTAAATTTCTTCTTCACTACTCATTTGGCAAAAAATCTTTCTCTCTCCTCATTTTCTTCTCTTCCCACGGCGCCGAGCGAGCTGAGGGCATGGGCGAGTTTCTTAGGGGTGAGTGGAGTGTTGTTCTGTTTGGGTTCTAAACCGACTTCTTCGGGCCCCGGGAGGCTCCTCATAGGACTTGTCCTCGGAGCTAAATCCCCCGGGTGTCTCGTTTGGCCTTGGCTTAATGCCTATGGCTGCTTTTAGGGGATGCTCCCTTGGTGGACGGCTTCCGCTTCTCTTTTGGCAAACTCCTAGGCTGGGGAGACTCTACCAAAATTTTGTCAGATGTCTTGTTTCAATTAACTGATTTCTGACTCTGCTTGTTCTCTTCTGGACGCTGCCTTGCAGATAACATGGCATCCGGTCCTTCTTCATCTGCATCCCGCATTGCTGTGACATGGGGGAATGTCCACTCCCTTGATCGGGGGTCCAGGCAGATAGCCGTGGTAGCTGAGTTTTCGGACTCGGAGACTGATACCGTCGACACCGGCCGCTTGATGATTCTCGATGGTAATCATTTTAAGTATGAGCGAGGGGATGCCGTCAGACTGGACCACCCCAAGCAAAAGCACTTGATGGCATTCCTCGGACGGTTCAACCTTCGCGGGAAGCTGTGGACGCACTTTTCGACACGCTCATTTGTTTTTTTCTTTAAGTCGATTTATTCGTTTATTAAGTGCGTGGGTGTGCCAGTCACAAAGTGACGATTTATTGTGCGCTCGATCTGACTAATCAGACGATTGTGTGGTTCGTGTCGGGACTGGAACCCGCCATGCCATAAAGGTCACGGCGTCATTTACATCCCCTCGGAGAGGGGAACACCCTTGATTAATCGCCGGGAAAAGGGGCCTCATGGCCAGAGAACTATATCGAGAGAAACAAGCCGATAGGGGTCTCGAATCAGCCGAAAAGCCCGATGTCTAGGGAAGCAAGCATTCGAAATATGTCGGTCACTCAAGGGACCATTTTGATATTCGGACGAGCGTCCGGCTTCAGAAAATCATGATCGTCACGGGAAAACCGGAGCATATGTATGCCGGGGTACGGCAAATTTATTGTTCAAAGGGACGAGAAACGTTCAGTTAAATCCCGGTTAGAGCAGTCGGAAACCGATAAGTTGGTCGGCCCGGTGCAAGATTAAGCTACGACCATACTGCGGTGGGCCCCCCGCGGTCGAAGTCGGGCTCGCGTGGGCATCGTTAATATTTTCGGTGCCAATGGGGCAACGGGAGGATGTCCTGGGACCAGATCTGAGAACCAATGTGCGTTCGAAGAGAGCGGGCTATAGGCTGAGGATATGGGTCAAGCAATGACCATGATCGGGGCGGACCCGAGGTCTAAGCATGACCCACGGAAGCCTTATTGATATTCCCATGCAAAGGGTCCGGGGATGACGAGAGCCTTCTCGTCCCATTCAGATTTTGGTTGTCACGCATGGACCGCTTTATGTTCGGACAAAGGTCCGTGTTTGTAGCGTAAGAGATGGTGACAAATCGTACAAATACCTACCGTGAGTGCGGCAAGTTTAATGCAAATGCAGGATCACGTCCCGGTATATGTACGTCAGTCACTAACGGATAATTCAGTATTCGGACGAAAGTCCATATTCGAAGCATCGAAGACCACGACAAAGACATACGGATGTCTGCAGTAGGTACGGCACGTTTCCTGTGGGTGCGGGATTGGATCCCGGTATATACGTCGGTCACTAACGGACCATTCATTATTCGGACGAAAGTCCGTATTAGTAGCGTCAAGGACGACGATAAAACCGTACGGATGTCTACCATAGACACGACAAATTTAATGTGGCTTTGCGGGATTAGATCCTGGGAGAAGCGGGTCGAGTTAACGAACTATTGGCCCAGACTGTAACGACCCGAGAATCCGATTACCGGGAAGGCCCGATAACCCGAGACTCGCACCGCCGCCCACGAGCCGGGAGGGCTCGGAAGGGCTAAAAGGAGTGTGGAGGCACAAAGAAATAGGAAATAAAGCAGGACAACCAACGACAAGCTGAAAGAAAGAACAGCAACAGCTACAGCTACAACAGAGTCCAGTCCAACAGAAAGTACAGTCTAAAGCAGTAAAAACGTACCACATGCCAAGTCAACACTCGGCCCGGCAAGCTGGCAACTAAGGACCTCCGCTCCGCGCCCTCAAACCGCGAGGAAGAACCGCTGCACCTGAAAAGCAGGGAATGAGTCTCCAAAACAGAGACTCAGCAGGGATCCCGCGGAACCCCAACCGGAAACAACGGCGGTAGCGGAAAGGAGAGCTACAACTACAGCAGGAACAGCAAACCGGTGGCCGGTCAAAAACTCGGCACTACAGCTACTCCTACTGTACCAGAAGGCACACCTCGATCACACGGTCGAAGCTACCGAACCACACAGTACCACCTACCGAAGCAAGAACACACGGCAACCACGCCGTAGAGGCCTGTCCCTCGGACACAGCCGACCTGGACACGCTGTCCAAGGTGCAACCCCGACCATCCGATCGCGGGTACCGCACAACAAGACCCAACCTCGGTAAAGCCACTAGCATTAGACCCTTGGCGCGAAAACCAACACACGCGCCACGGCGAAACAACCGAACTCAACGGTCAACACGACCGAAAACCCGAAGGTCGAAATCACGGAAACTGATAGTCTGTCACTCCGTACTCGACAGGAGTACCACCCACTAGAAGCACAGCCGGTAGCGTCCCCTGACGTCTTACACCGCACCGCAGGTGAACCGCCTGACGTGGTAGATCCTACCCGAGGCGCGAACACCGTACAAGTAACCACAAACAAGTAACTAGCTGGGGTCACGCCCGTCGACGTGGGTCCAACCGCCCCCAACCACGTGTGCACACACAGACCTTGCGTCACTAGGTCTGGTCCTCTGACCGGTTTTCCCCCGTAGCCGGACTCTGGCTACCGACGAGGGGCCTACGGTAACCGGTCCACAAACCGTCTCGAAAGGTGGGTGCCCGTACACCACTCCCAGGTGAGACCAGCACCTCGTACTGGTGGGCTACGACTAGTGGAGGGTCACTGAAGGAGTAGACTCTCAACGGAACACAACGTCCGAATCCGACGACGTACGGGGACCAGCCCACGTACCGGCCCCGTCACACGGTGACCACAGTCGGAGAAGAAACAGGACTTACAGTCCACGGTCACGCACGCACCGTGCACTAGAGTCGAGAAAACTCAAGTGGCGCTAAGCCACTGGACTCTGGACAGTCCTCTAGACACACTACAGCCAACGGTCCTTGAGTCACAAGACTCGGGGTCAAGACCGTCGCACGCAACAGCACAAGGCCGTCGATCTAGCCCAATCTCTAGGTCCAAAACCACGATATCACGAATACCGAGACAACACACAAGTTGCCAAGACCATTCCCTTGAGAAGGGAACGCAAGGGACAAAGGCCACTCACACGGGCCACACGGAAAACGCAGAAGCACGATTCCCAGGGCAGCACACAAGCCACCACAACGATTTCCCATCTTGAAGCAAGCGGGAAACCTCCAGCCCCAGGCCGGACAACTGGACTCGCAGTCCAAGACCAACCACGTGGCCCACATGGGAATCGCCTTCCAAAGAAACTCACGGCATGCGGGGGACACCCCACCGCACACACACCGATACACGGTGACTCGATCGAGCGTAACACGAAGGCCCAGCACGCGAGAAGTCACCCGGACTCTCAACCCTACGGGCACGCTAAACGAGATAACACGGTCCTCCAGACACCCTCAAAACACGGACACAGAAACCCACGGGTGTCAGGGACACTCACAAGACCGCAGGTCGACCACTGGGTCCCAACCGGGTCGACTAGAGATCCACACATTGCGGGGCAAGGCGGAGAACACAAAAACTCGCCTCGAAACGACACAAAGCCTGACGGTCTAACCCTAGACCGTCACAGGGTTGTAACGGTCTAGGCGAGACCGTCACATCCACCTGGCGGCCTAACGCAGGCCGTTACACGGCCCGAAGAAACACAGGATGTAACGCGCCTGGCCCAGCGCGTTACACGAATGTAACGCGCTTGCCCTGGTGCGTTACACGCCTCACGCTCTCAGCGTGAAAGCAGGATGTAACGCGCTTGCCCCAACGCGTTACACGGATGTAACGCGTCTGGCCCGGCGCGTCACACACGCTGCCCTCCTCAACGGATAAAACGACTCTGACGGCCCACCCTGGGCGCGTTACAAGCAAGTAACGGTCCAGACAGCACCGTCACACCCCCAGCCCTCAGCTGGGTAACAGGGAATGTGACGCACCCACCCTGGGGCGTCACAAGGCTGTGACGCGCCAGCCCTGGTGCGTCACACGCCTGACCCGAAAACCAACGGAAGAGACTCTAACGGTCTAGCCCTGGTGCGTCACAGCACCTGACGGTCTATCGTGGGACCGTCACACCCACAGACCACCAAAGGCCAACAGAAGGGGGATGTAACGGCCCAGCCTAGGCGCGTTACACCAAGTGACGGCCACTGGAAGGACCGTCACTTCCTTCCGAGAACGCTACGGCGGGAAACGACCCAAAACTCGTCCCACGCCCCCATACCTCCACAAGAGAGGGGGAAAACAAGGGGGAAGCTCCCCAGAAGCCCCTAGCATGCATCTACGGCCTCGGATCGGCCAAAAACGCAATGAAACGGGAGATCGGCCCACAAGCCCTAAAACATGGGTTTTGCCCAAAAACCCCGATTCCACCCGCTCGGCTCACCACGGCCTACGAAACTCGCGGGAAAGGAAGTGCACGAGCTGGGGAACCATCACCCTACCTCCACCGAAGATTTCGCGCCTCGAGCTCGCCGATCCGCGAAGAAACGCCGTGAAACCCTCGCCGGCTCGCGACCGCGCCACGAGCTCCCACGTGCCTCCACCGCCTCGATCCTCGCCCATCCTCGCCCGCGTCCTCACCCGCGCCGCCTCCGCCTCGCCCCCGCCTCGCTCCGTCGGCCGCCGGAGAAGAGAGGGGAGAAAGAGGGCGTGAGAGAAGAGAGAGGGTGAGAAAGAGAGAATGAGAGGGGGAGAGAGGAAAGGGTTAGTATATATAGGAAAACCCGAAAATTCGATAAATTCAGAAAATTATGAAAAATTACCTCCGCGATCCTCGGAAGGAACACAACGCAGTGGTACTGTCCCGGAGTCGGAGAACGCCACGGTTTGCCCTGCAAAGAGTTCCGAAGGCACATCAGGGAAAAACACGTGTAAAGCACAAAATACACTCCGAGACCCACTAAAATGATCTGAAAAGTATCCGAAAAATCCGGGGCATTACAGCCCTCCCCCCTTAAAGGAATTTCGTCCTCGAAATTCAGGACCTAGCACGACGTCCTAGGGGAAGAACACTGAACCAACTGACACGCTGTCAGGGCCCCCAGCACAGAAAACCTCGATTCTCACGAAAACACGGATCCTGAGGAACACAGCCAGACTCACAATCACACACAACACCTCGCTCCTCGCGCCGAGCACACCGGCCACAGAGCAGGCATATACCAAAGGACACAGTCTGGCGTCACCTCAGACAACGCGAGAATCCACCATGGCGCCGCAGCCACGATCTCGCTCACCGAAGAATCACAACCCTCGATACGAGCAACAGCTACTGATCCATCCAATGGTCAGCAGACAAATCGCACAACAGCTTCGCAACCAGCTGACAGGTCGCACGCCCTCCTCGAGGGAGCAACCAAAATAGAGCCTCCACCAGCTCAAGCAGTCCTCTCCGCAGACCGCAATCAGAACATCGGCTCAGCACCAAGAAACACCTCACACATGGCAAGCCGGAAGCCGGACACAACACCGTGCCAACTCTTGTCAGAAGACAAACTTCGACAAAGCCCAGATCCCATCCGGAAAGGCACATCGCAGAAACGACCATCAAAGGTCTCGCTGGCACACGGCTCTCGCCACGCTCGAGCCCCAACAACCAGCATCTTCTGTCTCTGAAAAGACCATCCACTGGTCACCAACTGCTCGCCAACTCGACCCTCTCGGGAAGCACGACGAAACCAAATGACAGAACATGGCGTCTTCAGTCATCACCCTACGGGACTCAGACTTATAGGGAACCACCCCATGCTAGTCACCAAACCAGGGATAACCTTGCGACACCAATGTCCTATCAGGGACCACCAATCCGACGCCAAACTCACAAAAGGCCTCCGCCCACAGGCGTCACTCTTCCATCTGGTCTCATCAAATCCTTCGATCAATCCAAGTGGACACCTGCCAATCCCGATTCCGCCCTTACCACAGAGCCACGGGACACCACCTGAACAGTGCTCACGGGTCCCTAAGCAATAACCACCTCACCGTCACAATCCGACAAGATCGTAGAACCAACAGGAACCCACAGCCTGGCAGAGACCACATCCTCAAAGCACGATCTCATCCGAGGACACGACTGGGAACACAAGTCGGACACCAAGCCACCGACTCCGACCATCACGTCCTCGACCTCCGTCAGGCGACATCCTCAACAACCTTATCCAGGTCCGACACCGACGCCTGACACGGCTTCCATCACAGGAACATGGTACTCATGCGGCGTACTAACCAGCACATTCCCCAACACTCCACCCTGCCAGTGCCAACAACCACAAAACCTCGAGCAACGGCACGGCAACAACACGTTTCACACCAAGGAACCAATCCTCCGATGCTGAACGCGAACTCAGGAATCCACCCGTAGCAACCAACGCTACGATCCTGAACTAGTGGGTCACAAGCCCACCACGCTTCCGCTGCGTACTCAGATCCGCGCACACAGCCGAGAAAGCAAACGCCGCCCAACCAGCGCTCGTCCTTTCGGAACAGCACCGGCACCCTCACACGACAAGGGAACGGGCACAACTTCTCACAGGCAACCGCCTTGCCAAGATAAGGAGCACGTCTCGCACGGATTTCATGGCACACAAGGCTAACCAATCCGAACACACAATGCAAGACGACGATCCTTAGCCGAACGCAATCTCTCCAACCAAAGGAGAAACCAGCGCACTTTCGACCAACGGAAGAACTCCACGCTCGACCTGACCTCAAACCTCGCACACGCTGGAAACAGCACCCTCCAGCACCAAGGAAAACTATCGCTTCCATCAGGTCAGCGCCTCCGACACACTCGACGAGTGTCACGTCGGACCACCATCACAGCATCTCTCGATGCACCACCGCTGCAATTCCTCGAACTGCAACACGGCATGCCAAGAGCCGTCACACGAGCCATAACCGACAACCGCCGATGCTCACCCTCGAGTCCCGAAACTCACCGCGGAGCCTTCACATCTCAAGCCAACTCCAGGGCGAACACAACCCAACCGCACAGAAGAGCGCAGGAGCAAGACTTACTGGGACACCATAGCCCAATCTTGCCTCGAAATCAGCAGAACGATCAGGACCGACACGTCATTTCTGACGCCACAGAGCGCGACAAGAACATCAGGCTCGACGAAACAGCAGCTCACCGAGAAGATCCTCCGCTCACCCGAGCACACTTCTCGATCAGAACACCTCAGGAGCTGGACAACCTCAAGCTGGAGTGACCAAAAACCGACAGCAGCTCCCTCAGAGCACGCTCACGGCCACTTAACCAAGAACAGTCCGCACCAGACACCTGACCACGCTGCAGGTTCCTTGAACGCAGCACCGCGAGCTCACGCCTGCCAGCAACCTCTGCCCAACGCAGCACAACCAGGGCCACCACCGATGAGGGAGAAGGCTCTCGACCTCGATCCTTAGACCCTACGCTGGCACGAAAGCCGCGGACAGCGACCACCTTCACAGCGCCGCACAGCGCACTCAAGCTCTCAAGCGAGAAACAAAGCAGAAAAACAAGCACAAAACCCTATGCCAGCTGCCGACTGTACTGGACCTTATGGACTCTGATCACTGCAACATTTCGAATTCCTAAGTACGCCCACAACCACCGCTCTGATACCAGCTGTAACGACCCGAGAATCCGATTACCGGGAAGGCCCGATAACCCGAGACTCGCACCGCCGCCCACGAGCCGGGAGGGCTCGGAAGGGCTAAAAGGAGTGTGGAGGCACAAAGAAATAGGAAATAAAGCAGGACAACCAACGACAAGCTGAAAGAAAGAACAGCAACAGCTACAGCTACAACAGAGTCCAGTCCAACAGAAAGTACAGTCTAAAGCAGTAAAAACGTACCACATGCCAAGTCAACACTCGGCCCGGCAAGCTGGCAACTAAGGACCTCCGCTCCGCGCCCTCGAACCGCGAGGAAGAACCGCTGCACCTGAAAAGCAGGGAATGAGTCTCCAAAACAGAGACTCAGCAGGGATCCCGCGGAACCCCAACCGGAAACAACGGCGGTAGCGGAAAGGAGAGCTACAACTACAGCAGGAACAGCAAACCGGTGGCCGGTCAAAAACTCGGCACTACAGCTACTCCTACTGTACCAGAAGGCACACCTCGATCACGCGGTCGAAGCTACCGAACCACACTAGTACCACCTACCGAAGCAAGAACACACGGCAACCACGCCGTAGAGGCCTGTCCCTCGGACACAGCCGACCTGGACACGCTGTCCAAGGTGCAACCCCGACCATCCGATCGCGGGTACCGCACAACAAGACCCAACCTCGGTAAAGCCACTAGCATTAGACCCTTGGCGCGAAAACCAACACACGCGCCACGGCGAAACAACCGAACTCAACGGTCAACACGACCGAAAACCCGAAGGTCGAAATCACGGAAACTGATAGTCTGTCACTCCGTACTCGACAGGAGTACCACCCACTAGAAGCACAGCCGGTAGCGTCCCCTGACGTCTTACACCGCACCGCAGGTGAACCGCCTGACGTGGTAGATCCTACCCGAGGCGCGAACACCGTACAAGTAACCACAAACAAGTAACTAGCTGGGGTCACGCCCGTCGACGTGGGTCCAACCGCCCCCAACCACGTGTGCACACACAGACCTTGCGTCACTAGGTCTGGTCCTCTGACCGGTTTTCCCCCGTAGCCGGACTCTGGCTACCGACGAGGGGCCTACGGTAACCGGTCCACAAACCGTCTCGAAAGGTGGGTGCCCGTACACCACTCCCAGGTGAGACCAGCACCTCGTACTGGTGGGCTACGACTAGTGGAGGGTCACTGAAGGAGTAGACTCTCAACGGAACACAACGTCCGAATCCGACGACGTACGGGGACCAGCCCACGTACCGGCCCCGTCACACGGTGACCACAGTCGGAGAAGAAATAGGACTTACAGTCCACGGTCACGCACGCACCGTGCACTAGAGTCGAGAAAACTCAAGTGGCGCTAAGCCACTGGACTCTGGACAGTCCTCTAGACACACTACAGCCAACGGTCCTTGAGTCACAAGACTCGGGGTCAAGACCGTTGCACGCAACAGCACAAGGCCGTCGATCTAGCCCAATCTCTAGGTCCAAAACCACGATATCACGAATACCGAGACAACACACAAGTTGCCAAGACCATTCCCTTGAGAAGGGAACGCAAGGGACAAAGGCCACTCACACGGGCCACACGGAAAACGCAGAAGCACGATTCCCAGGGCAGCACACAAGCCACCACAACGATTTCCCATCTTGAAGCAAGCGGGAAACCTCCAGCCCCAGGCCGGACAACTGGACTCGCAGTCCAAGACCAACCACGTGGCCCACATGGGAATCGCCTTCCAAAGAAACTCACGGCATGCGGGGGACACCCCACCGCACACACACCGATACACGGTGACTCGATCGAGCGTAACACGAAGGCCCAGCACGCGAGAAGTCACCCAGACTCTCAACCCTACGGGCACGCTAAACGAGATAACACGGTCCTCCAGACACCCTCAAAACACGGACACAGAAACCCACGGGTGTCAGGGACACTCACAAGACCGCAGGTCGACCACTGGGTCCCAACCGGGTCGACTAGAGATCCACACATTGCGGGGCAAGGCGGAGAACACAAAAACTCGCCTCGGAACGACACAAAGCCTGACGGTCTAACCCTAGACCGTCACAGGGTTGTAACGGTCTAGGCGAGACCGTCACATCCACCTGGCGGCCTAACGCAGGCCGTTACACGGCCCGAAGAAACACAGGATGTAACGCGCCTGGCCCAGCGCGTTACACGAATGTAACGCGCTTGCCCTGGTGCGTTACACGCCTCACGCTCTCAGCGTGAAAGCAGGATGTAACGCGCTTGCCCCAACGCGTTACACGGATGTAACGCGTCTGGCCCGGCGCGTCACACACGCTGCCCTCCTCAACGGATAAAACGACTCTGACGGCCCACCCTGGGCGCGTTACAAGCAAGTAACGGTCCAGACAGCACCGTCACACCCCCAGCCCTCAGCTGGGTAACAGGGAATGTGACGCACCCACCCTGGGGCGTCACAAGGCTGTGACGCGCCAGCCCTGGTGCGTCACACGCCTGACCCGAAAACCAACGGAAGAGACTCTAACGGTCTAGCCCTGGTGCGTCACAGCACCTGACGGTCTATCGTGGGACCGTCACACCCACAGACCACCAAAGGCCAACAGAAGGGGGATGTAACGGCCCAGCCTAGGCGCGTTACACCAAGTGACGGCCACTGGAAGGACCGTCACTTCCTTCCGAGAACGCTACGGCGGGAAACGACCCAAAACTCGTCCCACGCCCCCATACCTCCACAAGAGAGGGGGAAAACAAGGGGGAAGCTCCCCAGAAGCCCCTAGCATGCATCTACGGCCTCGGATCGGCCAAAAACGCAATGAAACGGGAGATCGGCCCACAAGCCCTAAAACATGGGTTTTGCCCAAAAACCCCGATTCCACCCGCTCGGCTCACCACGGCCTACGAAACTCGCGGGAAAGGAAGTGCACGAGCTGGGGAACCATCACCCTACCTCCACCGAAGATTTCGCGCCTCGAGCTCGCCGATCCGCGAAGAAACGCCGTGAAACCCTCGCCGGCTCGCGACCGCGCCACGAGCTCCCACGCGCCTCCACCGCCTCGATCCTCGCCCATCCTCGCCCGCGTCCTCACCCGCGCCGCCTCCGCCTCGCCCCCGCCTCGCTCCGTCGGCCGCCGGAGAAGAGAGGGGAGAAAGAGGGCGTGAGAGAAGAGAGAGGGTGAGAAAGAGAGAATGAGAGGGGGAGAGAGGAAAGGGTTAGTATATATAGGAAAACCCGAAAATTCGATAAATTCAGAAAATTACGAAAAATTACCTCCGCGATCCTCGGAAGGAACACAACGCAGTGGTACTGTCCCGGAGTCGGAGAACGCCACGGTTTGCCCTGCAAAGAGTTCCGAAGGCACATCAGGGAAAAACACGTGTAAAGCACAAAATACACTCCGAGACCCACTAAAATGATCTGAAAAATATCTGAAAAATCCGGGGCATTACACAGACTGTGTTCGGATCATGACCATGTCGAGGGTTCCGAGGTCCACGTCCGATACCACAAGGCATCATTGATTTTCTCTTTGCACCGAGTCCGGGGGAGTGAATTGTTAAGTGTGGAGCCCGAACTCGCCATCGTGCGCCCTCGCACGTGGATCGACCTGCGCGGTCAGGTCGCGGGGTTCGGCCTGCCCGGTCAGGTCGTGGGGGTCAAGGGGGCAACGCCCCTTGCGGGGGTTTTCGGGGGCAGCGCCCCCGGAACAAAATTTGGATTATGGAAGGGGGAAACTTTTGATTAGTTTTATTCATTAGCTTCAAGTCTTTTTTCTATTTAGCTTACTGATGTTTTCTTTTATAAGGCACGCCGGATTAAGGAAGCAAAGGGGGATGGGGCGCGCCGGATTAGTATCAAGAGGAGGGCGCGTCGGTTTAAGTGTGTTGAGAGGGGCGCGCCGGTTAAAGATGTTAAGGGGGGGCGCCGGTTATATGGCAAGAAGGAAGAGGGGCCATGCCGTTTTAAGGGTCAAACGAAGGGGGGCGCGCTGGAATTGGGCCATGCCGTTTTAAGGGTCAAACGAAGGGGGGCGCGCCGGAATTGGGCCATGCCGTTTTAAGGGTGGCAAAGGAGAGGCGCGCCGGAATAGCCTTGCAATGGAAGAGGGGCGCGCCGGTTTTAAGGGCGCCGGGTTAAGGTGTATGGAGGAGTGGGAGTGCCCCGTATCAAGGCCATTCAAGGGGAGAGGGGAACGCCGGTTTTAAGGGCGCCAGATTAGAATAGAAAGGGGTTTCGAGTGTGGGTTAAAACGGCGCGGCGGCACAGTAACTGCGCCGGGATAAATTCTTCCGAGGGTTGTCTCAAAGCAATTGACTGTGTGTTTCTTTCTTTTCTTTCACCTACAGGTTGGGTTAAAGACTGGTTTGTTCATCCATTTGGAAGATTAGGTTGATGAAAAGGGGGTTTAAACGTTTTAGTCATTTATTGAGGTGAATTAGCATGAATGCTTAAGTGTTCGTTCGAAGGGTTTGATTCACAGAGCTTACTGCGTGTTGTTCTTGTTCTCGGAGGTGGTTTGTTTGTTTGTTCCTGAGTGTTCTTAATCCCCTGACGAAAATCGGGTAGCATCTCCCCCTAGACCGGGGCTTGCCAGAGAGAAGCGAAGGCCACCAAACGGATTGCTCCGGGGTGACCCTCAAACATCGGAGTGGCCTTACGGCGGTCCGAACCCATGTGTGAGTGTGGAGCGCTCGAGGGCTAGCCTTCAAGAGCGACCACGACTCACGGGCGATGAATCTTCAGCGCGGGACAGATGTTTGCCACGAGGGCCACGAATGTTCATCCGGTGATGGGTTCCCTTGAGGGACATGCTATGGACAAGCAAGCCTCGAAGGGCCCTGGACGATTAGAGGGGGGGAGGGAGGCGTAGATCGGAACGGAGAAACACTGAGCTTGCAGAAGGGCCCTTTTCTTTTATTCATCCTCACAAATGGGGAAGCAGTTGACACCGGGATGGGAGTGGAATACATTGCAAAAAGGGGGGTGGAAGAAGATACTGACATGAAGGAAAAGGAGAATACAGATCCCCCCCCGCTCGACTCACCTCTCACACTCACACACTCTCTCTTTCTCTTCACCTCGCCGGCGTGGGTGGACTGAGCTTCTTCTTCCTTTTTCTTCTTCTCTTCACTGCACATAGCCGAGAGCACCCCTTCTCCCTTTTTGGATGGCCCAGCTAGGAGAAAGCCAGGATCCTCCTCCGCTTCTTCTTCTCTAATGCAGAGTATATATATAGTGGGTTGCCTTTTCTTTGCTCAAACGGAAGAGAACTCCCACCACTACGTTCGTCTGCCAGACGAACAGGGTTGGCTTCTATGCTGGCATCCGGTGATTGGCACCGTACCTTGTCGTTCGTCTGAGGATGGCACAGTTGCGGGTTTGCCGGGAGATCTTCATCCGAAGACACGCCTTCTCCGATGATGTTAATGCGCTGTCGAGTGGAGACGGAGGCACGGCTTCAGAACATTGAATGCTCCCTGCGCACCGCATTTAAACAAAACAGAGCATCGTGCCAGAGATGGGATGGAATGGGGTTAAACCGGCGCGGGGGAATAGCGACTGCGCCGGATTAAAGCTATTCGAGGGGGCCACGCCGTGTAAGCATTGCAAGGGGGTGGCATTTCCTTCAAATGAGCGCGCCGGGTAACTTGTGCATAAGGTGGCGCCGTTTTAACGCAACACAAGTGGCGCCATTTTAACGCAACACAAGTGGCGCCATTTTAAGCATGAAAAGGGGGAAGGCCCCTTCGATAGGAGCGCGCCGGATAGCCAAAGAGAAAGGGGGGCGCGCCGTTTTGAGCAAAAAGGGGGGGGGGGCACGCCGCTTTGAGCAAAAAGGGGGGGGGCACGCCGTTTTAAGGCCCCTTCGTGCCGTTTTAAGCACCAAACGGATTCTTTTTGAAGTCGCGGCCGCTTATATGAATGTCGGCATTCCCAGAACGTTCCGGTTGCGACGTATGGCCTCCATAATATTCCGTTTGTAGCCTCTGGGACTCGGTCCCAGATTCTGCGTGACTTTCGGTGCATGCCGAGACTGTGCCGGAGTTCCCAACTTTTCTCTGATTCAGCTCTCGGCATGGCCGGTCGGAGCGTTGTAGCTGTATCTTCTGCTTAGGGGGCTTCCTTAGCGGGTAGCGGACCACCAAGCGAGTTCTCGTCCTGATCGGGCGAGGCATGAGGTTTATTCGGCCTTTTCGTCTCCGGCTTGCTCTCGAGTGTTACGATGTGCATGCCGTACGATCGACGCTGTCATTTTTTGACGTCCACAGAAGCGTGATATAATTCTTGTCCGTCGAGCTGAGGGGGCTTTACTGGCGGACAGAGATAGTCTGACCGAGTTGATCATTCATGGCATGCCCATATATCTTCCTGGCGAACTCAAAAAATGGGGAGCCGTTCTTGGCGTGCAGGAGTTATCTCCAGAGGCCGGGCTACTGACAAGAGCACCACAGTTCACGCCAGCCCGCTGGAACGAGACCGCCAGGCGTGTTGACAGAGAGAAGCCCGTACACGGTTTATTCCTTGCTCCGCTGAACTGGGGGTATCGAGATGAGCCCTTTCTCTTAGACTCCTTAGCAGTCTATTTTAAGCATTAAATCTCAGTGGGGTGGTTTGGAGAGCTCAAAGCCACTGATGCCCATACCTTCAGATCGGGAGCTGTTGAATTTACAGATTATGTGTTGTGGCAGTATGCTCCAATCTTGGTGCATGTTGGCGTCTATCAGAGCATATATGCTTCCCGATATCGGTATCCAATCTCCCGAGGTCTGTGCTGCGGGATGATCGAAGTCTTCTGCCCGGAATACAACACTTTCTATACTGCAGAGGGAGAGACCTCGCTAGATCTCGGGAGTCTGTCCCAGTTGAGCGGCTTACCGATAGATGGGGAGCTGTATGGAGAAGTTTATTTCCCGGACTGGCTGAAGGACCAGACGGACGGTGAAAGCAAATACTTTACAAGCTTTGCCTATCGCTATTTAATGAAGGCGTACCGCACCCTGTTGCGTTTAACGCTCGATTCACGGGAAGCGCGGAAGCCTGGTGAGAAAAGACGCGTGCGGATGGGCACATGACTTCAATATTTCTTTGGTGGGGAGCAGTAATATGAAGACTTCCCCACAGTAGCTCCGACCGCAGTGAAGCAAAAGAAGAGGGCCCGTCGCCAAACAACCTATCCTGCCGCTTCAGGGAGAGGGCGACAAGGGGGCCCGAACCCTACAGGAGTCGACACAGTCACACACTGTGCCGCGTATCTGACATATTGGCTTTGCTCATTCACTCTTCCTCAAGGGGACGAGACAGTAATCAGACTGGAGGCCATTTACCCTGCCTATCTGATGGCCTGGGGGACGAAGCTGTCCCTATGCTAAGTGGCTTTATGTCTCATATATAAGATGTTGGGGGACCTGCACAAATCATGCATCCCCATGAATTCACGGACAGTTGGTCCGATTCACTTTTTCAACGCCTGGGTCTGCACTTTGTTTCCTAAAGCAGCTCCTCGGTCGATGTAGTCGGATCGTCCTGTGCCGAGGATGATCGAGTTTGCCAGTGCTGAGCCGTCTTCAATGGCGGATCAGCTTTTTGCTATTCGGGGGAAGTTGACCACAGTCCCGGCAGATTCCCCAGGAGTTTTGCATTTCTGGAGCTTCGCAGCTAGCTCCAGCCCCCTCGTCAATAAGATGCGGCAATGCAACCTGTTCGAGATAGAGGAGTTTATTCATCCGCTCACCGGCACCAAGGGCACAAGGCCAATTCTAGAGTCGGAGTTGATTGATTGGGCACTGGCCATCCGCCCCAGTGTCCTTGCCTTTAGAAAGAGTGGCTTGCTGTGGCTGGAGCCGTACTACCCCTTCTGCTTTGGTCGGAATTTTGGGTACGACCAGCAGATTCCTTCTTCTTCAACCCGGTTTAATCTTCCGAACAGGCATCGGGTTGGCCAGACGACCACGGATGAAGCTTGCACATGGTGGGATTACTTCCACCGTAGGGAGGATGTGTCCTTCAGGGTGCCATCCCCCGCTCGTCTGCCCAGAGTGACTCCGGACTTCATCAAGTGGTGGAATGCATGAACGGGCTTCTACCAGAACTTTCAAAAAGACTGCTGGCATGCTACTGAGCGTCGTTTCCTAGATTCTCAGCGGGAGCATGCTTTGGACATCGATCCGACTTATCTGAAGAAACTGAAGTCCTGGTCCAACACCGAGGTGATGGCATATCTAGAAGCCAGGAAGGTCGTGAAGAGTCGGTCATCCAAGGCCGACTCGAAGATGCCAGAAATTCAGAAGGATGACTACGTCAAGACACTCTGGGGGTTATGTCGGGTCAGCAGTGAGCGAACCGTTCTTCAGACGATTCCCATCCCGGCGGAGGAGCCCCTTCCGGTAGTGGCGGGCTGGCATCCAGAAGTTGACCGTCTTCATCCATATAGGACTTTCATCAGGAGGGAGGATAGGCGGGAAGACCTGTATTCCAATACCCCCTGGATATTTTCCCTGCTTCATTCTCAAGGGCTTTCAATTTCTGATCCATTAGAAGCCATTTTGGACCACCAGCTCTTAATATCTTTTAAGTATGCTGACGGCTGGGGGTTGGACCACTTGAGCCTATATTATCACTTATCTTCTTGCGGCCATGAAGATTTGGCACAGCTGGTTGAGAAGAGTGAGAAAATAGGTGATGTGTGCTGGCTTGTTCGTGAGGCGGCTTCCCGAGACAAGGCACCCGCACTATTTTATTGGCCGCTCACTCCCCGATACAATGGGCCGCCAGGTATGCTTGTCTTTTGTTTCAGCTTCAAGTTGTTTCTTTCATATTCAGCATGCATCTTTCTCACCTATGCGCCTTTGCAGCTCACCTCTCTGTGGAGGTGACTCGGCATTACAGGGAGCTGATTTCTAAGGAGTAGAAGCCTTCATATTTTGACATACCGGAGCCGGCTCTGACCACGACGCCACTGCCTCCTGGCGATTCACGGAAGCGAACCCGGTCCCAGGTCAAGGAGGCCATCAGCAAGGCTAAGAAGGCCAACCAGGCGGACACCCGTGCTGCATGAGCGCGTCGAAGAAGGGCTGCTAAAGAGGAACTAGTTGTCGCGCCTCCACGGATCCCATCGTTTGCTGAGTTTGAGGACGCTCGGACACAAGGGCCCGAAGATGAAGGTAACTTCTCATTCCTCTGTGGCTTGTTTGCTTATTTTTGCCGCTTTGGCTGATCATCTTTTTGTAGCTGCTGGCACTGTTTCCGCCGTTGTCGGGCTGGAGGCGGTGACGGGTGTCGCGGCCAGAGAGAGAGAGGAGGAAGCCCCTCCAACTTTTGTTGAAAGGGATCTACCTTCACCGACACCCCATTAGGAGATGAGAGGTAACTTGCAACATGCCTACAGAGCTCGGTGGCCCACCGTGCCTTTAGTCAGGTCTTGACTGTTTATTGTTTTGCTTCCAGTCGACCTTCGACCAACAATGCTCCCTGGAGTTGAGACCATGGGAGAAGCCGCTGCTGGCGAGCAGGTGACTTCCAGGGAAGAATCCCAAGATATTCAGCCAGCTGATGCCCCCGAGACAGAAACCGTTGAGGAGGTTCCGACTAAGGGGGCCACTTTTAGTAGCACGGCACCTGCTCAGATGCTGGAGATTCGGGAGCAGGCTGAAGAGTCTTCCTCCCCCGAGCGGGTTGATTACGGCGGTGGCTCCAGTGACGACGAGCTTCCACTGGCTAACACAGAAATTGAAGATGCTGGGGCTTCTTCAGCTTACGAAAGTGACTTTTTGACGTTCAGCCCTCCGAGGCTACCAGGAATCGAGCACGGGCCATCATACCCGATCACAGGAGGAGGGCCGGAACCGCCAGAGGCCACTCTTGGAGGCCTAAATATAGTGTCAGTCGAGGTAGGAAGTGTTCCGATACCCGCCAGTAGCCCCTCTTTTTATTTCCAAGCCAGCTGGCTGACATACATATATGTGATGCAGGCTGAGGTGGTGCCGCCAACTGTGACGGTTCGCATACCTCTTCTGGGCTTAGGCATGGACCAACCAACCTTTCCACCAGTTCTGTGGCCCATCGCCTTACGACTTCCACAGACTTATGCCGCAGCAGCAGCCTCAGAGGAGCCCGGAGCAATTGTAGAAATTGGTGGCCCGACCGAAGTCACGGAACCTCAAGCCCCGGTCGCCGACAAAGAATTGCTGCTAGAGCAAAGTAGCCTCCCGGAGATAGAAGCGGGAGAAATTGTCAAAGAAGAGGCCGATGCTTCTAAGGCCTTGGCCGTCATTGAGAAATCCTCTTCTGTAGAATCTGGTGGGACTATACACGAGGAGCGAGCATCCTCGTCTGCCGAGATGGCTATTACGGCTTCACCTCAAAGGGTAGGCAAGGAAGTCGCTGTAGTGGAGACTCTCCCAACTATATCTACCGCCATTGTCGAGTCTGGCGCTGGTGCCATGCGAACCATGCCGTCGACGTCCTCCGGGGTGAATGATGATATTTGGGTTGAGGTGGACAGTAGGGTGGACTTTCAGCTCCCCGAGACTTCGCCACTAGGTTTACAATTTTCTAGTGACATGGTGTGGCAGTCTCTAGATAATCTTCAACGAGCCATATCGGCTTCCCCGGGCTTGACTTATGTGCAGCTGAGGAGTCTTGTAGAACACCTTTCCCGCTCGTTATTGGCATTCGGGTGCCCAATAGATGATTGGACCCCGCGGGTTACCATGTTGCTGAAGCATGCCAACAGGCGGGAGTACCTTAGCCGGGGGGTATTCGATCAGCTGGCGGCTGTGAAATTGGAGAAGGTTGATTGTCGAGCTGCTGTCACTTCATTGAGAGGGACCGTGGGGAAACTAAGAGATACTGCTAGCACTACTTCAGAACGCCGGTCCTTCCTTACAGTGCGTATAGCGGAATTACGCGTAGAACTTGCCAAGACTGAAGCAGAATTGCAGGAGACTGAGCGCCTGGAGGTTCAGACCGTAGAGGAAGTGGACCTGGCAGAAGGGCAGCTCACCTCCTTGGATGAAAATTTATCGCAGCTGTCGGATACCGAATCTCGGTTGCAAGAGCTGACTCAGTATCCCTCCCTGGGCCTTTTGGCATTAGAAGACATCTTCCGGCGCCCTCTGCAGTAACTTCATTTTATTTCCCTTTTTTTTTTCTCATTTTCACTCCTTTTTGTCTTCGGAGCTCATGTATCTTGGGGCACGCCCCGAACACAGATGTATTCTGACAACTCATATCAATGAAATGTCTTTATTTGTTGCCTCAATCGTGACTTCCTTTTTTTGTCTTTTCTTTTCTTTCTCCTTCCGGCCGATTAGCTCAGTCCAGGGATATAAGCCATGAGCGCAGGAGAGCGCTCAAGCCTTCAGCGAAGGGGTGAGGTGTTCGCTCCACCGCGGATTGACTATTCCAGGAATCGAGCCTTGGCCAGGGTGGGACATGGGTGGAGTAGGCGGATGCGCCCCCCCCCCCCCCCCCAATTTCGCCGATGGTTGCGAAAAATGAGAATGCGGTTTATTCATCGACATTGTTTAAGCGTCGAAGCAATGGTAGTTCATCTATTGACGAGGACGGAAGGTCCAAGTTAAGGGATAGTTGACCGGGCTCGTTGATAGTGATGAGGGTCGAAAGGTAGCGATCGATCTTGCCGATGGTGACAAGGGTCGGGAGGTAGGGGGTCTTGCCGATGGTGACAAGGACCGAAAGGGTAGTGACCGATCTTGCAGATAGTGACAAGGGCCGAAGATGGTGGCCGGTCTTACCGATGGTGACAAGGGCCGAAAGGGTAGCGACCGATCTTGCCGATGATGACAAGGGTCAAGAAGATAGCCGGTCTTGTCGATGGTTGACAAGGGCCGAAAGGTAGCCGGTCTTGCCGATGGTGACAAGGACCGAAAGGGTAGACGGTCTTGCCGATGGTGACAAGGACCGAAAGGGTAGCGACCGATCTTGCCGATGGTTACAAGGGTCAAAAGGGTAGACGGTCTTGCCAATGGTGACAAGGACCGAAAAGCAGACGGTCTTGCCGATGGTGACACGGACTGAAAGGGTAGATGGTCTTGTCGATGGTGACAAGGACCGAAAGGGTAGCGACCGATCTTGCCGATGGTGACAAGGGTCAAAAAGTAGCGATCGATCTTGCCGATGGTGACAAGGGTTGAAAGGGTAGCCAGTCTTACCGATGGTGACAAGGGCCAAAAGGGTAGACGGTCTCGCCGATGGTGACAAAGACTGGAAAGTAGACGGTCTTGCCGATGGTGACAAGGACCGAAAGGGTAGACGGTCTTATCGATGGTGACAAGGACCGAAAGGGTAGACGGCCTTGCCGATGGTGACAAGGACCGGAAAGTAGACGGTCTTGCCGATGGTGACAAGGACCGGAAAGTAGACGGTCTTGCCGATGGTGACAAGGACCGAAAGGGTAGACGGTCTTGTCGATAGTGACAAGGACCGAAAGGGTAGACGGTCTTACCGATGGTGACAAGGACTGGAAAGTAGACGGTCTGCCGATGGTGACAAGGATCGGAAAGTAGACAGAAGTGGAATGACAAACGAGGGTAACCTCGCTACTACATCATCATTTTTTATTTCATTTTTTTTGTTATATATATTTTTTATCACATTACTGACTCAAGCGCCCTTTCGGGTTTTCACCGAAGTCAGCCTCCTCTTGCTTTTACCCACGCGCCCTTTCAGGTTTTCACGTGACGGGGTATCCGATTTTGCCTGTAACGCCCTTTCGGGTTTTCGCCATAGCCGGGTTATAGCCATTTTTGCCCTTGTCCTAGTCTAGGAACAAGGCCGGCGGGGTATCTCTATTTTTAACCCCATTTGGTTTCTTTCTCTCTCCTTTTTTTTTATTCCACGGAGAATCCGAAAAATGGGAGAACTTGTCTGCTTAGTATGCCGGCTGGCCTTGTCGATGATGACAAGAGTCGGGCCCCGATTTAATTCATCGACATTGGTTAAATGTCGAAGCAAAGGCCACATAGTTCTTAACAAGGATGAAAGGTCCAAGTTAAGGGATAGGGGTCAACCGGTCTCGCCGATGATGACGAGCGTCGAGCACGGGTTTGTTCACCGACATGGGTTACATGTCGAAGCAAGGGGTATGTTCATTAACAAGGACGAAAGGTCCGAGTTGAAGGTAGAGTTCGACCGATCTCGCCGATGATGACGGGGGTCGAACATGGGTTTATTCGTCGACATGGGCTACATGTCGAAGCAAGGGTATGTTCATTAACGGGGACGAAAGGTCCGAGTTAAAGGATAGACGTCGACTGGTCTCGTCGATGATGACGAGGGTCGAACATGGGTTTGTTCATCGGCATGGGCTACATGTCGAAGCAAGGGTATGTTCATTAACGGGGATGAAAGGTCCGAGTTAAAGGATAGACGTCGACCGGTCTCGCCGATGATGACGAGGGTCGCACACGGGTTGTTCATCGACATGGGCTACATGTTGAAGCAAGGGTATGTTCATTAATGGGGACGAAAGGTCTGAGTTAAAGGATAGAGGCCGACCGATCTCGCCGATGACGACGAGGGTCGAACATGGGTTTGTTCATCGACATGGGCTATATGTCGAAGCAAGGGTATGTTCATTAACGGGGATGAAAGGTCCGAGTTAAAGGATAGAGGTCGACCGGTCTCGCCGATGATGACGAGGGTCGCACACGGGTTTAGTAGGGGATCTCCGGTGGGACTTTTGATGGTTGTCCCTTGGGAGTTTCAATAGGAGGAGAATAAAGAGGAACTTTTTAGATTACTACTTTACTGACCTGAGCGCCCTTTCGGGTTTTCGCCACAGCCGGGTTATAGCCATTTTTGCCCTTGTCCTGAATATAGGAACAAGTCCAGCGGGGTATCTCTATTTTTTAACCCTATTTTTCTTCTTCCTTTTTTTTATAACAGAAGGATGTTGAGAGAGTCGGCTAAGACGTGAAGTCCTGCTGAAAAGGGGTTTATTCGTTAGCAAGAAGGCAATGCCAACGCAAGGGATAGATTTGTGCCGATTCGGGCGTAAAGCCCGTAATGGCAAAGATGTATAAAGGTTGGCTAGGACATGAAGTCTTGCGCCGAGAAAATGGGTTTATTCGTAAGGAAGGAGACGATGCTAACGCAAAGGATGGATTCATGCCGATTCGGGCGTAAGGCCCGCAATGGCAAAGATGTATAAAGGTTGGCTAGGACATGAAGTCTTGCGTCGGAAAAGGGGTTTGTTCGTTAGCAAGAAGGTAATGCTAACGCAAAGGATGGGTTTGTGCCGATTCGGGCGTAAGACCCGCAGTGGCAATATTGTAGATATTATGCGAGTTTGGCTAGGGCAGAGTACTACTAGGCCGAGGTGTGGATAGCTTGATCAGGGCGGAGTGCCACCAGACTAATGGTGAAGGTAGCTCGATCAAGGCGGGGTGTCACTAGACCAAGGTGAAGGTAGCTCGATCAGGGCGGAGTGCCACTAGACCAAGGTGAAGGTAGCTCGATCAGGGCGGAGTGCCACTGGACCAAGGTAAGGTAGCTCGATCAGGGCGGAGTGCCAGTAGACCAAGGTAGGGTAGCTCGGCCAGGGCGGAGTGCCACTGGACCAGGATGAGGTTAGCTTGGTCAGGGCGGAGTGCCACTAGACCAAGGTGGAGGTAGTTCGATCAGGGCGGAGTGCCACTGGATGAGGATGAGGGTAGCTTGGTCAGGGCGGAGTGCCACTAGACCAAGGTGGAGGTAGCTCGGTCAGGGCGGAGTGCCACTAGACTAAGGTGGAGGTAGCTCGATCAGGGTGGAGTGACACTAGACCACGGTGGAGGTAGCTCGGTCAGGGCAGAGTGCTACTAGACCAAGATAAGGGTAGCTCGATCAGGGCGGAGTGCCACTAGACCAAGATAAGGGTAGCTCGATCAGGGCGGAGTGCCACTAGACCAAGATAAGGGTAGCTCGATCAGGGCGGAGTGCCACTAGACCAAGATGAAGGTAGCTCGATCAGGGGGGGTGTCACTAGACCAAGATAAGGGTAGCTCGATCAGGGCGGAGTGCCACTAGACCAAGATAAGGGTAGCTCGATCAGGGCGGAGTGCCACTAGACCGAGGTGAAGGTAGCTCGGTCAGGGCGGAGTGCCACTAGACCAAGATGAAGGTAGCTCGATCAGGGCGGAGTGCCACTAGACTAAGATGAAGGTAGCTTGATCAGGGCGGAGTGCCACTAGACCAAGGTAATGGTAGCTCGGTCAGGGTGGAGTGCCACTAGACCAAGATGAAGGTAGCTCGATCAGGGCGGAGTGCCACTAGACCAAGATAAGGGTAGCTCGATCAGGGTGGAGTGCCACTAGACCAAGATGAAGGTAGCTCGGTCAGGGGGGAGTGCCACTAGACCAAGATAAGGGTAGCTCGATGAGGGCGGAGTGCCACTAGACCAAGATAAGGGTAGCTCGATCAAGGCGGAGTGCCACTAGACCGAGGTGAAGGTAGCTCAGTCAGGGCAGAGTGCCACTAGACCGAGGTGAAGGTAGCTCGGTCAGGGTGGAGTGCCACTAGACCAAGATGAGGTAGCTTGATCAGGACGGAGTGCCACTAGACCAAGGTAAAAGTATTCTAATTATTCAGGGAATGCCTGTTGCGCCGTGTGATACAACTTTATATGCTTTCCATTGAGGAGAGAGAATTGGATGACTCATTTGTGGTCTACCAGGACGTAGGCACCCCCTTCGTATACTCGGCGGACGACGTATGGTCTGACCTAATTTTTGACCAACTTCCCTTTGGGATTGGCGGCCATCACTTCTCTTCTTTTGACCATTACCAGGTCTCCCTTCTTGAACTCTCGTCCTTTGACCAGCTTATCGAAAGCACGGGCCATGCGAGCTTGGTAGAGTTGAATGTTTTGTTGCGCACGGAGGCACTTTCCTTCGAGCTCGATGAGCTCTTCCAATCTTCTTTCTGCATTAGTTTGTTCACTACTGACTAGCCCATGTTGGATAGCGACTCGCAGCGAGGGGACTTCTAATTCAATCGACACCACAGCCTCTGACCCGTACACGAGGGAGAATGGCGAACAGCCGGTTGGGGTTTTGTAGACGGTAGGATAGGCCCAGAGTGCCTCGTACATCTTTTCTTCCCAGTCCTTTTTATTAGACTTGACAGTCTTTGCCAGCAACATGCATAATGTTTTGTTGAAGGCTTCTGCAAGTCCTTTGGCTTGAGGGTTGTAGGGGGACGATGTCCTCCAGTCAATCTTGTATTTGTCGACTAGCCGGTAAACCTTCTGATTTCTGAAATGGCTGCCGTTGTCAGAGATAATTCGGCTGGGAATCTCGAACCGAAATATTATGTTCTGCCGGAAGAATCTTGCAACCAGTTCTCCCGTCACATCTCTTAACGCAACTGCTTCTGCCCATCTGGAGAAGTAAGCTGTAGCTGCTAAGATGTATTTGCACCCTAACGAAGATGCTGGCAGTGGTCCTACCACGTCCGTGCCCCCATTGAGAAAACGGCCAGCTCGGTAAGGTAGGATGTAGTGGTACTGGAGGTCTTCTTGACACATTGGCGTGCTCTTGACATTTCTGACAAGCCTTGGTGAACTTGCAGCAATCATCAAATATAGTGGGCCAATAGTAACCCAATTTCTTTATCTCAATCTTCATTTTTTGGCCGGCCTGATGCGCTCCAGCTGAACCCGCGTGGACTTCTTGCATCACCTGCCTAGCTTCTGCCGAAGACAAGCAACGAAGTAGAACTTTTCTTCAGGCATCCGCCATTATCTGGAATAGGGTCCCATTTCTCATCTCGTAAGAGTCTTTGACCCTCAGGAGTTTCATTCTTTGTTCTTTTCCTTTTGGGAGCTGCTGGTGCTGAAACCATCGGAGGAGATGTTCTCGCCAATCAGACTGTTGAACCTCTTCGACAGCTACCACCTCATTCTCTTGTTCGTCGGCCAAGACCTCTGTCACCTGGGGACCTGCCGACGGTTGATCACTGTTATGTTCAGGCTTGTGTCTTGCGGGACTGCCAAAGAACTGGCCAATTTAGCGAGGGCGTCCGCCTGAGCATTCTGGCCTCGGTTGACATGCTTGATGCTGATGAAGTAGAATCTTGACATCAGGCGGGTTGCCAGCTGATGGTAGGGGAGGAGCTCTTGCTTTCACACATCAAACTCTCCTTCCAGCTGTTTTATAACTAGCATGGAGTCTCCGAATACTTCCAGCATCTGAATTCCCATGGACAGTGCGATCTGCAACCTGATTATCAGGGCTTCATACTCTGCTTCATTATTTGTGCAAGGCTTGTTTATTGAGCAGGATGTGTGCACGACTTCCCCTTCTGGGGACTTCAGGACTATGCCTACCCCTGCTCTAACCCTGCCTTACCTAGTGGTCAAGGTGTCAATTCTGAAAGCGCCATCAAAATATAGCTGCCACAAGGAGGGTTGCACTTGAGCAGCTTCTAGGGTTTCATCTTCAGGAAGCTCCGGTTCCAGCGGATAGTCTTCTGGCACCGGGTGCTCGGTGAAGAAGTCTGTAATAGCTTGGCCTTTGACAGCCTTTCGCGGTATATAGGAGATATCAAACTCCATAAGGATGACCGCCCATTTGCCTAAGCGGCCTTTGAGTTCTAGCTGGGACATAATATATTTTAGCGGGTCCTCCTTGGATACCAAGCTGATTTCATGCGACAACATATAGTGTCGAAGCTTCTTGAATGCGAAAACCAGTGCCAGACATGTCTTCTCAATATAAGTATATTTCTCCTCAGTCCTGACCAGTCTCCAACTAAGGTAGTAGAGGGCTTGTTCTTTCCCTTCTTGATTATTCTGGGCCAACATTGCCCCCAGAGAGTTGTGTGTGGCTGCTATATATAATATCAGCGGCCGTCCTTTCACCGACGCGCCCAGCACTGGAGGAGTCTTCAAATAGTCTTTCAGCTTGTCAAAGGCTATCTGGCAATCTTCATCCCAGTAAAAGGGAACATCCTTCATCATCAATTTATGGAAAGGCTGACATCGCCCTGACAAATTGGAAATGAACCGCCGAATATAAGCCAAGCGGCCCTGTAGTGATCTCAGCTCAGAGAGATTCCTCGGTGCAGGTAGCTCCTGAATTGCTTTGATCTTTGCGGGGTCTATCTCGATTCCACATTATCTGACAATGAAACCCAAGAACTTTCCGCTCGACACTCCGAACGCGCATTTCATAGGGTTCATCTTCAATTCATGCTACCTTAGCCTCTGAAAAATGATCCAGAGGTCCTGCAGATGGTCTTCTCTTCTTCGGATCTTGATGACCAGATCATCTATGTAGCACTCGACCTTGTGGTAGAGCAACTCATCAAATATCCTGGTCAATGCGCGCTGATAAGTTACGCCAGCATTCTTCAGTCCGAACGGCATCCTCTTGTAGTGGTATATGCCTTTGGGGGTTCGGAAGGCAGTGTGGACCCGGTCATGTTCCGCGATCCATATCTGGTTGTAGCCGGACGACCCGTCCATGAAAGACAGGGGCTCATGGCCGGTCGTAGCATCAATCATGACTTCCGTTATTGGGACCGGAAAGTCATCCTTGGGGCAAGCTTTATTCAGATCTTGGAAGTCAACACATATCCGGATCTGTCCGTTCTTTTTCTTCACGGGGATGATATTCACCAACCACGTGGTGTACTGATTTTCTTCGACAAATCCCACGTCAATGAGCTTGTCGACTTCTGCACCGATTTGAGTGATGAGTTTCGACCTCATGCGCCGCAGCGGTTGCTTCACCGGCTCGGCTTCAGGGCTGATTGCCAGCTCATGTTGCGAAACTGCAGGACACAATCCCGGCATTTCTTTGTAAGTCCAGGCGAAGCAATCCCGGTATTCTTGTAGCAACTGGGTATACAGCTCCCGTTCTTCTGGGGATAACTGGGCGCTGAGGAAGGTGGGCCTAGGGTCTTCTTCACTTCCCAAGTTGACTTCTATCAGCTCGTTGACTGTAGCTTGGCCTCCGTCTTCTATCTCCGGAGGTGCCGGTTGGAGGTCGACGAAATCTGGAATGCCGTCTTCAAGATCGAGGACCTCGATTTCCTCATTTGACATCATCAGAGCCTCCAGGGAGTCCTCTACTTCATTCAATAGCAGCTGTGCAGATTGCTCTATCAACAAGTCCACGGCTGTTGATGTTTCTGAGGGCAAGAGAGCAACTTCATCCCTTGTAGATAGAGTTGTGGCCATGCTAGGCTGGTGGTTGTTTATTGCTTGGCTGGGACAGACTCCCAGTCTTGTAGCATAGGTTGAGGAGGTTTCGCCCTCTGGGGCAGTTGTATCTTCTGTAGAAGTGGTCTCTTCTCTTTTGGTAGCATCTGCCTCTTGACCGGAGTTGGCTGATGCTTCCCCGATTGGCAGGAGAGCTACTGAGGTCATTATTAGTAGGACTCCATTGGAGAGAGAGGTCCCTGTTTCTTCAACATCTTCGGCTTCGCTGCTGCTAGCCGTATCAAATTTGGCTTGAAGGGCCCCTTCTTCGGGATAGACATGCTCCCAGCATCGGCAAGGAATCACGGTCTCCGCTTCTTGACTTCCGGGCTGAGCCGGCTTAGCATATTCAGCTTCTGCTGGGTATTCATCAAAAGTTGCCCCCAGTGGGCTACCTTCCGCAGGGTAGAAGGCAGAGATGGTGTCCACCTCGTATCGCCCATTGTGATAATATTCTTCCAGGGTGAAGCCCAACCCTGGGCATTGAGAAATGTGTCTCATCTCCTTATCCAGACTTGGGGGATACCACATCTTGTGGAAAGCTTCCTTGCTTTTCTGAGGCTGATCAGAGGGGATGTGCTGCTTCTGAAACATCTTGGTCATCCGACTGGTCGTGAATGCCAGACCCTTGACGGGGACTGACGGGTTGCTTATATCTTTAGAAAGGCAGCAGTCTCTGTCTTCCCGGGTAGGGTGCTCTTCAGTCGTATAGAACAAGCTATTGGGTCCATCTACCTGTGTCACCTTCCAAGTTTTGAAAGGCTCGACAGTGGTATCATCGAGGCTGGGAATCAACTTCGTGAGGCCGTCTGGGACTCCGATGTAATTGTGCTGCCGATCGACCTGCACTTCATTAGCTTCAGGGTATAAAGCTGGGGGTGTTATTCTGCCCACGTCCCCGGATGCTGTGATATGAGAGACCATCTTGGGCTTGACATATCCGCGCGACGGTGGTGGGTACCAATTGTCACCGGATGCGCCTCTCGATGCCCCCGCAGGGGTCTTAGCTTCAGAGGTCTTCTGGGGATGCCCCATATATAGGTTGGCGTTTGCCAAATGACATTCAAATACCTCAAACAGGTGAAGGCCAGCAAATATTCTCTCCTCCTTCCCTTGAAGACTGTATTTGATACATTGGTGGAGCGTAGAGGGTACCACCATATTTTCATGCAGCCATGGGCGGCCGAGCAGTGCTTTGTACGAGGTGCGGGAGTCGATGACATGGAACTGCACCATCGTAGTGAAATCTGCCAGGGTAAGTGTGAACACTGCCACCCCCATCGACACTTCAGATTTTTGATTGAAGCCGACGATACGCATATCCCCGACTTTCTCGAGATGCACATTGAAGTGGTGCCTCTCGTATATTCTAGAGGGAAAAATATTGACAGCTGCATCGGGATCGACCAGAATTTTGTTCAGCTCCCTCCCGTTCAGGTGCCCTCTCATGTACAGCGGCCTATTGTGGCTGATGGTGGGTAGCACCATATCCTCTGGAGTGAAAGTCATGCTAACTTCCGACATTGCTTCAGCCAAGCAGGTCTCAAAATGAGTAGGCGTCTGCAGAGCAGTGATGATCGCCTGTCGAGTCTCTTCACTCAAAGAGAGGATCTCCCATATTGTAAATCGAGCAGGGAGCTTCTTGAGTAGCTTCATTATGCGGCTCCCAGCCCAAACATTGGAAAGCTTCATCTCTTCAGCCCACCTGGACTTGGGAGAGTCCTGAGTTGCGGCCCCTGACGGACCTGCTTCATCTGTCTCGGACTCGGCGCCTTTCTGGTTAGCACTGGATCCTTGGTGTTCTTTATTAGCTGCTACGGGGCAAGCTCCATTTGTATTTGGAGCTTCGGCAGATTGTGCTGGTTACGCGTGAACATTCCTGGGGATAGGGTTAGCCTCTCGGCAAGGCCGCTTCCCCTTAGACATCTTCATGAATTCAAGAAATGAAGGGACTACCTTGCCCCCACTCTTGCTATATAGGCCTGGCGGAGGAGGGATCTGGACTCCCTTGACCTCCGGGGGAGGTGTCTTGTAGGGCTGCTCTCCCCTGAATATGATATTGTGGTTGGGTGGCGGTTGGCGCTCCCATTTCCAGCCCGACCGGGTTACATGTGCAGCGGTTGCGGCCTCGGCCTTGCCTCCCCCAGCAAGGGGTGTGAAGCAAATTTCCTCTTCTTCCTCTTCTCCGGGCAGGTTAAAGAGTGCTAATAGAGTATTGCAGGAGACCACCTGCACTTTATTGGCCTTAACGGCCTTTCTCTTCTTCTTATTCTGTTTCTTCTTCTTCTTTGCTTCAACAGGCGTCGGCCCCCAGAACAAACTGCCCTCCTTATCGGATGCTGCATCAGCTTCTTTTTTTTGCTCAAGTGAGAGCTGCACCAGTTCTTGCCATGGAACATGGTCCCACACCAGCAAGGGCTTCAATTCGGGCTGCACATACTCATCTAGCCCTTCTATAAGGTCTTGTAGTTTGCGGACCCCGGGATTGGTTTCCTTAACTACTGGCAGCGGAGTTTGTCTTCTCCGATTGTGCATAGGTATTCTGATGACTGCATGTGGATTGGTCCACACAGGTGCTGCCACCGGCGGAGCAGGTCGCGATGTAACACCACGGATATGTGCCCCCACTTTCAGGCGGGGTGCTTTCTTCTTTCTGTGCTTCGCAGGGACCTGTTGCCATCCCTGTTGTTCCTTCGCGGGCTCCAAGAAATGAGTTTCGTAGGTGCTCCGCATACTTATTTCAGAGATCTCCTCGGGCAATGCCTGATATAGGGAGATCATGTTGACTCCTGCTCTTCTAAGAGGGGCTTCATGCGACTGAGGAGGGTCCACCTTGTACTCTCCCAACTCTATTTTTTCTTCTTCACCATCCCTTCGGTGATGTCCTTGAAAACATAGCAGTCTTCGATTGGATGCCCCAACAACTAGTGGTAGAGGCAGAATCTTGGGCAGTCTTTTCTCTTCAGGTCCTCCGGCCTCTTCGGCTCTGGCAAGGTGACCACGCCATACTCCGTTACCCAGTCGAACAGAACCCTAGTCTTGTCCTTTGGAAAGGAGTAGGCTTTCTTCATCTTGTCCCGTAGCGAGGGACCTTCTTTACCATCTGGGGCTTTTGCAGGCTGTGGGGCGATCGCCTTCATGCCTTTATCCTTCTGTTGTTCGAACGCCTTGATGTCAAGAGCGTTCGCTTCTTTAGGCACCGGGCGCCGCTCCACTGCCTTGCCCTTTTGGGTTATGCTGGCAGCTGATGTAGGGGCAGGTCTGGCCAGAAAGGCTTCCACCTCGGCCACGACGTTGTTCAATCGATCGAACGACCGTATTTCCATTCCAATCATCTTTTCCAGAACTTCCTTCCTAAGGTTCTGTTTGCATATTTGTACAGCGTCCTCCTGATGCGGGGGCCGCTTGCATCTCATTCCGAGGTTCCTCCACCTCTTGATGTAGTCAAGGGCCGTCTCGTCTGCCCTCTATTTTGTCGAATAGAGTTCAGCCACTGTAACCTCCCTCTCTGTGACATGGAATCTCTCCCTGAACTTCCTCTGCATATCTGACCAGTCGCTGATCGACCCGGTCGGGAGGCTGGAGTACCATTCAAATGCGAGCCCTGTCAGCGAGGACCCAAAAAACTTTAGCAAATATGACTCATCGGTGGCCAGATCACCCATGACCGTCATATAATATGCAATATGTTCCTTCGGGGATCCCTTCCCGTTGAACTTGTCGAACTTGGGCGGCTTGTTGATCCCTGGGGGAAGCCGCTTGGCAGCATGATGTTGCGGGTATGGCACCCGATAGGCATCAAATGCAACGTAGTCGCCTTCACTCCTTTCTGTGAGCTTCAGCTTGATCATCCCTTCAACCATCATCTGGTTCATGACCGTGGGGTCAACTGGCTCCAGATATAAGTGTGCTGGCTGTAGGTACGGGGTGACCAGGGTGGTCACCTGTGGCGGGCGCAGCAGTGGGGTGTTTGGTGCACTTGAGGGAGCACCGGCGGCATCAACGGCTGTAACTGTGGTGGCCGCTGCTGACTCATCGCCATGCTCTGCTCTGACGACTGAGGTATGGTGTAGAACGGCGGAGGGTCGATATGACGAACCGCTCCCCGGGATGATTCACCCAGGACTTCGGGCGGCTTCGAAGCTGATGACTGTCCAGTCTTCTCCATGAGCTGTTTCTTCAGCAAGTCTATCTCTTGCTGGTATCTTTGAAGTAGCATTAGGACCGACGGATCCATAGTTGCAGTGCTGGGGATAGCCTCTATTATTTCCCTGGACGTGCCCCTGGGCACGATGTCGAGGATGACGCCATCTTCTTCTTCCGCCGTCACTACATTGGCGGTTAAGATAGGAGCCTCATCATCCCACTGGTGATAGCCCAGGGGTTGTTTTCCTTTAGCTATCGCCAGGAGCTCCCTTGCTGCTTCTGCTCTGCGAGAATTCGGCCCCGGCCTTGCGGCCAATTGGGCCAACTCGCGGGGGTCTTCGGGAAGCCCCCCATATCGGTTGAATATGCCAGCCATGTTGCAGGTGAAGACCTGCATCCTTCTTCTCTGTCGATGGACCTTCCTCTTAGCCTGCTCCGGGAAAGTCAGCCTTTCGAATACAGAAGTCCTTCTCGTTTCTTCCCGTCTAGGGGCGGCTTCATCGGCTTCGATCTCAAAGCCGTCATCATAGCCATTGTCGTTGACTGACGACATCATCATCTTTTCTCTTTCATCTTCTTCAACTGCCACTGATGGGCAGTAGTTGTAATATCCCGGACCTTTCGGATCCTTCTTCATGGGTCCCGGATCTAGTTTTCCGAGTGTCCGGCTCCGTTGTGTCCGAAATTTCGTTTCGGACATCTTTCGTGTTCGGATCGGCGCGATCCGGAGTCGTTTCGGAGGCCCGGAGGCGTTCCGCGGCTTTTTCCGCGCGTGTTTTCCGATTTCCGGTGTGTGTTTCGGCTTTTTCTTCGGACGCTCGCTGCGGGCGAACCGGGCAGTTCCCCGAGGCACGAGTGGTACCGTTGCGATCGGTGCGTTCCGAGGATTCCGGAAATGTATTTTTCTAATTTTCGGTATTTTTCCGAAAAATCGGATTTTCTATATATTCCCATTTTCTTTTCTTTTCTTTTTTCTTCTTTTCTCTTTTCTTCTTCTTCCTTCCTCTCTCTCCCTCACGCGACCGTGGCCGGCTCTCTCCCTCCTTCTCTCCCGTTCGACCGTGCCGACCCCCGTTCCGGCTGCAGACTTCGGCGGTGCGACGGCGCGAGGACGTGGGTGACGTGGTGGCGATCGTGCGGGCATACGGCGAGCGTGGGAGGCGTGGAGAGGCGAGATTCTAGCGGCGTTCTTCGCGACTTCGAGCTCGGATCGGAGCGTTTCGTCGCGGACCGGAGGTAGGGTGACGTTCCTTAGCCTCATGTCTTCCTTCCCCGTGAGTTTCGGCTCGAGACGAGGTCGAGAGGGGTTTATTTTGAGCCGGGAAGGGTCGATCATGCCGCGGGGTGAGTTCGTCCGATCCATCGTTTTGAGCCCCGATTTCACGGTTTAAGGGCGTAGGAGCATGCTAGGGGGCTTGGGGGTTCTTCTCTCGCCATTTCCCCCTCCGTGGGGTTTGTTTTGAGGCCGATTGGGCGATTCCGGTGAGGTTCGCCATTTTCTCGCCGGTGAGCGATGTGCGGTCGAACCAGTGGCCGCACAACCCCTATGCGGTTCCGTTCGGACCGTTCATCGGCTCGGCGCGCTTTGGGTGAGGCTTGGCGCGCAGTGGGCTTGGGCGGTCTATCGTGGGACCGCATATCCTAATGTGCGGCCCCACAGCTACCTCCCAACCCCAAGGGTTTTGACCGTTGGTTGTGACCGTTGTGCAGTGCTCTGGGATGTGCGGCCAGGAGCTGACCGCATAACCCCTTGCACGGCCAGGTGCTGGCCGTACATCCCCTAGCGCTATGGTTGGATGTGCGGTCTGGCCCTGACCGCACAACACCTGAACGGCTAAGCCGTAGCCGCCCTTCCCCAAGTGCGGCTAAGGACTAACCGTCCAGGCTTTTTACCGTTGGGAGACGAGCGGCCAGGAGGTGACCGTTCCTCACCCACGTGCGGTCAAGAGTTGGCCGCACATCTGTTTGAACGGTCCTGTGTTGGCCGTTTATCTGTCGTTTGGACCCTGGGTGGAACGGTCCTGATATGACCGTTCTAATCCTTGTGCGGTCCCTGTGTGACCGTACTTCCGTGGGCGGCCCAGTGTGGACCGTTCAAGGGTACGGGTTGCGTCGGTGTGTCTCTCGTCGTACAGAGTGTACCGGGAGATGTTGTTGTCAGCTGGTCACCGTGCGTCGGTGTTGGTACAAGGAGCGTTCCTCGTACCTGCAGTTGCACCATTGTTTTCCGAGACTTGAGAGTCTACTCCTTCTGTGACCCTCCACTAGTCGTAGCCTACTAGTACGCGTGTGCTAGTCGCACCAGGGAGTGGTGTACGGGCTGACCTTTAGAGACGGTTTGTGGACCGGTTACCGTTGGGCCCCACGTCTTGCAGCCAGAGTCCGGCTGAGGGGAAAACCGGTCAGAGGGCCAGACCAGGGACGCGCGGTCTGTGTGTGCACACGTGGTTGGGGGCGGTTGGACCCACGTCGACGGGCGTGACCCCAGCTAGTCACTTGTTGTGGTTACTTGTACGGTGTTTGCGCCTCGGGTAGGACCTACCATGTCAGGCGGTTCACCTGCGGTGCGGTGTAAGACGTCAGGGGACGCTACCGGCTGTGCTTCTAGTGGGTGGTACTCCTGTTGAGTACGGAGTGTCAGACTGTCAGTCGTGTGTTTCCGACCTTCGGGTTTTGACGGTTCGACCGTTGAGTTTCGGTCTTCTCGTACCGTGGCACGTGTGTCGGTTTGCGTGCCGTTAGGGTCTAGTTCTGTAGAGTACAGGGCTTTCCTTTCCGAGGTACCTTCCTACCGTTAGGGTAGTGGTTTCTCGTTTTACGAGGTAGGGTTCGAGTGATCCCTACTGAGTCTTGTTCCGAGACTCATTCCCTGCGTGTTTTCACCGTGTTTCAGGTGAGGCGCCACCTTCGGGGAGCGTGTCAGGAGCGCAGCGGAAGCGTGGTGCGGGTGCCCAGAGGTAGTGCCAGAGGTCAGAGCCGGGGGATGCCCCGTGTAGCTGTACTTTTCTTTCTTGTCACTGTACTAGTCGTGGACTACTGTTGCTGTTGTTGTTATTTTATTGTGGACCATGTAAAATGTTAATTCATTTCCTGCTTAATATCATAACTGTTTAATTTCTGCAATTATTTGTGATGCTTGTGTAGTTTCCACACCATCCTTTTAACCCTTCCGAGTCTTCGGGCTCGTGGGTGGCGGTGCGAGTCTCGGGTTATCGGGCCTTCCCGGTAATCGGATTCTCGGGTCGTTACAGTAGTCTTCATTGTCGGTGGCTTCTTTCATCAACTAATGTTGTCCAAGCGAGGGGTTGCCTAGCCCTCGGAAATAGTTCTTGGCCAAATTGGTCATCTCTTCTCGACCCCGTTCTTGATGCAGCACGGGGGACAGTTGTCGACCTCCCGCAGGAGGGATGTAAGCTAGCCGAGCTCTGTCGGCAGGTTGTCAGAATCTTCGCCCCACAGCAGGGACGTTGGCTTGGTGGGCGCAGGCCCGGAAGCTTTCGCTGCGCGGAGGGTCCGCAACCACTTCTTCTTCTCTCGGGGCCAGGCCCCTTTCTCTCCTTCCTTCTGCTCCATCGTGAGCAAGGCGGCGGCGGACAGGTGCAACTTGATGAACAGGTTGGACCCTCTTGGGGACCCACACCTGTTTAAATTTCCTTGGCCTGGGGAAGAAGAAGAGGCGATGCAAAGAAAGAACGATACCATTAAACCCCTTTAACCCACTGGTGTATTCATTCATTCCATATACAAAACAAATGTGCAGAGTTCATTCCGGCGCCGGCGTTGTCGCACGGTCGTCGTTGACATCAAACGGAAGAGATTACAGGGGAGAGTAGTGAGTAGCAGAGATGGTGAGGGGGGGGGGGAGGACATGCTCATATCATCGCCCCTCCCCCCCTCTCACTTACATTATATCGGAGAAGGAACCCAAAATGGAGGGGGATCGACGGAGAAATCATGATGACCCACCTAACTAAACGAGGAAGCATATAATCTTCTTCTCTGGCACCGGGAAGTTCGTGTAGAGCAGAGGACGGCGGCCCCCAGAGAACCCTCGGAGGAAGCCTTTCTCTCAAGAAACCCTCCCCTTCGAAGCCCTGATTGGTGGTCTTGATCTCCTTCTCACCTCTGCTATTTTTCTCTCGTCAAAATGTTCTCTCCCTTTTTTTTTCACCCTTCCCTTCTCTCTTTTTTTTTAATTGGTCGAACAAGGGTTGCCTTTATAGCAACCAACTAATCCGGCACCACGAAGGGCATGCCGGATTCAGTGGCACCGGGAGAAATGTCCCCGAATTGCTTTTGGCGCGCCGGATTTGGTAGCGCCAGATTAAGGGGCGCCAGTGACCTCTTGTGCGCCGATTTAGCTTGTTCGCTTGACGCGGGCTAGCCGATGGGTCCGAGATGATTTCGGAAGTTCCCGTCGACTCTTCCTCTCGCCAGAGTCCTTGGAAAAACCTTGGCGGGCGTTGACGAAGCTCTCGGCATGATCAATGGCCTTAATCGGAACTTCATGCGTGTTCGGCTCGAACACGTGGGTTTTTCGCTGATTCGGCCTTTGGCATCGTGATTTGTGCTTCCGGCTCGGCTTGACTCTTGCCTGGAGCTTCCTTGAGGGATGGTATGACATCCGGGACAATTCCACCTTGACTGACGATCATTCGGCCATTAACGGACCCAATATAGCGAGGAGCCGAACCCGTGTCGGGTGATCGGGACCTTCTACTGTCAGAGCCTTCGGTTCCTTGTTTCGAAGGGCCGATGGCGTTATTCCTCCTCGGGAGAGTCTTCATTTAGGTGGCGAGCCACCGTGTAGACCGTCGCCCTTGGACGGGCGATGGGCGTAGGGTAGCGGCACGAGGCAGGCTTGGTTGCACTGTCGGGTGGTTGTAGATTCATCTCGACTCTCCCGAGGCGAAGTCCTCGGTGCTCATTCCAAGTGAATTGAAGCTCTGACAACCTGAGAAGTCTTCAGTAGGTTGTTCTTTATTGGCTTCTGTGCTTCAGTGGGCCGTATCATTCATCTTGGCGGCTTGGTCGCCATCGATCATATTTTGAGTGCCAACAGGGGGGCGCCCCCTTCATAGAGTCAACATGGGGGGCTGGTCAATATTCTCCCTTGGACCATGGACCAGCCCCACATGGGCCCTAGAGAGTCTAGGTGGCCCAATGGGAGAGAGGGTGGGGGTTCCGCCGGGCCTACGCGGCCTTTTCGCAAAGAAACCCACAAAATCCTAATGACTAGCCCATTGGCTTATATTTGCCATACAATTGCAAACCCAATTAACTAAAGGATATAAATGTAAATAATAAAAAATTTTAGTGCTTCGATGTCCCATCACCAACACTCTCGTAAGGGTGATAAGTTTGTCGAACTTGTCTCAATGCTCGGATGGGTCAAAAATCCCTCGCAGGGCTTCACTGATGGGAGGTCTAATTTCCCACAGTGCACAACAGCTAAAATTTCTAGAGAAAAGTGGTAACCACTAACCTGGGGGTAAGAACTAGTTTGCTTGGTCACTTTGGCGACCATCACTTTCACCACTTGCTCCATATCTTTAATTTGTCGTTTCATCGCAAATAGAGTCTTAAGCTGTAGCATCCCGGACCTTTCGGATCCTTTTTCATGGGTCCCACATCTGGTTTCTCGGAGTGTTCGGCTCCGTTGTGTCCAAAATTTTGTTTCGGACATCTTTTATGTTCGGATCGGCACGATCCGGAGTTGTTTCGGAGGCCCGAAAGCGTTCCGCGGCTTTTCCGCGCGTGTTTTCCGATTACCGGTGTGTGTTTCGGTAATTCCTTCGGAACCTCGTTGCCGGTGAACCGGGCCGTTCACCTAGGCGAGAGTGGTACCGTTGCGATCGATGCGTTCCGAAGATCACAGAAATGTAATTTTCTATTTTTTGGTATTTTCTGGAATTTCCAGATTTTTCTATAAATACCCCCCCTTTTTCTCTCTCTTCCCCACCCTCTTCTTCTTCTTCTTCTTCTTCTTCCTCCTTTCGCCCCCACCGTGCGACGCCCTCTCTCCCTCTCTCCCTCTCTTCTTCATCCGGTGAGACCCCGGCAAGCCCCTCCGACTGCAGACGGCTGTGCGCGACGGCGTGGTGACGACGGCGACGGCGAGGTGATCGTGGAGGCGTATGTTGACCGTGGGAGCTCAAGGAAGAACGAGGGTTTTCGAACATTTTTTGCGATTTGTGGTTGATCCGGCGCGTCTCGGGATGCAATTGAGGTAGGGTGACATTCCCTACCCTCTAGCCTTCCTTTCCCGTGATTTGTAGGCCGAGGGGAGGCCGAGAGATGGGATTCCTTGCGGGTTTGGAGTTTTCCATGATTTGGGGAGAGCTCACCCGATCTATGGATTTGATGCATGATTGCATGTTTTGATGGCCTAGAATCATGCTAGGGGTCTCCAGGGGTCTTCCCTTTTGATTTCCCCCTCTCCGGTGGAGGCATGGGGGAGTGGCCAGTTTTTTTGGGTGTTTCCCGCAGTTTCACCCTCTGGCGGGTGTGACGGTCCTTCCAGTGACCGTCACACTATGTAACACGCCTAGATGGGTCCGTTACAGCCCTGAGTGTAGCCAAGTGGGGTCTGTGGGCTGTGACGGTCCCACGATAGACCGCCACGGTGCTGTGACGCACCTATGTTGGGCCGTCAAGGGCGTTCAACCGTTGGCCGCCGACCGTTGGTTTTTGACCGTTTGGGGTCAAGGCATGTGACGCACCTGGCTTGGCGCGTCACAGCCATGTGACGCCCTTATGTGGGTGCGTTAGAGCAGACGCATTCCCACGTTGTGACGCACCAGGGTTGGTCCGTTACACGCTGTGACGCACCAAGTGACACGCGTCACAGCTATTCTCTGTTGTCTTGTGATGCACCAGGGTAGGCGCGTCACAGACTGTAAGCACCATGGTAGGTGCGTTATGCCCTATTTTTCACCGAGCGTGTGACGCCTCTACATTGGGCCGTCAGGTGATTGTGACGGTCCTGCCTAGACCGTCAGAGCCTGTGACGCGTCTAGGGTAGACCGTCAGGCTCTGGGTTGTCCCGGGTGGTTTGCAACCCTGTTTCTGTTCCGACCGTGGTCACCGTGCGACGGTGCTGGTACATGGGGCGGTCCCCGTACGTTGTCGGATGCAGATGATATTTTCCGTTGACTTGATAGTCTACTCCATAGTGACCCTCCACTAGTCGTAGCCTGCCTGCACGTGAGTGGACCCACCAGGGAGTGGTGAAGAGGCTACCCTGAGGACAGTTTTAGACTGGTTTCCGTCGGGCCCCTCGTCGGTAGCCAGAGTCCGGCTCCAGGGGAAAAATAGTTATAGGCCAGACCTAGGACGTACGGTCTGTGTGTGCACACGTGATTGGGGGCGGTTGGACCCACGCTGACGGGCGTGACCCCAGCTAGTCACTCGTTTGTGGTTACTTGTTCTGTGTTCGTGCCTTTGGTAGTAGCTACCACGTCAGGCAGTTCACCTGCGGTGCTGTGTAAGACGTCAGGGGACGCTATCCGCTGTGCTTCTAGTGAGAGGTACTCCTATTGAGTCGGTAGTGACAGACCGTCAGTCCTTGCGACTTCGACCTTCTGGTTTTGTCGTGTTGACCGTGGTGCTCCGGTCGTTTCACCGTGGCACGGGTGTCGGTTTTCGTGCCGTGGGAGCGGTGTTTTGTAGATTGCAGGGCTTCCCTTTCTGAGGTACTTGTTTACTGCTAGCGTAGCGGGTTTTCCGTTTGCAAGGTAGGGTTCGAGTGATCCCTACTGAGTCTTATTCCGAGACTCATTCCTTGCTTGTTTTTCACCGTGTTTCAGGTGAGTCGCGGCCTCAGGGGAGCGCGTCTGAGGCTCAGCGTGGTTCAGGTGCCCAACGTTAGTGCCAGAGGTTAGAGCCGGGGTATGCCCCGTGTAGCTGTACTTTTCTTTCTTATCTCTGTACTAGTTGTGGACTACTGTTGTTGTTATTTTATTGTTATCTTGTAGACCATGTATCATGTAAACTGTTAATTTATTTCCTGCTTAATAATATAACTGTTCATTTCTGTAATTATTTGTGATACTTGTGTAGTCTCCACACCATTCCTTTAACCCTTCCGAGTCTTCGGGCTCGTGGGTGACGGTACGAGTCTCGGGTTATCTGGCCTTCCCGGTAACCGGATTCTCGGGTCGTTACAGCTGGTATCAGAGTAGCGGTTGTGGGATTATACGAGAATCATAAGTGATTGTAGTGGTCCACTAGTCCACAGTAATGATGTATGGTTGACACTGGCATCGGGCATCGTGCATTTTTCTTGACCTTGCTGTTTCCATGTTTTTTGTCTTTTGCTTCAGGAGCGAGCATGGCGCCGAGGCGGAGCACTCGCTCCCAACAGGGGCAGTCGGCTGGAGGGCAGGAGATCCAGCAGGGGGTTCAGCGGGAGCAGGCAGAGCAGAGCAGAGTGCCATCGGTGGCCACCGAGGCAATGGATAATGCGAGGTTTCTAGGGGCCGAGGATTTCTTCCGTGGCATGTACCAGCTTATGTCTCAGCAGTTCGGTGGAGAGGCTGGTGAGGGCTCGTCGATCAGGGGTGGGCCAGGCCAAGCATTGAAGGATTTCATGCAGTTTCATCCACCTTACTACGGCGGTCAGCCAGACCCTGATGTGGCTCGGAGTTGGCTCGACGAGATGGAGCGGGTGTTCAGTTCTGCGCGGAGTACTGCGGAGGACAAAGTGATGTTGGCCTCGAACCAGTTGCAGGGTACGACTCGGAAGTGGTGGTCTTCTGAGTGGAAGACGTCTTTCCAGCTTCGTCCACTTGAGCAGATTGTGTGGGGCGACTTTGTCAGTGCTTTCGAGCGTACCTACTGTCCAGAGTTTATTGCTACGCAGCGGATGCGTCAGTTTTTGGAGCTGGTTCAAGGCGACATGTCCGTGTTGCAGTACAGGGACCGATTTGTTGAGCTGGGTCGGTATGCACCTCATATCATGGAGCATGAGAGGGTGAAGACCGCACAGTTCGTACAGGGCTTGAGGCAGGAGCTGAGGCACCATTTGATCGCGAATGCGGCCACTAATCTGGAGACAGCGTCTCGTGTTGCGGCTTCTTTGGAGATGGAAATGCAAAGGACTCGAGGACCGATCAGCCAGGGGGAGTCTTTATCGGGTCGCAGCCAGCAGTCGGCTACCCAGCAGTAGGGTTCCTTTCAGCATGCGTCGGGTGGTTCAGGAGCACCGACACCGCCAGCTTCGGTGACAGGATCTGTGTCTTTTGGCTCTAAGGTCAAGAAGTTCCACGGGAAGAGTTTCCGGAAGAAGAAGCACAAGGATTAGGGGTAGGCATCATCGGGCAGTGTGCAGCAGCCGGTCCCGTTTCAGCGTCAGGGATTAGTGGGTGGATCGCAAGGACCGTGTCCACGGTGTAGCGAGCAGCACCAGGGCAGGCAGTGCACGACGCTGATTATTTATTTTCGGTGTGACCAGCCAGGGCACATGGCGTATGACTGTCCTCAGAGGCAGCAGCAGCAGCAGTTTCCTCAGCAGCAGCAGGTTCCCCAGCAGTAGAGGCAGCAGCAGCAGTAGGGACAGTATCCGCCACTACTCAGGTCAGCTAGTGTGGGAGGCAGGCAGAGAGCTCGGGGCCAGATCATGCACATGACCAGGGCAGAGACAGTGGCGTCGCAGCTCGTGGAAGGTACCGTTCAGATTTTGGGTTGTGCGGCTCGAGTTTTGTTCGATTCTGGCGCGTCTCACTCGTTTGTTTCGGAGGATTTCACGCTGAGTATTGAGGAGCCGGTGACCCAGTTGTCTTGTGATTTGGCAGTAGAGTTGCCTTCGGGTGATTTTATGATCACTCCGCATTGCTTTGATGAGGTTCCTGTGTGGGATGGAAGGGCGGAGTTTGCCGGCTAGGCTCTATGCGTTGCCGCTTCAGGACTTTGATGTGATTTTGGACATGGATTGGCTCGAGGCACATCATGTGTTGGTGGATTGCGGCTCGAAGAGGGTTTATTTCTGGCGACTTCACGGACCCACCTTCTATTTCCAAGGTATCAGGTCTTCCTCTTCTCGCTTTCTTATTTCTGCAATTCGAGCTCATCGGTTGCTTGATACGGGTTGTCAGGGTTTTTTCGCCTCCGTGGTTGTGACTGACCGGATGGAGCCGGATGTCGAGGACATTCCGGTGGTGTGCGAGTTCCCCGATTATTTTTCGGAGGACTTACCTGGATTGTCTCCCCAGCGGGAGATTGATTTCGTGATCGAGCTTGTGCCTGGTACGGGACCTTTGACGAAGGCTCCCTACCGTATGGCCCCTACTGAGTTGAGAGAGTTGAGGGCGCAGTTGCAGGAGCTGCTGGCCAAGGGGTACATTCATCCTAACTTTTTCCCTTGGGGTGCGCCCGTGTTGTTTGTGAAGAAGAAGGACTGTAGCTTGCGGTTGTGCATTGACTACCGGCAGCTGAATGAGGTAACCATTAAGAACAGGTATCCGCTGTTGTGGATTGATGATTTGTTCGACCAACTTCAGTCTGCACGAGTGTTCTCGCAGATTGATTTGCGGTCCGGTTACTATCAGCTGAGGATTCGCGAGTCCGACGTGGAGAAGACTGCGTTCAGTACGAGGTATGGGCATTATGAGTTCTTGGTGATGCCATTCGGGCTCACCAATGCCCCCACAGCCTTCATGGACTTGATGCAGAGGGTGTTTCGTCCATATCTAGACCAGTTCGTGGTCATATTTATGAACGACATCCTTGTTTATTCGCGGTCTGTCGAGGAGCACGCGTACCATTTGGGTGTGGTGTTGCAGACGTTGCGAGATCACCAGTTATATGCGAAGCTCAGTAAGTGCGAGTTCTGGCTTCGTGAGACGCACTTTTTGGGGCACGTGATTTCTGGTGATGATATTTCCGTGGACCCCGCCAAGGTCGAAGCAGTAATGCAGTGGCCGAGGCCGAGTTCTGTGACGGAGATCCGAAGTTTCTTGGGGCTTGCGGGCTATTATCGTCGATTTATCTATGATTTTTCTCGCATTGCGACCCTGATGACTAGACTTACGCGGAAGGATGTGCCTTTCGTCTGGTCTGAGGAGTGTGAGCAGAGTTTCAGGGAACTGAAGAGATTGATCACCTCGGCTCCGGTGTTGGTTTTGCCTTATGGATCGGGAGGTTTTGTGGTTTGTACAGATGTTTCCGGGGACGGATTGGGTGCTGTGCTGATGCAGCATGGTAGAGTGGTGGCTTATGCATCTCGGCAGCTGAAGCGCCATGAGGAGAACTACCCTACCCATGACCTAGAGTTGGCAGCTGTGATCTTCGCGCTGAAGATCTGGAGGCATTATCTGTACGGCGAGAGGTTCGAGGTGTTCACTGACCATCAGAGTTTGCGATATGTGTTCACGCAGAGGGACCTTAACCTCAGGCAGAGGTGATGGATGGAGTTTATGAAGGATTATGAAGTCTCGCGATCAATGACACCCAAGAGGGGGGTGAATTGGGTGTTTACCAATTTTACGAAAACTTTTGGCCTGTTATAAAATAAGTGATATAATGCTAATCAAGAGGTTCAAAACTGTTTGATCACAAATCGGATTTATCAACCTTTATATGATAAGATATAGATTAAACAAGATCTATGTTGATAAATCCGTAACAAAAATTTACACTAACACTCATGTAGAATGGAGGTAGAGGAAATGGAACAAACCACATAATACAAACACAATGCACAGCGGTTTTTAAGGTGGTTCGGATGCAATGACGGCAATCCTACGTCCACCCCTCACCAAACCCGGTGAGGCTTCACTCGGGGATAAATTCCCAAACGGAGACGATGCTCCAACCACACACGCAGGACGACGCCTGCCCATACACACGGGGACGCACCCCAAAACACACACACACACACATGGAGACGAAGTCTCCAACACGATCCAACAAGCGGATCAACAAGACACACACATGTTGCGACAAGTGCAGCACTCCATACACACAAACACTAAGATCTAGATAAATCCACACACACACGCAGATCTGAGAAGACCTACGTACACACGAATCAAGTACGACACACACACACATGACCACGGATCCAACAATGATCCACACACACACGAGTTTGAAGTTTATAAGAAACACAAATCTAAAACTATAAAGCACAAAACACAAACATGAATAAACCACAGTTTAGAAAGCTCCTGATTTAGGCTCCCCCTGAGTGTGTGCTCTGGATGTTCGCGTTGATTCCTTCTTCACTTGAATAGCTTGAGACTCAGCTTGAATGGCCTTGTATTTGATGTAGATCTTCTTACACGGAGTACTGTTCACGGCTACAGTACCCTTCCTTTTTCCTTCGACAAATCCATGTATCTTCTTGATGCTTGTGAGCTTGTTCTCTTCCTTTGAGGCTGCTGACTTCAAATGGAGCTAGAGTACCTTCAGATGATGCTTGAATGGCTCCTTCTTCCTTGTAGCATCCTTCTTCTTCTTCCCTTGGATCACCTTGAGTTGATGAAGAGGTGTATGGATGTAGCTTTGAACCTTGATTGCTTCTACACCTTCTTGGAGGTAGATGGCTTCAGAAATACCTTGAATGAGTTGGAGATAGATGAAGAGCTTGCTGCACGAGGTACTATTCATGGAGCTACAATACCTCTTCTTCCTCCTTGCACAGCCTCCCCTTTAGATCTCTTGGATAGATAGGATTTATGGCTCCAATGAGATGTTTTATAGCCCTTGAATGGTCCATGGACAACTCCCAGACCAGATCCACATTTTGTGGGTGATTGGGTGACTTTAGGATTAAAGAAATCAATGTAGAATGGCTCTTCTCGAAGTGGAAAACAAAGTCAACATATGTTGGCTCGGGGCTGGCGGTCGACCTGTGGAAGCTGGCGATCGATCGCTACTGAGAATCCTATAGAAATTTGATCCCCGTCATTTTAGGTCGACCTGGGGCGGTCGACCGCTACTGTCGGTCGACCTGGGGCGGTCGACCTATAGTTCTGCAGGATGAGACTTTTTAGGTTTCACCCCCGAACTCCATTGCAACCCATTTAAGTCTGAGGCTTCAAACTCCTTTGATCTTGGGGAATATATGTTGAGTGTTTTGAGCTACAAAACCATAGAAAAAAGGATTAGGACTTTGATCAATAATTCATGTGGTAATTGCATGAAGTATATGTATGAAACCCCTTTGGCCATTTGGTAATTTCAATCAATCAACAAGAGCTTATTGTAAACCGTTTGAGCAAGATATAAGTACCATGATTCCAATTTTCAAGCAAGTTTCTCATGAGTTGTTTCAATCATAATGCAAGCTTAAAATGATATGTGAAATATGTATTAGAGTTCAAAAAGTGATTTACATTGAGACCCAATTTCACATATAAGATTGGAACAATTGTTGCTTTCACAAATGCATGTATGTAGCCAAGCTCCATGAAGAGTATGCATGGGAAGCATTCAATGCACATGTTCAAGTCAATCATATTCAACCAATCAACAGGAACAATCAACCATTTAGTTTAGTTATCACCATTCACTTAATCGCACATGAACATCAAAACCATGACTTCAACAACCATCAAAACCAAGGCATCACACAAGAAGTTTAGTTATCATCAAAACCACAGTTCAATAATCTCCCCCTTTTTGATGATGACAAATGAAGTGATGATGACAAACTAAATGAGGATACAACATGTTCTACTCCCCCTAACACAATCATCAATTTTTCTCCCCCTTTGACATAATCAAAAAGTGGGATAATGCAAATCTTTCTTCCCCTGGGACATGATCAACAATATGAACAAGCTTATCTCCCTTTGAAATAGCAATAGCCCATCTTATCAAATTAGACGAAGCAAGGGCAAATCATGGACGAACAAAGCAATGTGATTCCAATAAGAGGAAACCAATTGGTGATTATACTTACGAATAAATTTGATACCATCCAAAGCAAGTGCAGTCAAGCAAGCATTGATACCAAATGAAGGTAATGATTGGCCTCAAGGATATGAGCCAGTGGAGACATTCACAAGATGATGTGTTCAGTAGGATAGCATTCAAAAGCTAGATCCTATGTTAGACTTTTACAACATGCAAGAGCAGGAGGACAAAAACAAGAGAGTTTATATTGATTTTCAAAATTTCTGATTTTTATATTTATTTTGTGGAAATGCATAACAGCCCAATGCAAACATGTGACACTATGAATGTATGCAATGATACTGAATAGACATGATGACAATATGAATGCAATCACATGAAACTCAATGCAAGCATACAATGAAATGAAAAACAACTAGGCCAATTTTTTTTGAACTCAAAAACCATTTTTGGAGTGTGATGGATTTTCAGATTTTTAATTTTTGATTTGTTGTTTGAAATGCATGAGATGTAGCACATGCAAGTGATGCCATATGAGATGTACAATCAAACAAATACATATATGTACATGTAACATAGTTCTCCCGTACTTATATAAGAGAGGATAGGTATAGGAAGGGTGCATGAGGGTCATGACAATTGGAATACACATGTGTAGCACATGGGGGGTTGTGCAATCGTATAAGAGATTCATGCAATTGCTAAAGCAGTCAATCAACTTTCTGAATACATATTAAATCAAATTTCCAGATGTGTAAGTGAGAAACATGAAAGATGATAGTTGTAATATGGATATTCAGATTTTCAGATTAACACAAGGAGACCTTGTACAGATTACACTTCAATTTTGAGAACAGCGTATTGGAGGCTACACTCTACCACAATGTGTTTTCACCAATATTTTTCAACATAACCAATATCACGTGATAGTCAGAATTTTTCAAGAGTGATCAGGTTCAAATAATTCCTTTTTACGCGAGTAGACGCATGGAGCTCCTGCCAGAATCCCCGGTTACTCAAAATACTAAACCATTTCACCTCATTTTGAAAAGAGATATAAGTCAACACTTTTCAGATATGAACCACATCACATCTCAGGTGACATGTGTCCAGTTTACTCAGTGAGACCGAGCATTGCTCTATCTTTCATTATCATTTCAGATTTTTTAACAAGGATGGGTAGGCAGCTTTTTCCTCAACTGTCTCTTCAACATACATGCAGCAAGTTTAACATCTCGAGAGTGTTGAAAAGAAATTCATATATCCTTATCTTTAACACTCATTTTCACATTTTGTGCATGAAGTGTACAAATTTGATTCAGCATGTATACCAAAAATATCATGAATGCATAACAGTGTAGCTCCCCCTAAATAGATGCACTTATGAAATAAGAACTCTCCCAGAGTGTACGACATGTAACACTCTAATAATGACTCAAATGCAACATTATTTAGCATGGAGATATACGGTCATAGAAATGCCAAATGATGGGGGTGAATAGCATATAGTATCAAGCAAGCATACAGAGGGAATGTATGCAACATGCACTATGACATGCATGCGAGTAATGTGATGTCAATTTGATACCAATGGAATGGACAATTTGATACCAATTGAATGGATGCCAACTGAATGAACTAAGTGCGACTAATGCTTGAGTTCCAATGCAATACAACGTATGAGCATATAAGAATACGATGCAATGTGCAAAGTGATTCAAACTTTTGATTTTCATTTGAATGAGTGCATCTAATGCATGAGTACTGATGCAATGCAACCTTTGATCATATAGTAGTGGAATGGAAATGCAATATGCCAAGACAATATGTAATGTGGTGCAAAGCTTCTGATATCAAATGAATGAGCTAACTGCAGTTAATGCATGAACTCTAATGCATGCAACCTATGCCTGGAAGAGAGTGTGATGAAATATCCAATTGCAGCAAGGGAGGGCTTTGATTTACAGACCATGAGACAAGTTCCACATTAGAGCATTCACATTTTATCAATGTATCAACAAGCTTTTGCATGACATGACCTTTATGAGATAAGGGTGCTTAAAAGATCAAAATTAAGCAATGCAACCCAATTTTCAGAATTTTTCAAATATAGATTTTCAAAGGTCATTCACAAGTATTGAAATGAGAATTTATCCAAGAGTCAAATGTATGAATCATTTAATCATAGACATGTTTTCAATTTACATAGTTCAGCTCAAGAATTCATTCACACATCAACCATTCACAAGCCAGTCACAATCGTCAAGATCTGGTACGAGGCGGAGATTTTAGTCCGAAGACCCAGCTCACGCATAGGGAATGCTTCCAAGTGGACACGATCCACTCTTCCATAGACGCCATTTGATATACCAGATATGTAATTCAATTCAAGTGTGATCATGCAATTCATATTGAGAATATACAGTATGCAACCACTTCATACACATCTTTCAAGATTTTTAATTTGATTCAGTCAATTAGGCACATTCATCACAACATGCTAGTAAATGACAATTCAAGTTTTTAGAATCAATACATGTCACTTGAGAGTGTCACCAAGTGACAAAGACGGCTATTGCATGAATTGACAATGTTGAATTATCTTAGTTCAGGAGACAAGATTAGAAGCCTTCAATCACTAAAATCACCAACCTCACGAAGGTTGATATTTCAGCTTTTGCTTTTTTACCTTTGTCTTGAGAATCTATTTTCTTCCAAGCCTTCCACCTGCAATCCAAAAGAAGAATAAAATTCAATTTACTCATTGAGTGTATTTTAAAATCTTCTTGCACAATCCCTGTAAAATGTTCACAAAAGGTATTATTAGTAGCTCAGAAATGATATCATCCATGTATGCTTGAACCACTAAAATATCTTTTACCTGATTTACCTTGTGAGAGGTGTTTGATCAACCTTACCTATTGAACATGTTCTCAATCAAAAGATGCGGGCTTTTCATACCGTGCCTTGGGTACTTGCTTTAGCACGTACAAGGACTTTCACCACCTTATACTTGAGTCGATCCTGGAGGTTGTTCTACATAAAGTATCACATCTTCTTGTAGCAACTTGAGAGAGTTCTCATCATTTTCATCCTTGCAAGGTATTCCTTTCATTTACTCAAGCTTGGCCATGACTAGCCCATAATCATTTGGATTTGGGAGTATAATCTGCATCCAAGGACAAGAGGACTTGAGTTGTCAATTTCGATTCAAATTTATTGACAATGGTATGATAAATTATTTTAACAACCAACATCCCCTAAACAGCTCTAGATGTAATGTATGACTCATGTGTGAACCTGAACATTAAGTTCATATGACGAATGTGGTTGCTCCCCCTTAGTGTGTGCATGAATGCAAGATGTCCATTAATGTCCTAATACCATGTGCAGCCTGTAACTAATTGACTCATAGTACTAGGTGGAGAACTTAGATCCGAAGATCACCTCACGTATAGTGATAGTTTTCAGACAGGCTTAACCTGCCCTTTCACATATCATCATTTGATATACTATGTAATCATAGATGACGAAGGCAGGAGGATTGTAATGCATTATGACATGAATACACAATGTTCAATATTTGCAAGACATCACGTGAAGGTATATGCATACTCAGTGTATGTGGTGAAATCTTATTTTGATAAATCTTCAAGCTCTTCTTTACACGAAGATGCTATATGACAATTAATATGCGCACAAATATGTAAACAACTATGAATGAAATGCATGTACAGACATATGCAAGATTACATGACTATATGACACAAAGTAAGTTAAAACATGACACAATCACTACAGAAAGTAGGAGGGATATCACCTGATCTTCAAATTCAGTTTTTGATTTTTCTTTGAACCTGACTTATGCCACTTGACTCGTGTGCCTTACCTTCTTGACGAAGACAGATTTCATATTTTACATTCACATGGCACACCTGTAAAACAGATTTCTCATTTGGCATTCTTAGGTACCCAAACCATCTTGGGTCCTTGTGGGTTAGCAGCAACATGGGCATGTGGTTTCCAATTTTTGACAACATTCAAATCATCATTTTTCTTTAGAAAATAATCATGCTTAACATTCCCAGATTTACCAAAGTGATAGTAGAAGGCATGTGGCATCATATTCTTTCTTCTCATGGGTTCTACTGATTTGTGTGTGTGAGCATGATGTGTTGAGTAGGAGTTCTTTCTCTTCAACAATAGCCAGCAATGTGAAGTTGTATGACCTCTTTTACCACAGTGATTGCAATGCATGGAAGATTTTATGGTGAAAGCTCTCTTTGTATTTTTTAAAACAGCTTGGTTTCTATATGCTCTCAAGTCATCATTCTTCATAGTGAAACAATCATGCATCAGGTGTCCAAGTTTTCCACAGTAAAGATAAGACATGTTTCTTTTGTTGGATGTATGGGATTTCGTATGAAAGTTTTTAGCATGCACATTTTGAACATTCACACTGTTTTTCAGATTGGCTTGAGTTCTTGGCACAATGGGTTGCTGGGAGTTAGATTTAGAGGTGCTGGGTGTACATGTGCTATGAACAAATGAAGTGTATAACTTGCTTTCAAATTTTTTTTTGTTCACAGGATTAAACCCCAGTCATTCTCTTTGAAAGTTCACTTTCATCCCCAATAATTTATCCAAATTTCCTTGACCATCCACAAATCTAGATAATGAAGCATTCAAGATCGAGATTTCTTTTTCAAGTGATGAAATGTGCAGTTCATAGGAAACAATCTTACTTTCACACGAATTGACTTGTTCATGTAAAGTAGCATTGATGGTTTTATGACTTTCAATTTCTTGCAACAAAGCATGCACTTTTTCAGATTCATCAATATTCATAGATTTTTCTTTTTCAAAAACAAGTAATCTTTCAGAAATGGTCCTATTCAATTCCTTCAGTTTCTCATTTTCTTTTTCAAGTTTCTTATCATGAACAAATTCAGTCTGACCATTGTCTATTGAACTTATTCTCTCTCTCAGCTCTTTATTTTCATTTCTCAAGGAAGAGATTTGATCTTTATGGAATTCAAGATAAAAAATAGAAGACTCGATCATTTCCTCTAAATGTGAGCATTTTTTACAAGAGGAATTATAATTATTTTGTTCGACATTCTTTTGTAATTTTTTGTTTTCGGATTTTACCTTCTTGTATTTATCAGTAAGATCATCATATGCAATCAACAAATCTTCATAGCTAAATTCATCTTCATTATCAGAATCAGAATTTACCTTTGAGCTTGATCTACTTGGCTGATCACTCTCTTGTTCACTCATGCCTGCCACAAGACATTGGTCTCCATGCTCTTCCCGGATTTTAGTTAATCCATCCAAGATGTCCTTCGCAGATCTACAATGAGAGACAAAGGGGAAATAATTAGAATCAACTGCAGCAGTTAGCAACTTTAACACCAAACAATTTTGATCATGTTTAAGCTTTTGATTTTCAATCCAGACATTTTTATCCTTAGGCAACTCATAAGGACCATATGAAACAAGCTTCCATAGCTTAGGGTCATATGAGTTGACAAGACTGCACATTCTACCTAACCATAAATCGAAATTGCAACCATCAAACACTGGTGGAGAATTCAAAGTATACATAATGGTAGTCATTGATCTGGATCACTCTAGATCGTTAGATCTATAAACAATCGAGCCTTAGCTCTGATACCAATTGAAGTCCCGCGATCAATGACACCCAAGAGGGGGGTGAATTGGGTGTTTACCAATTTTACGAAAACTTTTGGCCTTTTATAAAATAAGTGATATAATGCTAATCAAGAGGTTCAAAACTGTTTGATCACAAATCGGATTTATCAACCTTTATATGATAAGATATAGATTAAACAAGATCTATGTAGATAAATCCGGAACAATAATTTACACTAACACTCACGTAGAATGGAGGTAGAGGAAATGGAACAAACCACATAATACAGACACAATGCATAGCGATTTTTAAGGTGGTTCGGATGCAATGACGGCAATCCTACGTCCACCCCTCACCAAACCCGGTGAGGCTTCACTCGGGGATAAATTCCCAAACGGAGACGATGCTCCAACCACACACGCAGGACGACGCCTGCCCATACACACGGGGACGCACCCCAAAACACACACACACACACATGGAGACGAAGTCTCCAACACGATCCAACAAGCGGATCAACAAGACACACACATGTTGCGACAAGTGCAGCACTCCATACACACAAACACTAAGATCTAGATAAATCCACACACACACGCAGATCTGAGAAGACCTACGTACACACGAATCAAGTACGACACACACACACACGACCACGGATCCAACAACGATCCACACACACACGAGTTTGAAGTTTATAAGAAACACAAATCTGAAACTATAAAGCACAAAACATAAACATGAATAAACCACAGTTTAGAAAGCTCCTGATTTAGGCTCCCCCTGAGTGTGTGCTCTGGATGTTCACGTTGATTCCTTCTTCACTTGAATAGCTTGAGACTCAGCTTGAATGGCCTTGTATTTGATGTAGATCTTCTTACACGGAGTACTGTTCACGGCTACAGTACCCTTCCTTCTTCCTTCGACAAATCCATGTATCTTCTTGATGCTTGTGAGCTTGTTCTCTTCCTTTGAGGCTGCTGACTTCAAATGGAGCTAGAGTACCTTCAGATGATGCTTGAATGGCTCCTTCTTCCTTGTAGCATCCTTCTTCTTCTTCCCTTGGATCACCTTGAGTTGATGAAGAGGTGTATGGATGTAGCTTTGAACCTTGATTGCTTCTACACCTTCTTGGAGGTACATGGCTTCAGAAATACCTTGAATGAGTTGGAGATAGATGAAGAGCTTGCTGCACGAGGTACTGTTCACGGAGCTACAGTACCTCTTCTTCCTCCTTGCACAGCCTCCCCTTTGGATCTCTTGGATAGATAGGGTTTATGGCTCCAATGAGATATTTTATAGACCTTGAATGGTCCATGGACAACCCCCAGACCAGATCCACATTTTGTGGGTGATTGAGTGACTTTAGGATTAAAGAAATCCATGGAGAATGGCTCTTCTCGAAGTTGAAAACAAAGTCAACATATGTTGGTTTGGGGCTGGCGGTCGACCTGTGGAAGCTGGCGGTCGACCGCTACTGAGAATCATGTAGACATTTGATCCCTGGCATTTTAGGTCGACCTGGGGCGGTCGATCGCTGTTGTCGGTCGACCTGGGGCGGTCGACCTATAGTTCTGCAGGATGAGACTTTTTAGGTTTCACCCCCGAACTCCATTGAAACCCATTTAAGTCCGAGGCTTCAAACTCCTTTGATCTTGGGGAATATATGTTGAGTGTTTTGACCTACAAAACTATAGAAAAAAGGATTAGGACTTTGATCAATAATTCATGTGGTAATTGCATGAAGTATATGTATGAAACCCCTTTGGCCATTTGGCAATTTCAATCAATCAACAAGAGCTTATTGTAAACCGTTTGAGCAAGATATAAGTACCATGATTCCAATTTCCAAGCAAGTTTCTCATGAGTTGTTTCAATCATAATGCAAGCTCAAAATGATATGTGAAATATGTATTAGAGTTCAAAAAGTGATTTACATTGAGACCCAATTTCACATATAAGATTGGAACAATTGTTGCTTTCACAAATGCATGTATGTAGCCAAGTTCCATGAAGAGTATGCATGGGAAGCATTCAATGCACATGTTTAAGTCAATCATATTCAACCAATCGACAGGAACAATCAACCATTTAGTTTAGTTATCACCATTCACTTAATCGCACATGAACATCAAAACCATGACTTCAACAACCATCGAAACCAAGGCATCACACAAGAAGTTTAGTTATCATCAAAATCATAGTTCAACAGATTATGACTTCACCCTGTCTTCTCAGCCGGGCAAGATGAACATCGCCGCCGATGCCTTGAGTCGGAAGGTCGCGGTCAGTGCCTTGATGTTGAGGAAGTGGAGGCTCTGGGAACAAGTGCCCGAAGTTTCGTTCAGGCTCAAGATTTTCCAGAGGCTAGGGTTGGCAGTGCTTGCTAGTTTGACTGTCACGCCTGCTATCCACCGTCAGGTGACAGCGGCTCAGCATGCGGACCCTGAGTTGCCCTGGATATTGGCTTTGGCTGATGTGGAGCTCGACGAGGACGGTGCCGTGAGGTTCCGTGGTAGGCTGTACGTCCCAGCCGAGGAGCGGGTTCATCGTGCGGTGTTGTGCGAGGCTCATGGGAGCAGGTACACCGTACACCTGGGGTGCGACGAAGATGTATCGGAACTTGGGGAGGCAGTTCTGGTGGCCTGGCATGAAGAGAGATGTCGCCACGTTTGTGGCCAGGTGCCTGACCTATCAGCATGTGAAGGCGGAGCATCAGCGACCGGGAGGTACTCTCCAGCCCTTAGATGTTCCTACGTGGAAGTGGGACCACGTGACCACAGATTTCGTGGTGGGATTGGCGAGGATTCCAAGCGGTCAGGACAATATTTGGTTGCAGGTGGATAGGCTGACGAAGGTAACTCGGTTACTACCGGTCAAAGTTAGCTGGAGCGTGTCTAGGTTGGCTCGTCTTTATGTGGAGCGCATCGTCCTGTTGCATGGGATTCCCATTTCCATCGTGTCGGATCGGGATCTGCGCTTCACTTCTGGATTCTGGGGGAGTTTCCAGCGAGCGCTTGGCACGGATTTGGCTTTTAGCTCGACGTATCATCCTCAGTCAGATTGCCAGTCAGAGAGGACCATTCAGACTTTGGAGGACATGCTGAGATCCTACAGTCTGGAGTGGCAGGGGAGTTGGATTCACCACCTACCGTTGGTGGAGTTTGCCTATAACAACATCTATCATTCGAGCATCGGCATGGCTCCTTATGAGACTTTGTATGGGCGTCCGTGTCGTACTTCACTTGATTGGTTTGAGGTCGGTGAGCATGTTCTGACGGGACCGGAGCTGGTGCAGCAGTATGTGGATGTTCTACACCTGGTCCGTCGGAACATGTTGGCGGCCCAGAGTCGACAGAAGAGCTCTGCTGACCGTAGGCGGCAGCCACTCGAGTTCACCGTGGGCGATCGTGTGTTCTTGAAAGTTTCTTCGATGAAGGGGGTGATGTGTTTTGGACGGCGTAGGAAGCTGAGTCCCCGCTATATTGGTCCTTTTGTGATTGTAGAGCACATCGGTGAGGTTGCTTATCGGTTACAGTTACCTCCTGAGTTGGCGTCGGTGCATGACGTGTTCTACATCTCTATGTTGCGGAAGTATATACCCAATGACTCTCATGTGCTCGAGGATTCTACTTGGATGGAGGTGACTCTAGACCTTTCTCTCCCAGAGTTTCTGATCTGCGTAGAGGATAGGCGAGAGCAGTGCCCGCGGAACAAGGTCATCCCCTTGGTTAAGGTGGTGTGGCAGCGGCACTCTGGTGGTGAGGCTTCTTGGGAGCGTGAGGATGAGATGCGTCAGCAGTTCCCTTACCTGTTTGAGTGAGTCTTCCTCTTCTTTCCCCTTGGGTTGTCCTTACTTTCGAGGATGAAATTCCTTAAGGGGGAGGGATGTAACATCCCGGACCTTTCAGATCCTTTTTCGTGGGTCTCGGATCTGGTTTCTCGGAGTGTCCAGCTCCGTTGTGTCTAAAATTTTATTTCGGACATCTTTCGTGTTCGGATCGGCGCGATCCAGAATTATTTCGGCGGCCCAGAAGCATTCCGTGACTTTTCCACGCGTGTTTTCCAATTACCGGTGTGTGTTTCGGTAATTCCTTCGGAACCTCGTTGCGGGTGAACTGGGCCGTTCACCTAGGCGAGAGTGGTACCGTTGCGATCAGTGCGTTCCGAGGATCACAGAAATGTAATTTTCTATTTTTTGATATTTTTCAGAATTTCTGGATTTTCCTATAAATACCCCCCTTTTTCTCTCTCTTCCCCACCCTCTTCTTCTTCTTCTTCTTCTTCTTCTTCTTCTTTTTCTTCCTCCTTTCTCCCCCACCGTGCGACGCCCTCTCTCCCTCTCTTCATCATCCGGCAAGACCGCGAAGAGCCCCTCCGGCTGCAGACGGCTGTGGGCGACGGCGTGGTGACGACGGCGACGGCGACGGCGAGGTGATCATGGAGGAGTACGTTGACCGTGGGAGCTCAAGGAAGAACGAGGGTTTTCGAGCATTCTTTACGATTTGTGGTTGATCCGACGCCTGTCGGGACGCAATTGAGGTAGGGTGACGTTCCCTAGCCTCTAGCCTTCCTTTCTCGCGATTTGTAGGCCGAGGGGAGGCAGAGAGATGGGATTCCTTGCGGGTTTGGGGTTTTCCATGATTTGGGGAAAGCTCGCCCGATCTATGGATTTGATGCATGATTTCATGTTTTGAAGGCTGTTGACACCTAAAATATACCCGAAGAGGCCAAAGCAGGCTTACAGCTTTGAAGATCAGTCGAGGGCACAGCTCGCGTACCATCCCCGGAAGTTCCGAGAATCAGAATAGAAGAGACCCGCTATTCCTAACACTTTGTTCGGCTAAAGCCATCTCTGGCTAGGCCACTGTCCAGTACGGCTATCATTCAGGTAGTCGGGCTGATAAAACCATACCAACATTCAGGCAATCATCTGTCTACTAAGAAGGGATGCTCAGATAATTCTGATTCTCAGAAGGTGGGATGTATAGTGTCTCACACATGTTTGTGAATACAAGGTGTTGTACAAGCCCCATGAAGTCTGGATATATATATGCCAAGAAGCCCACTGCCGGAAGGAGTCTATTAAGTGGATCCTACGCCGAATGACAGGGAAATGGGCCCAGCCCAATATGAAACGGGCACGCCGAGGGCTGCCTGCGCCGGAAGGCTGGATGTCGGTGCGTCGAGGAGCTCACGTCGACAGTGTGAGGGCCTGGCCTCTATAAGAAGGCTGCCTTTCGACACAACGAGAGAGAAAAAAGATAGAAAGAGAAGAAAAAAGTTGAAATATACAAAAAAAAGGAGATAGAGGAATTAGCCACTGAAAGAAAGGGGGAGCTCGAGAGCCCTTCATAGAAGCAAAAGAAAAGAGAGAGAGAGAGGCTCGAAGGAAGGAACCAGGTGGGGTGTGCTGCTCGACGTCCTGAATGGCTGCAGTTCTCCCTCCCCCCCCCCTCGTTTCTATCTGAATCTTCTTCCTTAGTTTCTTTCTGTATTTCTGCTTTCAAGCATCGTTGTTTCGATAGCATCGAGTGCCAATGTAACCCTGTTCTCAAGGACTGTGCCGGCGTGCATCTCCTTGTTATTCTCTCCGCCAGGATGTTCCTCCCGAGCTGAGCTAGTGTAAGCCATTTGGGTGAAGTAGTTAATAAAAGAATGGGTTGAATTCTGCCATTTCTGATCATTCTTTCCTTTCTGCATCCGAGGTTTAGCCCATGTACGGCTACCGCCAGCCGTGAGTGTTTTATGGTTTATTTACCTCCATCTGCTGAAGCTTCTTGGCCACTGTTCTTCTCCACCTCTTAGCCACATTTCGAGGGCCTGAGACAGTCTATCTCATGGCTCCTCGTATGTGAAACAAAGAGGGATATGTTCAGGAGTTCCCGTCCACGGCTCTGCTCCTAGTGAGGCCCTAGAGGAAAGGTGTTCTTCCCCTCGAAGTCTTCTCTCTACGATCATCCAAAACAATCTAGATTGGTGAACAAACCCCTTTTCTTCAAATGCCCAAAGCTTTTGCCTCTAAACCCCCCTAAAAATCCTACTTCAGGAAGCCTCCCGGCGTGAGCCCCTCTCGGCGCAAGTCTCGCACTGAGGGCTTGCCGCGCCGGTTGGACTTCTCCCATCGCGCCGAGCCCACCTTGTTGCTGTGTCGAGACCTATCCCTTTTCTCCGCACTGATACCTTTACATCTTCTGGCCATCCTGATGCTTTCATGCCGATGTCGTCAAGCCATGCAGACCTTGCCCATCATATCCTGTCCCATGGGCATGCATTACGCTTTCCTCTGTCCTCATAGGAGCTATATTAAAGGGGTCAATCCCCCACATTTTACAACCCCATCATGTCATGGAGCCCCGCCATTGCAGGTTCTCCGTTGACTGTACAGGGGATATCACAACAAAAGGGATGAGGTCCCATATGATCTGGACCCCTTGGATCTCGGGCTACGCCCGGCTCTCATTTCGGTTTCCACTCCGATAATTCGTGAGTGGCTAGCCTATAATACCCTTTTGGCATACTCTCAAAATAAGGGGAGGTGCTGTCAAAATTTGTTCAGAGTTTTGCTCGATCGTCTAGTGTGATGTTTTTCATCGAAATTGTGTATTTAACCCCTAATTGTGTGGCAAGAGCCTGAGCTATATCATCTCATGGTATCTTGGACACCACAGGGAATATACCTTACAGTTACATGGTCTCCTTGAACCCCTCTGGGAATGAATCCACCCTCATCTTCTATCTCACCCACTCATTACCATGAAGTCCCCATTGAATGCAAAGGATGCCCTTAAACTCACAAGAAACCCTCATAATACCTCAAATGAAACCAACAAAACCTTCTCCCAGTGCCAATACCTCCCGGCGCCACCTCCTCCCGGCGCCACCCCTTTCCGGCGCCAAACCCGCGCCGGGTGGGGGGCGCGCCGAAACTTGCCGTTTGCCATGCCGTGCCGATTGACATGCCGTGCCGTTTGCCATGCCGTGCCGATTGCCATGCCGTGCCGTTTGTCATGCCGTGCCGTTTGCCTACCGTGCCAATTGCCCTTGAGCTTCTCATCGTGCTGGGAACCCTCTCGCACCGTCTGCCCGTCGCGCCGGGATCCCCCCGCGCCGACATCTATCCATGCCGTTTCACCTTATCAACAGGTGCTATTCAAACCCTGATACCTTAACAATCCCATTAAATCCAAAATCAGTCCAAACTCAAATGTCCATTCCCTATCAACTTCCGTGTTAACCTTCGTCACCTCACGAGGGAACTATGGTTCTTCACCCGGGCCCCACGGAGATATATCAATGGGGGTTCTACCCCTACATTATACCGAATACGACGTTTCTTCTATCACCCCATTGACCCTCGGAGCTCTGCCCCTGCATGTCCTCCAATGGTCCTTTGAGGGGAATATTAACAAACGACATGGTGGCGGACACTGTCCCGTCATATTTAAATCCTTTTTGGATCCGGGGCTACGCCCGCCTCTCTTTTGGCTTCCATCCCGACATTCCGTGGGTGGATGACCTATTTTCCCCCTTTGGCATAGTCCAAAATAAGGGGACGTTCTGTCAGATTTACGTTATAACATTGTTATCATGTCCCGCATAGCACGGTTTTCTATGCATGTTTCGCATCCCGTCAGCGGAGTTAGCATAACAGTCGTATCTCATTTTGCCCCCGAGGCATCCTTTCTTGGCAATTAATCAAGGGTTGTCCTTCTTTGGAAGGACGTAATTAACGTCATCACCTTTATGGTATGACGGACTTTCGGTCCCGACACGAATATCACAGTCGACTGATTGAGTCAAGTCGAGCGCACAATAAACTGTCACTCCGGTGATTGGCACGCCTAATAAACCCAATAAAACAAAGGGTAAATAAAAAACATCCCCACAGCTCTGGCACGCCCAGTGGGACCTTTGTCTCCCTTCATCTCTTTGCCAAGAGAGGATACCTTCGGGGGCTTACCCCAAGAATACTAATTGTTTATCTGCTCGTCTCAGGAAAATGATGACGTCATCTGGACTTACTGGTGTTGGCTTCGGCCCTGCAATCGTTGCCCACCATGCGGAGTACGGGTATGTGGCGGTACCCATGGTCTTCGGATATTTCCCACCAGCTGTAGGTTTCCCCAACTTCTTGGGGTTAGCCTTCGTTGACATGCTGCAGACGGAGTCCCTGGAGACCGTCAAAGAAAAAGTTGCTGAGGGGGTCGAGGTCCTGGAGGCTCAACACTGTGACGGCCCGTCCGCGGGGTCATCCCAAGTCGCCAGCTGCATGGTGCATCACATTGCTCACGGGGCTCGCCCCGTCCCTGCCAAGAACTTTGGAAGTCACCGACACCGGAACCCCCGAAGGAAGACTGATGCTACTGTGACTAGACGGATCTCCACATCCGGCAAGTCTATGCTGGTTGGAGGCCTCCGTGTCTTTCTGGACGAGCGTAAGGCCCGAGTGAGCCCGGATCAGGTAATCCCTGCCGTGCCAGTCCGCAACTCCTACCAGGCTCTTGCTGGAAGAAGGGCCGAAGAGGAAGAAGCCGGCCGTTATGGCCAGAGGATGTTGGCTCCTAAGCCAAGAAGATTCAAGCAGGTTTGGATCCCCAAAAAGGTCCAGCCTGTCCTGCAAGAAACTCCGATGCAATATCATCCCAGATTCGCCAGAGCAGGAAGAGACAACAAGAGGGACCTGGTCCCAAGGAAGGAGGAGACAATCGCGGAGCCGCCACGCCGATAAAGCTTCAGGGCCTGCTCCCGACAAGCCAATATCCCCATTATGGGAAGAAGATTACAGCAGACTGTCGAGAGGGCTCGGTTTGCTCAGATGCCTCCGATGAGAAGTCAACAACTGTCCCTGACCCCGCACTCGGGCCGAGGGCAAGATGAGATGACCAATATGGTCAGAAGCTATTTCAAGGGGTTGGGCAACCCCTCTTTGGGTCAACAACGGCTGTTGCAGGCAGCCGCAGCTGAAGAAAACCGCTATCCGTTAACAGCAGTGGAAGAAGAAGAAGACAACTAGAAGATGACGTCATCAGTTGATGATAATGGATATGAAGAGGGCTCTGATACTCAAGCCAACGACATTACCCCCTCTCGGGAGGAACAGAAGAGGGTCTCTGTGTTCAAAAGGCTTACCTTCCCGAAGAATGTCAAGAGGAGGGTTCGCAGACAGAAACGCAGGGGGCACATCTTCACATGCAATATGGCCGGAATAGATGGCCGCTGTGGAAAGCTGCCCGAGGAGCCTTGGGAGTTGGCCTGGCTGGCCGAAAGATCGGGGCCGAGCACTCTAAGGGTGGAGGCCGCAAAACAAAAACTGGCAGTGACTGAAGAGAGGCAAGCCCTACCTCGCCTCCAATAACATGATAAGGCCGTTATTCTCACAGCAAATGTGATAACGGCAGATGAAGATGAAGATGTCTTGCTTGACATCCTACCGGAGGGTGCGTCTGGTGAGACAATAGAAGCCATCCCTAGCACAGCAGCTATGAACCCGGCCGTGCTAATGATACTCCAGAGGTACCGCCAAGAAATAGAGCAGCTGAAGAAGCAATTGACGGAAAGGACAGAACAGTCCTCTGCCTCCAACCGGCCTGATGTGCAAGCCGAATCATCAAGGGGAGTCATCAACAAAGGCGACTTCCCACCACTCTACACCCCGCCTATGCAGGCGGAGCCAAACTTGGCGACAACTCAACAACGCCCGTCACAGCCACTGGCTCCCCCGGTGCTGCCACAGGTGCGCCAGGCGCCTCTACTGCTGCATCCTCCTCCACAGGCGACCACCCTGGTCACCCCCTACTCGTAGCCGGCGCATTTTTACCTGGAACCGGTCGACCCAACCACTATGAGCCAAATGATGGTGGAAAGGATGATCGAAATGAAGCTCGCTGAAAGGGCTGAAGGTGACTATGTTGTGTTCGATGCGTATAGGGTTCCATACCCGCCGCATCATGCTGCCAAGCGGCTCCCTCCCGGGATCAGCAAGCCGCCAAAGTTCGACAAGTTCAACGGGAAGGGATCCCTGAAGGAACATATCGCCTACTACATGACCGTCATGGGTGACTTAGCCACCGACGAGTCATACCTACTAAAGTTCTTCGGGTCCTCACTCACAGGGCTCGCCTTTGAATGGTACTCCAGCCTCCCGGCCGGGTCGATCAGCGACTGGTCGGACATGCAGAGGAAGTTCAGAGAAAGGTTTCATGTTATAGAAAGGGAGGTCACAGTTGCTGAGCTTTATTCAACAAGACAGAGGGCAGATGAGACCGCTCTCGACTACATCATGATGCGGGACGGGACTGAAACGGGCTAGGACCTACGAATGCAATAAAGTGCGGCCAGCACTCGCACGCCAAAGGCAAGCCGGGCGGCTGATCTCCGTAGCGTTCCTCTGGGTGGAGGCGTCCCTCAACAAGAAATCCAAGCCCAACGACCGTCCTTATGAGGGAAGCGCGGGGATCTCAGCGGCTAAGGAACCGCCGAATGACTAGGGGAGTCTAGTTCGAGCTCGATGCTCACTAAGGGGCGCGGGACGGGTGCTCTCAACTCACATTCACGCGGTGAATTACAAAAAAATGGCTAGGATCCTACACGCTCACGCGACATATAGAATAGCATACTAGTAAAGCAAAGCAACATAGTAGGAGCGTCGTGCGTACCTCCACGCCTAGGCGTGGGGAAGAACCCCGGCCGAGAACAACGACCCCGATACACACGACAACAATAATACACTCCAACCAAAAATGCCCACTCCTCGCAGGGAGATAACAGGCTACAACAATAGAATTCGGGGTTGACGGTAATAGGAGAACGGTAATCTGCCGGTTCGCAGAGGTTGCACGGGCTGACGGGCGGCACTCGGTGAAGGGTTGGCCGCGAAGAGGTTCCCGAACGGTAATCTGCCGGTTCGCAGCCGCGTGCAGGTCGGCGGCGAACTCTACCACGAGCCGGTCCGGAGTCCGAATGGGACGCCGTCAGTGGGAGTGCGAAGCTAGGTCATAGGAGAACACGTCGGCCAAAGCGGGCGCGCATATTCACACCGTGGTGGCCGTGAGGTCTTCTGCAATTCGTGACTGGTCTTCTGCACACAGAACAGCGCGCTCGCACGGTAAAAATGATAACTTGTTGCTCCGGTAGGCGAGCGGGGCGCCGCTTGAGGGAGGACGTCGGGGACGCAGAGCAGCAGGTCCTGACAGAAGGGCTCGGTCAGATCTAGTCGAGGTTGGCCGGGAGAGTCTCTGCAAGTTGTTGCTGATTCGGGGGTCGGACTGCACAGGTTGATCTGCACGGTCCCACGAGAATGAACGCCACGCACAGCACGATCGTCGAAATGAGGCGAGACTTGCGGCGTTGGAAAGAGGACAAAAAGTTGTTCGAACCATCAGAAGATGAGCCTCATCACATCACCAGGATGGGCGCAGTCGCAACAGTGGTAAGCTTCTATCTTTTGGGTGATCAGTCGGATAGAGGTACGATGGCCATGGTGAAATTTTCTGAAACAGGGTCGGAATCCGACGAAACCACCTGGGTTGGTTCCGGGACGCCGAGGGATACAACGTTGAAGAAGAAGACATGGGCAGAAAACCGAAGGAGGAATCGTGACAAGAACAGCACCCAACTGCACCCTCTGGGCGGGTTGATTCGAATGGATTCTGCGTAGTCGTGGGAGAATGGAGGCCACAAACAGTGCCGAAGTCGAAACGAGGCGAGACCACCTCTGGATCGAAGAGGACTTGGAGAGGAACAAACTCACAGAAGAACTCTTGGCCTGATTCGCACTGTGGACGTCGTGGTCGCCTCTGCAAGTAGGGCTTCAATTCTGCCTTGGATCTGCAGGGTGCAGATTATCTTTATCTTCAAGCTTGATGGAGGAGATGAAGATGAGGGCTTGCGAGGGCGGCGTGGATGAACGCAGAGAATAGATGCCTTGGCGTCGCACCAAGGGGATGGGGAGTCGCACCCCAGGCTTGATCCCATCGCAGGAGCAAGGAGGAAGAGAGGGGGAACCTCGGCGTCGCACCGAGGGGATAGGGAGTCACACCCCGGGCTTGCTCCCGTCGCAGGAGCAAGGATGAACAAGGAGGAGGGTGCAGCCACCTTCTAGGAGAACCAGCAATTCTTTTTTTTATTCCATTCATAATTATTCCTCCAAATAAAATACAAAGCTTTTATATGGGGAGGGGGAATGCTAGGGTTGAAACCCTAGCCACAAGGGAAAGGGGGGGGTGCGCAATGTGGCATGGGGGAAAGGGGGGGGGGGGTGCGCACATTGGCTAGGGGGGGGAAAGGGGGGACGCACAACTCCTAGATTCTAGGAGGGAATTGGGGAAGGGGGGCGGCCAAAGGAGGGAGGGGGTGGTCGGATGGGGAAGGGAAAGGGGGGGGGGTGCGCACCCCACTCCTAGAAAGTAGGAGTGGGGGCGGCTGCCACCTCCACCTCTTGGAGGAGATGAAGGGGGCGCCCAAACCCTAGCCCACAAGGAGGGGGGGCGCAAATCCCCATGGGCCATCACATGTGGGAAGGTGGTCAGCCCAAATGGGCCAAGAAGGTGGATCATAAGGTGGCCCACTCTCCCCTATGCCTAACTAATAAGCCTAACATCACCCAATGGAGGCCTAATTGGCCCCAATTGGCCTACAAAGGTCCACAATAATGATAAGAGTGTCCACGCAGGGACTAAACCAAGGCCCAGCATGGCCTAAAGCATAAAATAACTAAATATAACTCTGCTCGTCCGCCAAGTGATCACCGAGCCAAAGGGATGCCGGCGAGATCCATGTACTCCGTCGTGAAGTGTGGCGCGTGTCCTCACCAATTCTCCCCGGGTGGGAAGAACTCGACCCTGTCGAGTAAGGGTCATGGTCGCTCCAGTAGCGCTCCAACAAATCCAGGTCGATCCTCTCTAGCTCTGCACGTGTGATCTAGGTGTCGCCTGTCACGGGGCATCCTCTCCAACGCACTAGGAAGCACTGGTAGGCTCCGCTCCTGGTAATGGTTATCTGCTCATCCAGTATACAATCTATATATTCGCGTTTCTATAATGCGACTGGAAGAGGTGGACGCTCAGAAGGTGTAACACTCTCAACAGGAGGGGAGGGCTCAAGAGGCTCACTGGGAATCACCGCGGGGTCCCGATATGCCACCAAATCTGAGACATTGAACGTCGAACAGATCCCATAGCCTTCGGGTAGCTCAATCTCTTGCGCATTCAACCCAATTTGCTTCAAGACTCGGAAGGGTCCAGCATCGCGGGCCTGGAGTTTCTTCACGGCCCCCGAAGGAAACCGTTCAGGTCTGACCCTGATCATGACGTACTCTCCCTTACGGAACTCACGGGTGTGCCGATGCGCATCAGCTAACTCCTCATAACGTGCGTTGCTGGCCTCAAGGTGGTGATGATGCAGACTCCGAATAAGATGGGTAGACTCATATCTACGTGAATGCAGGGGTGGTCCTGGACATCCAAATATGGATCTAATAGGCCTATGACATCTACCAGACTTGACAACATGGGGAGGACCTGGACAACCAAAGTATGACCTATCATGCACATGTGTCCTACTAAATAGGGTAGACTCAGGAGGACGACTAACCCCAAACTTACTCATGACATTACCCCTATATGATGAGGGACATGGAGAAACATGAGAGAGAGACATGTGTTCCTGGCCTCCTAAACTCTGGCGTCTGGAAGTATGCAAGGTGAGGTGTTGGCTAGCAGGTTTGGATAGGGTGTGATGATATACCTCCTCGACTAGGTGGGGAAGAGAATATGAGTCGAGAGGCTCACTAGGGAGGGGATCGAATGGATCAAAGAAATGATGACCCCTCCCGACAGGTCCCTTCACTATACTTGCCCATGTGCGACATTCGCCCAGGTGCAGATGATCACCGTCAGGCGCTCTAATGTATGGGGCAAGAGGCTCATGAGGAAGGCAAGGAAGGCAAGGCTCCACCCTCGGGACCGTGATACCATAAGAGGGGACAAAATCAACCTCCACGGGTATGGGAAAGAATAAAAGGACCTCGGAGGTGATATGTCCTATGGTGTAGACCGAGGTAATAGACCCCAAAGCAGGGAGTGTAAAGCTATGACTATAGGGTTGGTCAGACCCTAAGGTCAACACATATGTCAACTCCCATTGACAATCTAAACTCCTAAGGAAGCCCTTCACATTTTCAAGAAAGCAGAAGGACCGAAAAGTGGTGTGAAAGGAGTCAAAAGGTACAATTGGGAGGGCTGGTCCCATGGGTGTATAGCAAGGAATGGAGACATATAGAAGTGGACCCTCCCTTAGCCAGCTAGCTAAAGACTCTCCAATGACCAGTTCACCCTCGGAAGGTAAAAATGGCTCTATATGAGGGTCTAAGGGTGAAGCATCTCTCTCGGGAATGGAAACAAAGGCGACTTCCCACCACTCTACACCCCGCCTATGCAGGCGGAGCCAAACTTGGCGACAACTCAACAACGCCCGTCACAGCCACTGGCTCCCCCGGTGCTGCCACAAGTGCGCCAGGCGCCTCTACTACTGCATCCTCCTCCACAGGCGACCACCCTGGTCACCCCCTACTCGTAGCCGGCGCATTTTTACCTGGAACCGGTCGACCCAACCACCATGAGCCAAATGATGGTGGAAAGGATGATCGAAATGAAGCTCGCTGAAAGGGTTGAAGGTGACTATGTTGTGTTCGATGCGTATAGGGTTCCATACCCACCGCATCATGCTGCCAAGCGGCTCCCTCCCGGGATCAGCAAGCCGCCAAAGTTCGACAAGTTCAATGGGAAGGGATCCCCGAAGGAACATATCGCCTACTACATGACCGTCATGGGTGACTTAGCCACCGATGAGTCATACCTACTAAAGTTCTTCAGGTCCTCACTCACAGGGCTCGCCTTCGAATGGTACTCCAGCCTCCCGGCCGGGTCGATCAGCGACTGGTCGGACATGCAGAGGAAGTTCAGAGAAAGGTTTCATGTTACAGAAAGGGAGGTCACAGTGGCTAAGCTTTATTCAACAAGACAGAGGGCAGATGAGACCGCTCTCGACTACATCAAGAGGTGGAGGAACCTCGGAATGAGATGCAAGCGGCCCCCGCACCAGGAGGATGCCGTGCAGATCTGCAAACAGAATCTCAGGAGAGAGGTGCTGGAAAAGATGATTGGCATAGAAATCCGATCGTTCGATCGTCTGAACAATATTGTGGCCAAAGTGGAGGCTTTGTTAGCAAAACCAGTTCCCACACCAAATGCCCCTACTGCACAAAAGGGCAAGGCAACAGAACGGTGCCAGGCACCGAAAGAAGCAAATGCCCTTGATATCAAGACATTTGAACAGCAAAAAGATAAAAGAAAGAAGACAGCTGCTCCTCAGCCTGCCAAGACCGGAGACGGCGAAGAAGGTCCATCCCTCCGGGATAAAATGAAGAAGCCCTACTGTTTCCCAAAGGAGAAGACCAGGATCCTATTTGACTGGGTTACCCAGTATGATAAAGTCACCTTGCCTGAGCCGAGGAGGCCGGAGGACCTGAAAAGAAGAGACAGCCCAAGATTCTACCCTTACCACCAGATGCTGGGACATCCGATTGAAGACTGTTATGTTTTCAAGGATATTATGGAAAGCATGGTAAAGAAGGTAGAAATAGAATTGGGGGAGTACAAGGTTGACCCTCCACAACCACATGCGGCGCCCATAAGAAGAGCCGCCGTCAACATGGTCTCTCTGTACCAAGCCTTGTCTGAAGAGACCGCATAAGCCAGTACTCAGCACACATATGAAGCTTGCTTTCTGACCCCAATAAAAGAACAAAAGAGATGGCAGCAAGTCCCTGCAAAAGCCAAGAGAAAGGCTCTGCCTCGCCCGGCACCGGGGGCACATGTTCGTGGCGTCACACCACGACCCCCTCCACCGGTAACAACACCTGTGTGGACCAATTCACCAGCAGTTATCCGGATACCTACCCGCAATCGGAGGAGGCAGACTCCATTGCCGGTGGTCAAGAAGATCAGCCCAGAAGCTCAGCGGCTACAGGACTATATAAATGGGCTAGATGAGTATGTGCAGCCCGAGCTAGAACCTTTGCTGGTACGGGATCATCTCCCATGGCAGGAGCTAGAACAGCTTTCACTGAAGCAAGAAGAAGAAGCTGACAAGGCATCAAACAGGGATGACAGCCTGTTCTGGGGGCAGGCACCAGCCAAAGAAAAGAAAAGAAGACAAAGAAAGAAGGGAAGGGCCGGCAAGGCTACAACGGGGATGGTCCTCTCTTGCAACACCCTCTCTGCTCTGTTCAATCTACCCAGTGAAGAGGATGAGGAAGAAATTTGCTTCACACCCGCCACTGAAGCAAGCCAGGTTGAAGCCACAGCTGCTGCACATGCGACTCGGTCGGGTCGAAGGTGGGGGCGTCAACCGCCCGCCAACCATAATATTATCTTCAGAGGGGAGCAACCCTACAAGATACCCCCTCCGGAGGTCAGGGGAGCTCAGATCCCTCCTCCGTCAGGATTGTATAACCAAAGTGGAGGTATCACTTACGCTCCTTCATTTCTGGAATTCATAAAGATGTCAAAAGGGAAGATGCCATGCCGGGAGGATGAACCAACGACCGGGGGCAATCACCCACAGCTCCAGCAATCTCCCGGATTGCCAGAAGAGACAGAAGTTCGGCTGACAGTAGCCAACGAAGAGCAGCCAGGAGATAACCCCGGGCAAAAGGGTACGGCCTCCGAGTCTGATGAAGCAGGTCCGTCAGGGGCCGCAGTCCAAACAGCCTCCAGGCCCAAGTGGGCGGATGAAATGAAGCTATCCAATGTCCGAGCTGGAAGTCGGGTGGTCAAGCTACTAAAAAAGCTCCCGGCAAGATTCACTGTCTGGGAAATTCTCTCTCTCAGTGACGAGACTAGACAGGCAATCATTGCTGCTCTCCAGACGCCAGCCCAATATGAAGCCTGCCTAGCTGAGGTGCTGCCAGAGGCCAGCATGACCTTCACACAGGAGGACATGTTACTCCCCATCGCTAGTCATAACAGACCTCTCTATATGAGGGGACATCTAAATGGCAGAGAGCTGAACAGAATCCTCGTGGACCCCGGGGCAGCTGTTAACATTCTACCCTACAGGATCTACGAGAGGCACTATTTCAATGTGCACCTGCAGAAGGTCGGGGACATGCGAATCGCCGGCTTCAATCAGAAGTGCGAAGTATCACTAGGAGTAGTAGAGTTCACACTCACCCTAGCGGACTTTGTCACCAAGGTGCAATTTCATGTCATTGATTCATGCACCTCATACAAGGCGCTGCTTGGCCGCCCTTGGCTACATGAGAATATGGTGGTACCTTCCACGCTTCACCAATGCATCAAATACAGCCTGGATGGGAAGGAGGAGAGAGTATTTGCTGATCTCCACCCGTTCAAAGTGTTCAAATGCCACTTGGCAGATGCTCCTCTATATGCGGAACGGTCACAGAAGGCCCCTGCAGTCAAGACTTCTTCTAGCACAATAAAAGGCACTTCCAAAACAGAATGGTTCCCTCCGCCGCCGCGAGGATATGTCGAGCCCAAGGTGGTTTCACACATCACTGTCACCGGAGATGTGGGCCGGATAGCGCCTCCCGCCATCTATCCCAAAACTAATAAAGTTAGGGTTGATCAACAGCACGACCACATCGGGATCCCCGAAGGTCTTACCAAGCCAATTTTCAGCCTCAACAATACCACTGTCGAGCCCCTCAAAGCATTGGAGGTGGCACAGATGGGTGGTCCTAGCAGCCTGTTCTATACAGCTGAAGAACATCCTACACGGGAAGACACTGATTATCGTCTGCCCGAAGATATAGACAACCCCTCCATACCTATACAGGGGTTGACATTCATAACAAATCAAATGGCCGAGATGTTCCAGAAGCAGCACATCCCTTCCGGCCAACCCCGCAAGAGGAAAGAAGCATTCCAGAAGCTATGGTATCCTCCAAGCCTAGACAAAGAAATGAGGCATGTCACTCAGCATCCGGGATTGGGTTTCACCCTCGAAGAATACTATTATAGTGGGCGTTATGAAGTAGACACCATCTCTGCTTTTTACCCGATGGAGGATAACCCACTAGGGGCAAACAATGATCAACAGCCGACAGAAGTTGAAAGCTTTCAGCCAGCTCAGTCGGGAAGTCCGGAATCCGAGGCTATGTTCCCTTGCCGCTGTTGGGAACAGGTCTACCCGGAAGATACGGCTCTTCAGGCCAAATTTGACATAGCTAGCAGCAGTGAAGCTGAAGAGGTGGAAGAAGCAGAGTGGCCTCCCGCCGGTGGCCCTCCTTTATTCATGATGTCAGCACTTCTCGAACCAGTCAGGGAAGCCTCCCCCGAGCCTGGTCAAGAAACAAATGCTGCTAGAAGAGAAATGGTCGTCTGCACTGGGGGCATGGTGGCTCAAGGGACCAAGATCTCTTCATCCTGTGCCAAAGAGCTACAAAGCCACTCTGACCTAATGACAAATGATCGCCAGCCCATGGTGACTGCAATCTCCTCAGCAGGGACTGAGGCAATCCACTCACCCCTTGAAGCTGCTGGCAAAGTAAACCTGTTGGCAGAGCAGTGCATGCAACCACTATCAGCCGAACAAGAAATTCCTGGCAGAACTCACATAGAGCAAGACAAAGGGATCGAGGTCCTTGACCTCGAAGAGAATATACCAGACTTTGTTGACCTCTAGCCTGCACCCCCTGAGATAGAAGACGGAGGTCAAGCAACAGTCGATGAACTGATAGAAGTCAATTTGGGAAGCCAGGATGACCCCAGGCCAACCTTCCTTAGCGCCCAACTATCTACCGAAGAACAGGGGATGTACATCCAGCTGCTACAAGAATATCAGGATTGTTTTGCCTGGACTTATAGAGAAATGCTGGGACTAAGCCCCTCGGTCTCACAGCATGAGCTGACCATAAACCCTGGGGTGGAGCCAGTGAAATAGCCCCCTAGGCGCATGAGGCCAGAACTCATCACTCAAATCTGCAAAGAGGTCGACAAGCTCATTGATGTGGGTTTTGTCGAGGAAAATCAATACACCACGTGGTTGGCTAACATTGTGCCCGTAAAAAAGAAGAATGGACAGATCCGGATATGTGTTGATTTCTGAGATTTGAATAAAGCCTGCCCTAAGGATGACTTCCCAGTGCCAATAACGGAGGTCATGATAGATGCAACCACTGGTCATGAGGCCCTATCATTTATGGATGGGTCATCTGGCTACAACCAGATATGGATCGCGGAACATGACCGGATCCACACTGCCTTCCGGACACCCAAAGGCATTTATCACTACAAAAGAATGCCGTTTGGATTAAAGAACACCGGCGCAACTTATCAGCGGGCGATGACTAGAATATTTGATGAGCTGCTTTACCATAAGGTCGAATGCTACATAGACGACTTGGTAGTCAAGACCAAAAAGAAAGAAGACCATCTGCAAGACCTCCGAGTCATTTTTCAGAGGCTAAGGCAGTATGAATTGAAAATGAACCCTATGAAGTGTGCGTTCGGAGTCTCGAGCGGAAAGTTCTTGGGTTTCATTGTCAGATATCGGGGGATTGAAATAGACCCCGTAAAGATCAAGGTGATTCAGGAATTACCCTCGCCAAGGAATCTCTCTGAGCTAAGATCCCTTCAGGGCCGCCTTGCATACGTCCGGCAGTTTATATCCAATTTGTCGGGGCGGTGCCACCCCTTTCACAAGCTAATGATGAAGGATGTCCCCTTCTACTGGGATGGAGAATGCCAGATAGCCTTCGACAAACTGAAAGATTATCTGAAAACTCCTCCAGTGCTGGGTGCGTCGGTAAAAGGGTAGCCGCTGATTCTCTACATAGCAGCTACACACAACTCTCTGGGGGCAATGCTAGCCCAGAATAATGAAGAACGAAAAGAACAAGCCCTCTATTATCTCAGTCGAAGAATGGTAAGAACTGAGGAAAAATACACCTACATCGAGAAGATCTGCCTAGCACTGGTCTTCGCAGTCAAGAAATTACGGCACTACATGCTGTCGCACGAAGTTAGGCTGATTTCCAGGGAGGATCCGCTTAGATACATCATGTCTCGACCGGCCCTCAAAGGCCGCTTGGGCAAATGGGCGGTGATTCTTATGGAGTATGACATCTCCTATGTACCGCAACGGGCCGTCAAGGGCCAGGCTATTGCAGACTTCTTTGCTGAACATCCAGTACCCGAAGGCTGCCCTCTGGAGCAAGAACTTCCTGAAGATGAAACTTTAGAGGTCAGCCAGGTGCGGCCCTCCCCATTGCAACTGTATTTTGATGGTGCTTCCAGAATTGACACCGCAGCAATGGGACCAGCCAGAGTCCGCGCAGGAGCAGGCATAGTCTTGAAGTCTCCTGAAGGAGAAGTCACACACACGTCCTGCTTAATAAATAAGCCCTGCACAAATAATGAAGCAGAATATGAAGCCCTCATAATCGGGCTACAGGTTGCTCTGTCCATGGGGATTCAAATGATAGAGGCATTCGGAGACTCCATGCTGGTTATAAAACAATTGGAAGGGGAGTTTGAGGTACGAAAACAGGAGCTCATCCCTTACTATCAACTGGCCTTGCACCTAATAGCAAGATTCTATTTTATTAGCATCAAGCACATCAGCCGAGGACAGAATGCCCAAGCTGACGCCCTCGTAAAGCTGGCAAGTTCCTTGGCAGTCCCGCCTGATACGAGCCTGAATATATCAGTCATCAACCGGTGGCAGGTCCCCAACATGATAGAAGCTCTAGCTGGTGAACAAGCTGATGAGGTAGCAGTTGCTGAAGCAATCCAGCAGCCCGACTGGCGGGAGTACCTCCTGCATTGGTTCCAACACCAACAGCTTCCGAAGGTGAAAGAACAGAAAATGAAACTCCTGAGAGTCAAAGATTCCTATGAGATGAGGAATGGGACATTGTTCCGAATAATGGCAGATGCCCAGAAGAAGGTATTACTTCGATGCCTATCTCCAGGGGAGGCCAAGCAGGTAATGCAAGAAGTTCATGCCGGGTCAGCCGGGGCACACCAGACCGGTCCGAAAATGAAAATCGAAATAAAGAAATTGGGTTATTATTGGCCCACTATATTTGATGACTGCTGCAAGTTTGCTAAGGCTTGTCAGAAATGTCAAGAACATGCCAATATATTAAGAAGGCCTCCAGTTCCTCTACATCCTACCTTACCAAGCTGGCCATTTACACAGTGGGGTACAGACGTGGTGGGGCCACTACCAGCATCTTCGTCAGGGTGAAAATACATCTTAGCAGCTACAGATTACTTCTCCAGGTGGGCGGAAGCAGTGGCACTAAAAGAAGTCACGGGGGAATTAGTTGCGAGATTCTTCCGACAGAATATAATATTCTGATTTGGGATCCCCAGCCGAATCATTTCCGACAACGGCAGCCACTTCAGGAATCAGAAGGTTTATCGGCTAGCTGACAAATACAAGATTGATTGGAGAACATCATCTCCCTACTACCCTCAGGCCAATGGACTTGCAGAAGCCTTTAACAAGACGCTGTGCACTCTGCTGGCGAAAATTGTCAAGACGGACAGAAGAGACTAGGAAGAAAAAATGTATGAAGCACTCTGGACTTACCGTACGGTCTACAAGACCCCTACCGGTTGCTCACCCTACTCCCTTGTATATGGCTCAGAGGCCGTGGTGCCGATTGAGCTGGAGATCCCCTCATTGCGAGTCGCCATCCAGCATGGATTGGCGGGCAGCGAACAAGCCAACATAGAAAGAAGACTAGAAGAGCTTGCCGAGCTTGAAGGAAAGTGTCTCCGGGCGCAACAGAATATTCAACTCTATCAAGCCCGTATGGCCCGTGCTTTTAATAAGCTGGTCAAGGGTCGAGAATTCAAGAAAGGAGACCTGGTAATGGTTAAAAGAAGAGAGGTGATGGCCTCTAACCCCAAGGGAAAGTTAATTGAAAACTGGGTTGGACCCTATGTCGTCCATCGAACATATGAAGGGGGTGCATATATCCTCGCGGATCACAGAGGAGTTATCCAATTCTCCCCCCTTAATGGAAAGCACCTGATGCTGTATCACACAGTCCAACCGGCTTTCCCCGAATAATCTATCTTCACCCTCGGTCTAGTGGCACTCCGCCCTAGCTGAGTCCTACCCTTACCTTGGTTTAGTGGCATTCTGCCCTAGCCAAGCTACCCTCATCTCTGTCTAGTGGCATTCCGCCCTGATCGAGCTATCCCTCCTTGGTTTAATGGTATTCCGCCCTAGCCGAGCTGCCCCTATTTTGGTCTAGTGGCATTCCGCCCTGATCGAGCTACCTTATCTTGGTTTAGTGGCTTTCCGCCCTAGCCAAACTACCTCTTCTTGGTCCAGTGGCATTCCGCCCTAGCCGAGCTACCCCTATCTTGGTCTAGTGGCATTCCACCCTGATCGAGCTACCTTATCTTGGTTTAGTGGCTTTCCACCCTAGCCAAGCTATCCCTCCTTGGTTTAGTGGCATTTCGCCCTACCCGAGCTATCCCTATCTTGGTCTAGTGACATTCCGCCCTGATCGAGCTACCCTGACCTTGGTTTAGTGGCTTTCCACCCTAGCCAAACTACCCTTATCTTGGTCTAGTGGCATTCCGCCCTGATCGAGCTATACCTTTCCTTGGTTTAGTGACATTCCACCCTAGCCGAGCTATCCCTTATCTTGGTTTAGTGGCATTCCGCCCTAGCCGAGCTACCTCTATCTTGGTCTAGTGGCATTCCGCCCTAGCCGAGCCACCCCTCCTTGGTGTAGTGGCATTCCGCCCTAGCCGAGCTATCCCTATCTTGGTCTAGTGGCATTCTGCCCTAGCCGAGCTACCCCTATCTTGGTCTAGTGGCATTCCGCCTTGATCGAGCTACCCTTACATTGGTTTAGTGGCATTCCGCCCTAGCCAAGCTACCCTCATCTCGGTCTAGTGGCATTTCACCCTGATCGAGCTATCCCTCCTTGGTCCAGTGGCATTCCGCCCTAGCCGAGCTACCCCTATCTTGGTCTAGTGGCATTCCGCCCTGATCAAGCTACCTTATCTTGGTTTAGTGGCTTTCCACCCTAGCCAAGCTATCCCTCCTTGGTTTAGTGGCATTCCGCCCTAGCCGAGCTATCCCTATCTTGGTCTAGTGGCATTCCGTCCTGATCGAGCTACCCTCACCTTGGTTTAGTGGCTTTCCGCCCTAGCCAAACTACCCTTATCTTGGTCTAGTGACATTCCGTCCTAATCGAGCTATACCTTTCCTTGGTTTAGTGGCATTCCTCCCTAGCCGAGCTATCCCTTATCTTGGTTTAGTGGCATTCCGCCCTAGCCGAGCTACCCCTATCTTGGTCTAGTGGCATTCCGCCCTAGCTGAGCTATCCTTATCTTGGTCTAGTGGCATTCCGCCCTGATCGAGCTATCCCTCCTTGGTTTAGTGGCATTCCGCCCTAGCCGAGCTACCCCTATCTTGGTCTAGTGGCTTTCCGCCCTAGCCAAACTACCCTTATCTCGGTTTAGTGGCATTCCGCCCTGATCGAGCCATCCTTCCTTGGTTTAGTGGCATTCCGCCCTGATCGAGCTATACCTTTCCTTGGTTTAGTGGCATTCCGCCCTAGCCGAGCTATCCCTTATCTTGGTTTAGTGGCATTCCGCCCTAGCTGAGCTACCCCAATCTTGGTCTTGTGGCATTCCGCCCTAGCCGAGCTACCCCTATCTTGGTATAGTGGCATTCCGCCCTGATCGAACAACCTTTCCTTGGTCTAATGGCACTCCGCCTTGGCCGAGCTCTCAAAAGAATACACCATATTGCCATTACGGGCCTTACACTCGAATCGGCGAAAGATCATTCCTTTGCGTTAGCATTCAGCCCTTGCTAAAAAATATATCGCTCTGCTCGGCACAAGGCCCGGTGCTCCGGCCAATAGCCATCTACCATCAGCCAAGGGTTGGACATCACGCTTTGACCTACCACCCTTTATAAAAAAAAGAAAAAAAAAGAAAACATGGGGTTAAAAATAGAGATACCATGCCAGACTTGTTCCTATATTAGGACAAGTGCAAAAATGGCTATAACCCGGCTGTGGCAAAAACCCGAAAGGGCGCTACAGGTAAAATCGGGTACCCCGCCACGTGAAAACCCGAGAGGGCTCGTGGGCAAAAGCAAGAGGGGGCTGGCTTCGGTGAAAACCCGAAAGGGCGCCTAGGTCGGTAAAGTGATAATTTAAAAAAAAATCCTCTTTTGTCCTCCACCTGATGAAACTCCACAAGGGACAATCATCAAAAGTCCCACCGGAAATCCTTTAACAAACCCATATTCGACCCTCGTCATCATCGGCGAGATCGGTCAATCACTACCCCTAACTTGGACCTTCCGTCCCTGTTAATAATCCTATCTTTGCTTCGGCATGTGACCCATGTTGATGAATAAACCCATATTCGACCCTCGTCATCATCGGCGAGATCGGTCGATCTCTACCCCTAACTTGGACCTTCCGTTCCTGTTAAATAATCCTATCTTTGTTTCGGCATGTAACCTATGCTGATTAATAAACCCGTGTTCGATCCTCGTTATCATCGGCGAGATCGGTCGACCTCTACCCTTAACTCAGATCTTACATCCTTGTTAATAAACCATATCCTTTGCTTCGACATTTAACCAGTGTCGACGAAATAAACCCAGGACCAATCCTTGTTATCATCAGCAAGGCCAGTCAGCATTCTCGCGGTCCAGTTCTTCTGTACTCCGAATTCAAAAAAAAAAGAAAGAAAAGAAAATGGGGTTAAAAATAGAGATACCCCGCCAGACTTGTTCCTATATTAGGACAAGTGCAAAAATGGCTATGACCCGGCTGTGGCAAAAAAAAACCGAAAGGGCGCTACAGGCAAAATCGGGTACCCCGCCACGTGAAAACCCGAGAGGGCGCGTGGGCAAAAGCAAGAGGGGGCTGGCTTTGGCGAAAACTCGAAAGGGCGCTTAGGTCAGTAATGAGAATAATATATATATATATATATATATATGAACGATGAATAGTGATGATCCACCCTCCGTCCTGAAGACCCTTCACAGGGTCGAAGCGGAGTCTTCGTCCAATATCCCGCCTACATGTACTTATTTTCTACCCTTTCGACCCTTGTCACCATCGGCAAGATCGGTCGCTACCCTTTCCGATTCTTGTCATCATCGACAAAACCATCTACCCCCTCGACCCTTGTCACCATCGGCAAGATCGGTCGCTACCCTTTCCGGTTCTTGTCATCATCGGCAAAACCGTCTACCCCCTTCGACCCTTGTCACCATCGGCAAGATCGGTCGCTACCCCTTTCCGATTCTTGTCATCATCAGTAAAATCGTCTACCCTTTCGACCCTTGTCACCATCGACAAGATTGATCACTACCCCTTTCCGGTTCTTGTCATCATCGGTAAAACCGTCTAGCCTTTCGACCCTTATCACCATCGGCAAGATCGGTCGCTACCCCTTTACGGTTCCTGTCATCATCGGTAAAATCATCTACCCTTTCGACCCTTGTCACCATCGGCAAGATCGGTCGCTACCCTTTCCGGTTCTTATCATCATCGGCAAAACCGTCTACCCCTTCGACCCTTGTCACCATCGGTAAGATCGGTCGCTACCCCTTTCCGGTTCTTGTCATCATCGGCAAAATCGTCTACCCTTTCGACCCTTGTCACCATCGGCAAGATCGGTCGCTACCCTTTACGGTTCTTGTCATCATCGGCAAAAACCGTCTACCCCTTCGACCCTTGTCACCATCGGCAAGATCGGTCGCTACCTTTTTCGGTCCTTGTCACCGTCGGCAAGACCGTCTACCCTCTTGACCCTTGTCACCATCGACAAGGTCGGTCAACATTTCCCCGAATCGGGGTCAATAATGGGATTACTACAAGCAACCAGCAGTCGCATTTCCGACGTCTCTTGTCGGCAAGACTTACGTCTGTGCCAATATGGTGACCGCTGGAACCCCATCACGCAGTGGAGTGAAGCCCCCATCCTTTCTTTGAAAGGGTGGACGCTCTCCTGCGACACAGACATGGGTACATTTCCAAGAAGGTCGCCAAAGGTGCCACAAGGTGTGATAGAATGCAAGTGCAAGAATGAACACCTAAAATAGCAAAAGGAAACTTCTATTTCATTACAAAAAGAGGAAATGAATACAAAAGGATCCCTTCGGAGGGGACAAATTACAAAGGCAGATCAGCTAAGACCGCCTGAAAATATCTGCAAAGTCAACAAGCCCAACATGAGGAGCCGCCCCCAGTTCATGGAGCTGCATTTCTTCCTCCTGAACGCAAGTCACCTTAGTCTCCAGGGACGCGACTCGGCCCTCCAGTAAAAAAGTTTTCTCGATGCCCTCGACTTCTGCAGCCTCCAACTGCGGTATCTCAGCTTCTATGGTAGCCAATTCAGCACGGAGTTCTTCCCGTCGGCTACGTAGAAATGTGCCTGGGCTGCGGAAGTCTTGACCTGAGCCCTACTCTTCTGAAGATCAGATATCAGAGACGTCAGCTCCGCCTGACAGTCAGCTTTCTGCAGCTTAAGGGCCGCCAGTCGGTCGCCCATCATCTTCCCAAGAAAATCCCTGCAGTTCACAAACTTCAGCAGGAAAAGCACCCGCTGGGTCCAGATATCTAAAGGGCAGCCTAATGCCTGCAGCCCGGTCGTCAGTCGCACAGCCACTTCCTTCAACTGGGGGTAAGACAGTGTCGGCTGAGATTCCACAACCTGACGCAACATCTCCAGATGCTGCCAGACAAATTCCTCTGATGAAGTAAAGCCCAGGGAAGCTGCCAGAGCTACCTCAAAGGTCACCTCCCTGTCTATAGAAGCCCATAAGCCGATGTCCGACTCAGAAGAAGAAGATGGAACGGCCACCAGAACCGAAGCAGCAGATACCGCAGTAGCATGTTCTTGCTCCGTCAGGCTCCTCGAAGAACTCCCTTCCACAGATGCTGGGAGGGGCAGAATTCCTAACTCTATCTCTGGCACGGATGGAGCTGCAAGGTCAGGTGCGATGGTCATTATGGCCGCCGGTACAAAGGCGGAACCCCTTGATGGGTCGACTTCAGCTCTCAACTCTATCACCGGCACCGGGGTGAAGCTCTCTCCCAGCGGGCTCGCCTCCATGGATGACACCTCCGCAGCTGCATGTATTCTTACTGGCACAGGGCATAGTAGAGTAATTATCCCTGAAGGAGACGCGGTGGCCAGCGGTAGCAGATTCGAGGCCTCCGATGAAACCACAATAGCGCCAGAAGTTGATACTGGGGAATGAATGGCGGCCTCAAGTTCCTGGAATGAAGATTCATGTAAACACCGAGGTGGTAGAAAAGAACGCGAAAAGATATGCGGCTCTACAAAGGGACAGGCAGAACTTACTATGACTGCAGCATCCATCTCTTCAAGCGCCTGAATGGAAGATTCTAACTCTGCAGATGAAGCAGCAAAGGGAGGGGTTATCTCCACCTCCATGTCCAATTCAGCAAATTCCTCCTACAGAATTCCCTCGGACGATGCCATTGTCAACCTCGGAGGGCTAAAAATCAAAGAACCGCTTGACGGTATGAAGGGAGCCGCTGCCCCTTTGCTGACTACCGCAGATACTTGTTCGTCACCTTTTGAAGAATGATAGTCAATCTCTTCGTCAGAAGGGGTGGCAGAGCTACTGGAAGAAATATCTATGCTGATCTCGGGTTGGCCCGCCTCCTCTGTCGCCTGACGGGACGCCGAGCGGGTGATCATACGCCGCAGTGGAATAGCACCTTTCTTCAGCACAGTCTTATGTCCTGCGAGCTGTGAAGGAGCATCCACGACGAGCGCCTCGATCGCTGTGCTGACCGCTCCTGCCACTGCAACAAACATATACGTAAGGCAGGGCAAAAAGCTCAATAAGAAAAAGGAATCTGAAGGACTACAGTTGTTCGGCTCACCCTCAGCCTCACTGGCAGGCATAGGAGAAGGAAGTCTGACATCCTCCTCAACAGTGGGGAGACTCTCCCCCTCTGCTTCAGTTGTCTCAGCCACCCTTACCGTGGCTATGACGGAAGGCCCTATCTCTCCTGCCTCCAAGGCGGCTTCCTCAACACATGTGGTGTCAACCACTCCTTGAGCTGAAGTTATGCAAAGAAGACGTCAAAAGAATGAAAACGTCATGAAAAGAGCACTCCCTTAGACCGCAAAGGGAAAATGATGTCACCTTCAGCTGCTTGCTGGGTGGCCTCTCTCTGAGCGGTAAACTGCTCAAGTGATGGCACCGCGGGCAGGGGAGTCTCGGCCGCGTCAGTCGGAGTCCGCTTGGAGGAAGTTTTTCGAGCTTTCTTCGCTCGGCCTATAACAACTTTCATTGCAGAGGCCACTCTCTTTTTGCCAGGCGGCAGTGGAGTAGTAGTCGGCGCTGGGGCAGGAATCTCAAAATATTCCAGTTTCTGTGCCTGGGAGATAATTTTTCTATAAAGCCCCTGCTGCTTTATATCCGAGCGGTCTGTCAAATGAAGCACATGCCATTATGAAGGAACCGAGCAACAAACTAATCTACATGTCAAGGGAGGAGCACTTACCTGCCCGGCCGTTGTAAAAAGACGAGAGTGGCCAATACTGATAAGCCACCTCCTTGCTTCAGGATGCAGCCTCCCGAACGAGCCAGCAGATGTCGCCAATCTTTTTGCACTTCTCGACTAGGTCGGCCAAGTCCGCATGCCCGTGGGAAGCTATACAATGATATAAGCCGAGGTGGTCGAAGCCCCAGACATCGGCATAATGAAAAGATACAAATAGAGGCTTGTCTAGAACACTGGCTACGGGACTCTCAAGGGTCAGTCCGTGGATACTCATTAAGACAAACAGCCAAGACGTATGCTGATAATATGTCGGGGTTCTATCCTCTCTGTTAGCAAACGCCCGGCACGGGCAAAAGTGATCCACCTCGCACTTCCATGAAACTGCTTTGGAGAGCGGCTCCTCAATAGGGAACGTGTACTGCTGAAGCTCCAGGCGGGAACCACCAATCTGGCACAGATGTTCTAAATTATGTGTGAAAGCATCTTCACTTATGTCAGCAAGCACGGGTATCAGTGGTTCGGATGCTTCCTCTTTGATGGCTTTCCTGCCTGCTATATATGCCTCTACCTCCTTCGGATGTTGGGAGAACAGCCTCTTCAAATGGGCTTCTTCAATATCGAAGACGGGCCCAGGCTGCTGGCTCAGGAAGGTGCGCTCAGCTACATCCCAGCATGTCATCCGGGCATTGCGATAAAAGCTCGTTCGAGCATTCCACCATTTTACATACTCTGGAGTGACCCGAGGAACGCGGTTCGGCACCGGCACTCTGAAGACATTGGCATCCCGGTGGTGAAAATAGTCCCACAAGGAGCGACCCTCAGCTACAACAGTCGAGCCATGCTTTGACCTGGTGTCCAGAGGGAACAGGGCAGCCGAAGGCGAAATGTGCTGATCATAACCAAAATTTTGGCCAAACCTGAAGGGATAGTAGGGTTCTAAATAAACTGCACCCCCCTTTCTAAATACTAAGACGCTGGGGTGAATTGATAAATCCCAGTCAATGAGTTCAGGCTCCAAGATTGGCCGGGTCACGGTGTTGCCTGAAATGAAGTGTGTGAAAGTCTCCACCGCCTTGAGCTTACACTCACGCTGATGATTCACCAATGGAGATGAATGTGCGGCCAAATTCCAAAAGTGGATGGTCCCTGCTGAATCCATCGGAACCCTTGCCAGTCGGCCTCAGATAGAGAAAAGTTGCTGAGACACTGGACCGGGTTCAGCACTAGCAAACTCCAGCATCCTGGGATACAATGTCACTGTCTGCAGAGTCCTGGGAGCCAGCTCTGGGAACAAATTGCACACCCAGGCATTGAAGAAATGAAACGGCCCCACCGTTCGGAAAGAGCGTGGGATCCGATGCCTATGAATATCTCCAATGGATTTGTAGATCAGGCAGAGTGCTGCGGGACATATTGCAAGCCGTATGCCCCAAGCCATCTGACAAGCTGGGTATATTACCTCCGGCCTAATAACGGTCTCATCTCCCTACGGGAGGGCAAAAGTACACAGCCAGAAGGTAAGGTAAGTAGCACAATGGGTAAGGGGATCCGCCCCAGTCGGATTCGGTCCCCCACGGCTGATCCTCGGAAGAGAAGCAGGCAGCTCAGACTTGAACTTGGGTGGCCTGCTGGGCTTACCCGCAACAGGAGCTACATGAGGGAACTCACTGTACTTCAGAGGGCCGCCGAAGAAATACTGGATCCAATGTCCTACTCAGACTCTCAACTTGCTGCTTTTCTCCCGGGGCTGATATCCCTTTGAGGACCCCCTATTCAGCGCCAGGCAGAGGGAGCGGTATGCCTTCATCAAGTACCGGTATGAGTAGCCGAAGTAATATTCGCCTTCACCGTCTGTCTCGTCCTTGATGAAGTCATGAATGCAGACCTCCTCATAGGGCTCTCCGTTGATCGGTAGGCCCGATAACTGTGATAGGCTCCAAAGGTCCAGAGAGGTTTCACCTTCTGCTGTGTAGAAAGTATTGAACTGCAGGCAGAATACTTCGAACATACCGCAGCACAACCCTTTTGAAATGGGATACCTGAAGCGGGATGCATACACACTGTGGTACACCCCGGCCCTGACCAGCAGCGGCGCATACTCTTTCAGAACATATTCCGTAAATTCTACTGCTCCTACACGGAAGAGATGAGCATTGGTCACCTTCGTGTCTGTAAACCACCCAGCAGCCAACTTGAATTTGAACTGAACGGCCAAGTAATTCAGCACAAATGGTTCGTCTCTGTAGCCCCACTTGATGGGCACCAAAAATAAACCGTAGTCAGGTTTCTCTCTGTTGACCCGACCCACAGTATTGTCCCACCTGGCTGGTGTAAACTCTGAAGCCCGTGTCAGCATTTTCTGCTCTGCCTCCAGCTCTGTTACCCCCAATATGGCGTTCCACTTGCGCCGCTCCCCTGGAAGGTAGATGGTATCTCCGCGATACACAGAACCTTTCAAGCTGTCCCGGTCCAACAACATGGCCCGCTCCACCATCCGAGCAAGCATAACGTCCCTCTTCCCAGAGACGTTGAAGGTGCAAATGAACGGTGCAAGGTGACGATCCTTCGGGAAGTCCGGGCGGTAGCCGTCATCACGATTGAAGTCCAATCCTCCCTCGATGGTCACAACTCGAGATGAGGATACTGTATCTATTTCGGAGCCAGAGGAGTCGTCGACTATGGCGATCCTCCCAAGCGCCCGGTCCAGCTGTCCGACATTCCTCCAAGTCACAACAGGACCAGAAACCCTGCCCTGGGAAGAAGAGTCAACATCAGCAGTGCCGGAAGCAACACGGCTAGAAGAAGAAGCCATTTTCAGCAAGCTGCAGACACAAAATCAAGAAAAGGAAATAATAAGATGATATGAAGAAGAAAATAGAAAAGAAAAATTCAAGAAAAATTTTGACAGCATCTCCCCTTATCCGGAGTATGCCCAGAAGTCAAATAGGAGAGCACCCACCAGGAGGGGGTGACTCCGCAATGAAGAGGGACGTAGTCCCGAAGAAGAAAACGGTCGAGGGAAGGCTCCCCACGCCGACCGCAGAAGCAATGGAAGAAGAGGAGGTCGAAGAGAGAGAGAGCTCGGTGAGAAATGAGCCTCTCTCCCCCCCTCCATCGGCCCAGCCAAAAGGCGCACCGAGACGGAGGTCGCGCCGACGGCCAGACGCGTCAAAAGGTGCGCCGAAACGACCTTCGCGCCAAAAGTCAAAAGCTCCAAAAGGCACGCCGAGACGGCTATCGCGCCAAGGGCAACCACACCGAAAGCTCACCGCGCCGATATGGGTGTGCCGGGAGCGTCTATGGCACCGATTAGCCCACCAGGGGTGATGCAATCATCAGATCATGCCACAAATGCTGGTGTTCGTCCAATTTTGCTTACAAAGCATGGAAATCACACAAGCAGAATGAAGACTCAGAGTCGTAAGAACAACCAATGCACAGGAGCAGGCCTGAAGAAATCATGAAGTGCAGTGTGCAACGTGGTGTGCACCCGCACGTCCCGTGTCACTCATTCTTCGCTTATGCCACCCACGGGTGGGGGGCATTTGTTGACACCTAAAATATACCCGAAGAGGCCAAAGCAGGATCACAGCTTTGAAGATCAGTCGAGGGCACAGCTCGCGTACCATCCCCGGAAGTTTCGAGAATCAGAATAGAAGAGACCAGCTATTCCTAACACTTTGTTCGGCTAAAGCCATCTCTGGCTAGGCCGCTGTCCAGTACGGCTATCATTCAGGTAGTCGGGCTGATAAAACCATACCAACATTCAGGCAATCATCTGTCTGCTAAGAAGGGATGCTTAGATAATTCTGATTCTCAGAAGGTGGGATGTACAGTGTCTCACACATGTTTGTGAATACAAGGTGTTGTACAAGCCCCATGAAGTCTGGATATATATATGCCAAGAAGCCCACTGCCGGAAGGAGTCTATTAAGTGGATCCTATGCTGAATGACAGGGGAATGGGCCCAGCCCAATATGAAACGGGCACGCCGAGGGCTGCCTGCGCCGGAAGGCTGGATGTTGGCGCGTCGGGGAGCTCACACCGATAATGTGAGGGCCTGGCCTCTATAAGAAGGCTGTCTTTCGACACAACGAGAGAGAAAAAAGATAGAAAGAGAAGAAAAAAGGGGAGATATACAAAAAAAAAGGAGATAGAGGAATTAGCCACTGAAAGAAAGGGGGAGCTCGAGAGCCCTTCATAGAAGCAAAAGAAAAGAGAGAGAGAGAGGCTCGAAGGAAGGAACCAGGTGGGGTGTGCTGCTCGACGTCCTGAATGGCTGCAGTTCTCCCTCCCCCCCCTTGTTTCTATCTGAATCTTCTTCCTTAGTTTCTTTCTGTATTTCTACTTTCAAGCATCGTTGTTTCGATAGCATCGAGTGCCAATGTAACCCTGTTCTCAGGGACTGTGCCGGCGTGCGTCTCCTTGTTATTCTCTCCGCCGGGATGTTCCTCCTGAGCTGAGCTAGTGTAAGCCGTTTGGGTGAAGTAGTTAATAAAAGAATGGGTTGAATTCTGCCATTTCTGATCATTCTTTCCTTTCTGCATCCGAGGTTTAGCCCATGTACGGCTATCGCCAGCCGTGAGTGTTTTATGGTTTATTTGCCTCCGTCTTCTGAAGCTTCTTGGCCACTGTTCTTCTCCACCTCTTAGCCACATTTCGAGGGCCTGAGATAGTCTATCTCATGGCTCCTTGTATGTGAAACAAAGAGGGATACGTTCAGGAGTTCCCGTCCACGGCTCTGCTCCTAGTGAGGCCCCAGAGGAAAGGTGTTCTTCCCCTCGAAGTCTTCTCTCTACGATCATCCAAAACAATCTAGATTGGTGAACAAACCCCTTTTCTTCAAATGCCCAAAGCTTCTGCCTCTAAACCCCCCTAAAAATCCTACTTCAGGAAGCCTCCCGGCGTGAGCCCCTCTCGGCGCAAGTCTCGCGCCGAGGGCTTGCCGCGCTGGTTGGACTTCTCCCATCGCGCCGAGCCCACCTTGTTGCTGTGCCGAGACCTATCCCTTTTCTCCGCACTGATACCTTTACATCTTCTGGCCATCCTGATGCCTTCGTGCCGATGCCGTCAAGCCATGCAGGCCTTGCCCATCATATCATGTCCCATGGGCATGCATTACCCTTTCCTCTATCCTCATAGGAGCTATATTAAAGGGGTCAATCCCCCACATTTTACAACCCCATCAAGTCATGGAGCCCCACCATTGCAGGTTCTCCGTTGATTGTACCGGGGATATCACAACAAAAGGGATGAGGTCCCATATGATCTGGACCCCTTGGATCTCGGGCTACGCCCGGCTCTCATTTCGATTTCCACTCCGACAATTCGTGAGTTGTTAGCCTATAATACCCTTTTGGCATACTCTCAAAATAAGGGGAGGTGCTGTCAAAATCTGTTCAGAGTTTTGCTCGATTGTCTAGTGTGATGTTTTTCATCGAAATTGTGTATTTAGCCCCTAATTGCATGGCAAGAGTCTGAGCTATATCATCTCATGGTATCTTGGTGATGGGGACATCACCTCCCATGCCCACGTTTACCGTTCGTCTCCTCACCCCGGTTGCATCCGGCATAGTTTAGTCATTTAATTTTGAGTCCTATGTAATTTTATTTGAGTCATTTGATGTATTTTCCCTTTTATTTGAGTCATGTTCCTAGGTCTTGCATTTATTTTCCTAAGTTTGAGTGTCATTAGATTGTGTAATGTGCTATTGGGCCCAATTCTTCGGGCTTGGCCCATGAGCCCCCCCTACCCCTTCGGTTATTTGTTATTGAGTCTTTTGTAAGGGACTTTTGTAGAAATGTGGGTTTCCTATATATAGGACCACATTCCCCCCATTTCAACTTAATGAATGAACCAATGAAAAATGCCATTTGAGTATCCAAAGCTTAGTTTAGTGGAGTGATTCCAACATTTTTTGGGTGAGAAACCCTAGGGGAGAGATTCCCCACCCTTCCCTCTCATAATCCCTCTTTTTCACTCCACTTTCTCTCTCCTCAACACCCAATTTCGAATTTTCTTCTCTCTCCTCCTTTCCCAACCACCTCAACCCCCACCAACCATCATTAAAGCCCTCCACTTCCCCATGGCCTCCATTACTCCACCCCCCTAGTCCCAAGGAGATCCCTCACCATTCCAACACCATCCTCCACATTCCAACACCACTTTCCCCATTCCAACACAATCAACCCCTTCCCCACACAACCCCACAACTTCCAAAGCATATTTGAATTTGAAATCCACCCTTCCCTCCACTCACTTGTGCCCCCCCTCACCTTCTCCTCTCACCCACCTTCCCAAATTCGTAGCTCCTCCTACCACCACCTATTAGACCCCCTTCCAGACCCCATTCTTCCCTTCCCCCACCTTAGAACGCCCCCTCCTAGACCCCCTCACAGCCCGGGCTTTCCCCACACTCATCCACCCCCATTTCCCCTCCCATATACCCCATTCTCCCCATCATCATCAACCTACAGCTCTCAACTGAAGATCTACAGCAGAGTAGCAGCTTGCAGCGGCCACCACGATCACCTCCGGAAAAGTTTGAAGACCCAAAAGCCATCGTCGGAAGCGTCTGCCAGTCGCCTTCGCAACCGAAGTGGTTTCGTCTTCTTCCGATTTCCGAGCCATCCTGGAGGTCCATTCTTCCACAGCTGCGCGGTTCTGCCTCGGCTAAGGACCTGAACCAGTTTAGAAGCTCTTCCATGACGGACCCTGAAGGAATCAGTCTTCAAGTTCTTCTTCAAAGTTCCTATTTGGCCTGTCTAGTTTCAGATTCAAGAAGCGGAAGTTCATTCAGCATCCGGGAGCAGAAGTTACCAATTTTCTCCCCCGAACGCGCGGTTCTGCCTTCTACAGTCTGCACCGACCCCTCCTCACTCTTCTGGTTCCACAGATTGTCTCCGACCTCTTCTGGTGTCCCCGTTTCTTTTTCTGCAAAGAGGACTCACCCACGGTTCTAATAGCACTGACGGCATCAAATTTGGAGTTCGGGAGCGGCCAGGACAGCCTCTGCATCCTACTATTGGTGACCTGCCCCTGCTAGTCTGAGAAACAGAGGCCCTGTTCAAGCTCCTGCCCCGACCAGCAGCGACTCCAGAAGAAATTAAAAAAATTCTGAGGCATTCCCCTTCCAGCTACGAAGGTTTTCCCTCTGGTTTCGTCATCAAAAAAATTCTTGATCAAGATCTACAGCAGCAACACCGACTCTCTATCCCAGCTCACAGACAGTAAGTAGATTCGGCGTCCACCCTTATTCCTCGTTCTTTGCTTTAGTTTCCCCACCCCGCTTGACCGGATGAAGGTCCCTCCCTGTGTGGAGGTAGTATTGATTGTAATTTCTATTAACCCCCACCCCAAGATCCCCCTCCTACGTGAGGTGTAGTGTTGTAACTTGTTTGGGCAGGTCAAGCGACACCGCCGCGGCGTGTGGGGATCCACTCGCCTCCCCGCTCGCCCTCGTCTCCGACCGCGACCGGTTTCTTCAATCCGATCGAGTAAGTGCTCAAACCTTCACTCCACTTAGTGCTTGTCTTTCAATATTAGTTCTAATTCCGCTGGTTATGCGAGTGAGAGCCCGATCCTCAAGCCCCATAAACTTGAGTGATCACCGTGGGAATATTGCAACCGGTGCCTTTGGCACTTTGTCGGCCCCCTTGATTTGGGCATCTCCACCCTTTGGGAATCAAGTCTTGGCCTTGCTGGCCCTCTACCAGCAAGGGCCCAACCCCACATCCTCCCCTTGGCATTGCCAAGTCACCCCGGGCTTGGGTGAGTGATGATAGAGCGGTGGCCCAATTTGGCCCGTTTTGAATGCGATTGTGCTTGCTTGCATTAGGTCCGAGGTCGTGTCACATCACTTGGCCACCACAGGGAATATACCTTACAGTTACATGGTCTCCTTGAACCCCTCTGGGAATGAATCCACCCTCATCTTCTATCTCACCCACTCATTACCATGAAGTCCCCATTGAATGCAAAGGATGCCCTTAAACTCACAAGAAACCCTCATAATACCTCAAATAAAACCAACAAAACCTTCTCCCGGTGCCAATACCTCCCGGCGCCACCTCCTCCCGGCGCCACCCCTTTCCGGCGCCAAACCCGCGGCGGCTGGAGGACGCGCCGAAACCTGCCGTTTGCCATGCCGTGCCGATTGACATGCCGTGCCGTTTGCCATGCCGTGCCGATTGCCATGCCGTGCCGTTTGTCATGCCGTGCCGTTTGCCTACCGTGCCGATTGCCCTAGAGCTTCCCATCGCGCCGGGCACCCTCTCGCGCCGTCTACCCGTCACGCTGGGATCCCCCCGCGCCGACTCCTATCCGTGCCATTTCACCTTATCAACAGGTGCTATTCAAACCCTGATACCTTAACAATCCCATTAAATCCAAAATCATTCCAAACTCAAATGTCCATTCCTTATCAACTTCTGTGTTAACCTTCGTCCCCTCACGAGGGAACTATGGTTCTTCACCCGGGCCCCACGGAGATATATCAATGGGGGTTCTACCCCTACATTATACCGAATACGACATTTCTTCTATCACCCCATTGACCCTCGGAGCTCTGCCCCTGCATGTCCTCCAATGGTCCTTTGAGGGGAATATTAACAAACGACATGGTGGCAGACACTGTCCCGTCATATTTAAATCCTTTTTGGATCCGGGGCTACGCCCGCCTCTCTTTTGGCTTCCATCCCGACATTCCGTGGGTGGATGACCTATTTTCCCCCTTTGGCATAGTCCAAAATAAGGGGACGTGCTGTCGGATTTATGTTATAACATTGTTATCATGTCCCGCGTAGCACGGTTTTCTATGCATGTTTCACATCCCGTCAGCGGAGTTAGCGTAACCGTAGTATCTCATTTTGCCCCCGAGGCATCCTTTCTTGGCAATTAATCAAGGGTTGTCCTTCTTTGGAAGGACGTAATTAACGTCATCGCCTTTATGGTATGACGGACTTTCAGTCCCGACACGAATATCACAGTCGACTGATTGAGTCAAGTCGAGCGCACAATAAACTGTCACTCCGGTGACTGGCACGCCTAATAAACCCAATAAAATAAAGGGTAAATAAAAAACATCCCCACAATGGCCTAGAATCATGCTAGGGGTCCCCAGGGGTCTTCCCCTTTGATTTCCCCCTCTCCGGTGGAGGCATCGGGGCGTGGCCAATTTTTTTGGGCGTTTCCGACCGTTTCACCCTCAGGCGGGCGTGACGGTCCTTCCAGTGACCGTCACACTATGTAACACGCCCAAATGGGTGCGTTACAGCCCTGAGTGCAGCTAAGTGGGGTCTGTGGTCTGTGGGCTGTGACGGTCTCACGATAGACCGCCACGATGCTGTGACACACCTATGTTGGACCGTCAGGGGCGTTCGACCGTTGGCTGTCGACCGTTGGTTTTTGACCGTTGGGGGTCAAGGCATGTGACGCACATGGCTTGGCGCGTCACAGCCATGTGACGCCACTATGTGGGTGCGTTAGAGCAGACGCATTCCCACGTTGTGACGCACCAGGGTTGGTCCGTTACACGCTGTGACGCACTGAGTGGCACGAGTCACAGCTGTTCTCTGTTGTCTTATGACGCACCAGGGTAGGCGCGTCACAGACTGTAACGTACCATGGTAGGTGCGTTACGCCTTGTTTTGCACCGAGCGTGTGACGCCTCTGCATTGGATCGTCAGGTGATTGTGACGGTCCTGCCTAGACCGTCAGAGCCTGTGACGCGTCTAGGGTTGACCGTCAGGCTCTGGGTTGCCCCGGGTGGTTTGCAACCCTGTTTCTGTTCCGACCGTGGTCACCATGCGATGGTGCTGGTACGTGGGGCGGTCCCCGTACGTTGTCGGATGCGGACGATGTTTTTCGTTGACTTGATAGTCTACTCCATAGTGACTCTCCTCTAGTCGTAGTATGCCTGCACGCGAGTGCACCCACCAGGGAGTGGTGGAGAGGCTACCCTGAGGACAGTTTTAGACTGGTTTCCGTCGGGCCCCTCGTCGGTAGCCAGAGTCCGGCTCCAGGGGAAAACCAGTTAGAGGCCAGACCTAGGACGTACGGTCTGTGTGTGCACACGTGGTTGGGGGCAGTTGGACCCACGCTGACGGGTGTGACCCCAGCTAGTCACTCGTTTGTGGTTACTTGTTCGGTGTTCGTGCCTTTGGTAGTAGCTACCACGTCAGGCAGTTCACCTGTGGTGTGGTGTAAGACGTCAGGGGACGCTACTGGCTGTGCTTCTAGTGGGAGGTACTCTTGTCGAGTCGGTAGTGACAAACTGTCAGTCCTTGCGACTTTGACCTTCAGGTTTTGTCGTGTTGACCGTGGTGCTCCTGGTGTTTCACCGTGGCATGGGTGTCAGTTTTTGTGCTGTGGGAGTGGTGTTTTGTAGATTACAGGGCTTCCCTTTCTGAGGTACTCATTTACTGCTAGCGTAGCGAGTTTTCCGTTTGCGAGGTAGGGTTCGAGTGATCCCTACTGAGTCTTATTCCGAGACTCATTCCCTGCTTGTTTTCACCGTGTTTCAGGTGAGTCGCGGCCTCAGGGGAGTGCCTCTGAGGCTCAGCGTGGTTCATGTGCCCAGCATTAGTGCCAGAGGTCAGAGCCAGGGTATGCCCCGTGTAGCTGTACTTTTCTTTCTTATCTCTGTACTAGTTGTTGACTACTACAGTTGTTAGTTTATTGTTATCTTGTGAACCTTATATCATGTAAACTGTTAATTTACTTCCTGCTTAATAATATAAATCTTCATTTCTGTAATTATTTGTGATACTTGTGTAGTCTCCAAACCATTCCTTTAACCCTTCCGAGTCTTCGGGCTCGTGGGTGATGGTACGAGTCTCAGGTTATCGGGCATTCCCGGTAACCGGATTCTCGGGTCGTTACACAAGACGAGATTGAGATTCTAGGGGGACATAGGTGGGGTCCCTATTGGTTAGGCATGGGGACGATGAGTGAGTTCGTCGGCATCATGGTGAGGGTCCAGTGGAGCGATTGCAGATGCGGATGACGCATTATGGCCGAACTATGCTGGGGTTTGATTATTGCCCCATGCGGTCAATGTGACGGCAGGGTGAGTCGCAAGTGGAGGTGTGTATGCAAGTCGGTACGTCTGGGTATCGATCATGTCCTTGAGTGGTACAAGGCTTTGGATGATTTCCTTTAGTTGATCGACTTTGTAGGTCAGGATGCCGAATTGCTTCTTTGAGACTCCCTCGGTGGGAACCTGTTAAGTACTAGAGGTTTCCACCTCAATGTCGGCGTTGGCTCGCTCTATGGTTTCTTGTGGAGCCATGCATTCTTGTTGGGTTCTCACAGATAGTGCCAAAGTGTTATGTAACACTGAGTATTTTTTTTAGGGAACCTAGAGATAGAGCTAGAGGGGAGATGGTGTGGACATGTAAAATTGCACTCTCGTATGTCCCAACTAGTCCAGCATCCACAACCATGTCAACTGAGAAAACCGTGAAGAAGGGAGGGCCATCCGGACTTCCCGAACACGCACACACTACCGTGAAGCCATCTCCGGAGTCATGACAGTGAAGAGAAATCAACCACCGAGCCCCCCCCCAATCCATAGGTCTCGAAGAAAATCGGGTGGGCCACAACTCGCGCTCACGACGGGCTCAGAACTGCCTATTTAGGCCTTCAGCGGCACGCCCCTTGGTGCCCTTCAGCGGCACGGCCTCAGTGGCCTTCAGCGGCACACTATCTCGTGCCCTTCAACGGCACGCTTCTTCAGCCCCCAGCGGCACACCCTTCTGGGACTTTCAACGGCACGCCCCTGCAAGCCTTTAGCGGCACACTATTTCAAGCCTTCAGTGGCACACTTTTTCAACCTTCCAACGGCACACTTTTTCAGCCTTCCAACGGCACACTATTTCAAGCCTTCAGCGGCACATTTCTTGGGTCTTCCAGACGCACACTTGTGAAGGGCTTCAGCGGCACACCTGCCCTCCAGCGGTACGCCTTCCTCAGCCCCCAGCGGCACAGCGTTCGGCCCATCCACGCTGGTCAATGCTCATAGCCCTCAGCGCCCAGCGAAGGCATGGTAGGCCCATACCTGCACCTTGCTGGGCTGTCCCCGCCCCACCTACTCCCGTCCTTGACAGTCGTCGGCCTGACCAGGGGTATAAGAACCCCTCGCTTTGGCGAAAGAGGGAGAGACAGAGAGACGAAAGGGACACACCAGGGGACACACACAGAGAAGAGGCACACAGTGAGAGGAAACGAACAAACACAAAGCCACCTACGAGAAGAAGGAGAAGAGAGAAGAAAAGGGAGAGGGCTCCGGCGTGGAGTCTTCCGACAACCACCAGGCAAAGAAAAGAGAGTAAGAGAGAGAGAGGGCTTGATGTAGTAGGGGAAGGTGGGGGAAAGAGCAGTGGACGGTCGTCCCTGCTTCGATCCCCAACACCTCCTCTTCTTTTGTTCTTTGTTTTCTCCCTCTCCGTTCTTTTGTTCTTTGGTTTACTTTCTTACCTGTAGCCTTAGCTCGGGCATGCTTTGCAATGTATATGGATGGCTACGGCCCTCTGCTCCCCCATGAATGAAGATCGTCCCCCTCAGTGGGTTTTCTCTCCGTCTCGTTGGTTTTGGACCACAGTGCGTTTGATCGTCTTTCCCTTCACTTTCCGGTGTTTGTGTTCATCCCTCATGCCGACGATTTCCTCCTGATCTGGCGCCATCTTGAATGGTTCAAGGTCACGAACCTCCTCCTGTAAAGCCCAACTCCTTCACCCATGTCTGCCCCTGTGAACCTTCTCCCCTCCTGCCGGGGGTCCCTGTGGGTTTGATCAGTCTAACACCCCGCCCCATTAGCAGACCAACCCTTTTGGAGCCTTACTCGGTGCGCTTGCACTTTCCCCCTGCGGCACACCCTTCCGGCACCTTGGCCAACACACCCATAGTAACCCCCAGTGGTACACTTTCCCTTGGTGCCCCAGTGGCACACTTGGTCTCACCCTAGCCCGGTACCCCCCTCAAATGCCCTGTGACCGTCTTTGGCCTGCACGCCTTGGCTAACCCCCCAGTACACCCTGTCCAGTCTTAGAGGTTTTCCATCCGTCGTTTCCTCCAAGTTTTCTGAGGTTTTGTTAAGGTGTTGCCGGTCTCGGGTGCCCACCTCCAACTGTCGGGTTCCGCCACTCCATGTGGGCACGTTCCCTTTATCTCCCTTACGCTCGGGTCAAGGGGAGATGTTGCCGAATTTTCGTTAGAAATAATAACACATAAAAAGGGCAAAAGGAAGCAACAAACGAATGGAGCAATCGATAACAGAACTTTCTAACCAGGCAAGGCATGGCCGACAGCATGAGAAGAATTGGGCTAATCGACGTTGTGGTGAACTAAGTGCCCGACTTATAAAGAACAGGCTGTGAGGAGAGGGAGGAAAGGCTTGTCTAAAACTGCATAAAAACCAAAGAAAGGAAGAAAAGAAAAGTCTTAAAAGAGGTAAAGGAGGAGTGGGCCTTCATCGGCACACCTGTTCAGCTATCGCCGGTACACCCTATCAACTCCCCAGCGGCATACTCTAACAGCCGTTCAACGACACACCTTTTTGGCCCTTCAGCGGCACACTCCTCTTCAGCGGTACATCTCTCCCATTTGCATATTACTTCCCTTCATGGTACACCCTTCCTCACCCCTTTCGGCGGTGTAGTCCTCAAGCCCTTGGCCAAGTTTGCATGGACCACACCCCAATGTGCACTGACCTTGCCCCTTCCCTGAACCTCCACTGCACTGATGCAGCCTGGCATTGCTCTGGCCGTCCCCTTCGCATGAACTTGCATTGCGCCGGCGCTGCCTGACACTGCACCGACCTCACCCATACACGGCCTTCAGCTGCACCGGACTCTCTTCAACCCCATAGAAAATATGCACTGGCCTCTCTTCAACCACGTACAAAACCTGTATCAACCCCATACCCTTGCACGGACCCACTACCTCGCACCAACCCCACATCATACCGCACCAACCTCCCCGTCGCACCGACCTTGGCACACCTAGCCGCGGGCTGCACCGACCTCCCACCCTTCCTTCAGCGGCACGCTCCCTTTCTCCTTTCCCCGGCACGCTCCAAGCCCCCGCCGCCACCGGCACAGCCCTTTGAAGCCTCCCCGTGCATACGTTGTATTCCTAGCCCGGCACGCTCCCACCGTCTCATCTCTTCTCCCCACCATCTCTCTCATGCTCACCGTCTCTTTAGCAATGTATAGACTTTGCATGAAGGGTTGCACAAATGCAGATAGTAAAGTATGTACACTGGAAATGGATGTTCAGACATGCCGTGAACGAATGTATGGACTTAATGTGCTTGTGACAACAATGTACAGACTTTGTGCCGCAGCAACAAGCCAATGTACAGACCTCGTGTGCATGTAGCCAGCCAGTGTACAGACTTTGTGCTGCAGAACCAGCCAATGTACAGACTTTGTGTTGATCCAGCCAACCAATGTACAGACTTTGTGCTGCAGCAACTAGCCAATGTACAGACTTCATGTTGCAGCAACCAGCCAATGTACAGACCTCGTGTTGCAGCAACCAGCCAGCGTACAGACTTTGTGTTACAGCAACCAGCCAACGTACAGACTTTGTGTTGCAGCAATCAGCCAATGTATAGACTTTGAGTTGCAGCAAATGGAAAATGTACAGACTCTGCGTGTGTGCTAGCAGACGATGTACAGACTTTGAGTTTGTAGCAAATGAAGAGTGCACCGGCTATGCATGGCAAGCTATTCAACCAATGTACGGACTTGTGGGTTTGCTAAGCCAGTGAACGTAGGTAAAGATAGGAATGTATAGACTCAGAATGCACGAAGCACACGGGCTGCACGGACTTGGTCCGAGAATGTATAGACTTTGAGCCGATGGATGTACAGACTTTGTGTTGCAGCAACCAGCCAATGTATAGACTTTGTGTTGCAGCAACTAGCCAATGTATAGACTTTGTGTTGCAGCAACCAGCCAGTGTATAGACTTTGAGTTGCAGCAAATGGATAGTGCACAGACTCTGCGCGTGTGCTAGCAGACGTTGTATAGACTCCGTGTTAGCCCGGCACGCCCGCCAACTCCCTCCCTGGCACATTCCCTTGGCGCTTCTCCGGCACCCTCTAACCCTCGCCGGTACACCCCATCTAACCCTTCAGCGGCACACTCCAACGACCCCCATCACCTCCAGCGGTACGCCTTTTTGGCCTTTCAGCGGCATAACCCTCACCACCTCCAGTGGTACACCCATTCCCAACCTTCAGCGGCACAACCCTCACCACCTCCAGTGGTACACCCATTCCCCACCTCCAGCGGCACACTCCTCACCCTTTCCAACGGTACGCCCCCCGGCCAGCCCTTCACCGGCACGCTACTGGATGCCCTCGCCGGCACACTCCTAGCCCCCCTTTCACACCTTCCAGCCTGTGTTGGTGCATATTGCACCGACCTTGGGTTTACCTCGGTGCACATTGCACCGATGTTGCCCCTCTACAGCCCAAAGCTGCACTGTCTTTGTCCCGCGGTCGTACAGACCTTGCCCTTCCACAACCCAAAGCTGTATAGACTTCGCCCTGCAGGCCGTACAGACTTCGCCCCGCAGGCCGTTGTTGACACCCATTTTATGACCAATAAGTTGGGTCATCTCCTTGTTTATCCATATGATGCTCCGAGTTGTTCACTCTTCATCGAGTCTCCTTGATCAGTTTGAAGCCTGTTTCTTGGGTCTTCTCCTTGGTTGGAGTGTGGTTTATTGTGGCCTTTTATTCGATGAGCTTAGCAAGCTTTGCACCTTTTTTATCCTCTTTGTTAATAACGGTCCTCACTGGGGGCGTTACTTCCATATAACGCATGATCCCTGGGCCGTTACTTATTAAAGAGTCCTAAAGTTTGAGGCTTTTGTTCTAAAGCTTATCCTCTTGCTTATCCATTGAATCTAACGGTCTGTCGTGCAGCCGTTATTTATTCCAACGTGTCTAGCCTTGGCCGTTACTTTCCTTTGAGAGTCCAACTTGTTTGATCTTCTTCCCGTTGATCTTATCTCTTTTGAGATAAGGTTGAATGTAACGGACGTTCCCTGGCGCATTACTTTCATGTAGCGGTCTGTCGACCTGCCGTTACATCCAACATAGAGTCCTGGCAGTTCAAGCCTTTTCTATGCTACTCCGTGGTCGAGATAAGAGCTTGAATTGTTGATTTCTCTTCCAAATCTGATCCTCAGAACCTTCTGTTTGTTTCTATGGACTCTTGGTGATATTATCTTCAGGGATTTGCTAAGAGTTATCCTCTTATCTTGCTGGATTATCCTCTGCTCGACCGGAGAGTTTGAGGGTCTATAAAAAGCACCCTTAACTTCATGGCCCGAAAGAGGAAGATCTGGAGTTCGCGTCGAATTGCTGCCGCATTCTGGAGTCACATCTGACCAAGGAGAATTATCTTTCACGTTCATCTGCTTCACGGTGAAGGGAGTATTCGTTCCATTGGTTTTCAAAGTTCATCATTACATATTGTGTTCTTCCTCATCTCCCTTTCATCAAAAGCATTGTCCCTCTTCTTTTCTCCATGTCCTCCCTGGTTTTTCATCATCTAAACATCCTCCTATCTTTTTAAAACGCCCAGAGGGGTTAAAAAACCAAAACCTCCTCGGTACTTCTCTTTCCTTTTGCATGCTATTGAGTTTATTGAAGAATTGATGCTATATTGTTTAAAGGGCTAATCTGGGTTTGTTCTCTTGTGTTTTCACGTTCTTTGGCAGGTTTACAGGTTCACCACACGAGGCCCAAGTCTTCTGGCCGGCTAGAAGAGTTGGAGTTAAAAGAATCCACAAGTCATTACTGCAGGTTATTTGACGGTCTTGTGCAGGCACGTCAGATTCATATAGCGGTTCATCGAGCGACCGTCACTTCCCAGTGACGCGTTGGCTTTAGGCCGTATCATTCCGTTGATCTACAGATTTCCCTGATTTTCTCTCTCCCGTGGGCGGGTGCTTCATCCACCTATTTCCAAGGTATTTTCAAGTCTTTGGCTACTTTGGTGGCGATCACATTCTTTCTTGGTATTGGGCATTAGCTTTCTTTCCATCTCATATCTCTTATCCTCTTTGCTTGCTCCACCCTTGCGGTGTGTTTTTATTTTCTTTTGCTCCACGCCCCGGCGTGTGTTTTTATTTTCTTTTGCTCCACGCCCCGGCGTGTGTTTTTCTTTATTCCCTTAGTTTAGTTTGATGATTTAGATAGCATGCCCATGCTAGAGCTTGTTCTGGTTGCCTAGGTTCATGGTTCGCATGTCCTTGGGTTGATTGAGATCTTTGATTTTTGCCTATCATCTTTATTGCACATAAAATAAAAAGAAGAAGAGAAGCAAAACAAATCAACAGATAATTTTTTGGCGATCACGGTGGGACAACTTGTGCCAATCGTGTCTTGATCTCTGTTTAAACCTGCCATCATTCCCTTGTTTGATTGTCCTCGGATCTCCTTCTTACTTCATCTTATTTCTGGTCCTCTGGGTGTTCTGACGGCCCTCTATCCCGGCGTTACTCCACTCTGACGCAGGGGCGTTGGACCATTATACGCCTGATCCTGTGTGCGGGCTTTTCATGGATTTCCCTTTTATTTCTGGTTGTTTTTGGCTCTCTGGCTCATCCGACGGTCCTGGTGCTCTGCGTTATATTACTTATGGCGGTCTGGCATTCGACCGTTATTATCTTCTGACGCAGGGTCTATAGACCGTTATACTCCAGATAGGTACGCATCCCGAGGTGCATTACTTTCCGTAGTTTCTGCTGTGATTTCCTTGCTTGGGTTATATTTGACTTCTTCCCTGATTGTTCTACATATTTACATCATTGCGTGCATAGTTGTTTGCTAGATTCTAGGCTAGATTTTGCATGCACTCCGGTGCATATAGGTTCATTCATACTTTCATACATTAGATTGCATTTTCCCACCTTGGTGTGCGGACCTCTCGTCTCCATATTCCTTGGGGCCGACTAGGAAATCACACCAGGGACCTCCATAAGTCCCCGCGAGCCGTGGATTCCCACACGGACGCCGGACCGGTTGTACCTTTTCCACCTCGTGTCTAGGGTTGCATAAGTGAAGGAGTGGTCACACTTAGAGTCAAACCAAGCTTTACATCCATCTCCCGTCAGGAACCTATTGTTGAGAGCTCATATTAATCCATCCACTAAAGTTCCAAAGGAGAAATCATAAGAATCTTGAAGCATCATATTAAACAACTTGGTTGACTTTGAGTGTCTTCATCTCTTGCTACTTACATCTTTGTGATAAATCATCTAAGTTTGGTTGCTCATTGTGTGTTTGTGTTGTGTTGTTTGCATCTTGTTAAGGTTGTTTGTTGCATGTGGAGTTATTTTCGTCGGTTGGAAGCACCTCCTAGGGTCGACTCATTCTCCAAGTGCTACTCAAATCCGCTCTTCGAATCCCCCATGGCTTCTTTCAATCCTCCCCGTTCCCAAGAGGATTCTCTTCCTCAAGGGCTTCTTGAAAACCCTACTAGGGTTACCTCGTTCTCTTCTGGAGAGGGGACGGCCCCTCTTCCGTCCTCTACCTCCATGGAAGGTGGTCAGGCTACCCCTTCCTTCTCTACTCCCTCTACGGGCTCCATTCTCCAGATGATGGCCCAATTGGATCCGGCCCAACTCCAAACTGTCTATCAGGCCATGCAAGGATCCAATATCTCCCCTCCCATGATTATGCAGGGTCAATCCAATCCTCTCATCCAGCCCACTCCAATTAATCTCACTCTAGTCCAACCCCGGACCATCACATTCACCAGTATGGAGACGGGCCAATCTTCCGCTTCGGCCCAGCAACCTTTTGACAAAGGGAAGTCTCCTATCCCTTCTTTCACTCAGATGGATCATCACTTGTCTAGCCCACTTGTTCCACAAGTCCTGCTGGGTCCCTCCGATTTTCTTCACCCTCAGTCAGGGGTGGTCCAAGTCCACTCCAATCTGGGTCAATCTCAGGCCCAATATCCTTCTTATGGACCCCTACGTCGGCCGCTTATCCTTCTGCTCCTTCTTATAGGCTCCCACCTCCTACTACAATTCACCCCTCTGCTCCTCAACTTCAAGCATCATCTCTTGCTACCCCTGCTCCATCCAGAGAGCAGGAATTACTTGATAAATGGACCACCATGCAACAACAACTCGACTTCCTCCAGAAGCGGGTTGGCCCACAATCCTTGGCAGATATTCCTGTTCCTAGTTTCCAGAACATCCGGTTCCCTCCCCAGTCCGAGCTCCCCAATGTTAGGGTGCAAGCCCTGGATACAGAGGGGGGTGAATGTATCCTGCTAGGAATATCACCCAATTAAAACCTCGGAAGTTAAACACAATACCAAAATAGAAACTAATTCAATTGAACAAATGAAGAGACACTTGGAGCGCTCCTAATCAATCATCTAGCGGAAGCAACCACACAAATAAACCACTGCTCAAGAGATTTTTAGGTGGTTCGGTCCAAAGACCTACGTCCACCCCTCACTCCCAACCGGAGTGAGGCTTCCACTAGTAACACTAGCACAGCAGACTCAGTCTGCAACAACTGCTGCCAAATAGCTTGACCAGGGGAACAACCTCCCCCCTTCCTCGCAACCGGAGGGACACCCCAAGTGACTCCCAGCCACTTGGAAACCAGAGACACATGGTCTCTCTTCCTCCAGACCCGGAGGGAATCCCTGGACTTGCTACCCACAAGCCCAGAACCGGAGGACCAAACCTCCCTTCCTCCAAACAGGAGGGAACCAACCAATGACACCCTGTCAAAGGCAACCTAGAGGTCTCGGACCTCCCTTCCTCCCAACCGGAGGGAACCAACCACAAGTAGCACCCAGCTACTTGTAAACCGAAGACACAAGATCTCCCTTCTCCTGAGTCCACAGGAGGAACCCGATCCCCAACATGGCAATCAGAAGAACAACAAGTGACTGTTTAAAAAAGAAAAATAAAAACCGCAGCAACAGAAAGCTGAAAAGATAAAATCAAATGTGGCTCTCGCAGGAGCTAGCTGGCCTGGATTTGATCCACGGTCCAGCAGGAGCTTCTTCTACTGCTTCTCTCTTTCTCCCAGCACGAACTCTCTTTTCTTCTTCTTCTTCTTTCTTTCTTCTTCTTCTTCTCATTGCTTCTGCCTTCTCCTTCTTCTCTATTCTCTATATCGTGGAGGCACTCTCTGCTCTTCAGCTTTTCTCAATGGCTCTCTGCATTTCGATCTTCCTTTCTTATCTTCTCTTTTTCATACGTCTTCAGATGGAGGCGGCTTAATATTTATAGCTGCAGCATTTAGGGCATTATCATCGGATCACGTGCCAGGTGGCAACCTCGGATCACGTGCATTTCATAGGCTTCACGAGCAGTACCTGTCACACAGTCATAAGAAGATATCAGATGATGTATAGACTTGGTTCAAGCTGTTTAACAAAGTATGTACAGACTTCGTGTGAAGTGTAGAGTGTATAGACTTAGTGAAGGAGTGAGTGTACAGACTTTAGTGTTAACATGCCAGAGAAACCAGTGTATAGACTTCATGCTATACAGACTTGATGTTGATCAGAAGACCTTTGGACATCAGCCCAAGGCGTCAACGCTTCCATCGTGCAGCGTCGCCTCAGCTCCTCAAGCGAGATGCTCACGCCCTTGGCAACTGGCCAATGCGTCAACGCATCTAGTGTCAGCGTCGACACAGTGAATAAGACAGAAAGCGAAAGACGCACAATTGCGTCTACGCAGTCAGCCAAGTGCGTCAACGCACTAAAAGCACAGAACGCATGAAGACAGACAGGCTGTACAAACTTTGATGCTCAAAGACGATTGTATAGACTTTGCCTTAGAAACGAGTGTATGGACTTTGAAACAGCAAATGAATAAGTATGTACACTAAGGGAGTGTATAGACTTGGAACCCAAAGGCAGAGTATAGACTTGGTAAGTCTGAGCCAATGTACAGACATCAAGTGAAGACCAGTGTATAGACTTTGAGGCGTTTGACGGATGTATATACTTAGCCTTTGAGGAATGATGTATAGAGTCTGAACGTGAAGGCATGATGTATAGACTTGAAGCGCTTGAAGCGATGTACAGACTTGGTGATGAGACACCAATGTACATACTTGCACAAGTGAAGCCAATGTACAGACTTTGAAAGAAGCAGTCCGATGTACAGACTTGAAGAACTCTAGACAACAGACGCTGTACAGACTTTGAGAGACATGAACGCTGTACAGACTTGAACGCTGTACAGACTTCACGAAGTGATGCTTGAGCCAGGAGACAGTGTACAGACTCTGTATCGACTTGAAGACCAAGAGCCAATGTATAGACTTGCCTTAACAATGAATGTGTAGACTTTGAAATAGGAGTCAGGCAAACGTATGTACAGAGTTGGCCAAGGCAGCAATGTATAGAGTTGAAACGCTTGAAGGCCAATGTACAGACTTGTAAGATGTGAAGCAATGTGTAGACTTTGCATTCAACTGGATGTATAGACTTGGAGGATGCTGTGCAATGTATAGACATCCATACAAAAAATAGACAAAGCAGCATGGCGTCAACCCAGCTGATCCACTGCGTCAACGCAGCAAGTAAACCAGCAACTACTGCGTCAACGCAGTGTCCTTGTAGCATCAACGCAGCTAGTGAACAGACAGCCAATGGTGAGGACACGCGCCACGCTTCACGACGGAGTACACGGATCTCGCCGGCATCCCTTTGGCTCGGTGATCACTTGGCGGACGCGCAGAGTTATCTTTAGTTATTTATGCTTTAGGCCATGCTGGGCCTTGGTTTAGTCCCTGCGTGGACACTTTATTTATTATTGTGGACCTTTGTAGGCCAATTGGGGCCAATTAGGCTTCCATTAGGTGATGTTAGGCTTATTAGTTAGGCAAGAGGGTTAGTGGGCCACCTTGTGGTCCACCCTTCTTGGCCCATTTGGGCTGACCACCTTCCCACATGGTTGGCCCATTGGGATTTGCGCCCCCCCCCCCTTGTGGATTAGGGTTTTGGGTGCCCCCCTTCATCTCTTCCAAGAGGAAGAGGTGGCAGCCGCCCCCACTCCTACTTTGTAGGGGTGGAGTGCGCATCCCCCCCCTTCCCCATCCGACCACACCCCTCCTCCTTTGGCCGCCCCCTTCCCCCAATTGCCTCCTAGATTCTAGGAAGCCTTGCGCCCCCCCTTTCCCCCCTTGCCTTGTGCGCACCCCCCTCCCCTCCCTCTTGGCTAGGGTTTCAAACCTAGCATTCCCCCTCCCCATATAAAAGATCTCATGTATTTTCTTTGGAGGATTAATGAATAGATGAAATATTTTGATTGAAAAGCCATTGGCGCAGCCACCCCTTGGAGAGGGCGACCCTCTCTTCCTCCTCTGCTCCTGCGACGGGAGCAACCCCGGGGTGCGACTCCCCATCCCCTCGGTGCGACGCCGAGGTTCTTCCTCCCTTCTACTTCGTCTCCGGTTCGAGTTCGCGTGTTCCAGATTTGACCCCGAGTTGCAGCGGCGTCCCCATCCGGTGCGGGTCGAATCCAAGCCCCTCCTTTTTTTGGTGGATACTTCTGCGAGTCGGCAGCGCGTGGGCTTTGGTTTCGCCTCGATCCGAGGTCGGCACCACCCGTGGCGAGTTTTCTCGTGAGCTAGCGCAGGAGCCTCCCTCTCTGCGCGCCCAGATCCACCCTCCTTCTTGCGAAAATCCCACAGGACGGACAACTCCGAGTTTGGAGCTTATTTCTTCAGGGTTTGTACCTCTCGTCGTCCTCTTTCCAACGCCGCCAACCTCGTCTCGTTCCGACGTCCGAGCTGTTCGTGGCGTCCGTTCCCGTGAGGTCGCGCGGGTCTGCCCAGTCCACCCGGTGCCAGGACAACCGGCGACTTCCAAAGTTCACAGCGTCCAACCACGACCAGATCAGATCGAGCTCTTTGGTCTGGATCTGCTGCTCTGCGTCCCCGACGTCCTCCCAAAAGCGGGGCCCCGTTCTCTTACCGGAGCAGCGAGTTACCATTTTCCCCGCTCGACAGCGCAGTTCTGGGAGCAGATTCCTTGTCCCCACTTGCAGGTGCGGCCACGGCTTCCACGGACGGAATCTGAGCACGCCTTTTGGCCGAGGCTTCCTCCTGCGACCTAACTACGCGCCCTCGCTGACGGCGCCCCAATCGGACTCCGGATCCATTCGTGGGAACGTTTACCACCGAGTCGCGCGTTGCTGCGATTCTGCCGATCGTCATCCGGACCCTCCTCGTGGCCAACCCTTCACCGAGTGCCGCCCGTCAGCCCGTGTATCGGCCGCCCCGAATGGAATTGTTGTAGCCTGTTATCTCCCTGCGAGGAGTGGGCACCATTGCTGGCTTGTACCTATTCTTTCATTGTGTGTATCGGGGTTGTCGGTCTCGGCCGGGGTTCCTTCCCCACGCCTAGGCGTGGAGGTACGTGCGACGCTCCCCCCTTGGCATTTTGCTTTACTAGTATGTGATCTTATATGCCGCGTGAGAGTGTAGGGATCCTAGCTAGCATTCAACACCGCGAGATCGTGAGTGAGAGTATCCCATTCCGTGGCCCTAGTCGAGCACCAAGCTCGGACTAGACTCCTATAGTTGCGCGTCGACTCCTTTGCCGCTTTGATCCACTCGCTTCCCTCATAGGGACGACCGTGGACTTGGGTTTCTTGTTGAGAGACGCCTCTCTTCGGAGGAATAGTACGGAGGTCGATCACTCGGCTTGCCTTGTCACGTGTGAGTGCTGGCCGCACTTGGTCTTCATCATAGGTTTAGTCCATTTGTCAGTTCCGTCCCGCATCAAATTTGGTATCAGAGCTTAGGGAACCAGTTTGTTCTAGCAAATTGGGGTCTTAGGTCATTTGAGTCTTTAGGTTGTCTAGGGTGCAAATTAGAGCATTAGATCTGTCTAAGTTGCATGTAAGTCATTAGGTCTGTTTTAGGTGCATTTGAGTCCGTATTCTTCCCCAGTTTCCTTCACCATTTTGAGTTGTGTCTAGTCCCATCCCTTAGTTGTCCTACATGTCCCTTCCATAGTCCTAGGGCGTGCATGTGTATTTAGAGTCCTCAGGTGTTTCATCATGGCTACTCCTTACATCCTCCACAAGGGTCCGACCGACCCTCTATTCCTGGACATCATTGTAGATGGGGACCTTCGCTTTGATGGATCGAGCCCTAGAGCCTATCTAAAGTGGGAGGCTACCATGGGAAAATACTTTGAGAAGAATTGGATATATGGTTCCGAGAGAGTCAACATTGCCAGGGGTCAACTTTCACCTCAAGCTAGGGAAGTGTGGGATCACATAGTAGGTCTTAGGGCAGGTTGGAGGCAAGAGCCCATACACTCATGGGAGGAGATGAAGGTAGAATTTAGGAGGATCTACGCTCCCCAACGCTTCGCCTCCTACTCAGAGACCCATAGCCCGAGGAGCACTACCACTCCTCCTATCTCCCTCGATCAGTCTAAGGCCACTCTAAGGGCTCAACCTCCGCAACGCCCATCACCTCTTACCCCCAACCGAGCACATCATAGTTGGAGGAGCAAGGTGCCACCTGTCTGTGAGTCTAAGCCCGAGACTAAATCTCATGATTACCAGCAAGTCTCCCCGAATGCCCCTAACTTGAGAGATCTCCCCTTCGCAGAACTCCTGCAACTCGTTAGGGAGAAACTAGAAAGGATGGGCACTCCTATGGGATCATCGATTTCCCCTAGCCCACAGTCCGCTCCGCCTCCGTGCTCATGCCTGCCACCACCCCAGCGATCCACTCCGCCTTTTGTTCCAGTGATTTACGAGGCTGAACAGGAATTGATTGAGGAGTATCTAACGGGGGTCGAGGAGTTAGGGAGTGACCCCATGGAGCACCCAGTCGTGCCTGAACCTTTGGAAGTTAAGGCCGACACTCTCGGCCTGAGACCCTCGACTGAGAGCCAGGGGCCCCTCCACATCATAGAGGACTCAGTTTCCACTCCCGAGAGAGAGGCTTCACCCTTAGACCCTCATATAGAGACATTCTTACCTTCCGAGGGTGAACTGGTCATTGGAGAGTCTTTAGCTAGCTGGCTAAGGGAGGGTCCACTTCTAGATGTCTCCATTCCTTGCTATACACCCATGGGACCAGCCCTCCCAATAATACCCCTTAACTCCTTTCACACCACTTTTCGGTCCTTCTGCTTTCTTGAAAATGTGAAGGACTTCCTTAGGAGTTTAGATTATCAATGGGAGTTGACTTATATGTTGACCTTAGGGTCTGACCAACCCTATAGTCATAGCTTTACACTCCCTGCTTTGGGGTCTATTACCTCGGTCTACACCATAGGACATATCACATTCGAGGTCCTTTTATTATTTCCCATACCCGTGGAGGTTGATTTTGTCCCCGCTTATGGTTTCACGGTCCCGAGGGAGGAACCTAGTCTTCCTTGCCTTCCTAATGAGCCTCTTGCCCCATACATGAGAGTGCCTGAAGGTGATTATCTGCACCTGGGCGAATGTCGCACATGGGCAAGTATAGTGAAGGGACCTGTCGGGAGGGGACATCATTTCTTTGACCCTTTCGATCCCCTCCCTAGTGAGCCTCTCGACCCATATTCTTTTCCCCACCTTGTCGAGGAGGTCCACTATCATACACCACCTAGGCCTTCTAGTCAACACCTCACCTTACCGGCATCCAGATGCCCGAGCTTAGGAGGCCAGGGACACATGTCTCTTCCCCATGTTTCTTCATGTCCACCATCATATAGGGGTTTGTCTCATATAGGGAATGTCATGAGTGAGTTTGGGCAATTTAGTCCCCATGAGTCTACCACATTCCGTAGGACACCCATGCATGATAGATACAACTTTGGTTGTCCTGGTCCTCCCCGTGTTGTCCAATCATGTAGGAGTCATAGGCATGCTAGGTCTGTGTTTGGATGTCCAGGACCACCACTGCATTCACATAGGTATGAGTCAACACAGCTAGTTCGGAGTCTACATCATCATCACCCCCTCGAGGCCAGCAACGCACGTTATAAGGAATTAGCTGACGCGCATCGACGCACCCGTGAGTTCCAAGTGGGAGAGTACGTCATGATCAGGGTTAGACCTGAACGGTTCCCTTCGGGGGCCGTGAAGAAATTCCAGGACCGCGGTGCCGGACCCTTTCGAGTCTTGAAGCGAATTGGGTCGAATGCGTATGAGATTGAGCTGCCAGACGACTATGGGATCTGTTCGACGTTCAATGTTTCAGATCTGGTGGCATATCGGGATCCCGCGGTGATTCCCAGTGAGCTTTTTGGGCCTACCCCTCCTGTTGAGAGCATTACACCTTCTGAGCGTCCACCTCCTCCAGCCCCATTACAGACACGCGAGCATATAGATTGCATACTGGATGAGCAGGTGACCACGACCAGGAGCGGAGCCTACCAGCGCTTCCTAGTGCGTTGGAGGGGGCGCCCTGCGACAGACGACGCCTGGATCACACGTGGAGAGCTGGAGAGGATCGACCCGGACCTGCTGGAGCGCTACTTGAGTGACCGTGACCCTTACTCGACGGGGTCGAGTTCTTCCCACCCGGGGAGAATTGGTGAGGACACGCACCACGCTTCACGACGGAGTACACGGATCTCGCCGGCATCCCTTTGGCTCGGTGATCACTTGGCGGACGCGCAGAGTTATCTTTAGTTATTTATGCTTTAGGCCATGCTGGGCCTTGGTTTAGTCCCTGCGTGGACACTTTATTTATTATTGTGGACCTTTGTAGGCCAATTGGGGCCAATTAGGCTTCCATTAGGTGATGTTAGGCTTATTAGTTAGGCAAGAGGGTTAGTGGGCCACCTTGTGGTCCACCCTTCTTGGCCCATTTGGGCTGACCACCTTCCCACATGGTTGGCCCATTGGGATTTGCGCCCCCCCCCTTGTGGATTAGGGTTTTGGGCGCCCCCCTTCATCTCTTCCAAGAGGAAGAGGTGGCAGCCGCCCCCACTCCTACTTTGTAGGGGTGGAGTGCGCATCCCCCCCCTTCCCCATCCGACCACACCCCTCCTCCTTTGGCCGCCCCCTTCCCCCAATTGCCTCCTAGATTCTAGGAAGCCTTGTGCCCCCCCCTTTCCCCCCTTGCCTTGTGCGCACCCCCCTCCCCTCCCTCTTGGCTAGGGTTTCAAACCTAGCATTCCCCCTCCCCATATAAAAGATCTCATGTATTTTCTTTGGAGGATTAATGAATAGATGAAATATTTTGATTGAGCAGCCATTGGCGCAGCCACCCCTTGGAGAGGGCGACCCTCTCTTCCTCCTCTGCTCCTGCGACGGGAGCAACCCCGGGGTGCGACTCCCCATCCCCTCGGTGCGACGCCGAGGTTCTTCCTCCCTTCTACTTCGTCTCCGGTTCGAGTTCGCGTGTTCCAGATTCGGCCCCGAGTTGCAGCGGCGTCCCCATCCGGTGCGGGTCGAATCCGAGCCCCTCCTTTTTTTGGTGGATACTTCTGTGAGTCGGCAGCGCGTGGGCTTTGGTTTCGCCTCGATCCGAGGTCGACACCACCCGTGGCGAGTTTTCTCGTGAGCTAGCGCAGGAGCCTCCCTCTCTGCGCGCCCAGATCCACCCTCCTTCTTGCGAAAATCCCACAGGACGGACAACTCCGAGTTTGGAGCTTATTTCTTCAGGGTTTGTACCTCTCGTCGTCCTCTTTCCAACGCCGCCAACCTCGTCTCGTTCCGACGTCCGAGATGTCCGTGGCGTCCGTTCCCGTGAGGTCGCGCGGGTCTGCCCAGTCCACCCGGTGCCAGGACAACCGGCGACTTCCAAAGTTCACAGCGTCCAACCACGACCAGATCGGATTGAGCTCTTTGGTCCAGACCTGCTGCTCTGCGTCCCCGATGTCCTCCCACAAGCGGGGCCCCGTTCGCTTACCGGAGCAGTGAGTTACCATTTTCCCCGCTCGACAGCGCAGTTCTGGGAGCAGATTCCTTGTCCCCACTTGTAGGTGCGGCCACGGCTTCCACGGACGGAATCTGAGCACGCCTTTTGGCCGAGGCTTCCTCCTGAGACCTAACTACGCGCCCTCGCTGACGGCGCCCCAATCGGACTCCGGATCCATTCGTGGGAACGTTTACCACCGAGTCGCGCGTTGCTGCGATTCTGCCGATCGTCATCCGGACCCTCCTCGTGGCCAACCCTTCACCGAGTGCCGCCCGTCAGCCTGTGTATCGGCCGCCCCGAATGGAATTGTTGTAGCCTGTTATCTCCCTGCGAGGAGTGGGCACCATTGCTGGCTTGTACCTATTCTTTCATTGTGTGTATCGGGGTTGTCGGTCTCGGCCGGGGTTCCTTCCCCACGCCTAGGCGTGGAGGTACGTGCGACGCTCCCCCCTTGGCATTTTGCTTTACTAGTATGTGATCTTATATGCCGTGTGAGAGTGTAGGGATCCTAGCTAGCATTCAACACCGCGAGATCGTGAGTGAGAGTATCCCATTCCGTGGCCCTAGTCAAGCACCGAGCTCGGACTAGACTCCTATAGTTGCGCGTCGGCTCCTTTGCCGCTTTGATCCACTCGCTTCCCTCATAGGGACGACCGTGGACTTGGGTTTCTTGTTGAGAGACGCCTCTCTTCGGAGGAATAGTACGGAGGTCGATCACTCGGCTTGCCTTGTCACGTGTGAGTGCTGGCCGCACTTGGTCTTCATCATAGGTTTAGTCCATTTGTCAGTTCCGTCCCGCATCAGCCAATGCGTCAACCCAATCTCCAACTGCGTCAACGCACTCAGTGTGACCCATGGTGTGTCAGCCATCATCAAATCAGTGTGACTCATGGTGTGTCAGCCATCATCAAAACCACACAGGGGCACAACACCCAATTATAGAAAATATGACGGGAACGGAAATCCCTTTATCCACGTGAGGGATTTCTTATATGAATCGGCCCAATTCCAATATGATGATCGTCTTATGGCATATTTATTCCGCCGATCATTGGACGGTGTTGCACTGGAATGGTTTTATTCTCTACCATTGGAAGAAGCTGAGAGCTTTAAGGTAGTAAAAGACAAGTTTATTTAGCGGTTTCAAGACCGGGTCGGCCCGGAATTTTCTTTCACAGATCTGGTGGCCGAAAAGATGAAAACAGTTGAGGAGTTTGCCACTTATGCAGATAGGTGGAGGCAGATGGCCGCTAGAGTGCCCGGCCATATTCCGGAGGAAGAGAAGGTCAAGCTACTTATTTCAAATGCTACTCTAACCTTCCGAAACATCCTAGCAATGAACGACATAGCCAACATGCACCAACTATATAGCCGGGTGTGTTTTATTCAGACTCAGTTCAAGGACTCCCCTATCCATTCTTTGTTCGAAAACCAAAAGCCCAAGTACCATAAGAAGCCACAAGGGCCGGTTACAGAAGGGGTCCAAACGAATGAGCAGGTTCAAGCCGTGGCTTTTCCATTCCAAAATGCACCTTTCCGCTTCCCTCAAAACCCCCGCACTCCACAAAATCCCGCTCCACAGAACTTCCAAATCACTCTGCAAAACCCTCCGCCCACCTTCACCATCCCACAAAACACCTTTGCCGCACCACAGCAACCACCACCACCCCCGCAATACCACAATGTCCCTCCACCCAACGGCTATAACAACAACCCAAACAACAAACGCCCGGCTCCCAAGAGGGCACAATATCCTCCACTGCCAGAAACCCTCATGGATATTTTCTCGGCTCTTATGTCAGTTAATGCTATACAGCTTCCTCTGGAACGGCCCAACTGGAATCCGGCCGTTGATCAGATGAAGTATTGCATGTTCCACAGGCAACCGGGACATACCATTGAAGGATGTTTTCAATTCCGGGACCTAGTATATGATCTTCATCAAGGACATGGGATAGATTGGGCCGAAATGCACAGGGCCATTGTTGATATTAAAGAAAAGAGAAGGCAACCGCAGAGGCAGCAAGTGCAGCAGCATCAAGCACCACAGCCGCAGCAGCCGCCACAACAGCGGCAACCACAGCAGGTTCAGGATCTGGGGATCCATCAAAATCCGATGCCAAACCATCTGCCCGCTCCACAACCTCAGCCACCGGCGCCGGCGCAAGTCAATGTAGTCCAACCCCCGACTCCTAACACCGAGTGGTCTTTTGATGATGATGGTACTGCACCACAAGTAATGGCCCTCCACCATAACCACCGCAACCCCCTCACTCCTTCATTTATCCTCCCTACACACCCAACACCCTCTCCGCTTGTCCTTCCATTCACACCCACACCAGCAAATCCACCACCACCCACAGCACCATCATACCCACCATTAGTTACCCCCACTACGGTCATAACCATCCCCTCATCCAATCCTCCGCCCGTCACCCTGCCTACACTCGTCCTCCCATCATCCGCACCATCCCCCATCATCACCCCACCTTCCGCTCATCCCACGCCACTCATCCGGCCACCATCTCTTGTTAACCCCAACATTACCTACCACCAAATCACCTCTCCTACGCAGTCTATTCCACTCATCCACCCTACCGGGCCAATAATATCATCTCCCGACGCCGCGGCAAATTACGCCTTAAGAAGCGGGAAGTTGTTCCATCGGAATTACCCCACTACCTCCAATCCCCAGTCCTCTCAGCCAACGGCCGAACAAGAAGAAGCCGAACCTCTACCAAGAACTCAGTATGACTTACTACATCATCTGGACCGAGTGCCGGCCAAAATATCAGTTCTGGAGCTTATCAAGAGGTCCACCCTTCATCAAGATGCTCTCAGGGATTTCTTACAAAAGGTGATGGTTAGCGAGGACATGGCAGTTGATAGCTTACCAACAGCACTAGAAACTCTTTCTAAAGGGCCGGAAATTACATTCTCAGAAATCGAGCTAGCACCTCCAGAAGCTCGGCAGATGCCGCTCTGCATTACAATTATTCTGAATAAGGTCAGCATCAAGGCAGCACTGGTTGACACAGGGGCTTCAATTAATGTATGCCCACTCAGTACTCTCCGGGCTTGCAATATATCTGAAGAATTATTACGACCTACCCCCACCACTATAGCAGCATATGACAACTCAAGGAGAGCGTGTCACGGGGTAGTCACTATTCAAGCGGAGCTCGGGCCCCTTACTATGCCCGTGGAGTTCTATGTGCTGGACATTGACCCCATGTTTAAGGTGATCTTGGGTCGTCCATGGATTGATACACTCGGTGCCGTACCCTCCAGCGCACATCAGTGCGTCAAATTCCCTTTCCAAGGGAGGGTCGTCAAAGTCAAGAGCTTGTCCACGGTTCAATCGGTTAAGGCCATTTCAGAACATATTCTTCCTACACTTTGGCCGAGCAGCCGACCCGTCATATCAGTGCTGGATTTGAACTTCCCTTGGGCTTATACACCTCCTAGGCCCATCACTACTCCAGTTAACATCAAGATGAAGCCCCAGATCCGAGACTCAAAAGGCTGGAACATTATACTGAAACTGGGCTACCAACCGGGGAGAGGCCTCGGTGCACAATTACAAGGAATGACCAAGCCCATACCCAAGGGAAGAAAGATGGGCAGGAGAGGTCTTGGCTATCGAGAAACTGCATTATCTATGATGGGTGATTCTGGGCCACTCACCTAGGACTACCGTCAACACTTTGTCCGAGGGCCTCTCTAGCCCGGCACATTAGCTCTGCAGCCAGCTCCGTCAGGGAGAAATACAGTATGTCCGATTGCCAGTCAACCGCCAGCACTGAAGAAGCCAGAAGATGATATGCTTGATTATGGTCAAGCCCTTCAGGGGTTGTTTCATGAAGAAGACTACCAGAAGAAGCAAGAGGCTTGGCTCGTGCAATGGAGGCCGAAGAAGTGGCCAGTCAATGATCCAAGGGAGGAGGGGAGCTCGCCGATTGTCTTTTCTTGGTCTCCCTCTCGCTTTCAATCTCTCCTCCAGCAATGGGATTTCTTACCCCGTCTTCCTCCTATCATGGTAAATCCACCCTTCGTTGATCCGCCCGAAATTCTATTTATTCCTTGTGCTTGCGGGCATTGCCCGCCCATTGATCTATCCACTCTATTCATTCCTCCCCCTCCCAACGCCCAACTCCACGAGATGTGGTTCTCATCTTCCGATCCCTTCTTTGACTGTATCTTCCCCGAGCTATTCCCTATGTAGCTCCCGCCTCCTCCATCTTGCTGTGTGGTCTCTGCTGATCTCCAAATAAAAACGTCAAATTCGAAACGGAGATTTTAGTGGAAGATTATGCTACCCTGTCTCCATCCTCATCCCAGGGGCAAGAGTCCCCTGCTCCTTCCCTTCCACTAGGTCTCCTTTCTCCTAGGTTAGGATTAGGGTCTATCGAGTCTAGGGAAGTAGAATTAGTTAGGTCTAAAGAAGTAGGGTCTTGTTCTAGGTCATCCAACCCTTCCTCCTCTGAGCCGCGCCCGCTTGCACGTCCTTCCAAATATGTTCCTGATAGGTTCTTGCAAGACCTAGCTCAGCGTTGTCATGCCCTTTTGAAATGTCCAGAATTTGTTGCTACGGCAATTATGATTGAAGAGGAAGAAGAAATAGAAGGGGCGTGGAGCGATGACGGACTCGGCGTCTATGAAATCCTGGATGAAAAAGATCCGGTTAGTGAGGACAGCGACGTAGATGACACTGCTGATCTGTACGCACAAGGACTTAAGAAATTCGACGAGCCGTCGTCAGCCGTGGATGAACCTACGAAGGAAATCAATCTGGGAACTGAAGAAGACCTCAGGCCCATCATTATTGCTGCTAATCTCCCTTCACAAGTAGAAGAAGATTTGATTAAGGTTCTAAGGGAGTATAGCGATTCCTTCACCTGGTCTTATGAGGACATGCCAGGTCTTTACCCCTCTTTAGTGGAACATCGACTCGTGCTTAAACCAGGGGCAACACCTGTGAAACAACAGTCAAGAAGATTTCACCCCCACATGGCCTTAAGGATTAAAGAAGAAGTTGACAAGTTATATAAGGCCATATTCATTAGAGTTGTTCTATATCCTCAGTGGGTGGCAAACATAGTCCCTGTCATCAAGAAGGATGGAAAGGTGCGTATTTGCATCGATTTCGGGGATCTCAATAAAGCATGTCCCAAGGATGATTTCCCGCTGCCTCACATTGATGTCTTGGTCGATAGTACCGCTGGGTACGAATCGTTGTCATTCATGGACGGTTACTTAGGATATAATCAGATCCGTCTCGCTCCAGAAGATCAAGAGAAAACCTCCTTCATCACGCCCTGGGGCACATATTGTTATGTGGTTATGCCGTTCGGTCTGAAGAATGCAGGTGCCACCTATCAAAGGGCGATGATGGCCATCTTCCACGACATGATGCATATCTATATGGAAGCTTACGTGGATGACATTTTGGTGAAGTCAAGAACCAAAGAAGAACACCCCTCTATTCTGGCTAAGGTGCTGCAAAGAGCCAGGGAGTACAAGCTTAAGATGAATCCGAAGAAGTGTGTATTCGGAGTCTCTTCAGGGAAGCTGTTAGGTTTCATAGTGAGCAAACGGGGGATCCAGATTGATCCTAACAAAGCACAGGCCGTCATGGACATGCCTCCGCCTAAGAACATTACGGAACTTCGAGGATTGATCGGTCGATTGCAATTCATTAGAAGATTCATATCCCAACATTCTCAAAGGTGCCGTCCATTTTATGAATTGCTTAAGGCGGGGGTTAAGTTTGAATGGAATGAAGATTGTCAAAAGGCCTACGAGGACTTAAAGGAATATCTATCCAATCCCCCGGTTTTGCAACCTCCTGTCCCTGGGAAACCCCTAATCCTATACATCTCGGTTATTGAAGACTCCCTAGGGGCGGTATTAGCACAAGTAGACGATGAAGGGAAAGAGCGGGCTGCTTATTACCTCTCTCGGTTGTTAACCCAGCTGAGTCCAGATACACCTCTATGGAGAAGACTTGTGCCGACTTAGTGTGGGTAGCTCAGAAGCTTAAACACTATTTCCTTGCCCACCCAGTTAGGTTGATCTCTAGAATGGACCCGATTCGCTATCTCTTAGAAAAGCCCATCCTTTCTAGTAGGTTAGCTCGCTGGCAGAGCTTCCTCTCTCAATTCGAGATCACATTTGTCGTTCAGAAGGCGGTCAAAGGATACGCCATCGCTGAGCATCTTGCCCATCTTCCTATTCCTCACACTGATTCTATTCAGGACGATTTCCCTGATGAGCATCTCTCAGTTCTCTCTCACCATCCCTTCTGGTCTCTGCACTTCGATGGTGCACTTAATTCTCAAGGCCGAGGGATCGGCGCTGTTCTGCTTACTCCCGAAGGAGTAACTATTCCCTTTGCTTATCAACTTCGATTTCCTGCTACCAACAACATCGCTGAGTACGAAGCTCTCCTGGCTGGACTGAAGCACGCCTATCTCCTAGGTGCGCGTTATTTGAACATCATCGGAGACTCTCAGCTCGTCTTACGGCAAGTTCTGTCCACTTACCGTACTCGTGACCCCAAACTCAAGCCCTATCAAGATTTGGTCACGCTTCTTGCTAGGCAATTCCGTAAGCTAATCTACATCCATACTCCCCGTTCTCAGAACATCTAGCTGACGCTCTAGCATCTCTTGCTTCCTCTCTATCTTTTCCTCTCAGTCGGAACACTGAGACTATCGTCGTTCAGAGATTGGACGCACCCTCTCTTCAGGACCCTTGGTTCATCAACCTTAGGAAAGCTGTAGAGGCGAGGGCTGAGAAGGAAGATCTCAAGGAAGTATCTCTAATGGAGTTAGAAGAGATTCTGGATGAAGAAGAATTGCCTTGGTATCACGAAATCGAGTTGTTTTGCAAAGAAGGATCATTCCCAGAAGGGGCAAACGCCGAGCAGCGCAAGTCAATAAGGAGAGCCGCCTCAAGGTATACTATTGTTGCAGGAGAACTATACAGGCGCGCTACTAATGGAATGCTCATGAGATGCTTGGATGATAATGAGGCTTGGAAAGTGGCTGAAGCAGCCCATTCTAGTGAGTGTGGAGGTCATGTCAATGGCCAGGCTCTAGCGAAGAAAATCCTTAGGCAGGGCTACTACTGGCCCACTCTAGAGGAAGATTGCTCCCTCTATGTCCGGAGGTGTCTTAAGTGCCAACTCCATGCTGATAAAATCCATGCTCCAGCTTCATCTCTCCACCCTCTCTCTGCTCCTTGGCCATTCTCTATGTGGGCTTTCGACGTTGTCGGCCCGCTCGGTGATCCTAATTCTCAGACCAAGCAGAAATCCTTTATCCTTACCGCCACTGAGTACTTCACCAAATGGGCCGAAGCCGAGGCGTACGCAGAGATCAAAGCTTCAACGGTGTGCCGCTTTATCATGAAGAATATCATCTCGCGGTTCGGAGTGCCAAGCAGCATCATCACCGACAACGGACCCCAGTTTGTATCTCAAGAGCTCAAGGACCTATGTAAGAAGTTCAACATTGCATTGCATCATTCATCTCCATATTATCCTCAAGGCAACGGTCAAGCCGAGGCCACTAATAAAACCCTTCTTAAAATCATAAAGAAAACATGCGAATCTCATAAGTTTTCCGATTGGCCAGAAAAATTAGTGGAAGCTCTGTGGGCTTACCGCACCTCCGTCCGTACTCCCACAGGACAAACTCCCTATGCTCTTACCTACGGGATGGAGGCGGTGCTCCCATATGAGATCTTGATCCCTTCCCTTAGAGTGCAGCTCGATAAAGAACTTAATCTCGATGAACGTCGAGAGGCGTTGCTTGTCCAGTTGGAACTCTTAGATGAGAAGAGGATGAACGCGGCCGATCATGTATCCGTTTATCAAAAGAGAGTTTCGCGTTATTTTACAAAGAAGGTAATCGAACGTAAATTTCAAGCAGGTGATATGGTTTTGAAACGTAAATTCATTCGGTCTGCAGGTCCTAGGTCTAAATTGCAACCTAACTGGGAAGGGCCGTTTGTCGTAAAAGAAGCTTATCCAGGGAATGCTTATCGCTTAGTAAATGCGGAAGGTGAGGAGCTCTCTCACCCGTGGAATGGGTTGTACCTTAAGCGGTTCTTTCCTTAGAGTCTAATCAGTGCCACCCCGGGCAACAAGATGTTCCTCCTATTTCTCTAAAAAAGGGTCCCGAGTAAAGGCAATCACACACTACACGACATCCCTGGTTGGGTTTTCCGCTTTAAAAGACACCGTTTCTCCTTGGCCATGCTTTGGGGGAAAGTTGAAGTCCCTGTTCGTTCCTTCCATCGACTGAATCCAGGGGCAAGAAGTAAATAAGGAGGCGGCAACCAATCCAGGCACCTTGACGAGAGGAGGTCTCAAATAGGGGCAGTCCGTTATGACCTAACGCCACAAGCAAAAGAGCAAGAAAAAGAAAGCAAAGGATTAATCTCTACGACAAAAATCAAAAGCATCATCTCAAAAGTCTATTGAATATGATTCCAAAGCTCCAAAAAGCAAGAAAGAAAAAGAAATCTAGGCATGACAAGAGTGGCAGTACAGTTCCCTGCGGGATGAATGAGCCCGGTCGCACGCATGCCTAGAGTGGACTAAGGTTCGATGACGGACACAAAGCCCCGGCGCAGACCAAATTTCTAATGGGTTGTCTGGAGAGGAACTCAAGTCCTAAAAACTTCTAAGTCTGGCCTAAGCTTACCCCCGTGTTCTATTTTCCTTTTTCAGGATTGAAACTAGTACCCTGGGTGTGGCCCTGGTAGAAACACCGTCATGAAAATCTGGGCCTTGGTCAGGGGTTATCACCTCATTGCACGCCAACCTCGGGACTCTCAATACGATGCGGAGGGCTCGCGTTGCTAAGGGAAAGCCCTGGTTTTTAAAATCCAAAAAAAAAACAACATATATCTTAAAATCCAAAAACATCATATATTTCAAAAATCCAAAAAAAAACACATATTTCAAAATCCAAAAACATCATATATATTTCAAAAATCCAAAAACATCATATATTCGAAAATCCAAAAAACATCATATATTTCAAAAATCCAAAAACAACATATATTTCAAAAATCCAAAAACATCAAATATTTCCAAAACACACAAAAAAATTCGAATATATTTTCCAAAATCTAAAAATACCATCATATGCATCGCATACATCACATTATTTCTATTATGTTTTTTTTTCCGCCTATTTAATAAGGCTCCACCCCTTGACCAAATATCAAGAAACGGTCATTATCTAACTCGCTTCGAGGCAAAGGGGTTGAGTCTAAGAACAGATCTAACTTGCTCCATGTTTAAGTATGTGCAGAACGCAGGACCAAGAACAAAGCTGAAATCTCACAACTATGCAGGTTCAAGGCTGTGATGCGCCAGGTACAGGCCGTCACATTCGTTTAACGGTCCATGCTAGCCCGTTACATCTCTTCAGACCTTCACTTTGACTCTCTCAGCAGCTTTCTCTCCAACGGCCTGGGGCACGACCGTTACTACTCCTAACGGTCCATCGTTGGACCGTTACTTCCTCCATAGGATTTAGTTCTCTGAGCATACACTATAACGGCCTATCTTCCCACCGTTATCTCCTTGTAACGGCCCTGCTTAGATCCGTTACATTCTCCAGAAGCCCGGTTCTGCTGGTCGTTCTAACCAAATCAAGCCACAAATGCACATCCATTCAACTGAGGCAATCCCATCTTATTCAAGTGAACTTAATGAAACATGAGATTGATAAAAATTCCAATTCTGATTGTCAAATCACATCATTCATAAAAAGAAAATCAAACTACATTCAGCCTCTTATCCGCAAAAGGGCGGATCTTCCTCAACTCTTTCAGGTAGTCACGACGTGCTTCGTCGTTCTCTTCAACTTCTTCTTGCCACGAACGCACCTTGTTGATCTCCCACATGGTCAGCGCGTTCCGTACTACTCTTTCATCTTCCTCGGTCCCCGTCTTCCTAGGTAGAAGGGGAGGGTAGTGTGATAGTGCAGAAACTTTGGTTCGAGGAAGCCCGATTTGAAGATGGCACCAGTGTGGGTTGTAGATCGCCATGCTGGTGTTTCCCACTAGCTGGAGGTCCAGGCCTTGACGCCGCGGTATTCTAAGAAGAGCGCTCCGAAGGATCCTTGGTCGCATGATGAATTTCTCCATTGGAAGGGTGTTGAAGAAGAGGCGCCATTCATCCCGAGTTTTCTTGTCCGCCGTCTTACATTCAACCTGTGAAGAAAATCAAGAAGAGAGGGTGGCTCCCGAAGATCGGCTAGCAGAACTAATATCTTCCTTTGTTGGAACTTGATTCTCACTCCCATCCAACACTCAATGAGTATCATGGAGCCGAACAAAGGTCCTCCTAAGCAAGCCGAGCTGAGTCCTTCATAGAGGTATGAGAGGATCGCTTGAGAGATGGACATTCCCCGCCACAACCCACTAATAATGCTGAGATTTTGGGTATCTAAAAGGTGTTCGGTTGTAGTGAAAAGAAAGACTCCACATAAGCAAACCGCCACCGCCTTGGCTATTGCTTCGTGTCTCTCCCACTTGTTTTTACAATGAGACACTATCCATTGTGCCAAGGGTATCAAGTGTATGTGGTGTGGGCTGATCATGGTCCTCATGTCCTTTGGATTATGGATGAAATCACTCAAGATCAAGGACGGGTCGATAGGCTCAATCATGTAGCAAACTCGGTCTTCATCCCCCACCTTAGTCTTAGGAAGGGCTAGATAGGTTTCTACCTCCTCCAATAGGACTGTTGCTTCGAAGGAAGGGAAGATGAAGGTGTGTGTTTGTGGATGCCACAACTCTATGAGGGCTGAAATACTAGGCCAATCTAATGTCAATTTCTGGAAATTCTTGCCTAAAACCAAGAGAGGTTGGAGGTGCCATGCTTTGAGAATTGATGTAACCTCTAAAGGGAGTGCCTTTACCATGGGAGCCACCCACTTCAGATTAGAATAGCATCTTGGACCGGGGAGGGGCTAAGAAAAGAAGAAGATCATGAGGAAGAAGATGAAGTGCAGAAATTTTTGAACTTGGTTAGGTCATGGAAGCTTACCACACTTTGAGCATTGGAGCTTAGGTGCTTGGGAATTGAGGTCAGCCTTTGTAGCTCTCCGTACTCCTTTCTTGCAGCTTTGGGTCCGGCGTAGACTTTCTCCTCCATAGCTATCACCTCGAAGCTTCTCTTCATCTTATTTCTTGCCCTTAGGAGGGGTTTTTCAGCCTTCTAGCAGAGAATTCAGAAAGATACGATTTTGGCTAAGTTTCCAAGTTTTAAAGGTTTGGTTTCGGCTTTAAAGAGATAAGATTCAGATTGGAAGGCTTTATCTTAAGTCTGGGAGGAGTCTAGAACGGATTTGAGGCTTCCTATCTCGGGTTTTGCCCCTTGCGGCTCAATCCGTCTCGGAGTATAATTCATTATCTAACGGTCTGTCGCTAGACCGTCACTTTCCTCTGACGCGCCAAAGCTGGGCCGTCACATTTTTTGTGTGTTTAATTTGATCAAACCTGTTCTGTCAAGCTTAACGGTCTAGCATTAGACCGTTATATTCTTGTGACGCGTTCTCTCTGAGCCGTTACATTCTCTGCTAATCAGTTTTGGCCTCTGCTTTGTCAATCATTCTCAACGGTCTTGCTCATGGCCGTTATCTGCCTCCGACGCACTGTGCCTAAACCGTCACATTTCCTGCATATTTGGTTAAGTCTATACATCCCCTTCATCATCCCCGTCTGCATGCATTTATCATGTTGAAGTCTGTACATTCGTTCAGGTCCATGCATTTTTGAAGTCCATACACCGTTGATAAAGTCTGTACATTCGTTGAAGTCTGTACATCAGCTTCAGGTTCATACATCATTTTCGAAGTCTATACATTCCACATTCTTTGAAGTCTATACATCCCATTCTTTGAAGTCTATACGTCACATTTGTTGAAGTCTATACATCCCATTCACTTTGAAGTCCATACATCAGGTGCAAGTCTATACATTCGTTGAAGTCCATACATTTGTTGAAGTCTATACATTCCCATACCTTCCCCCAAGTCTGTACAGCCTCCGTCCAAAGTCTACACGTCGTTCAAGTCTGTACATTCTTCATCCAAGTGTGTACATTCCCCAAGTCTGTACATTCTTCATCCAAGTGTGTACGTTCCCCAAGTCTACACATTCCATGTCTCCCCAAGTCTGTACAGTCTTCATTCAAAGTCCATACATTCCCCAAGTCTGTACAGTCTTCATTCAAAGTCCATACATTTTCCAAGTCTGTACAGTCTTCATCCCAAGTCTATACGTCCACACCGCTTCAAGTCTGTACATTCTTGATTCAAGTCTATACATTGCCCAACGTGAGCACAAGCCCCAAGTCGGTACATCCCTTGTCCAAGTCCATACATCCTTGCTGCTGTGTTCATGAAGTCTATACATCATCTGGGCGTCTGCACTCGAAGTCTACACATCGCCTTGGGAAGGTCTATACACACTGAGTACAGTCAGTACGTTCGTAGTTCAACATTGCTCTGCCATCTCTAACGGTCTAGCATTTGGCCATTACTTGTATATAACACACCATCTCTGATCCGTTACTCTTCCTGCTGCTCAGTTCTGCAAAGTTGGGCTCTGTCCTTTCTAACGGCCTCCACCCGATGCGTTACTTCATCCTGACAGTTTGGGTATAGACCGTTACATTATCTGCTGCTGTGACTTGTGTTATTCCTATCTGCCTCTGTGTAGACCTGGTGGTCCTACAGGCTTCCCATTCCGTTCATCCTGTGCATCCACACATTATCTCATCCCCATCGTTCACATTTCATCTCCACGCAATCATCCATTCCTTCACATGCATTCATTTTTTCGTCAACTCTTTCACACATCCACAAGCATTTCCTGCATTCCAACCATACTCTCACAATACATTTTCTTGCATTCATTCCCATTCATTTTCACATGATCACCTGTTTGCATACACATCCATTCATTCACATAAAAGTCATAACAAAACACAAAAAAGATTTGCATTTCCATTTTTCATCTCCCATACAAGTTATGTACAAGTAATAAGAATAAGAAAACCAAAAAAAAAATGCTTCACTCGGCCGGCTTATCCGCCGGGCCGCCATCATCATCTCCTCCCTCAGGTCTCCTCGCAGGTGGTGCTATGGAGGCGCTCTCCTCCTGCTGTCCTCTCTCTGTCCTCTCATTCCTCCGCTGGCCAGAGGAGCTGGCAAGGAAATCCCCTATCGAGCCGCTCGGGGCAGCACTCCTCCGTACTCCACTCTGGGAGGCACTCCGCTCTGGTCCCCGGCCCATCAGTCTCACCGTCCGCTCCATCGTCCGCAGCTCGATCTTCAGCTCGAAGATCTGACGCCGCGTGTCCCGTGCCTCGGTCCGGTAACGATCCAAGTCCGCCGTCCCGGCTCGGAGTCTCTCCACCTCAGCTTGTGACCAAGCTAGCTCTGTCCGGAGTTGCTCCGCCTCCGATCATCCTCGCTCCATCTCTACCTGGAGACGCTTTGCCTCCGTTCGAGCCAGCCTTGCCTCGGCCACTGCTGTGGGTAGCTCTCCCGCCTGTAGTTTGCGTATAGTTAGTCACATGAGCATTTCATTTTTCATAAGCATAGGCATGTAAGCATAAGCATTTAATTTGCATAAGCATTTAGCATCTTACCCGCTCCGCGAGGGTGGCCTCCGCCTCCTCGGCCCGAGCAACTGCTCGAGCAAACTCGGCGTCTCGCTCAGCCCTGCCTCCGACAGGCTGTGCGGATGATGATGGGGCATCCGGTCCCGCTCTTTGGGCTCCCTCGGCCCGCTGCATTTAGAAGTCATGGTCAGTCAATTGCATTTGCATCATAAAGCATAATTATTTGAAGTCCAAGGTTCTGGGAATCTTACCAGGAGCTCCAAGGCAGTCCGGTACTCGTCCCGCTGCTGGACGGTGGCATGAAGAAGCCCCTCAAGCTCGGCTATCCTTCCCTCAGGGTCTAGCTGCATTTTTAGAAGCATGTGAGTCAGTGCATATAGGATAAAAATTTTCATATAAAAGGCATTCAGAGTATAGGGTTTAAAAATTGCATACCGGTCGTCGGGTACCTCGGTACACCCGGTCCCCGTACAGTCGGGCGAAGGCCTTCAAATACGCCTCATCACTTTCATCCCGCTCTTTCACTGCTCTGCCCCGCTTATTCCAGTCATGGACGTACTTTGCTTTCCGGGCGCACCAATCTATGTCACCGCTGATTCCCTTCGCTGATTTCCCCAGGTGGTCATCACTGCGGCGTGGGAAAGTCACCTCAGGCTGGTGTAGTCCCCGAGTCCTCAGAATTAGCCGATAATGAAGAGGCTCGATGATATGGATGCAGTGCAACCACATGTCTCGTCCCCAGTACGAGAGGGCTGCCTCCACCCATGGCTGTCCCTCGTAACTCTCGCCTCTGTACGGGGTCCACCTCACCTAGAAGCATGATAATCCATTCATCAGCATGTTAGTCCGGTTATCATTATTTAAGAAGCATATAAAAGCATTTAAATCATTTAGAAATCATTTTTTTGAGTTTTGGGCTTACCGCAGTGTGCGGGAAGGAATCCAAATCGTCCTGGATCGCCCGGGTTAATCTAATGATCGACCCTGGGTCCCTCGCGACCACCCATCGCCTGGCGATCGGGATGCGATCGGCATGAAGTAGCGTGCCTCTCCCGATGCCTGGGAGGTACATGTAGCTCCAGAACTGCATTAGAAGTTAAATCAGTCAACTGCATAATCAATTTGCATGAACATTTGCATAAATCATATAGAAAGCATTTAAATTGCATTTACCTGTAGAAAAGGCGAGAAGCCGCCCAGCATCGTCTGTCGGTCCGTCGTGCTGAGGGACTCGAACAGGAAGGCTAGCACTGCCGCTCCCCAGGCGTACTTTCCAACTCTGCCCAAATCCTCGATCATCGGCAGCAGCCTGCAGCTGATCACATCTGCTCGAGTCGCGAACAAGAGCTTCCCGAACAATAGCATCAGAAACCGCCTCAGGGTGCGATCTCCCTCCGGTCCCGCCTCTGCCGCCACTCGTGGGCGCACCTGGTCGATCACTCTACCCATATGTTCCTCTGGTAACTCTCCCACAGCTATCGCTGCTCCTCTCAGTCCTAGGCTCTCCTGTAGTACTGATCTCGAGAGCTGGGATGACATCTGCCCTGGTCTAATCAAATCCAGCCCCAGCAGCTCCTGGGCCATCTCCCGGTAGTTCCTGTAAGTCCATCCTATCACTGCAGCTCCGTGGACTCGCAGCCCGACAATCCTCGCCATGTCTTCCAGCGTGGGGATCATGTGACCCCACGGGAAGATGAACGCCCTGCTGATCGGATCCCATCTCTCGTGCAAGGCGTACAGCAGAGGCGTGTCCATTCTAGTCACCTCGATGCTCAGCACCTCGGCGAATCCCATCCCGGCCAGTCTCTCTCTCGGGTAATCGGGCAGTGCCTGGTACACCGCCCGGATCTGAAGCCAAGATATCCTTGTCCGTCTCTTTCCCTGCATTCATTTAGAGCATAAGTTAGTCAAATGCATCATAAAATTATTGCATAGCATTTATAAAATGAAAACAAAACAAAAATTGAATAATTAAAGACCTAAAAAATAGTTCTGGCCTCTGGCGCATGTAACGGCCCTGGGATGGGGCGTCACATGGCTCTAACGCACCTATGGTGATGCGTTAGGCCTGTGACGGTCACTGGAAGGACCGTCACATTCCCTGCTAGAGGGTGTTTTTCCCTTTGCATCCCGTGGCTCTCCCTCTTTGGCCAAAAGGCCTACACATGATCCTAATGGGTTCATGGACCCATTTTCTACCCCCATTCCCACATGCATTCATACTAAAACACAAAAAAATTAAAATTTTGAAAAATTTAGGGCGGAGGCCTACCTCATGGTCTTGGCCCCTCTTCCTCTTTTTCTCCTGTTCCTTGGGTTCTCCCTCGTCCAGGGGAGCTTCTCCTTGGTCTTCCTCGGCCATTGGAGCCTCTTCTTCTACCCTTGGAGGTCTCCTCCTCGATTCTTCTTCCTCCGGCCGTCGTGCCACTTCGCGTTCTATACGGCGGTGGAACTGCCCGATCGCCTTCTTCTTCCCTCTCTCCCTCTTCTTCATTGGCTGTGGGGCCTCGTCGCCGGCCATCCTTTTTGGGCGGAAGACGGTGGTCGCTGGTGGCTCTCGATTGGGGTTTCTTCTGGGCGTTTGATGGATTGAATGTGACGAATGAATGAGGCCGTGGGCCGTTCGGTTTGTTTTTTTTTGAACGCTCAGGAAATGTGACGGTCTGTCGTCTAACCGTTACACTCTCTGATGCGTACTATGCTGACCGTTACATGAATTTGAACTGTTTCATTGGAGAATGTGAACCGCTTAGTTTATGACGGCTCTTCCCTGGCCGTTACTTTATGTGACGCCCTCTAAGTAGACCGTTGCAAACTTTCAAGTTTCTTGATGAATGAAATAGTCTATTTGATGTTTAAATGCTTGCATTTTCTGCCATAATGATCATTGTTGATGATTATCACACGTACAAATGGCTATGCCTTGATTTATACTCATATTGTTATTAGCTAAGCTCTTTTCTCATGAATGAAGCATCACGCTTTGTCGTCCATCAGGCAGGTAAGTCAGGTATTGTATCTCTTTCCCTTATCCCTTAATGCATTACTATATATCTATGATATATTATCTCGAGAACCGGCTGGTCATTCGTGTGTTCCAGGATCTGATGTTCCCCTTAAACAAAAATGATGATGATCTAAGTTCACATGTTTAATCATTGGATAGGCCGTTAGGTTGGAAAAATTTGGTGACGATGGTTCTATCGTGCACGCCGTGGTTGCAGATGGTGTCCTGACCCTGGTTTCTCCAGCTTAGCAATATTATTCTCAAGTATCTTATTATTTTATCTTTCTTTGCATTTGTTTTAATGGTTTCTTTTTCTTTAGCCCAGCATGCGTCATACGCATCTTTTGAGCATTCATGTGCTTCATCTGTTCAAGATATCTCGATGTTGGTGAATAGCTGTATTCTTGATCTCGAATGAGGAGAATTATTCCATTCTGAATTAGAAGGTTTCCTTTGATCTCGTCGCTCGATTTGGTTGGCTGAAGATTCATGTCTGGAGTTTAGTCCGTTCTCTTTCCTTTCCGTTGCCTCCGGCGGCTAGCCGTGTTTCCTTTCCTTAGTTGTTAGTTCCTCCAGACATGCATCCTTTGGTTGGCTATTTCCTTGTGATCAGTTCGAAGTTTTCTAGAAAGTTCCTATCGCTTGTTGGTAAAGAACAGGTGTCGTTTACCTTAACACCCACTTTTTCGCTTCACTCCGCTTCATCTCCATGTTCCATTTCATTTCCGCTTCACCTCCACTCGCTCCCCTGCAAAGAGGGCGTTAAGGAGGGGCATCTGTTGACACCCGTTTTATGACCAATAAGTTGGGCCATCTCCTTGTTTATCCATATGATGCTTCGAGTTGTTCACTCTTCATCGAGTCTCCTTGATCAGTTTGAAGCCTGTTTCTTGGGTATTCTCCTTGGTTGGAGTGTGGTTTATTGTGGCCTTTTATTCGATGAGCTTAGCAAGCTTTGCACCTTTTTTTATCCTCATTGTTAATAACGGTCCTCACTGGGGGCGTTACTTCCATATAACGCATGATCCCTGGGCCGTTACTTATTGAAGAGTCCTAAAGTTTGAGGCTTTTGTTCTAAAGCTTATCCTCTTGCTTATCCATTGAATCTAACAGTCAGTCGTGCAGCCGTTATTTATTCCAACGCATCTAGCCTTGGCCATTACTTTCCTTCGAGAGTCCAACTTGTTTGATCTTCTTCCCGTTGATCTTATCTCTTTTGAGATAAGGTTGAATGTAACGGACGTTCCCTGGCGCGTTATTTTCATGTAGCGGTCTGTCGACCAGCCGTTACATCCAACAGAGAGTCCTGGCAGTTCAGGCCTTTTCTATGCTACTCCGTGGTCGAGATAAGAGCTTGAATTATTGATTTCTCTTCCAAATCTGATCCTCAGAACCTTCTGTTTGTTTCTATGGACTCTTGGTGATATTATCTTTAGGGATTTACTAAGAGTTATCCTCTTATCTTGCTGGATTATCCTCTGCTCGACTGGAGAGTTTGAGGGTCTATAAAAAGCACCCTTAACTTCATGGCCCGAAAGAGGAAGATCTGGAGTTCGCGTCGAATTGCTGCCGCATTCTGGAGTCACATCTGACCAAGGAGAATTGTCTTTCATGTTCATCTGCTTCACGGTGAAGGGAGTATTCGTTCCATTGATTTTCATCGTTCATCATTACATATTGTGTTCTTCCTCATCTCCCTTTCATCAAAAGCATTGTCCCTCTTATTTTCTCCACGTCCTCCCTAGTTTTTCATCATCTAAACATCCTCCTATCTTTTTAAAACGCCCAGAGGGGTTAAAAAACCAAAACCTCCCCGGTACTTCTCTTTCCTTTTGCATGCTATTGAGTTTATTGAAGAATTGATGCTATATTGTTTAAAGGGCTAATCTGGGTTTGTTCTCTTGTGTTTTCACGTTCTTTGGCAGGTTTACAGGTTCACCACACGAGGCCTAAGTCTTCTGGCCGGCTGGAAGAGTTGGAGTTAAAAGAATCCACTAGCTATTACTGTAGGTTATTTGACGGTCTTGTGTAGGCGCGTCAGATTCATATAGCGGTTCATCGAGCGACCGTCACTTCCCAGTGACGCGTTGGCTTTAGGCCGTTACATTCCGTTGATCTGCAGATTTCCCTGATTTTCTCTCTCCCATGGACGGGTGCTTCATCCACCTATTTCCAAGGTATTTTCAAGTCTTTGGCTTGTTTCTACTTTGGTGGCGATCACATTCTTTCTTGGTATTGGGCATTAGCTTTCTCTCCATCTCATATCTCTTATCCTCTTTGCTTGCTCCACCCTTGCGGTGTGTTTTTATTTGCTTTTGCTCCACGCCTCGGCGTGTGTTTTTCTTTATTCCCTTAGTTTAGTTTGATGATTTAGATAGCATGCCCATGCTAGAGCTTGTTCTGGTTGCCTAGGTTCATGGTTCGCATGTCCTTGGGTTGATTGAGATCTTTGATTTTTGCCTATCATCTTTATTGCACATAAAACAAAAAGAAGAAGAGAAGCAAAACAAATCAACAGCTGTACGGACTTTGCCCCGCAGGCCGTATAGACTTCACCCTGCAGGCCGTACAGACTTCGCCCCGCAGGCCGTACAGACTTTGCCCCGTAGGCCGTACAGATTTTGCCCCACAGGCCGTACAAACTTCGCCCCGCGGCCGTACAAACTTCGCCCCTCTACAGCTCAAAGCCGCACCGACTTCAGCCCGCAGGCTGCACCGACCTGCTGCCGGCCTAGACCTACACCGACCTACCTTCAGCCTGGGCACACCTTGCACCGACCTAGCCCAATCTCTATCCGGCGCACCCTTTGATACCCTCACCGGCATGCCTTCGGCCGCCCTTGCCCGGCGCACTCTCTATGCCGGCTACTTCAGTCCCCTTTTTGGCCCTTCAGCGGTCCACTCCCCCCAGAAGTATGTGTGTAATATATAATATATAATAATAATAATAATAGCAAGAAATCAATAAAAATTATGATGACTAAATAAGTTCAGATATATATATATATACAAAACAAACAAAAATTGTGAAATAATAATAATAATGGTGAGAAATTTCTAATAATAATAATAATAAACAGCATGGATAAATCATTCAGGAAAAATACACAAAAGGGAAATAAGCAATAAAAAAAGAATGCATGCACATAATTAGGAGGCCCAGATAAAAGACACAATAAAATCTACATTGCAGCCCCGTCTCTCTTGTGATATGGTGCTAAAGGAAATAACAATGCTGCCCCTACAGGTCGGGCCTGAGTCACGGGGATTACCTCAACACGGCCACGACCCGACCTCGTCCCGGGCCGACATTCTGATTAGACCGGACCCGTTTCTCAGGCCGGATCCCTTCCGAGCCACTACTAAAATTGCCGCACGTTCGGCAGACATTTGAACGGGTTCACCTCGATTTCCGCCGCATTTCTATTACGGACCTGTGTCTGAACATGAGAAGACCCGTGAGCAACCAACATGGCCGACGGCTCCCACCCCGACGTGGTCGTGACCCGGTATTGCTCTGGGCCGATAGCTCGCCAAATCGGATTCACCCTATCGGGATTCGTCCCCCCCCCTCTCATTAAAATTGCCACAAACTCGACATACATTTGTACGGGGTTGTTTCTATCTACGTCGTACCTTCAATATGGACCCTCGTCCGAATATCAAGTGGTCCGCAAGTGACCGACAGGAATCCGAATAGAATGAGATGGCTCCTGTCATCCCTGGACCCTTTGCACGGGAAGGTCAACAGGGCCCCCGTGGGCCATGCTTAGACCTCGGGCTTGTCCCGATTATGGTCATTGTATGACTCATATCCTCGGCCTATAGCTCGCTCCCTTCGAACGCGTTTTCGATTTTGGAATCTAGTCCCGGGACTCTTCCTTGTTTCCCTCCGGCACCGGAATCACTAATGATGCCCACGTAAGCCCCGTTTGGACCGCGGGAGGCGCCCCCGGTATGGTCCCGACTCGATCTCGCACCGGGCCAATAAATTCGCTAGTTTCCTGTTACACTAACCGAGATTTAACCGAATGTTTTCAGTGTCTCGGAATAATGTATTTGACGTATCACGGCACACATATGTTCCAGGTCCCCCTGCGACGATTATGATATTCTCAAGCCGGACACCCATCCGAATATTAAACGGTCTCCCGAATGACCGACACGTTTCGAACTTCCGCTTCCCTAGACACAGGGCTTTTCAGATGATTCAAGGGATATTCCCTCATTGCCCCTTGGCACCGGAAATATTAATGACGCGCATGCAAGTCTTGGTTCGGCCGCGGGGTGCCCACCGCAGTATGGTCGCAGCTTGCTCTTGCACCGGGCCAACAGATTTATGGGTTTTTGACCGCCCCAACCGAGGCTTAGCCGAACGTTTTCCGCTCTTTCGAACAATAAATTTGCCGTACCTCTGCATACATGCGTTCCGATTTTCCCGCGACAACCGTGAGTTTCTCGAGCCGGACATTCGTCCGAACATTAAATGGTCAGTACATGACCGACATGACCGCGAATGTTTTTTTTTTCTTCTCGCCCTCACGTGAGGATTTCAATACCTCGTAATAGACCTTTGATGCAATTAATTTCTTGGCCATGAGGCCCTTAATCCCGGCTATTAATCAAGGGTGTTCCCTCGTATGGGGGATGTAAATGACGCCGTGACCTTTATGGCGTGGCGGGTTTTGGTCCCGACGCGAACCACACATCATCTGACCGAGTCAGATCGAGCGCACCATGGGCTCTTCGGAGCCCGAACAAATTGTCACTTCGGTGACTGGCACGCCCACGCACTTAATAGACTCTCCACGTAAACCAGATGAATTTTAGTGCGTCCACAAGTTTGGCACGCCCGGTGGGACAGAAACTACCCTTCATCTCTTCGCCGGGATTCAGGGCCTCATGGCCCCCTAATAAACGATGTGTGCCTGCTTTGATGAATTGCATGTGCTGTCTTCGCCAGCCCTATGGGGAGAAAATCCAGACTCGACGCAGCTGCCTTCGTGGCCTCGAGGACGCTGCTTCGAAGCATATGCAGCTTCCAGGAATCATGGGGGCTGTTATAAAAAAAGGGGGAGAAGAGAAAGAGAAGAGAAGGGAGAGGAAATCAAGCCCCCCCCCCCCCCCCCCCCGTTTCCCTCAAGAAGAAAGAGAAGAAAAGAAGAAAATAAGAAAATGAGAAGAGAAGAAAAGAAGAAAAAAAAAGAGAAAAGAAAGAAGCAAAAAAAAGAAGAGAAAGAATTGGCAAGAGAGGGTTGTACGGTCACATCCGTCGAGACCCGTGCTGAACAAAGATTACCAATGTGGGGATGATGCGGTGGAGCGAACCACTCATCCCCTCCCTGAGGGGGTGAGCGCTCTCCTGCACCTCCACCCTGGTCAATCATACAAAAAGGGGAGAAATAAAGAAGAAAGGAAGAAAAGTTGGCCAGCATCGCCGACAGAAAGAGCAAGAAGAAACCCGGCATCCCGCCCGACTCTAGGAGGTCCTGAGTCCGCGGTGCAATGACCCCGCTCGTTCCTCCTTTCTGCTGCCTCCATCCGGCACAAAACGGCCCCCGAGTGGTTGTTAAAAGATCCAGCGAGCCACAATTGTAGCTTGGTGAATGGTTATCCGCTGTGGGGAATGCTTTATAGCAATGAGGCCAAGCACGGCCACCACTCCCAAAGAGAGCATGCACATATCCCGCCATGGGGGATGAGAAGAAGATATATACCCTGCTACGGGGGCATAGGAGGCAAAAAAAGAAATACACCCCATTCCCAGGGGCACATGAAGAGAATCCGCCCCGACTGAGGGGCACACAAAGAAAAAGCTACACCCCGGCTTCGGGGCATTTGAAGAAGAATCTGCCCCGACCTGGGGGACGTAAGAAGAAATAGAGCTGCACCCCGGCTTAGGGACATTTGAAGGGGAAATACACCCCGATATGGGGGCGCCTGAAGCAAAAGACATACCCCGCCATGGGGGCATAAGAAGAAAAGAATTCACCCCGGCCTGGGGACACAAAAAAAGAGAAACTCAACCTGGCTTAGGGGTATATGAATAAGGAACGTACCCCGGCCTGGGGGCATAAGAAACAAAAGTGCACCCCATGCTAGGAGCATATGGAGAGGAATGCACCTCGCCCTGAGGGGCGCAAAAAGTATAAGAACACACCCTGGCTTAGGGGCATTTGAAGATGAAACATACCCCGCCAGGGGGCATAGAAGTCATGTAGAATATGCCCCGGCTTAAGGGCATTTGAAGAAGTCACATCCCGCCTCGGGAGCATGAGAAGCAGCAAGAATACACCCCGACCTAGGGGTATTTAAAGAAGAAATATACCCCGCCTGGGGGCATAGAAGCCATAAAGAACACGCCTCGGCTCAGGGGCATTTGAAGAAGCTACATCCTACCTTGGGAGTATAAGAAGAAAAGAGTCCACCCCATCTTAGGGGTAGTTGAAGAAGAAACACACCCCGCTATGGGGGCATAGAAGCCATAAAGAATACGCCCCGGCTTAGGGGTATTTGAAGAAGAATGATACCTCGCCTCGGGGGACATGGCAAGCAGTGATACACACTGCTAAGGTGCATAGGAAGCAAACCACACCCCACTCCTGGGGACACATAAAGAGAGTACACCCCGCCATGGGGGCACATGAAGAGAATCCACCCCGACTCGGGGGTACATGAAGCAACAAAGAATACACCTCGCCTTAGGGGAGTCTGAAGAAAAAGCATACACCCCACTTTGGGGGCACAAGAAGCAAACATTCCCCAGCGTGTCGGGGCAAAAGAAGAAGAATTCCCCCCTCGGGGGCATATAAAAAAAGAAAAGCAAAGATACACCTGGTGCCCGATGCACATGAAGAGAAAGGCACCTCCCTTTGGGGGCACAACAAGCAACAAAGATACACCCCGACTGAGGGGCACAGGAAGAGAAATACACCCCTGCGCCAGGGGCATATGAGATAAAACTATACCTCGATTTAGGGGCATTTGAAGAAAAGACTTCACCCCGCCTCAAGGGGGGGCATAAGAAGCGAAAGATATACCCCACCCCGGGGGCACAAGAAGAAAACACATCCCACCTTGGGGGCGTAAGAAGACAAGAGATATGCCTGCCACGGGGAAGTAGAGGCAAAATGCATTCCCCCCGGGGGCACATGAAGCAACATACCCCTCGCCTCGGCAGCATATGAGGCCAAGAGGCTACATCGCGGCTCGGGAGCATATGAAACAAAAGATATACCCCACGTCGGGGGCATATGAAGTCAGGAATCACACCCCCATCTTAGGGGTATTTGAAGAAGAAGCATACCTCGCCTCGAGGGCCTAGAAGCTATAGAGCACACCCCAACTCAGGGGCATATGAAGAGAAGTCCACCCCGACCTAGGGGTATTTGAAGAAGAAACATACCCCGCCAGGGGGCATAGAAGCCATAAAGAACACGCCCCGACTTAGGGGTATTTGAAGAAGATACATCCCGCCTCGGGAGCATAAGAAAGAGAAGAATACATCCCGTCTCAGGGATATCTGAAGAAGAAATATACCCCGCCAGGGGGCATAGAAGCCATAAAGAATATGCACCGGCTCAGGGGCATTTAAAGAAGAAACATACCCCGCCTGGGGGACGCAGAAGCAAAGAGACAGAGCACACCTCCACCCGGGGACACCAAAGCAAAGAGGCATACATCCCGACCTGGGAGCACATGAAGAAAGAATATACCCCGACCTAGGGGCGTCAGAAGAAGAAACATATGCCCCGATCCAGGGACATGAGAAGCAAGAGAATATGCCCTGCGAAAAGGGCATGAGAAACATGAAGAATGTACCCCAGCCTAGGGGCACAGAAAGAGACACACTCCACCCTTGGCGCATAAGAAGCAGAAGCACCTACCCCAGCCTGGGGGCATAAAAATACACTCCGCCCTTGGCGCATAAGAAGCAGAAGCATCTACCCCGACCCGGGGCACAGAAACAAAGAGACATACATCCCGATCTTGGAGCATAAGAAGAAAGATATACTCCGCCCAAACGGCATTTGAAGAAACAACATACCCTGCTTCGGGGGCACAGAAGCCGTAAAGAGATACACCCCCGCCTCAGGGGGGCGTAAGAAGCAAAAGATACACCCCGGCCTCAGGGGGGCATAAGAAGCAAAAGATACACCCCCGTCCCGGGGGCATTTGAAGAGAGCTACGCCCCGTACCAGGGGCATATGAAGAAGAAACATACCCCGCCTGGGGGCATAGAAGCCGTGAAGAGCACGCCCCGGCTCAGGGGCATATGAAGAGAAGTCCACCCTGGCTTAGGGGTATTTGAAGAAGAAATATACCCCACCTGGGGGCATAGAAGCCGTGAAGAGTATACCCCACCATGGGGGCATCTGAAGAGAGCTACACCCCGCCTCGGGGGCATTAAAAAAAAACACACACCCTGGTCTGAGGACATAGAAGCCAAAAAAAATACACCCCGCCTGGGGGCACAGAAGCGAAGAGGCAGAACACACCCCCTCAGGGGGGGATGCATACCAAATAGAGCTACACCCCAACCTGGGGGCACATTAAGAGAAATACACTCCAGCGTGGAAGCATTAATGAGAAAAGAAGAGCAGAATAAAGAAAAAGACACGCACGAGGCAGACGTGGTCTTCGAGCCCGCCTCATCACACAAAAGAAAAGAAGAAAAGGAAGAAAAGACACATGAGGTAGACGTGGTCCTCGAGCCCGTCTCATTACACAAAAGAAGAGAAGAAAAGGAAAAGAAGACACATGAGGCAGACGTGATCTTCGAGCCCGCCTCATCACGCAAAAGAAGAGAAGAAAAGGAAGAAGAGACACATGAGGCAGACGTGGTCCCTGAACCCGCCTCTTCACATAAAAGAAGAATAGTAGAACCAAAAGAAGACACATGAGGCAGGCGTGGTCTTCGAGCCCGCCTCATCACACAAAAGAAGAGAAGGAAAGAAAGAATGCACATGAGGCGAACACGGTCTCTGCACCTGCCACTCTACAAAAGAAGAATAAAAAAAGAGAAAGAGTCACGAGGCGAACATGGTCTTTGCCCTTGCCTCTCTACAAAAGAAGAAGAGAAGAGAAAAAAGAGACATGAGGCGAACATGGTCCTTGCACCTGCCTCTCCATAAAAGAAGAAGAGAAGAAGAGAAAGAACAGTCACGAGGAGAACATGGTCTCTGCACCTGCCTCTCCATAAAAGACGAAGAGAAGAATAGAAAGAATAATCATGAGGCAAATATGGTCTCTGCACCTGCCTCTCTACAAAAGAAGAAGAGAAGATAAAAGAGAGACATGAGGCGAACATGGTCCTTGCACCTGCCTCTCCATAAAAGAAGAAGAGAAGAAGAGAAAGAATAGCCATGAGGTGGGCATGGTCTCTGCACCTGCCTCTCCATAAAAGAAGAAGAGAAAGAACAGTCACGGGGTGAACACGGTCCTTGAACCCGCCTCTTCACACAAAGGAAGAAGAGAAGAAAAGAAAGAAATGATCACGAGGCAAATATGGTCTTTGCACCCGCCTCTCCTCACAAAAGAAGAAGAAAAGAAGAGAAAGAAGAGTCACGAGACAAACTTTTACCTCCGGCCTTCAGCCACCCAACAAATAGAAACCAATCAGCATTCCACCGACGGGGCGTTAAACCGGGAAATATTCATCCATTGGGGCTTCAAGTCGACAGATATTCAGCCATCGGGGCTTCAAACCGATAGATATTCAGCCATCGGGACTTCAAGCTGATAGATATTCAGCCATCGGGGCTTCAAGCCAATAGATATTCAGCCATCGGGGCTTCAAGCCGATAGATATTCAGCCATCGGGACTTCAAGCCAACAGATATTCAGCCATCGGGGCTTCAATCCGACAGACATTTAGCCATCGGGGCTTCAAGCTGACTAGACCCTCCATCGACGGGGTGTTAAACTGACTAAACCTTCTGCCGACGGGGCGTTAAACCGACTAAACCTTCCACCGGCGGGGCGTTAAACCGACTAGACCTTCCGTCGACGGGGCGTTAAACCAACTAAACCTTCCCCCGACGGGGTATTAAATCAATTAGACCTTCTACCGATGGGGCGTTAAACCGATTAGACCTTCCACCGACGGGGCGTTAAACCGACTAGACCTTCCACCGACGGGGCGCTAAACCGACCAACTTTCAGCCATCGGGGATTTAAGCCTACAGATATTCAGCCATCGGCCTTTGGGTCGACAGCTACCCCTTCATCGGCCTTCGGGTCGATAGCTACCTCATCATCGGCTCCTAGCCGACAGCAACCCCTTCATCGGCCTTCGGGTCGACAGCTACCTCATCATCGGCTCCTAGCCGACAGCTATCCCGTCATCGGCCTTCGGGTCGACAGCTACCCCATCATCGGCTCCTAGCCGACAGCTACCCCTTCATCGGCCTTCGGGTCGACAGCTACCTCATCATCGGCTCCTAGCCGACAGCTACCTCATCATTAGCACCTCAGCCGATAGCTTCCTAGTTAAAAAAAATAGACCTCTCACTTTGGTTCGGATCCTTCCCCGGCTAGAGGACAACAGAATAAACCTTTCACTTTGGTCCGGACCCTTCCCCGGCCAGAGAACAAAAGAGACCCGTCTCTTCGACTCTCACATCCCGCTACCCAACGCCCCTCTGCAGGGCCATATTGGCCGGGGCCCACTGTCAGGATTAATCCATCCATCCCACCGCGCCTCCCGATTCTGGCTCCCGCAGCCCGCTCCCCAGCATCTTTTAGCCCTTATGGCTCACTCCCGTAATGTCCCTTGGGTTCTATAGCCCACGTCTCTAATATCCTTTCGGCCCTTTTACGGTCTGCTTCCCTAATACCTTTACTACCACTACACTTATACGTAACAACAATATTTTCTTATGAAATAAAAAATAAAAAATAACACAAAACAAACAAAACAAACACAAAAAAGAAAATGGAAACAAAAAAAGAGAATGCATGATTGCCCTACTTGCAAGGTTGCTTAATATAGAATAATACACCTCCTTGAAATTTTCTAGGATCGTGTTTCCTTGCTAAATAATATCACCCCGACTCCAGATGCACGCGCGTCACGGCGTACGCTCGAAGGGAACCCGATTATGGCGAGTGCACGCGCCAAGGGGAAGAGTCATGGCCGAATCGCTAAGCCCAACTCACAAAATAAACCTGAGACAATGCTCCCACACTTAGCACTTAATGTGTTCAATAGCCTTCGACTATAGGGATTGCCCAAATTTCTTCTTAGCACTCTACGGAGACTTGAATTCCTGCACTCGCGTGAAAGGTAATCGTGAGGAAAAAGCTGCCTACCCCCACTATAAAAAAAAATGAGAAGAAAAAAAAGAGAGAGACACGTGAATCCGAGTAGCCAGGAATCCCCATTGAGACACATGACGAGACTCGCGCGAAATGGTGAAGCGAATTATAATAAGGATGAAACCTATTAGCCAGGAATCCCCATTGAGACACATGAGCAGACTCGCGTCAAACGATGGAATCCGTAATAGAATTACAATAAGGATGAATCCTAGTAGTCGGGAATCCCCATTGAGACACATGAGGAGACTCGTGCCGAATGGTGAAATCCGCTACCAAAATAAACAGACGGGGGGCTGTGCCAAGCTACCAAAATCGAGAGCCTGAAACATGTATAGGCGCTAGAGTGATCCTCGAGTGTCACCAGGAAAACCTGCATATCCCTATGGTTAGGGCTCTTTGTTCACACATTTGCACTGCCACGCCACAGAGAATTGCCTCGGGTGAAATGCGTGAATTTAGGCTATGCATGCAAGACATGCGATATCCTCTCGACGGGTGCACCACCCCTCAATTGTGCCTCGCGGCCCGCACCGCATCTACGAATTACGGGCGACGTCCCTATCCTATCTCCTATAGAGGGAGCTGCCTTACTTATATTTATGTTATGCCTGCTAATGAATGCTTGCATGCTTTAAAAAAAAGAAGAGAAAAAAATGATAAAAAAACTAACATAAAAATAATAATAAGAAAAAATAATAAAATAACAAGAATGTGCGTATGCAATAAACTCAATTTCGGCCGTCGAAGCCTACTTTCCTAGCTCCGGCTCGTAGAGTCCAATCTTGGCCCCCATGGCCTACCTCTTGCCCTCGCGGCTCGTTAATCCCCAACTTCGGCTCTTTAAGCCCGCTCCCAGCCTTGGCTGTTTTGACCTCCCTTATCGGCTCCTGAGCCGACAGCTTTTCAATCATCGGCCCCTGAGCCGACAGCTTTCTAATCATCGGCCTTCGGGTCGACAGCTTTTCAATCATCGGCCTTTGAGCCGACAGCTTTCAATTATCGGCCCCTGAGCCGACAGCTTTTAATCATCGACCTTCGGGTCGACAGCTTTTCAATTATTGGCTCCCATGCCAACAGCTTTCAATCATCGGCCCCTGAGCCGACAGCTTTCTAATCATCGGCCTTCGGGTCGACAGCTTTTCAATAATCTGCCCCTGAGCCGACAGCTTTCAATTATCGGCCCCTGAGACGACAGCTTTTAATCATCGGCCTTCGGGTCGACAGCTTTTCAATTATCAGTTCCCATGCCAAGAGCTTTCAATTATCGGCCCCTGAGCCGACAGCTTTCAATCATCGGCCTTCGGGTCGACAGCTTTTCAATTATTGGCTCCCATGTCAACAGCTTCCAATTATCGGCCACTGTGCCGACAGCTCTTATATCATTGGCATCCACGCCAGCAGCCACCCGGAGTTCTTCAAAAAAAAAGAAAGAAAAAAAAGGGAAGAAGAGAAGAAGAGGGAAAGAGAGATGAAAAAAAAACAAACAATAAAAAAAGAAAGAAGAAAAAAAAAGAGATAACAAAAAAGAGAAAAAAAAGAAGAAGAGGAGAAGAGAAAAGAGAGAAGAAAAGACAGAAAAGAGACAAAGAGACCAACACACTGCTTCAGTTCCCGGCACCCCGTCAGCACTGATGAAGAGACCAACATACTGCTTCAGTTCCCGGCATCCCGTCGGCACTGATGAAGAGACCAACATGTCGCTTCAGTCCCCGGCACCCCGTCGGCACTGATGAAGAGACAAAGAGACCAACATGCTGCGTCAGTTCCCGACACCCCGTCGGCACTGATAAAGAGACCAAGAGACCAACAAACCACGTCAGTTCCCGACACCCCGTCGGCACTGATGAAGAGAAGAAGGGGCAAATGAACTACGTCAGTTCCCGACACCCCGTCGGCACTGATGAAGAGAAGAAGAGGCAAATAAACTACGTCAGTTCTCGACACTCCGTCGGCACTGATGAAGAGACAAAGAGACCAACAAACCACGTCAGTTCCCGACATCCCGTCGGCACTGATGAAGAGAAGAAGAGGTAAATAAACTACGTCAGTCCCCGGCACCCCGTCGGCACTGATGAAGAGACAAAGAGGCCAACATGCTACGTCAGTTCCCGACACCCCGTCGGCACTGATGAAGAGAAGAAGAGACAAATAGACTACGTCAGCCCCCGACACCCCGTCGGCACTGACAAAGAGGCAAAGAGACCAACATGCTACGTCGGTTCTCGACACCCCATCGGCACCAACGAAGGCAAGAAGGGACAAGCACACCCACGGGCACCGCCCGGCTCATCCTTCGCCTGTGCTACTCGTGGGTGGAGGGCATTTGTGGACATGTAAAATTGCACTCTCGTATGTCCCAACTAGTCCAGCATCCACAACCATGTCAACCGAGGAAATCGTGAAGAAGGGAGGGCCATCCGGAATCCCCGAACGCGCACACACTACCGTGAAGCCGTCTCCGGAGTCACGACAGTGAAGAGAAATCAACCACCGAGCCCCCCCCAATCCATAGGTCTCAAAGAAAATCGGGTGGGCCACAACTCGCGCTCACGACGGGCTCAAAACTGCCTATTTAGGCCTTCAGCGGCACGCCCCTTGGTGGCCTTCAGCGGCACGGCCTCAGTGGCCTTCAGCGGCAGACTATCTCGTGCCCTTCAACGGCACGCTTCTCCAGCCCCCAGCGGCACACCCTCCTGGGCCTTTCAACGGCACGCCCCTGCAAGCCTTTTGCGGCACACTATTTCAAGCCTTCAGCGGCACACTTTTTGTAAGACTCATGTCTTAATGGATCCTTAATGGATTTTGTTCTATTATTTGTTCTGGAATTTCTGGCTATTTTCTTGGATTTTTAGGAATTTGTCTGGTATTTTTCCAGATTTATTTGAGGGTTATTAGAGATTAATGAGATTTTAATATATATAATAATTATATTATATATATTTTAATTTCTTTTTTTTCTTTTCTTTTCTTTTAACCTCTCACCCTCTCTCTCTCTCTCTCTCCCCGTCGATCTCTCATTCACCCTCACGCTCTCTCTCTCCTCTTGCGATCGCCCCTCTCTCCTTCTTAGGGAACGCGCGCGAGACGGCGTCGGATTGAGGCGTGGTTGGCGCCGGTGGATTCCTCACGTCGAGAGGAACGCGTGGGTACCCATTTCGGCACGGTTCGGTGATCGTGGGAGCGGGGTGGAGCTTGAAGGCCCGGTGAGCCTACCTCGGTGCATGCGGCCTTTTCGCCCGTCTCGGCTTGCAAGAGGTAGGGGGATGGAATCCTGGGCTCGCTAGGAGCATTCCCTGTAGTTCATTTCGTTGTTTAGGCTTCCCGTTGTATGCTTGTGGCCATTTTCCCATTTTTAGTGTAAACGAGTAATTTAGCCGTTTAATGGGTTTGGGGTGATGCATGCGGGTGTTTTAAGCTTGGTTGTGTTGTTTAGCATGTATGGTTTGGCAGGTTACAGGTTTTCACGGCGTTACCCGACGATTTCTATCATCCGGGAGGGCCTCGGTTTTCAAACCGAACCTGCCCGTGTTCCAGGTGGTGTGACGGTCCTGCCAGGAACCGTCACACGCCTGACGGTCCTTTGGGGACTCGTCGTTTCCAAACGACGGCCCGTCGAGGGCGCGTTATTTGGAGAGTAGCGGTGGGAACCCCATCCGTTACTCGTGCGTAGTTTTACGTTGACCCGGTCAGGCGGTGTGCCCGACGGCCAGTCGGTCGGCCATCATTTCGGTCCAACGCGCCTGGGTTAGGGCGTCGCTTCGCCTGCTAGCGGTTTTAATGTTGTTCGTCGATTTCCGGCCTCGGGTGGAAGTAACAGCGGTGATCCAACGCGTCGTAACGAAGTAACGTGCTGGGCCCCCACCGTCACTCCCCTCTTGGGTCGTTTGAGCTGAAACACTGATGGAAGTAATGGCGGGACACTGACGCGTCGCTTCGGATGTAACGCGCCAGTCCCCCACCGTCGCTTGCCAGTAACGCATGGGCAGACGACCGCCGTTTGCCTGTAGGTTTTGATATGTTCCCAGCCTTCTCGTTATGCGTTCCATAATATATATGTGCCATGTTTATATTGTTTTAGTATTCAGTGGCATGTTTCTTATACCAATAGAGTAGCTTTTCTTTCCATGCAATGGAGCCACTGTTGTTGCGCTAAGGTCTGTTGAGTACCGACCCGCTTGAGGATGGCGGAGGGGTGTGTTTCCCATGCACGGTTTGTAAGCTAGTTCCGTGGGCTCCTAGCCAATGGTAGCATCCTACCAAGGGAGAAAACTAGCTAGAGGGCCTGGCTCAGGCTAGAGTCAGTGTGTGCACACGTGGTCGGAGACTGTGGACTGACACCGACGGGTGCCACTCCGACTGGTCACTTGGTTTGGTACTGTTTACGCGCTTAGCTTGTCGCTTTGCCGACCGCGAGTGCTTGAGACGCAGTGTAAGTCGTCAGTGGACGCTTCTGGTTTCTGCTCCAGTGGTTGTCCTTCCTTGTTGTTTGGATTAGTTAAGGCTCATTCTATTTTGGTAGATTTAGTCTCAATCGCCTGCATTTACTTAGCTTTGGCATGCGTTAGCTGTTATACTTGCTTAGTTAGAGTTTACAGCTTTACTTGAGTAGTTATTCATGCCATTACCAGTTAGCTTATTTAAATGCATGCTCTATTTGCCATTATTTATGCATGTATGCTTGTTTAGTGCGAGGTAGGGATCCGCGTGACCCCTACTGAGTCTGGCTGTGACTCACCCTTTCTCCTTTCAGGTGAGCCGCGCCCGTCGTCTCCCGGTGCTTCGTGAGCCATTTTGGAGACCGTGTCTAGCTACCAGCTTTAGTCGAGGTGCCTTTAGAGGCTTGCTTGTACTTTTGCCGAGGTATGCCCCATGTAGTTGTACCTTGGACTAGTACTTTGGTTTATCTGGACTAGTATATATATATCACTCTGGTTATTTTGATTTGCTTCCGCACTTGTGTTATTTTTAATGCTTAATTGTAATTTGCGCGTTCTAAATTCTAATTCGTTATGCATACCCCTCAGCACTTTTCTACTAACCCTTCAGGGGCCTCATCAGCCTCTTGGGTGGCTTCCCCAGTTCTTGGTATCGGTGTATCGATGTTATCGGTATATCGGTATCCTGAACTCTGGGTCGTTACAGTTGGTATCAGAGCGTTGTTTGAGAAATTGTATAAGGAATTGAAATTTGTGCTTTGTCCAGAGCTAGTCCTGTAGTCGTCTACTGCTGGCATAGGGTGTTTTCTGCGTGATTGATGGTTTTTGCTGTTGTTTTGTGTTCTCGGCAGAGTAATTATGCCGCCTCGTCGAGGAAGACCTCCTCGTGTTCCTCGAGATGCGCCCCAGGAAGATAGTGGTTCTGCACCTCCTCCTGCAGTTCCAGCTGTTCCAGTTGTTCCTCCTCCAGCGCCGATTGTTGCTCCTCCTGTTGAAGTGCCTGGCAGTCGGGGCAAGGCTTTGAAAGAATTCCTGATGTTCAATCCGCCTGCTTTCGATGGTCAAGCTGATCCAGAAGTGGCAAGGCAATGGTTGGATGCGGTCGAGCGGGTGTTTGTCTCGATGGAGTGTGCTGAAGATGAAAAGGTTATGCTTGCTACTTTTCAACTCCAGGGTACGGCCATTTCGTGGTGGAAAGCCGAGTGGCAGATTGCCTTCATTCAAGACCTCTTCGGCAGATCATATGGGCAGAGTTCGCAGCTGCTTTCGAGCGTGCCTACACTCCTGCCTATTTACAAATGGCGAAGATGTATCAATTTATGGAGCTGACGCAGGGCAGTATGACGGTGCTTCAGTATCGGAATAAGTTTATGGAATTGGGTCAGTATGCGCCCCATGTGCTGGCCAGTGAAGCTTTGAAAACCCAACAATTCTTGCGAGGTTTGAGGCCCGAGTTGAAGATGCCCCTCATTGCCAGTCGTGTTGCGGATTTGGACAGTGCGTGCCAGACAGCTGTGGCACTAGAGCTGGAGATGACTAGACCAGGTGGATATCCTCAGGCAGGGTCAGTGCAGCCGATAGCTCAGTCGCAGCAGACTTACCGACCGCCAGTGCCAAGTGTCCCCTCGGTCCAGTCAGAGGTTAGTGGTTCTTCCTCTCCTTCCAAACCCAAGTTCAAAAGGTTCAAGAAGAAGAAGAAGTTTTTCCAGCAGCCGTCCGGTACAGATTCTGTTCAGCAGCCGACAGCACCTTCTTCTCAGACTCGGCAGAGCTTAGCTGTCAGTCAGCCATGGACGTGTCGGAGATGCGGTGGTCATCACAAGGGCCAGCCGTGCTCTCTCCCTGTGGTGTGTTTTCGTTGTGACCAGCCTAGTCATGTGGTTCGGGATTGCCCGCTGAGGCCGAAACAATTGCAAACTTTTCAGTTTTCTCAACCTCAGCAATCGCAGTTCAGACCTCCTGCACCGCAAGCTCAACAACAATTTTACTCTCAAGCGTCGACGTCTTCTCAGCAATCTTCAGCTGGTTCTAAGAAGCAGAAAGGCAAGGTTTCTCATTTGACTAGAGCTGATGCTGTTGCGTCCCATCTGGTTGAAGGTACGATTATGCTTTATGGTCATTCAGCTCGTGTCTTATTTGATTCTGGTGCTTCTCACTCTTTTATTTCTGAGGATTTCATGGCATGTATTGAGGAACCGACTTCTGAGTTGTCTTGTGAGTTATTTGTTGAATTGCCTTATGGAAATTTCATGGTTACACCTTTGTGCCTGGAAGAGTCTCCGGTTATGATTGATAATCACCCGTTGCCGGCGAAATTGTATGCGTTGCAGTTGGCAGATTATGATGTTATTCTGGGAATGGATTGGTTGGAGCATTATGGAGTTGTGGTTGACTGCAGATCGAAGAAAGTCTATTTTCAGCCACATGAGAAATCAGCTTTTTATTTCCAAGGTATTCGATCCCGATCTTCTCGTATGATTATTTCTGCTATTCGAGCCTATAGGTTGCTTAGTGCAGGTTGCCAGTGATTTCTTGCTTCAGTGGTTATTGTTGAAGAACCACAACGGGATGTTTGTGATATTCCTATTGTCTGTGAGTTCCCTGATGTATTTCCTGACGAGTTTCCAGGCTTGCCCCCAGAGCGAGAGATAGAGATGGTGATTGAACTGATTCCAGGTACCGGCCCCTTAGCAAAGGCACCGTACCGAATGGCTCCAGCTGAATTGAAAGTACTGCGTGCACAGCTACTAGAGTTACTGGAAAAAGGTTATATTCACCCCAATTTTTCTCCGTGGAGTGCCCCGGTGAATGGATCCTTAATGGATTTTGTTCTATTATTTGTTCTGGAATTTCTGGCTATTTTCCTGGATTTTTAGGAATTTGTCTAGTATTTTTCCGGATTTATTTGAGGGTTATTAGAGATTAATGAGATTTTAATATATATAATAATTATATTATATATATTTTAATTTCTTTATTTTTCTTTTCTTTTCTTTTAACCTCTCACCCTCTCTCTCTCTCTCTCCCCGTCGATCTCTCATTCACCCTCACGCTCTCTCTCTCCTCTTGCGATCGCCCCTCTCTCCTTCTTAGGGAACGCGGGCGAGACAACGTCGGATTGAGGCGTGGTTGGCGCCGGTGGATTCCTCAGGCAGGGTCAGTGCAGCCGGTAGCTCAGTCGCAGTAGACTTACCGACCGCCAGTGCCAGGTGTCCCCTCGGTCCAGTCAGAGGTTAGTGGTTCTTCCTCTCCTTCCAAACCCAAGTTTAAAAGGTTCAAGAAGAAGAAGAAGTTTTTCCAGCAGCCGTCCGGTACAGATTCTGTTCAGCAGCCGACAGCACCTTCTTCTCAGACTCGGCAGAGCTTAGCTGTCAGTCAGCCATGGACGTGTCGGAGATGCGGTGGTCATCACAAGGGCCAGCCGTGCTCTCTCCCTGTGGTGTGTTTTCGTTGTGACGAGCCTGGTCATGTGGTTCGGGATTGCCCGCTGAGGCCGAAACAATTGCAAACTTTTCAATTTTCTCAACCTCAGCAATCGCAGTTCAGACCTCCTGCACCGCAAGCTCAACAACAATTTTACTCTCAAGCGTCGGCGTCTTCTCAGCAATCTTCAGCTGGTTTTAAGAAGCAGAAAGGCAATGTTTCTCATTTGACTAGAGCTGATGCTGTTGCGTCCCATCTGGTTGAAGGTACGATTATGCTTTATGGTCATTCAGCTCGTGTCTTATTTGATTCTGGTGCTTCTCACTCTTTTATTTCTGAGGATTTCATGGCATGTATTGAGGAACCGACTTCTGAGTTGTCTTGTGAGTTATTTGTTGAATTGCCTTTTGGAGATTTCATGGTTACACCTTTGTGCCTAGAAGAGTCTCCGGTTATGATTGATAATCACCAGTTGCCGGCGAGATTGTATGCGTTGCAGCTGGCAGATTATGATGTTATTCTAGGAATGGATTGGTTAGAGCATTATGGAGCTGTGGTTGACTGCAGATCGAAGAAAGTCTATTTTCAGCCACAGGGAAAATCAGCTTTTTATTTCCAAGGTATTCGATCCCGATCTTCTCGTATGATTATTTCTGCTATTCGAGCCTATAGGTTGCTTAGTGCAGGTTGCCAGGGATTTCTTGCTTCAGTGGTTATTGTTGAAGAACCACAACGGGATGTTTGTGATATTCCTATTGTCTGTGAGTTCCCTGATGTATTTCCTGACGAGTTGCCAGGCTTGCCCCCAGAGCGAGAGATAGAGATGGTGATTGAACTGATTCCAGGTACCGGCCCCTTAGCAAAGGCACCGTACCGAATGGCTCCAGCTGAATTGAAAGTACTGCGTGCACAGCTACTAGAGTTACTGGAAAAAGGTTATATTCGCCCCAGTTTTTCTCCGTGGAGTGCCCCGGTGCTGTTTGTGAAAAAGAAAGATGGAAGCCTGAGACTTTGTATTGATTACAGGCAGTTGAATCAGGTGACTATCAAGAATAAGTATCCGCTTCCCAGGATTGATGATTTATTTGACCAATTATAGTCTGCTACTGTCTTTTCACGGATTGATCTCCGGTCTGGCTACTTCCAATTGTGAATCCGGGAATCCGATGTGGAGAAGACAGCTTTCAGCACTCGATATGGTCACTTTGAATTTCTGGTTATGCCGTTTGGTTTGACTAATGCCCCAGCAGCTTTTATGGACCTAATGCAGCGTATCTTTCGTCCATTTCTTGATCAGTTTGTGGTGATCTTTGTGGATGATATTCTGATCTATTCTGCCTCTGATGAAGATCATGTGCAGCATTTGAGGATCGTTCTGCAGACTCTAAGGGATCACGAGCTTTTTACGAAGTTCAGTAAATGTGAATTCTGGCTTCGGGAAATTCATTTTCTTGGTCACGTGATTTCTGGTGATGGAATGGCAGTGGACCCTGCAAAGATTGATGCCGTTTTGAATTGGCAGAGGCCGAAGTTTGTGTCTGAGATAAGAAGCTTCTTAGGTTTGGCTGGGTATTACCGCAGGTTCATTCAAGACTTTGCGAAGATTGCAGCCCCGATGACTAGACTGACTCGTAAAGATGTACCTTTTGTCTGGTCGGATCAGTGTGAGGCTAGCTTTGTTGAATTAAAAGGGCTATTGACTTCTTCTCCTGTGTTGACTTTGCCTTCCGACTCGGGTGGTTTTCTGGTTTGTACTGATGCTTCTCGAGTAGGTCTCGGTGCAGTGCTGATGCAACATGGTAAGGTTATCGCATATGCATCTCGGCAATTGAAACGACATGAATAGAATTATCCCACTCATGATCTGGAGCTAGCTGCAGTTATTTTTGCCTTAAAAATCTGGAGACATTATCTGTATGGTGAGAAGTTTCAAATTTTTACTGATCACCAGAGTTTACAGTATATATTCTCTCAGAAAGATTTGAATCTCAGGCAACGTCGATGGATGGAATTCATGAAAGACTTTGACTTTACACTCTCCTATCAGCCGGGTAAAATGAATGTCGTGGCTGATGCTCTGAGCAGGAAAGTACAGGTCAGTCATTTGTTGCTTCATGAATGGAAATTGTAGGAACGGCTTCCGAGCGAGGCATTCAGTGCAGAGTTTCATGCTGATCCGAAGATGGCAGTTTGTGCTACCTTGGTTTTGGGTTCAGCTTTATATCAGCAGATTAAAGAAGCCCAGCAGGCTGATTCTGATTTGGCTCGTGTTATATCGAGATATGATGTGAAATTTGATGACGAGCTGGTTGTCAGTTTCCAGGGCAGATGGTATGTTCCCGCTGATGATGATTTGAGGAATGAGATTCTGAGTGAGGCCCATGGTTCCTGTTTTGCTATTCATCCGGGTGTCACCAAGATGTATCAGAATTTGAAGAAGCAGTTCTGGTGGCCAGGTATGAAGAAAGGCGTGGCTATGTTTGTTTCTAAGTGCTTGACTTGTCAGTTAGTTAAAGCCGAACATCAAAAGCCAGGTGGTTTGCTTCAGCCGTTAGAGATTCCGATGTGGAAATGGGACCATGTTACTACAGATTTTATGGTGGGTTTGCCTCGGACTTCTCAAGGTTTTGATGGCATCTGGTTGCTTGTCGACAGATTGACTAAAACCGCCAGATTATTACCGATTAAAGTTACTTGGAATGTGCAGAGGTTGGCCGAGCTGTATGTGTAGAAGATCGTGCCACTGCATGGAGTGCCTGTTTCACTTGTGTCAGATCGTGACCCACGTTTTACCTCTGGCTTCTGGCGTAGTTTCCAGAAAGCTTTGGGCACTGAGTTAGCTTTCAGTTCAGCGTATCACCCTTAATCGGATGGGCAGTCAGAGAGGACTATTCAGACTCTGGAAGACATGCTGAGATTGTGTTGCCTTGATTGGCAGGGTTCGTGGAGTCAGTATTTGCCACTGGTTGAATTTACTTATAATAATAGTTTTCACACCAATATTGGTATGGCTCCTTATGAAGCACTTTATGGTCGTCCTTGTCGAACTCCTCTGAACTGGTTTGATGTTGGGGACAGATTGTTGACAGGGCCTGACATGGTGCAGCAATGTTCTGATGTGGTTCGTCTGATCAGGCAGAGATTGTTGACGGCTCAGAGTCGACAGAAAAGCTATGCAGATCAGCGCAGACGTCCACTACAATTTGAGCCTGGAGATAGGGTGTTTGTTAAAATATCTCCTATGAAAGGTGTTTCCAGATTTGGGAAGCGTGGAAAGCTTAGTTCGCGGTATGTTGTCCCTTTTCCGATTATTGAAGCTATTGGTCAGGTGGCTTATCGTCTGCAATTGCCAGCGGCTATGCAAGCTATTCATGATGTATTCCACGTGTCTCAGTTGAGGAAATATGTGCCAGATGCTTCTCATGTTCTCGATGATTCAGTATGGCCTGAAGTGACTGCTGATTTGTCCACGCCAGAATTTCCTATCAGAATTGAAGACCGTCGTGAGCAGCGGTTGAGAAATAAGGTTATTCCTCTGGTAAGAGTTGCTTGGCAGCGTCACTCTGGTAATGAGTCTACTTGGGAGCGTGAAGATGAGATGCGTCTGCTTTTTCCTTTCTTATTCCAGTGAGGTATATGTCCTTTCTCAGTTTCCTCCTTTTCTGTTACTGTAAAATTTCGGGGGTGAAATTTTTTATAAGGGGGGAGGGACTGTAAGACCCATGCCTTAATGGATCCTTAATGGATTTTGTTCTATTATTTGTTCTGGAATTTCTGGCTATTTTCCTGGATTTTTAGGAATTTGTCTGGTATTTTTCCGGATTTATTTGAGGGTTATTAGAGATTAATGAGATTTTAATATATATAATAATTATATTATATATATTTTAATTTATTTATTTTTCTTTTCTTTTCTTTTAACCTCTCACCCTCTCTCTCTCTCTCTCCCCGTCGATCTCTCATTCACCCTCACGCTCTCTCTCTCCTCTTGCGATCGCCCCTCTCTCCTTCTTAGGGAACACGGGCGAGACGGCGTCGGATTGAGGCGTGGTTGGCGCCGGTGGATTCCTCGCGTCGAGAGGAATGCGTGGGTACCCATTTCGGCACGGTTCGGTGATCGTGGGAGCGGGGTGGAGCTTGAAGGCCCGGTGAGCCTACCTCGGTGCATGCGGCCTTTTCGCCCGTCTCGGCTTGCAAGAGGTAGGGGGATGGAATCCTGAGCTCGCTAGGAGCATTCCCTGTAGTTCATTTCGTTGTTTAGGCTTCCCATTGTATGCTTGTGGCCATTTTCCCATTTTTAGTGTAAACGAGCAATTTAGCCATTTAATGGGTTTGGGGTGATGCATGCGGGTGTTTTAAGCTTGGTTGTGTTGTTTAGCATGTATGGTTTGGTAGGTTACAGGTTTTCACGGCGTTACCCGACGATTTCTATCATCCGGGAGGGCCTCGGTTTTCAAACCGAACCCGCCCGTGTTCCAGGTGGTGTGACGGTCCTGCCAGGAACCGTCACACGCCTGACGGTCCTTTGGGGACGCGTCGTTTCCAAACGACGGCCCGTCGAGGGCGCGTTATTTGGAGAGTAACGGTGGGAACCCCATCCGTTACTCGTGCGTAGTTTTACGTTGACCCGGTCAGGCGGTGCGCCCGACGGCCAATCGGTCGGCCGTCGTTTCGGTCCGACGCGCCTGGGTTAGGGCGTCGCTTCGCCTGCTAGCGGTTTTAATGTTGTTCGTCGATTTCCGGCCTCGGGTGGAAGTAACGGCGGTGATCCAACGCGTCGTTACGAAGTAACGCGCTGGGCCCCCACCGTCACTCCCCTCTTGGGTCGTTTGAGCTGAAACTCTGGTGGAAGTAACGGCGGGACACTGACGCGTCGCTTCGGATGTAACGCGCCAGTCCCCCACCGTCGCTTGCCAGTAACGCATGGGCAGACGACTGCCGTTTGCCTGTAGGTTTTGATATGTTCCCAGCCTTCACGTTATGCGTTCCATAATATATATGTGCCATGTTTATATTATTTTAGTATTCAGTGGCATGTTTCTTATACCAATAGAGTAGCTTTTCTTTCCATGCAATGGAGCCACTGTTGTTGCCCTAAGGTCTGTTGAGTACCGACCCGCTTGAGGATGGCGGAGGGGTGTGTTTCCCATGCACGGTTTGTAAGCTAGTTCCGTGGGCTCCCAGCCAATGGTAGCGTCCTACCAAGGGAGAAAACTAGCTAGAGGGCCTGGCTCAGGCTAGAGTCAGTGTGTGCACACGTGGTCGGAGACTGTGGACTGACACCGACGGGTGCCACTCCGACTGGTCACTTGGTTTGGTACTGTTTACGCGCTTAGCTTGTCGCTTTGCCGACTGCTAGTGCTTGAGACGCAGTGTAAGTCGTCAGTGGACGCTTCTGGTTTCTGCTCCAGTGGTTGTCCTTCCTTGTTGTTTGGATTAGTTAAGGCTCATTCTATTTTGGTAGATTTAGTCTCAATCGCTTGCATTTACTTAGCTTTGGCATGCGTTAGCTGTTATACTTGCTTAGTTAGAGTTTACAGCTTTACTTGAGTAGTTATTCATGCCATTACCAGTTAGCTTATTTAAATGCATGCTCTATTTGCCGTTATTTATGCATGTATGCTTGTTTAGTGCGAGGTAGGGATCCGCGTGACCCCTACTGAGTCTGGCTGTGACTCACCCTTTCTCCTTTCAGGTGAGCCGCGCCCGTCGTCTCCCGGTGCTTCGTGAGCCGTTTTGTAGACCGTGTCTAGCTACCAGCTTTAGTCGAGGCGCCTTTTGAGGCTTGCTTGTACTTTTGCCGGGGTATGCCCCGTGTAGTTGTACCTTGGACTAGTACTTTGGTTTATCTGGACTAGTATATATATATCACTCTGGTTATTTTGATTTGCTTCCGCACTTGTGTTATTTTTAATGCTTAATTGTAATTTGCGCGTTCTAAATTCCAATTCGTTATGCATACCCCTCAGCACTTTTCTACTAACCCTTCAGGGGCCTCATCAGCCTCTTGGGTGGCTTCCCCAGTTCTTGGTATCGGTGTATCGATGTTATCGGTATATCGGTATCCTGAACTCTGGGTCGTTACACTTTTTCAGCCTTCCAACGGCACACTTTTTCAGCCTTCCAACGGCACACTATTTCAAGCCTTCAGCGGCACACTTCTTAGGTCTTCCAGCAGCACACTTGTGAAGGCCTTCAGCGGCACACCTGCCCTCCAGCGGTACACCTTCCTCAGCCCCCAGTGGCACAGCGTTCGGCCCATCCACGCCGGTCAACGCTCGTAGGCCTCGGCGCGTAGCGAAGGCATGGCAGGCCCATAACTGCACCTTGCTGGGCTGTCCCCGCCCCACCTACTCCCATCCTTGACGGTCGTTGGCCTGAACAGGGGTATAAGAACCCCTCGCTCCGACAAAAGAGGCAGAGGTAGAGAGACGAAAGGGACACACCAGGGGACACACACAGAGAAGAGGCATACAGTGAGAGGAGACGAACAGACACAAAGCCACCTACGAGAAGAAGGAGAAGAGAGAAGAAAAGGGAGAGGGCTCCGGCGTGGAGTCTTCCGACAACCACCAGGCAAAGAAAAGAGAGTAAGAGAGAGAGAGGGCTTGATGTAGTAGGGGAAGGTGGGGGAAAGAGCAGTGGACGGTCGTCCCTGCTTCGATCCCCAACACCTCCTCTTCTTTTGTTCTTTGTTTTCTCCCTCTCCGTTCTTTTGTTCTTTGGTTTCCTTTCTTGCCTGTAGCCTTAGCTCGGGCATGCTTTGTAATGTATATGGACGGCTACGGCCCTCTGCTCCCCCATGAATGAAGATCGTCCCCCTCAGTGGGTTTTCTCTTCGTCTCGTTGGTTTTGGACCACAGTGCGTTTGATCGTCTTTCCCTTCACTTTTCGGTGTTTGTGTTCATCCCTCTTGTCGACGGTTTCCTCCGGATCCGGCGCCATCTTGAATGGTTCGAGGTCACGAACCTCCTCCTATAAAGCCCAACTCCTTCACCCGTGTCTGCCCCAGTGAACCTTCTCCCCTCCTGCCGGGGGTCCCTGTGGGTTTGATCGGTCTAACACCCCGCCCCATTAGCAGACCAACCCTTTTGGAGCCTTGCTCGGTGCGCTTGCACTTTCCCCCAGCGGCACACCCTTCCGGCACCTTGGCCGACACACCCATAGTAACCCCCAGTGGTACACTTTCCCTTGGTGCCCCAGCGGCACACCTAGTCTCACCCTAGCCCGGTACCCCCCTCAAACGCCCTGTGACCGTCTTTAGCCGGCACCCCTTGGCTAACCCCCCAGTACACCCTGTCCAGTCTTAGAGGTTTCCCGTCCGTCGTTTCCTCCAAGTTTTCCGAGGTTTTGTTAAGGTGTTGCCGCTCTCGGGCCCCCACCTCCAACTTTCGGGTTCCACCACTCCATGTGGGCGCATTCCCTTTATCTCCCTTACGCTCGGGTCAAGGAGAGATGCTGCGAATTTTCGTTAGAAATAATAACACATAAAAAGGGCAAAAGGAAGCAACAAACGAATGGAGCAATCGATAACAGAACTTTCTAACCAGGCAAGGCATGGCCGACAGCATGAGAAGAATTGGGCTAATCGACGTTGTGGTGAACTAAGTGCCCGACTTATAAAGAACAGGCTGTAAGGAGAGGGAGGAAAGACTTGTTTAAAACTTCATAAAAACTAAAGAAAGGAAGAAAAGAAAAGCCTTAAAATAGATAAAGGAGGAGTGGGCCTTCATCGGCCCACCTGTTCCAGCCTTCGCCGGTACACCCTATCAACTCCCCAGCGGCATACTCTAACAGCCCTTCAACGACACACCTTTTTGGCCCTTCAGCGGCACACTCCTCTTCTGTGGTACATCGCTCCCATTTGCATATTACTTCCCTCCGTGGTACACCCTTCCTCACCCCTTTTGGCGGTGTAGTCCTCAAGCCCTTGGCCAAGTTTGCATAGACCACACCCCAATGTGCACTAACCCTGCCCCTTCCCTGAACCTCCACTGCACTGATGCAGCCTAGCATTGCTCTGGCCTTCCCCTTTGCATGAACTTGCATTGCGCCAGCGCTGCCTGACACTGCACCGTCCTCACCCCTACACGGCCTTCAGCTGCACTGGCCTCTCTTCAACCCCATACAAAATATGCACTGGCCTCTCTTCAACCACGTACAAAACCTGTATCGACCCCATACCCTTGCACGGACCCACTACCTCGCACCGACCCCACATCATACCGCACCGACCTCCCCGTCGCACCGACCTCCCCGTCGCACCGACCTTGGCACGCCTAGCCGCGGGCTGCACTGACCTCCCACCCTTCCTTCAACGGCACGCTCCCTTTCTCCTTTCACCGACACGCTCCAAGCCCCCGCCGCCACCGGCACAGCCCTTTGAAGCCTCCCCGTGCATACGCTGTGCTTCCTAGCCCGGCACGCTCCCACCGTCTCATCTCTTCTCCCCACCATCTCTCTCATGCTCACCGTCTCTTTAGCAATGTATAGACTTAGCATGAAGGGTTGCACAAATGAAGATAGTAAAGTATGTACACTGGAAATGGATGTTCAGACATGCCGTGAACGAATGTATGGACTTAATGTGCTTGTGACAACAATGTACAGACTTTGTGCCGCAGCAACCAGCCAATGTACAGACCTCGTGTGCATGTAGCCATCCAGTGTACAGACTTTGTGCTGCAGCAACCAGCCAATGTACAGACTTTGTGTTGATGCAGCCAGCCAATGTACAGATCTCGTGTTGCAGCAACCAGCCAGCGTACAGACTTTGTGTTGCAGCAACCAGCCAACGTACAGACTTTGTGTTGCAGCAATCAGCCAATGTATAGACTTTGAGTTGCAGCAAATGGAAAATGTACATACTCTACGTGTGTGCTAGCAGACGATGTACAGACTTTGAGTTTGTAGCAAATGAAGAGTGCACCGGCTATGCATGGCAAGCTATGCAACCAATGTACGGACTTGTGGGTTTGCTAAGCCAGTGAACGTAGGTAAAGATAGGAATGTATAGGCTTCGAATGCACGAAGCACACGGGCTGCACGGACTTGGTCCGAGAATGTATAGACTTTGAGCTGATGGATGTACAGATTTTATGTTGCAGCAACCAGCCAATGTACAGACTTTGTGTTGCAGCAACCAGCCAATGTATAGACTTTGTGTTGCAGCAACCACCCAGTGTATAGACTTTGAGTTGCAGCAAATGGATAGTGCACAGACTCTGCGCGTGTGCTCGCAGATGTTGTATAGACTCCGTGTTAGCCCAGCACGCCCGCCAACTCCCTCCCCGGCACATTCCCTTGGCGCTTCTCCAGCACCGTCTCACCCTCGCCGGTACACCCCACCTAACCCTTCAGCGGCACACTCCAACGACCCCCATCACCTCCAGCAGTACGCCTTTTTGGCCTTTCAGCGGCACAACCCTCACGACCTCCAGCGGTACACCCATTCCCAACCTTCAGCGGCACAACCCTCACCACCTCCAGCGGTACACCCATTCCCAACCTCCAGCGGCACACTCCTCACCCTTTCCAACGGTACGCCCCCCGGCCAGCCCTTCGCCTGCACGCTACTGGATGCCCTCGCCGGCACACTCCTAGCCCCCCTTTCACACCTTCCAGCCTGTGTCGGTGCATATTGCACCGATCTTGCCCCTCTACAGCCCAAAGCTGCACCGACTTTGCCCCGCGGCTGTACTGACCTTGCCCTTCCACAACCCAAAGCTGTATAGACTTCGCCCTGCAGGCCGTATAGACTTCGCCTCGCAGGCGGTACGGACTTTGCCCCGCAGGCCGAATAGACTTCGCCCTGCAGGCCGTACAGACTTCGCCCCGCGACCGTACAGACTTCGCCCCTCTACAGCTCAAAGCTGCACCGACTTCAGCCCGCAGGCTGCACCGACCTGCTGCCAGCCCAGACCTGCACCGACCTACCTTCAGCCTGGGCACACCCTGCACTGACCTAGCCCAATCTCTATCCGGCGCACCCTTTGATACCCTCACCGGCATGCCTTCGGCCGCCCTTGCCCGGCGCACTCTCTATGCCGCCTTCGCCGGCACATTGCCTACGACCTTCACTGGCACGCTACTTCAGTCCCCTTTTTGGCCCTTCAGCGGTCCACTCCCCCTAGAAGTATGTGTGTAATGTATAATATATAATAATAATAATAATAGCAATAAATCAATAAAAATTACGATGACTAAATAAGTTCAGCTATATATATATATATATATATATATATATATATAACAAACAAAAATTGTGAAATAATAATAATAATGGTGAGAAATTTCTAATAATAATAATAATAAACAGCATGGATAAATCATTCAGGAAAAATACACAAAAGGGAAATAAGCAATAAAAAAAAGAATGCATGCACATAATTAGGAGGCCCAGATAAAAGACACAATAAAATCTACATTGCAGCCCCGTCTCTCCTGTGACATGGTGCTGAAGGAAATAACAATGCTGTCCCTGCAGGTCGGGCCTGAGTCACGGGGATTGCCTCAACACGGCCACGACCCGACCTCGTCCCGGGCTGACATTCTGATTAGACCGGACCCGTTTCTCAGGCCGGATCCCTTCCGAGCCACTACTAAAATTACCGCACGTTTGGCAGACATTTGAACGGGTTCACCTCGATTTCTGCCGCGTTTCTATTACGGACCTGTGTCTGAACATGAAAAGACCCGTGAGCAACCAACATGGCCGACGGCTCCCACCCCGACGTGGTCGTGACCCGGTATTGCTCTGGGCCGATAGCTCGCCAAATCGGATTCACCCTATCGGGATTCGTTCCCCCCCCCTCTCATTGAAATTACCGCAAACTCGGCATACATTTGTACGGGGTTGTTTCTATCTACGTCGTACCTTCAATATGGACCCTCGTCCGAATATCAAGTGGTCCGCAAGTGACCGACAGGAATCCGAATAGAATGAGATGGCTCCTGTCATCCCTGGACCCTTTGCACGGGAAGGTCAACAGGGCCCCCGTGGGCCATGCTTAGACCTCGGGCTTGTCCCAATTATGGTCATTGTATGACTCATATCCTCGGCCTATAGCTCGCTCCCTTCGAACGCGTTTTCGATTTTGGAATCTAGTCCCGGGACTCTTCCCCGTTGCCCTCCAGCACCGGAATCATTAATGATGCCCACGCAAGTCCCGTTTGGACCGCGGGAGGCGCCCCCGGTATGGTCCCGACTCGATCTCGCACCGGGCCAATAAATTCGCTAGTTTCCTGCTACACTAATCGAGATTTAACCGAATGTTTTCAGTGTCTCGGAATAATGTATTTGACGTATCACGGCACACATATGTTCCAGGTCCCCCTGCGACGATTATGATATTCTCAAGCCGGACACCCGTCCGAATATTAAACGGTCTCCCGAATGACCGACACGTTTCAAACTCCCGCTTCCCTAGACACAGAGCTTTTCAGCTGATTCAAGGGATATTCCCTCGTTTCCCCTTGGCACCGGAAATATTAATGACGCGCATGCAAGTCTTGGTTCAACCGCGGGGGGCCCACCGCAGTATGGTCGCAGCTTGCTCTTGCACCGGGCCAACAGATTTACTGGTTTTTGACCGCTCCAACCGAGGCTCAGCTGAACATTTTCCGCTCTTTCGAACAATAAATTTGTCGTACCTCGGCATACATGCGTTCCGGTTTTTCCGCGACAACCGCGATTTTCTCGAGCCGGACATTCGTCCGAACATTAAATGGTCAGTACATGACCGACATGACCGCGAATGGTTTTTTTTCTTCTCGCCCTCGCGTGAGGATTTCAATACCTCGTAATAGACCTTTCATGTAATTAATTTCTTGGCCATGAGGCCCTGAATCCCGGCGATTAATCAAGGGTGTTCCCTCGTATGGGGGATGTAAATGACGCCGTGACTTTTATGGCACGGCGGGTTTTGGTCCCGACGCGAACCACACAATCGTCTGACCGAGTCAGATCGAGCGCACCATGGGTTCTTCGGAGCCCGAACAAATTGTCACTTCGGTGACTGGCACGCCCACGCACTTAATAGACTCTCCTCGCAAACCAGGCGAATTTTAGTGCGTCCATAGATGGACTACACACAGAGCATAAGGCGTTGATCCTTTGTTAGGCACTCAGAAGAACTCTTTGAGAGGAAGAAGGCACGAGAAGCCAAGTGGTGTCGCCAGATGCTGAAGGCAATGGCCCTCCTGTAAAAAAAGTTTAGCCCGGGGTGGGGTTTGTCGGGAGAACCCTTTAATGCTTGAGTCAGCAACTGGTGGAGGAGAAGAAAAGCATTAGGGTCAAAGTGCAGTTGTTGCATACTTGGTGAAGTTGGTGTTCCTTCCCTTTTATAGATCATGGTGTCCAGAGATATACAGTATCGGAGGTGTTACTGCAGTCATGATTGAGGGTAAAATGGGGGGCATCAAACTCGGCCACAATTATGGAAACTAAGAGCGTCCGTAGTGGTAATGGAGGTGAGTGAAATCTGGAGCGAGATCTGAGATGATAATAGAAGGATAGTCATGTCGAATTTTCGCTCCGCGGAGATCTTGCGTCTGTTATCGAGTCGGATTCTGATTTGAATTAGGAAGGCGGCGAGTAACGCCCTATTATTTCAGCATGTTCAACATATTTATTCAAATAATCTTTTTCATTTGCCGGTCGTTGCTGGGATTGTTTTCTTCTAGATGCCATATCATATGTTACTAGGGTTTGCACTTTTCTTTCTCCTGTCGCGTTCATGTTGTCATGTGATATGCAATCTAACCGTATGAAAACATGTAGATGGGGTTTCGTGACATGCGTGTGGAAGTGCAGATTGGGGTTAGCACCAAATTAAGGGCATAATTAAGCACCAATATTGGGACCGCAGAGGCTTTTTATTTTCTTCTTTTGATCAATCTCATGTTCTTTTAATGTGTTTAAGTTTCCTTCGAGCCCTTCCCCCACCCTTCTCTTTTTCTTGATGATGGATGTCATGGGGCAACCGGACCCCGCCTTCTTTTTTTCGGGGTTTCCCATGAAGTTATCCGAAAAGTGAGCTCCTAACCTCTCCCAAATATCAAAAGTTTTAAATGGAACCATGTAAATAACTCGATTTTGATATTTCCAAACTCAAATGTTAAAATTAAATTTATTTTTTTCACAAAAAATGGCACCATTTGTGGGAGAGTAAAAGCGTGCCTGCATTTCTCCAGACTCCAACGTGATGGGAGAGTTCCCACAGTCTCCACATTCGTACTTTTCTCACTTTTGGAAACTAAATTGGACACGCGGAGTGGTCATCTCCCAGCACGCAAAGGATACTAAAAACACTACTTGCGTGAGTGGACCTCAGAGACACTTCCTTCCTTCTTCTTCTTCTTCACGTCGGGGGTTTCTCCTGTTCCCTCCGCCACCAACCAACCGGTATGCTGAGTGCAGGTTAGAGGCAGCCAGCGGGCGGTTGCCAACCTGCTCCTCCCCTGTGTACTCCCATGGCGCCGCTGCGCGACCTCCGAAGGCTTGCCGACGGAGTCACGCTCGTGCTACTCGAGGGAGCGCGGCGCTCCTGTGCACTCGATGCCACGCGGTCCGGGGGTGGTGGCGTCAAGTCCGCGACGACGGCGGCCCTAAAGTCGCTCTTCGTCTCGGCAACCGACTTCGGGTCAAGGAGTACACCGCCCCCGGACCCCTCGCATCCTCGTCCTCTATCGTCTACTTCCACTTGGATCCCCTTGCGGCTCAAGACGAATCCCTCTCCGCGGCAGAGTGCGCCGGGGGCTCGTCGGGGCCGGTCATGGTTGAGGGATCCGCTGTGGAGACGCGTATGGGCAGTCCTTGAGTGGTACAAGGCTTTGAACTATTTCCTTTAGTTGATCAACGTTGTAGGTCAGGATGTCGAACTGCTTCTTCGAGACTCCCTCGGTGAGAGCTTATTCAGTACCGGAGGTTTCCACCACAGTGTCGGCATTGGCTCGCTCTGTGATTTCTTGTGGAGCTATGCATTCTTGTTAGGTTCTCACAGACAGACGGTGCCAAAGTGTTATGTAACTCTTAGTATTTATTGTAGGGAGTCTATAGAGACAGAGCTTGAGTGGTGATGGACTACGCACTGAGCATAAGGCGTTGATCCTTTGTTGGGCATTGGGAAGAACTCTTTGAGAGGAAGTAGACACGAGAAGCCAAGTGGTGTCCCCAGATGCTAAAGGTGATGGCCCTCCCGTAAAAAAGTTCAGCCCGAGGTCGGGTTTGTTGGGAGAACCCTTTAATACTTTAGTCAGCCACTAGTGGAGGAAAAAAAAAAGTATTAGGGTCAAAGAGCAGTTGTTGCATTCTTGGTGAAGTTGATGTTCCTTCCCTTTTGTGTCCAGAGACATGCAGTATCGGAGGTGTTGCCATAGTCGTGATCGAGGGCAGCTCATTACAAGAAAATGTGATATTAGTGATAGAATTTTCTGACGGATTGTGTTCTGTCGGCATATCCGTCAGAAATTACAATGAATATTAATACACCGAAAATTTCATCGATATTTTTGAAAGATAAATATCCGTCGAAATATCTATCTGAATTTTAGACGACTATTACGATGGAAAATAATCCGTGACTTTTCCGACGAAACTTATTCCCGATGTTCCGTCAAATCCTCAGTCAAGTGAAAACCGCCTGTGTAAATGCTAATCTTAAGGAAGCTGATCTTTGCAAACGGAAAATCCTAGATACCTTGGGTATCCCTGCTCACCCCTACAATGGTGCACAGCTGAAAATAGTAAAATGGATTTGCCCCCCTTGGCCTTTTCTCAAACCAAACTCGGATGGTGCCTGCAAACCAAATGGCATTTCAGGAGGTGGAGGTGTTATTAGAGACTACAATGGAAATGTTCTGCTAGCCTATTCCCATTACTATAGCCAGACAAACAGTCTTGTAGTAGAAACAAGAGCTTTGCTTGATGGAATCCACTATCTCCGTACTATCTCTTACCAGCCAGCGCTCTTTGAGTGTGACTCACAAGTTCTTGTTCGGGTTATTAAAAAGGAATACCAATGCCCTTGGTCTATTCTATCCTATGTCAGAGTGATTTGGAGAACTACCTCACAGCATGATAAGTTTGATCATATCTACAGAGAAGGAAACAAAGTAGCGGATTCATTGGCCTCTTTAGCTTGCTCATCAAAATGTAATGTCTTCTTTCACAACAGTGAGCTACCCTCATTTATAAAGGGTGAGGCTCGTTTGGATAAGCTAGGTCTTCCCAACATCAGATTGATGTAACCCCATTTTTTTTCCACTAGTAATAAAATTCACCTCCTAGGAGTCTGTTGGCCCCCACCAGACCCTAGGCAGGGCTTTTTTGGATTAAAAAAAATTATAAAATAGAGTTCATGTCATGTTTGGATATGGAGGAATTCCCCTCCCTACTAAGATGTCATAGTCCAAATCTGATTATGAGAGAGGACGACAAACTTAACATAGAGTTTAAGCCCAACGTGAAAATCAAAGAGAGGAAACTCCTTCCTTCCCTAATCCACAACAATCTCAACCCCAGATAAGTTCCTTGTGTCGGCCGGCCGCAAGCCGTCCAAGTCCAGAGAGGAATTGAGCCACACCCTCATAGGTTGCCCTTGACGGGTATTAAATTGAGAGAAATAGAGGAGTAGTGAACAGAGGAACTCACCCCTTCAATAGGGCTTACGACGCCTTCAATAGGTCGGTACTGACCAGATGAGTTGCATATGGCGCTAGCCTGAAAAATTGCAGTTCATACTCGGCAACTGTCATCATTTACTGACATAGAGAAGCGAACTCCATAGCCTTTCTCTCCTTAACATGTTCTGAAAAATACTTGGCACGTAATAAGGTAAGAAAGCCTTCCCATGTGTGTGGTGCATCAGCTGGAGGTGCCGAAACCGGCTTCCACCATGTACGAGCATCTTTGTTGAGTTGAAAAGTAGCAAGACGCACTTTTTCCTGGTCTGTACACTGTATGCCGTCAAATATACGGTTCATTTCATCGATCCAGTTCTCGGCCTCGTCTAGGTTCGATGAACCATAGAAACGTGGAGGATTTAAGCTTCAGAAATTGCGATGCAAGTCCCCAACTCTTGCTCCTGTGCCTGCTTGGGCTATCGTTTGTACTGCCTGAGTGAGGCCCGCAGCAGTCTGCTGCATTCCATCCCAGTCTACATGATGAGTCATTATAAGAATAAGGCACCTGAGAGAATAACAAGTTGTTTAATTCTCATGGAATTTTGAAAGGGATTAATCTAGAGCTATTTTATTATCTTATCTCGGGCTCTACCCAATTCTCACATGGGTGGAGAAATTTCTTCCTTAATTTATATATAGGTATGGGTGCTAAACCCTTGGACTTATCCTATGACATGACTTTTCTCCCTAAGTCCTTGGACTTAGGCTCTGATACCAACTTGACTGTCACGCCCCGAGTTTTTAATATAGTGGAAGATAATCTCGAGAAACGTGAACAGCCGGCATGGTAAACCTCATGCAAGCAAAAATAATCAGAGCGCAAGACAATCACACATAAGATGCAATTGCACAATGAATTTACTCAAAAACTTCATCTTTATTTCATATCAAATGATAACAATCCAAGTGCATAAATTTCATTAATCCACTAGACTCAATAAAAAGAAAAATTACATGAGCTTGATCTAGACATCATTAACTCCCTAAGTCTTCTCTCAATCTTATGTGACTTTCATTCGCTCTTGGACCCATCACTTGAATAACTCGAATCCGAATCCGAACTACTTACATCTCCTGAAAAGATTGGAAAGTAGGTAATGAGCACACTTACCCAGTAGGTATCTTCGCATCAACATGAAGGCAATATTAAAGTGATTAACATTTTAGCTCTAAAGAATAAGGTAAAACCGTGCGAAATGCGATAAATCATGCGAATAAACCATAGTAACAAGACATGATCAAGTTAAGATAGGATTGAGCAATCATAATCAAGCAAGAATGTAATTATGACCTTTCATGAACAATAATGTAACAAAAATGTACTAGAACGTCATGTAACAAGCAAGAATGTACTCTTCACTTATTAGCAAGTACTTCATGAATTTCTGTGGACATTTTCACTTATTTATAAAAAAAGTACTCCCAGCCCAATGCGACGCCAGTAGCATCATACCCCATGGTTTATAATAGTATGTTTCCGACAATCAGCCGAGGGGACTAGCATAGAGCCCTTGAACACAATCAGTGCTCGAACCGCATCTTCAAGTATAAATCAAGCTACTACTTCCACGTATATAATGATAAAGTTGGCCACGCATGTAATAAGTTCAATGAATGTTCAAGACTCAATGTCAATAAGAATGCACCGAATATAGATTCATGAGTTCAAGAAATGCATTAATAACTAAGTTATGCCTTGGAGAAAATTTGACAATATAACGGTACGTTCTTTATCTTTCATAATTTATCTTAGATGTCTTTGAATTAGGTCACAAGTCCTAGACTATCATTAGTCAATCTAGGATCATAGGAATATTAACCATTTGGGTCAAATCTCGGGCTAACAGTACTTGGGAAATTTAGCGGTCTATAACTGGGCCGCTATACTGATATGGCGGTGTAGTATTTGGGCTGCTAGAATGGGATGAATCCAGAAAGAAATCAATTTGGACCCAGATAATGTGGCGGTCAGATACTAGACCGTTAATGGGCCTTAGCGGTCGAGTATTGAACCGTTACTGGACAGAATCAGAAACATCGGTAGTGCTTTCTAGACAATTGGACTTTAATGGTACAACCAACTCGGCGTCCTAGTGGGAATCCCAGGCTCGCGGAGGATTACGGAGGCCTTGAAACAAGATTTCCTAGTCCATTGGAAGGAATATCCAAAGGAGAGGTTATCAAGTCCAAGATTATGTTCCTATAGTGCATAAGTGTAACTAATGGTCATATAGCGGGATATATGCCATGTACCTATGAAAATGACTCTATAGTTGAGAAAAGATTCATTAAAACAGTGATCAATGTAAACCATGAATCATCTATCCTTTAGCAAACATGTGTTTATTTACAAAAGTATATGATTTTGGCATAAATTAACTCATGTTAAAAATAATCTCAAGTACAATAAAGACATGAAATCCATGTTATGAGAAAACTCAGAGTAGTAAATAACATTAAAACAGGTTGGTATATAGTTAACTAGGCTTATTTGTAAGTTTAATGGGCTGTTCTTAAACCTATCTCGGGTTGACGAAAATCAGAAAATTGGCGGTCTACTATAGAACCGTTACATAAAGTTGGCGGTTTATCGTAAGGCCGCCTGAGGTTCTATAACAGTGAAATCGTCAGAATCTCTAATGGTCCATATATTGGCCGCTAATCTTTGTCAAGCGGTTAATCGTAGGGCCGCTAAATAAATATGGCGGTCCATTAATAAGCCGCCAGTCTTGATAGAAAACTAACAATTTAACCAAGTGATAATCCAAGACACATCATGTCTGGAAATCAACATATATAAACTTCTCCTACCATGATAGAACGAAGGATAGGCTACAATATGCATGGGTTTTCTGTCAATTAACAATAAAGTTCCTTTTAACTTATTTAGGCTAAGAATATGCTTGCATGTATACTAGATGCATAAAACATGAAATTCTCCATACACAATGTATGAAATCAAGTAAAACGAGAGGACTTTTATCCCTAGAATGATATTTTTCCGTGCATGAGATGACCTATCTCTGCTAAGGCTTTTAAACTCCGAATTTGATGTTAGAAGTGAGGCCTAGTTCTGCCCCCTTCCAGGGACAAATCAGTAGCTTCACGCCCGGATATCTCTTGATCTACTTGACCTAATGACATGAAATTTTGGATGGTAAAAAGTAGATACTAATGGGAACAAAAAGTTCTAAAGGCACTAATCCTAAATACCTCGATTTGGTTCCCTAATTCCTTGATCTTCACCGAACTTTTACTCAGTTTCCTGGGTCGCTAATATGGAACCAGTAACTTTGTAGGCTTCTATCTCCTTGTATGCTTGATCTCCTAGCACGAAATTTTGATAGATGTTAGTCCTATGTATTAGGAACAAAAACTTCTAAAGAACTTACCCAAAATAATACCTCTTTACCTTGATTCCACGCGAGCCAAATGTAAGGGTCGCACAGGTCAAAACTAGGTTCTATTTATAGGGTTTTACTAGGGTTTGAGGATTAGATCGATCCTAGAGTCCTTATTAAATCTTAGATCGACTTCTGAGAGTGTTTACTAGTCCTCCCATCTCGGCCTCTAAGAGATAAACTATCAAAAATCCAATCTTTTGTTCTTTCTTCAATTCACGGAACTGACAGGAATTAGCGGTCGCTTAATGGGCCGCTTAATAGAATGTAGCGGTTGCACGATAGACCGCTACAGATCCTGGGCGTCGATTTTGAAATTCATTCAAACTCTATTTTCATTTTATCCACTTAATTATCTCCATAAGGAGTATTTATCCTTAAATTCAGTGAATAAACTAATTAACCCTCTAGAACATGGGCCTAACTTCATGGGTTTGGTCCTTAAATCCTTTGGACTTCAACTCAATAGGCTAGGTTAATTGATTACTTTATTTGGGCTTTAACCATAATTTATTTGACCCAATATTCATTTATTAATTCATTTGGGCCTTTGATAATTCCAAAAAATTCCTAAATATTCCAGAAATAATTCTTAAAATATTTCGGGGCATTACATCCTCCCCCACTTAAGAGAATTTAGTCCCCAAATTCAATGAATGGATTGTGGAGAGTGTACTTACAGTCAAATAATTCTAGAAATCTTTTACGCATAGCTTCTTCGGTTTCTCATATTTCTCCTGACTTTGTCCACTAGATTTTGACCACAAGAATAGTCTTATTCTGAAGTTGACGTACCTCCCGTTCAAGGATCCTTATTGGCTTCTGCTCATATGTTAAATCCTTCTTAATCTCCAGATTATCGTAGGTGATGACATGGAAAGGATCAGGAACATATTTCTTGAGCATTGAGACGTGAAATACATCATGAACTTCAGATAATTGAGGAGGTAAAGCAATTCTATAAGCAATTTCACCAACTCTTTCAAGAATATCAAAAAGACCAATAAATCTTGGAGTAAGCTTGCCCTTAATACCAAATCTTCGAATACCCCGACCTGGAGAAACCTTAAGAAATACATGATCTCCTACTTGAAACTCTAAGTCGCGCCTTCGATTGTCAGCATAGGATTTCTGTCTATCTTGGACCATTTGAAGTCTTTCTCTAATGAGTTTTATCTTCTCGGTCGTTTCCCTAATAATGTCGGGACCGAGAAATTATCTTTCTCCTACTTCATTCCAACAAATAGGCGAACGACAACTTCTTCCATACAGAGCTTCAAATGGTGCCATCTGTATACTAGCTTGGTAGCTATTGTTGTATGCGAACTCCACTAGAGGCAAGTGATCTTGCCAACTTCCTCCAACATCAATAGCACAAGCCCTGAGCATATCTTCCACCACTTGATTTGTCCTTTCGGTTTGACCATCAGTTTGTGGATGGAATGCCGTGCTAAAGTTCAGTCGGGTCCCTACAGAATGTTGTAGACCCTTCCAGAATTGTGAAGTAAATTGAGGATCTCGGTCAGATATAATGGTGATCGGGACACCATGTAGTTTGACAATTTCTTTCATGCATAATGTTGCGAGAATATCCACAAACCATCTACTTTTAATTGGCAGAAAATGTGTAGACTTAGTCAATCGGTCTATGATTACCCATATACTAGCGTGTCCTCCTCTTATTTTAGGTAAACCCATGATGAAATCCATCCCTACGCTTTCCCATTTCCATTCGGAAATATTTAAGGGGTGTAATTTACCTGCAGGTTTTAAATGCTCTACCTTTACTTGTTGACAAGTGAGACAACGGGACACTAAATCTGCCACTTCTTTTTTCATGTTTGGCCACCAGAAGTTTCTTTTAAGATCATGATACATTTTAGTACCACCAGGATGAATGGTGTACTTGAAATTGCGAGCTTCTTCTAGGATCAATTTCTTAGTATCAACATGATCCCGTATACAAATTCGGCCTTTAAATAGCAACCTTCCATCATTGGCAACAGAGAATTCCGGTCTTTGCTCAATATTGGCTTTAACCTCTAGCAATACTGGATCATTGTCTTGTAGCTTGACCAGATCTTCTATTAATGTAGGTTGACTTCGAATACTGGCTATAAAACAATCTTCCTTCTTCATGTCAACATCTAAATTCAACTGAGCAAATTGAGGAATGAGATTAGTCATACTAATCATAAGACTTGATAGCTTTCCCATTGACTTTCTGTTGAGTGCATCCGCTACAGCATTAGCTTTGCCAGGATGATATTGAATAGCAAAATCAAAGTCCTTTAGGTATTCCAACCATCTTCTTTGCCTCGTATTCAGCTCCCTTTGGGAGAACAAATATTTCAAGCTTTTGTGGTCTAAATAAACCGTAAATTTTTCTCCGTACAGGTAGTGACGCCAAATTTTTAAGAAAAATATAATAGCTGCTAATTCTAAATCATGCACAGGATAATTCTCCTCGTGACGATTCAATTATCTTGAAGAATAACAAATCACCTTCCCATTTTGCATAAGAACGCACTCTAGGCCAATGCCCGATGCATCCATATAGACTTCAAATCCACCACCCTCAACGGGCAATGATAATATAGGGGCTGTCGTGAGATGTTCCTTAAGAGTTAGGAAACTCTCTTCACAGTCCTTCGACCATACAAAAGGGTTTTCTTTTCTTGTAAGTCTTCTCAAAGGGATAATAATTTTAGAAAAATCCTTAATAAATCTTCTGTAATAGCCAGCTAGCCCTAAAAAGCTTCTTACTTCTGATACGGTCGTTGGCTGGCTCCAGTTCTTAACTGCTTCCACTTTAGAAGGATCCACAGCGATACCTTTCTTTGAAATGATGTGGCCAAGAAATGAGACTTCCTTAAACCAGAACTCACATTTACTAAGTTTGGCATAGAGTTTGTGTTCTCTCAGAGTCTGCAAGGCTATTTTCAAATGTTCTTCATGTTCCTCTGTCTTGGAGTAAATAAGAATGTCATCAATAAAGATGACTACAAACTGGTCCAGATAAGACTGGAAAACTTTATTCATGCATAAATACTGCTGGGGCATTGGTTAATCCGAACGGCATTACAACAAACTCATAATGACCATAACGACTTCGAAAAGTAGTTTTATATATGTCTTCATCTTTAATTCTGAGTTGGTGATAACCTGACCTGAGGTCTATCTTAGAAAAATATTCTGTTCTCGAAAGTTGATCAAAGAGCTCATCGATACGCGGCAACAGATACTTGTTCTTAATTGTGAGTTGATTTAGTCGCCGGTAGTCGATACAGAGCCTGAGCGATCCATCCTTCTTCTTGACAAAAAGGACTGGCGCACCCCAAGGGGATGTGCTAGGTCATATGAATCCCTTGTCCAATAATTCCTGAAGCTGCATCTTCAATTCCTTAAGTTGTGTGGGGGAGATCCTGTAGGGAGCTATTGAAACAGGTGCTACTCCGGAAATGAGTTCAATGGAAAAGTTTACTTCCCCTTCGGGTGGTAAACTGGGTAGATATGATGGGAATACATCAGGAAACTTATTTACAATGGGGATGTCTGCTAAGATGATCTCGTTAGACTCGGTAACAATCACAGAAGCAAGAAAAGCTTCACATCCTTGCAAAATAAGTTTGCACGCGTGAAGAGAAGAAATGATGGTAGGATGTTTCTTATACTTGATACCAAGGAAGGAAAATCTTGGAAGACCTAGTTTGCGAAAGGATATTATCCTATTCCGACAATTGATATCGGCATCATGATCCACTAGCCAATCTACCCCTAGAATGACATCATAACCTTTCATGTCAAGGCATACTAAGTTTGTGAGGAGATTATGACCTTCTATTATTACCTCACTATTAGGGTAGTAATCGGTAAGTTTTGTTCCAGAACCTATGGGTGTAGTAATAGAAAGGTCCGAAGGTAAGGGAACTGATGAAATTGGCAATATTTTTGAAAAAGTAGTGGATATAAAGGAATGAGAAGCACTGGTATCAAATAGCACAAATGCAGGATGGGAACAAACTTGAATAGTACCTTCCATAAGTCCGCCGTCCCTGGGCGCTTCTTCATCTTCTAGAAAAGCATTGAGGCAAGCCTGCCTCTTACGTCCATCACCAGACGATTGTTCCTTCATAAGAGGGTAGTCTGGCATGCGATGCTCACGGCTGCCACACCTTAAATAAGCGCCGAGGCGCTTCCAGCATTCCTCGGCCGAGTGGCCGAACTTTTCACAAAAGGCGCAAGCCGCCATGACTTGCTTACCCTCCTCCTTGACTTTCATATTTTTTTGGGAACTACTCCCGCTCCCATTCCTGGACCTCTTGTTGCTATCATAGGATTTGTAGGGCTCCGTGATGCTAAATTTCTCCTTCTTACTATGCCGATCCAACCATCGGCTTGACTCTTCACTTTTGCCCTTTAATTTTTTGTCCTTTTCCAAGGTCCTTTCACAGAGATATGCCTGTTGGACCATCTCCACATAAGTACGGATATTTTGGGTCCCGCGCTGCTGAATATAACTGGGTCTTAACCCATCCATAAACTGATTGGCCTTCAATAGGTCGGTACTGACCAGATGAGTTACATATGGCACTAGCCTGGAAAATTACAGTTCATACTCGGCAACTGTCATCATTCCCTGACGTAGAGAAGTGAACTCCATAGCCTTTCTCTCCTTAACATGTTCTGAAAAATACTTGGCACGGAATAAGGTAAGAAAGCCTTCCCATGTGTGTGGTGCATCAGCTGGAGGTGCCAAAATCGACTTCCACCATGTACGTGCATCTTTGTTGAGTTGAAAAGTAGCAAGATGCACTTTTTCCTGGTCTGTACACTGTATGACGTCAAATATACGGTTCATTTCATTGATCCAGTTCTCGGCCTCGTCTAGGTTCGATGAACCATAGAAACGTGGAGGATTTAAGCTTTGGAAATTACGATGCAAGTCCCCAGCTCTTGCTCCTGTGCCTGCTTGGGCTATCGTTTGCAGTGCCTGAGTGAGGCCCGCAACAGTCTGCTGCATACCATCCCAGTCTACGTGATGAGCCATTATAAGAATAAGGTACCTGAGAGAATAACAAGTTGTTTAATTCTCATGAAATTTTGAAAGGGATTAATCTAGAGCTAATATATTATCTTATCTCGGGCTCTACCCAATTCTCACATGGGTGGATAAATTTCTTCCTTAATTTATAGGTATGGGTGCTAAACCCTTGGACTTATCCTATGACATGACTTTTCTCCCTAAGTCCTTGGACTTAGGCTTTGATACCAACTTGACTATCATGCCCCGAGTTTCTAATACAGTGGAAGATAATCTCGGGAAACGTGAACAGTCGGCATGATAAGCCTCTTGCAAGTAAGAATAATCAGAGCGCAAGACAATCACACATAAGATGCAATTTCATAATGAATTTACTCAAAAACTTCATCTTTATTTCATATCAAATGATAACAATCCAAGTGCATAAATTTCATTAATCCACTAGACTCAATAAAAAGGAAAATTACATGAACTCGATCTAGACATCATTAACTCCCTAAGTCTTCTCTCAATCTTATGTGACTTTAATTCGCTCTTGGACCCATCACTTGAAAAACTCGAATCCGAATCCGAACTACTTGCATCTCCTGAAAAGATTGGAAAGTATGTAATGAACACACTTGCCCAGTAGGTATCTTCGCATCAACATGAAGGTAATATTAAAGTGATTAGCATTTTAGCTCTAAAGAATAAGGTAAAACCGTGCGAAATACGGTAAATCGTGCGAATAAACCATAGTAACAAGACATGATCAAGTTAAGATAGGATTGAGCAATCATGATCAAGCAAGAATGTAATTATGGCCTTTCATGAACAAGAATGTAATGAGAATGTACTAGAACGTCATGTAACAAGCAAGAATGTACTCTTCACTTAGTAGCAAGTACTTCGTGAATTTTTATAGATATTTTCACTTATTTATAAAGAAAGTACTCCCCGCGTAATACGACGCCAGTAGCATTATACCCTATAGTTTATAATAGTATATTTCCGACAATCAGCTGAGGGGACTGACATAGAGCGCTTGAATACAATCAGTGCTCGAACCGCATCTTCAAGTATAAATCAAGCTACTTCCACGTATATAATGATAAAGTTGGCCACGCATGTAATAAGTTCAATGAATGTTCAAGACTCAATGTCAATAAGAATGCACCGAATATAGATTCATGAGTTCAAGAAGTGCATTAATAACTAAGTTATGCCTTGGAGAAAATTTGACAGCATAACGGTACGTTCTTTATCTTTCATAATTTATCTTAGATGTCTTTGAGTAAGGTCACAAGTCCTAGACTATCATTAGTCAATCTAGGATCATAGGAATATTAACCATTTGGGTCAAATCTCGGGCTAACAGTACTTGGGAAATTTAGCGGTCTATAACTGGGCCGCTATACTGATATGGCGGTGTAGTATTTGGGCTGCTAGAATGGGATGAATCCAGAAAGAAATCAATTTGGACCCAGATAATGTGGCGGTCAGATACTAGACCGTTAATGGGCCTTAGCGGTCGAGTATTGAACCGTTACTGGACAGAATCAGAAACATCGGTAGTGCTTTCTAGACAATTGGACTTTAATGGTACAACCAACTCGGCGTCCTAGTGGGAATCCCAGGCTCGCGGAGGATTACGGAGGCCTTGAAACAAGATTTCCTAGTCCATTGGAAGGAATATCCAAAGGAGAGGTTATCAAGTCCAAGATTGTGTTCCTATAGTGCATAAGTGTAACTAATGGTCATATACCGAGATATATGCCATGTACTTTTGAAAATGACTCTATAGTTGAGAAAAGATTCATTAAAACAGTGATCAATGTAAACCATGAATCATCTATCCTTTAACAAACATGTGTTTATTTACAAAAGTATATGATTTTGGCATAAATTAACTTATGTTAAAAATAATCTCAAGTACAATAAAGACATGAAATCCATGTTATGAGAAAACTCAGAGTAGTAAATAACATTACAACAGTTTGGTATATAGTTAACTAGGCTTATTTATAAGTTTAATGGGCTGTTCTTAAACCTGTTTCGGGTTGGCGAAAATCAAAAAATTGGCGGTCTACTATAGAACCGTTACATAAAGTTGGCGGTTTATCATAAGGCCGCCTGAGGTTCTATAACAGTGAAATCGCCAGAATCTCTAATGGTCCATATATTGGCTGCTAATCTTTTTCAAGCGGTTGATCGTAGGGCCGCTAAATAAATATGGTGGTCCATTAATAAGCCGTCAGTCTTGACAGAAACCTACCAATTTAACCAAGTGATAATCCAAGACACATCATGTCTGGAAATCAACATATATAAACTTCTCCTACCATGATAGAACGAAGGATAGGCTACAATATGCATGGGTTTTCTGTCAATTAACAATAAAGTTCCTTTTAACATATTTAGGCTAAGAATATGCTTGCTTGTATACTAGATGCATAAAACATGAAATTCTCCATACACAATGTATGAAACCAAGTAAAACGAGAGGGCTTTTATCCCTAGAATGATATTTTTGCCATGCATGAGATGACCTACCTTTGCTAAGGCTTTTAAACTCCGAATTTGATGCTAGAAGTGAGCCCTAGTTCTGCCCCCTTCCAGGGACAAATCAGTAACTTCACGCCCGGATATCTCTTGATCTACTTGACCTGAAATTTTGGATGGTAAGAAGTAGATACTAAGGGGAACAAAAAGTTTTAAAGGCACTAATGCTAAATACCTCGATTTGGTTCCCTAATTCCTTGATCTTCACCGGACTTTTGCTTAGTTTCTTGGGTAGCTAATATGGAACCGACAACTTTGTAGGCTTCTATCTCCTTGTATGCTTGATCTCCTAGCATGAAATTTTGGGAGATGTTAGTCCTATGTATTAGGAATAAAAACTTCTAAAGAACTTCCCCAAAATAATACCTCCTTACCTTGATTCCACCCGAGCCAAATGTAAGGGTCGTGCTGGTCAAAACTATGTTCTATTTATAGGGTTTTACTAGGGTTTGAGGATTAAATCGATCCTAGAGTCCTTATTAAATCTTAGATCGACTTCTGAGAGTGTTTACTAGTCCTCCCATCTCAGCCTCTAAGAGATAAACTATCAAAAATCTAATCTTTTTACTCTTTCTTCAATTCACGGAACTGACAGGAATTAGCGGTCGCTTAATGGGCCGCTTAATAGAATGTAGCGGTTGCACGATAGACCGCTACAGATCCTGGGCGTCGATTTTGAAATTCATTCAAACTCTATTTTTGCTTTATCCACTTAATTATCTCCATAAGGAGTATTTATCCTTAAATTCCGTGAATAAACTAATTAACCCTCTAGAACATGAGCCTAACTTCATGGGCTTGGTCCTTAAATCCTTTGGGCTTCAACTCAATAGGCTAGGTTAATTGATTACTTTATTTGGGCCCTTAACAATGATATATTTGACCCAATATTCATTTATTAATTCATTTGGGCCTTTGATAATTCCAAAAAATTCCTAAATATTTCAAAAATAATTCTTAAAATATTTCGGAGCATTACAACAACGATAGCAACAGACAGTGGCCCTCATCTCATCTGGGGGGAACGACGGTGCTTAAACATATGGAGTGGAGGTCCCATGTGGAGCTACCTCATAGCCTGTGAATGCCGTCTGTACCTCGGCAGGGTTCCTCACAGCAGCGGGTCGCCAGTGGCAGCAGCAATGTCAGGCTTGCCTAGCACTCTGACCATTCCCAAAGTGGGAGTGACTGGGGTAGGCTACCTGACTGCTCACGCTAATGCTCAGCAATAGTAGGGGCACACGTGGGTGCCGAAAGGATGGACACACATAGGTGTCAAAAGAAGGGGTAATCAAAATAAGAACAGAAAGAGTTTCACCGTGATCGTCAATTTGTGAATGTGTCACAAAAAGATTAAAAAATAATAATTTAATAATTTAATTTAGAACACGTAAATATAGATAAAGATGTGGTGGGGAAGGGAGCATGTAGATGCTATCTAAGGAGTGTGATCGCCGGAGAGGTTACCTCAAAAACTAGATGGGAGTGATCGCTAAATACCTTGTGAAGCGGGGAAAGACGTGAGTTCAACTTCCTCGTTCTATCGGCCGGCCGATAAAGAGAGTTCTTATCTTGATTACCTTTGAAACAACAAAGACAAACAAAAGCAATGGATTAGAAATCAAGTGAAGTATCAATCCTCAATGTAAATAAAATTATGGAATATGGGCATGAATACACCTTGTGTGTTTGTTTTAAATCCCTTAAAAGGGTTAAAGGGTGGGAAGATAGATGCAAAATAAATAAAAGATCTAGCAGAGTATACTAGGATGAATGAAGGATGCAAACTGAATAAAAATAGAGAGAGAGAGAGAGAGAGAGGGTGAGAGAATGGAGGTTGGTCCTCCGACACTATCTTCCAAGCAAAAAGAGGGGCGGCCTCTTCACAAAACAGAGGAGCAGGGAAAGAAAGAGAGCTGCGAGCCTCTCTTCAAAACCAATAGCCCCTTCACCATTCTATCAACTCAAAGAAGAATCTTCTGTAAGACTCTTGTGTGTATCTCTCTTAAACTTTCGAGAACATTGCAACTTTCACAAATCTCTCTTGCATAAGCTCTTAGTCACCTCTTGTAAAAACTCTCATAGACAACTCTTGTAAACTCAAACCGGGAGCTCCAATGGAGTTTATATAGGGCTAAAATCTTAGTTCTAATGGGTTTTTAGAATAATGAAATGATCCCATGACGTGGATCCCCTTCCATTGAAAGACACAGATCCAAATCCAGCATGAAACGCCATGCAGAGGAAGCTGCGGACGAACAGAATACGGAGAGAAATTAACGTCCAGTGCAGTTGGCACTACTTAAATTAGCGTCCAGTACGGATAACACAGATTCCTGACCAAAATAAGGGAATAAAAGACTTTCCATAATTAAAAATCAGAATTCGTGTCCACTCAAGGAGGCGTTAATTAATTTCTGACTTCTTAAAGAGGCGTCAATTTATCAATTTAATATTCAATTAAAAATCAAAAAAAATCAAGAATTAACGTCTGTGTGGAAAGACACCAAGTCTTATGAGTCAACGCAAAGTCTTCGTCGACCTGAGGAAGGGAAATGACGCCACTTCACACAGGTGCTAATTTAATAATTGACATCCACTTATACGGATGTGAAGTCTACAATGTCTGAAAAAAAATAGAAAAATCTTACTATCAAGCCAGTAATGAAGTCCACTTCAGGGCATTATGGCGTGACATGAAATTTAGTCAAGTTAGCATCGATTTTGGTGTGTCTACAAGAACACCTACCTTAGACGACTTAAAGGAGGAAGAGGAAGAACTCCAGAACCCTAGACGTCTCTCGCTTTAATCGCTAGAAATCTCCCTTCGATCTTGCACGCCACCGCTATCCCAAGCAAATAGGGTTTGCTAGGAGGCGTGGCCCTCAATTTATAGAGCTAGACAACCATCTAGAGTCAGAATTTGATCGAGATAATCATAGGGAGAAAATTCGGCCCCAAATTTGCAGTTTACCTTATCTAGAGCCGCCAACCCAAATTGGGGCTCCTAGGGTTAGGGTTTCGAAAGATGAGCAATTACCAAAGATGGGCTAGAGTTTAGGCTTAGATTTGAGCCCAATAGGTCAAGGATTGGGGTCTAATTAGGCTTGTTTGGGTGGGTTTCCCTTAACCCAATACAACCCTAATTTAGCCCAATAATCCTATTTCAAATTTTTCTTTTGGGGTTTCCACTTTAGCAATTAAGTTAGAAATTCTTTTCTATGTAGGCTTGCATATTTTTCATATTTTTAGTATTTTTCTCATTTTGAATTTGAGAAGGTAATAAAAAAAGCTCAATTAAATTATTAATTTATTCCGAGTAGCTACATTGTCCCAATGCTCGGATGGGTTAGAAATCCCGTCACAGGGCTTCACAAATGGGAGGTCTAATTTCCCACAGTGCACAACACCTAAAATTTATAGAGAAAAGGGGGAACATTGAATTGGGTGTGAGAGCTAGTTTGCTTGGTCACTTTGGTGGCCATCACTTTCACCGCCCGCACCATGTCTTTAATTTGCCATTTCATCGTAAAGAGAGCCTCAAGATGGGATTCAGATTCCAGGGGAACATAGGTGGGGTCCCTATTGGTTAGGCGTGGGGACGATGAGTGAGTTCGCTAGTGTCGTGGTGAGGGTCTAGCGGAGTGGTCGTAGACGTAGATGAGGCATTATGGCCCGACTATGCTAGGGTTTGATTATTGCCCCATGGGGTCAATGTGACGGCTAGGGGTGTCAACGAATTTATGAGATTCAAAAACTCGATCCGAGTCCGATTTTTTTTGGATTCAGATCGGCCATTTGATCTGAAATGAGATGACTTTGCGTAACCGAGGCAACACATTTTTTATCCGAAAGCGGAGGATTTTGGGGTGCATTTCGCGACAGTATGTGGGAGCCCCATTTTGGGGTGGCCGTCTCCCATCCCAGGGGCTAGGGTTTCGGTGATGCTGAGACGACTGTTTCCCATTTCTCAGCGTCGCGACACCCTTCCCAGGGATTTCAGGGCTGGGGTTTTTGAGATCCTCATAGGGCGACGACGTTCATCGGTGATCTCGGCTCCCACGACGGTTTCCACGACGGCGATCCCGTCTCTTCTCAGCATCTCACTATTTCGGGGCAACAATCTCCCATTTCTTAGCGTTGTGACACCCTTTTCAAGGATTTCAGGGCTGGGGTTTTTGATATTCTCATAGGGCGATGGCATTCATCGGCGATGTCGGCTCCCACGACGGCACCCGCGACGGGGATCTCGTCTCTTCTCAACATCTCATTGTTTCGGGGCGGCCGTCTCCCATTTCTCAACATCGTGACACCCTTCTCAGGGATTTCAGGGCTGGGGTTTTTGAGATCCTCGTAAGGCGATGGTGTTCATTGGCAATCTCTTCTCCCACGATGGCACCCGTGACGGTGATCCCATCTCTTCTCAGCATCTCATTGTTTCGGGGCCACCATCTCCCATTTCTCAGCATCGTGACACCCTTCTCAGGGATTTCAAAGCTAAGGTTTCTGAGATCCTCGAAGGGCGGGGGATCTCGGCACCGGCGATGGCGATCCCGTCTCTTCTCAGCATCTCACTGTTTCGGGGTGGCCTAGGTTTCTCAGTTTCTCTTAGGGTGGCGGCGTTCATCAGCTATCCCAGTGACGACATTCTCAGCATTGGCTACCCGTGATGGCGATGCCGGTGGCGGCACCATTTTTTCTTTCTCATCTCCCTATCCCCCCCATTTCCAATCCCCACCTGTGGACACTAAAAAAGAAGCGAGGGAGAAGGCCCAAACATGCAAAGGGCCCAACTAAAAGAGGGGGATGGGCCAAATCCAGAGGGGCAGATGCACAAAACGGAAGAAAGGAGGGGCCAAAGAGAAAAGGGAGAGAAGTTTTCAAAAAAAATAGAAATAGGAGGAAATTAGCGACACTATTCACCTTGTGTCTGTCTCCCTCATCTCGTGTGCCTCCTATCCCCCTTTCGTAGCTTTGACCGGCGAGCACTGTAGCACCTCGCCAGAATCACTGTAGCATCCCGTCCAAGCCCCCACGGTAACTGACAGATAGAAGGGGCATTCTCGAAGGGTTCCCTTCATTATGTGGACACAACGGTGGGAGCTTCAGCCACCACCGAGACAAAGGGAAGATTCCATCCATTGGAGGTCCCTTCCCGTCACCTCGTGGAGCGCCCGCGTCCACTCGGTCGCAAGTCTACGATCGGTAGCAGCAGTGATAGCATCCAGCGGAAACAGCAATAGCAGCAGCGATAGCATCCAGCGGTAACGGCAATAGCAGCAGCAGAAAGAATGGAGAGGGGGGGGGGCGTCTTTGAACGGGACCTGACGTCCCTATAAGAAAGGGCCTGCTCTTCTTCGGTGGTTCTTCTCTTCGGCCTCCTCTTTTTCCGACTGTCTTCTTCCCCTGGCGCCCCCGACGCTGAGCATTCGAAGTTTATGAGGGAGATAAAAGAGTTAGAGAGCTGAGGGAGAGGGAAACACGAGTGTGAGAAATATTTGTAAAAGGGTGGGTCTCTCACTCTTGCAGTTTTTTCTCTTCTTCACTCTTTGTTACATGATGTGCGATGCTCAGTCTCTTTGATGTAATCTTCTTTCAAGAAGGAATAAGATGCAGGGCCTTTCCCCCCTGATTTTCTTTATGAGCATGATCCCCCCTTCTTCAATACATGTGATATATATATATATATTCTTTGCTTTGTTTCAGTCCATTCTTCCAGTAGATACACTACAAGAAAAGGCGGAGTTTTCTACGGCCATATTCTAGTAGATACACTACAAGAAAAGATGGATTACAGACGGATTTGGGACGGAATATGGCCGTCTTATATTCCTAGTTACAAATTTCAGACATAAAAAATTTCGTCCGAAATTTTGTCTGAAATTTCAGACGAAAAAGTTTCCGTCTGAAGTTCCGTCTCAAACAGTTCGTCTGAAATGGCGTCCCAAACTTCGTCTGAAATTTCAGATAGAATTATTCCGTCCTTAGTTCCGTCACAAACTTCAGATGTGAAATTTCAGACGGAAGTAGTACGTCACTTTTTCCGTCGTAAATTTCAGACGGATCTGTCATAAAATCGTCTAAAACTTTTTTTAAATTTTATATAAAAAACATGAGTTTCAAACGGGCATGGGCTTGTCTCTATTTCCGTCGCAAACTACAGACGGAAGCGTTGCAAAATCCGTCTGAAATACTTTTATTAATTTTTTAAAAAATTATAAAAATTTACCAAAAATATGTTTAATTAAAAATACATCAAATATAACAATCAAACCAATGTATAAAAAAAAACACATAAGAAACTCAATAAATATCCTCTACATCCTCCATATCCTCATCCTCCCCGCCCTGCTCATCTCCTCTGTCGCCGCTTACAGAAGGATCCTCCTATATTAAAAAAATAATAACATTCATTCATAGATAAAAAAAATTAGTGCAAACATAAATTAAATATTTTATTAGATTGCATAAATTTAAATCAAACATAATATCAAATCGATAACTGCATAGATTTTATAGACCCCAACTAACCTACCTCTCATTGGTGTTTTAAATTAATTACATTTAGAGAATGCAATTCTGAGAGACGAGGTCAAACCGGGTATCCGAATTGAAATCCATTAGTTCTCACAAGTCACTTTCATCTCCCAAGTCGTCTTAGAACGATCGGTACGTCGATCAGACCGATATTTCAGATTTTAGATCCCCAAACAGAACTTCTTTAATTTTTAACTAAGTGCATTTATAAAATATACTTTTGAGCGCCGGGCCCAAACCGAGTATTCGATTTGGATTCCGTAAGTTCTCACAAGTCACTTTTACCTCCCAGGTCGTGTTGGAACGATCGGCATATCGATCAGACAGGTATTTCAGATTTTAGACCCCCCAACCCCTAGTTATCAGTCTTTTAAATTAATTACATTTAGATAATTCACTTTTGAGCGTCGGGCCCAAACCAGATATCTGATTTGGAGTTCGTCAGTTCTCACAAGTCACTTTCATCTCCCGGGTCATGTTGGAATGATCGACACGTAGATCAGACTGGTAATTCAGATTTTAGAGTCCCGGACCCAATTTCTTTAATTTTAAACTAAGTGCATTTACAAAATGCACTTTTCAGCGCCGGGCCCAAACGGAGTATCTGATTTGGATTCCGCCACTTCTCACAAGTCACTTTTATCTCTCAAGTCGTGTTGGAACGATCGGCACGCTGAGCAGACCAGTATTTTATATTTTGGACCTCCGAACCCCGAATTTTCTGAATTCTTCTAAACTAAGATAGTTTTAAAAACTAACTTAGTTATTTGAGCGCCGGGCTCAAACCGGATATCCAATTTAGATTCTGTCAGCACTCACAAGTTACTTCTACCTCCCAAGTCCTGCTGGAACGATCGGCACGCCAATCAGGCCAGTATTTTACATTGTGGACCTCCGAACCTCTAATTTTTTGAATTCATCTAAAGTAATTTAGTTTTAAAACTAACTTAGTTTTGAATTTAGTTATTTTAGCACCGGGCTCAAACTGGATATCCGATTTAGATTCTGTCACCTCTCACAAGTCACTTCTACCTCCCAAGTCCCGCTGGAACAATCGACACGCCGATCAGGCCATTATTTTATATTTTGAACCCCCGAACCCCTAATTTTCTGAATTCATCTAAAGTAAGTTGTGAAAACTAACTTAGTTATCTAAGCGCCGGGCTCAAACCGGATATCCGATTTGGATTCCATCAGCTCTCACAAGTCACTTCTACCTCCCAAGTTCTATTGGAACGATTGGCATGCCGATCAGGACAGTATTTTATATTTTGGACCCTCGTACCCCTAATTTTCTGAATTCTTCTAAAGTAAGTCAGTTGTGAAAACTAACTTAGTTATTGGAGTGCCGAGCTCAAATCGGATATCCGATTTGGATTCCGTTAGCTCTCACAAGTCATTTCTACCTCCCAAGTCCTGCTGGAACGATCAGCACGCCGATCAGATCAGTATTTTATATTTTGGACTCCCGAACCCCTAATTATCTGAATTCTTCTAAACTAAGTTAGTTTTGAAAACTAAATTAGTTATTTGAGCCTCAGGCTCAAACCGAATATCCGATTTAGATTCCGTCAGCTCTCACAAGTCACTTCTACCTCCCAAGTCTTACTGGAACGATCAGCACGCCGATCAGACCAGTATTTTACATTTTAGACCCCCGAACACCTAATTATCTGAATTCTTCTAAACTATGTTAGTTTTGAAAACTAACTTAGTTATTTGAGCATCAAGCTTAAACCGGATATCTGATTTGGATTCCATCAGCTCTCACAAGTCACTTCTACCTCTTAAGTCCTGCTGGAACGATCGGCACGTCGATCAAGCCAGTATTTTACAATTTTGACCCCCAAGCCCCTAATTTTTTGAATTCTTCTAAACTAAGTATTTTTGAAAACTAACTTAGTTATTTGAGCGCCGGGCTCAAACCGGATATCTGATTTAGATTTTGTAAGTTTTCACAAGTCACTTCTAGATCCCAAGTCTTGCTGGAATGATCAGCACACCGATCAGGCCAGTATTTTACAATTTCGACCCCCGAACCCCTAATTTTCTGAATTCTTCTAAAGTAAGTTAGTTTTGAAAACTAACTTAGTTATTTGAGTGTCGAGCTCAAACCAGATATCTAATTTGGATTCCGTCAGCTCTGACAAGTCACTTCTACCTCCCAAGTCCTGCTGGAACGATCGACACACCTATCAGGCCAGTATTTTACAATTTTGACCTCTGAACCCCTAATTTTCTAAATTCTTGTAAACTAAGTTAGTTTTGAAAACTAACTTAGTTATTTGAGCACCGGGCTCAAACCGGATATCTAATTTAGATTTCGTCAGCTCTCACAAGTCACTTCTACCTCCCAACTCCTACTAGAATGATCGGCACTCCGATCAGGCCAGTATTTTACATTGTGGACCTCCAAACCCCTAATTTTCTGAATTCTTCTAAAGTAAGTTAGTTTTGAAAACTAACTTAGTTTTGAATTGAGTTATTTGAGCGCCGGGCTAAAATTGGATATCCGATTTGAATTTCGTCATCTCTCACAAGTTACTTCTACCTCTCAAGTCATGCTGGAATGATCGGCACGCCGATCAGACCAGTATTTTATATTTTGGACCCCCGAACCCCTAATTTTCTGAATTCTTCTAAAGTAAGTTAGTTGTGAAAACTAACTTAGTTATTTGAGCACCGGGCTCAAATCGGATATCCGATTTAGATTCCGTCAGCTCTCACAAGTCACTTCTACCTCCCAAGTCCTGTTGGAACGATTGGCATGCCGATCAGACTAGTATTTTACATTTTGGACCCCCGAACCCCTAATTATCTAAATTCTTCTAAACTAAGTAAGTTTTGAAAACTAACTTAGTTATTTGAGCGTCGGGCTCAAACCGGATATCCGATTTAGATTCCGTCAGCTCTCACAAGTCACTTCTACCTCCCAAGTCTTGTTAGAACGATCGACACGCCGATCAGGCCAGTATTTATAATTTTGACCCCCGAACCCCTAATTTTCTGAATTCTTCTAAACTAAGTTAGTTTTGAAATCTAACTTAGTTATTTGAGCACCGGGCTTAAACCGGATATCCAATTTGGATTCTATCAGCTCTTACAAGTTACTTCTACCTCCCAAGTCCTGCTAGAACGATCGGCACGCCGATCAAGCCAGTATTTTACATTTTGGACCCCCGAACTCTGAATTTTATGAATTCTTCTAAACTAAGTTAGTTTTGAAAATACACTTAGTTTTGAATTGAGTTATTTTAGCACCGGGCTCAAACCAGATATCTGATTTAGAATCCGTCAGCTCTCACAACTCACGTCTACCTCCCAGGTCGTGTTGGAACGATCGACATGTCGATCAGGCTAGTATTTTATATTTTAGACTCCCGAATTTTTTGAATTCTTATAAACTAAGTTAGTTTTGAAAACACACTTAGTTTTTGAATTAATTATTTTTATAATTGAGTATTTCTGCCAAAATAAAAACATAAAAACACTCACATGATGGGCCTGTGCCGTGGTGGTGGATCCAGGAGGGAGAATTCCCACCTGGGAGAGGCGGCAAGTGATTGCCTGCAACATGTGCCTACTGGCTAGACATCTCCTCTCGGATCTGTTGCTGCATCTGCCACTGCAAATCAGAGATCTCTGGTCGGACGATGTCTCTAACATCACTGGCAGAAGTAATGGGGCTAGGTGGAGGTATACTGAAGGCACTGCTACTGCTTTGGGCAGAGCCTAAACTTGCACAAGATGATATCACCGCGCTAGAGTCCAGGCTCTTCCCAAAATCATATAGCTGGCCTTTCTTCGGTACGCCAACTGCTGCCACCCATTCCGCCAGATCCAACTCCGACTGCTGTGCGTCTCCCTCCCCGTACTTCTCTGTCACATCTCTGCTATATGTTTCCTACAAATTGAATAAAATAACTAGTCAATTTCATATAAATCAATCTGATTTAAATGAACGGTAGAAGTTGCATATGTAGATAAACTTACCTCTACTGAGTAAGCTCTCTCACTCACAAATTGATCTGTCCCCTTCTTTTTGTGTGTTCTGTCGAACACCTCGAGGAACAATGGAGCTCGATTAAGCTCCAGAGCCTGTTATACAATTCATAGTTAAAAAACATCATATATATTAATAAAATGTCAAAAGATAAATTGAAACATTACATACCATTTTTTGTTTATGAGTCGCAAAAGAGACGGACTCACTCGTATGCAAATTTACGCCCTGTTGTGACGCCCTATTTGCTTTGGCTTTTCGGGATCCTCCTAGATCCACTCGGGCTCGGCAAATTTGTCACATTCTATGTCCCAATCCTCCTTCCGCATCCATAGAGGGCGGTGCTCCTTCCACAGCTATCGGTCTTCACTCCCACCAGCCTTTTTTTAGCCTTTTATGAGCCGTATGTACTTTCTTTTGGTAATTTGTCTTTACAAGAGACTCCCAAGCAAAACGACAGCGCACCGCGTCATGTTCACTCGTGAATCGATAAGTCCGCTATAAATAAAATAAGTTTCACAGTTAGTATACTGTTGTGAATTGAGCTTGGAAAATACTTGAATTAAATGATGTAATTACTTACTAAGAACATGTTGAACAATGAATTGTGGACGCCTATCAGAAATTCTTTGAAAGACAATACTGGCCCGGGCACATGTGCCATTACTAGATCCATAGAATGACGAACAACATTGGAAGGTTCAAATTTAGAACTACAATGGTAAATGTCAAAATATTCACATTAGACAGTTGAAGGCTAAATAATGAATGTAACAACCTTATAAATTTACCCGGAGATCTAGCACGGGTGACGTCCATCATGGATCGTGCCTCCCTCGTGACGACTGCCAGCATCATCAAGTGGCTGAGTGGTGGGGGTGTGCCCTGTACAAGTGGGAGGTGGTGGGAGGGCACTAGGACATGTAAGAATTAATTTTCATAAGTAAAATAAATATTTTACTTAAATTTAAAATATACATACATACTGCGGGAGGTGGTGGGGTGGCGCATGTGGTCGTGGTGGGAGGGGACTGTGAACTGTAAGAATTAAATATCATAAGTAAAATGAATATTTTGTTGAAAATTAACATATACATAATTTGAAAAGTATTGGGACCTGTAAGAATTAATTTTTATAAGTAAAAAGAATATTTTGCTTAAAATTAAAATACACATATCTGCAGTGGGAGGTGGTAGGGGTGGCGTCTGTACAATTGGTGGGAGGGCACTGGGACATGTAAGAATTAATTTTCATAAGTAAAATAGATATTTTACTGAAAATTAAAATATACATACCTGCAGCGGGACGTAGTGGGGGTGGCGTCTGTACAAGTGGTGGGAGGGCAATGGGACTTGTAAGAATTAATTTTCATAAGTAAAACAAATATTTTATTAAAAATTAAAATATACGTACCTGCAGCGAGACGTGGTGGGGGTGGCGTCTATACAAGTGGTGGGAGGGCACTGGGACCTGTAAGAATTAATTTTCATAAGTAAAATGAATATTTTGCTAAAAATTAAAATATACATACCTGCAGCGAGACGTGGTGGGGGTGGCGTCTGTACAAGTGGTGGGAGGGCACTGGGACCTGTAAGAATTAATTTTCATAAGTAAATCAAATATTTTACTGAAAATTAAAATATACATACCTGTAGCGGGAGGTGGCGGGAGTGACGCATGTACAAGTGGTCATGAGCCGACACTTGGACCTATAAAAAAATTCTATTAAGCTAGTAAATAATTAAAACGTTTATATAGCTAACTATTTTAATATATATACTTGTGCCCGAATAAGACGTCAAAGAGGAGGGAGTAGAGCCCCTGTCACTACCATGTCTCCTACCACTCCCAGTATGACCTCCTCGGACCATTTCTTTATTACTAACAAAATAATTAATACATATTAATCCATAATTATATACGGCTAGACAAATGTTATTAAAATTTTTGCAAAAAAGTAAGAATATCTTGCTAAATTATCAAAACATGCCTCCCTCATGCTGATGATATATCTAACTCATCATCATCTTCGTCATCATCAGATTCTAACTCTTCCTCTTCATCCAATTCCTCCTCCCTTCTAACATCAACATTTAGCTCTGTCAGATCGACTTCTTCCACTTCATCTTCTTTACGTAATGACAGTGGCTCATCAGATTCATCCAAATTAATATGCCTGGAACCGACAATGCCAACTTTGTTTGATTGAAAATATTCAGCACTGGCAACCTCTGAGACATTTTCACTCATATTTAACTCATAAGTGGGAAAGAGTTTTACTTTAACCCTGCAAAGTGCCCACCAATCTTTATTCTTGGATGATGGATAGCTTGAATAATACACTTGCTGGACTTGTGTGGCTAAAATGAACGGTTCATAGGTATTAAGTTTAGACCTATGTTTGACATCGACAATCCCATAAATTGTGTCATGTCGAATAGAATTAGGATCAAACCAATGACACTTAAATAGGTATACATGATTGTCTCGTCCCAAATACTAAAGTTCTAAGACTTCCTCAAGAATACTATACTAGTCCAATTCCACTTCATTGTATACACTCCCTTACTCATCGTAGACTTGCTTCTTCCATAATCCCTCGTATGCTATCTGGTCACTTGGTAGCAACCGCCGATATCAATCAAACCAGCATGCTTTCCTACCATATTTTAATACAAATGATTTGGTATCTTCCATACAGTAAGGACATGCTAACCTCCCATGTGTGCTCCAACCAGATAGCATTCCATATGCAGGGAAGTCACTTATTGTCCACATCAGTGCAGCCTTCATAATAAAATTTTACTTCCTACATGCATCATAAGTAACAACTCCATCTGTTCATAAAAATTTGAGCTCATCAATCAACAGCCTGAGATATATGTCCAAATTTTTTCTAGGAATTTTTGGACCAAGAATTACTAAGGACAAAAATAGATTCTCTCGCTTCATGCACATGTCCGGCGGAAGGTTGTACAATGTCATGAATATTGGCCAACAATAATAAGATGCCATTGAACCACCGAATGGATTAAAACCATATGTGCATAAACCCAACCTAACATTCATGATGTTAGTCCAAGCTTCACCATCGGCATGATGACTGATTATATCATCGGTACGGCGTACTCTTTCGATGTGCCATGTCATATGTCGAGCCGTCTTTGAGGACATATACAGCCGCCGCAGCCTAGGTACAAGAGGGAAGTATCGCAATGCCTTGTAAGGTACATCTTTTTTGATGCGGGACGGACACGCGACTCGACTCCAAATGGATATGCGATCCTTGGACTCTAAGCAAGTTCGCGATCGCCCCTAACGAGGGAAGCGTACGGACGTGCACGGTTGAGAAACCGGCAATGAGCTAGGGTGGTCAACTCACAAATTCGTGCCTGGATCGGGTCACGGGACGATCTCGCTCTCTCTCGCAGCAGCGGTGAATAACAATATATCGAGTTAATGGTCCTAACACATGCTCTCTAGTAGCGGCATAAACAAGCATATACGAATAAAGCAAGTGCCGAGTAAGTGAGCGAACACGATACCTCCACGTGCCTGGCGTGAGGAAGACGACCCCGGCCGATCTCGTACTCCCGGAACAGTAAGTAATTAAATTACATCAATGAATATGAATGCCCACTCCATGCAGGGAGGTAAAGGGTGACACAATGGGACCCGGGAGTAGCGGGTTCGGGTTGACGGGCAGCTTCTTGCATAGCTTCGGCTGCACACGTACGCACGATCATGGGGCCCACGTGCTGGTCAGTGGGGCCGTGTGGGCCCGGAGTGGCACCTCTATGATGGGGACGTCCGGAGGGGCGCTCTCTGGGAAGGCGGCGCGCTGGTTCACCGGTCGGAGGCCGGGCGGCTCCGATCTTCACTCGTCGGAGTTGCTGCCCACGGATCTGAACTGTTGTTTCAAACCCGCGCGTCCCGACGAAATCTGCTGTTGCGGTCACTCCCGATGTCGGATCGACGCACAAGAGGTACCGTTGGAGAGCTAACTCAAAATCCTTCGATCTATGGCAGAGAAAGAAATTGGAATTTCCCGTTGATGGCCTTTGTCGAATTTTTAAACTATTGACTCACAGGATCTGAAAACTCAGGACAGAAATGATTTTTCTTGAGAGTTGGCGTTGACCGTGATGTATACCTTCGATTCAGCCTTTGAGCCCTTCATTAAAGTTGTAGAGGCCGAAGAGAGAAAAACGGGGATATATCTTATGGAAGGTTTGGTGGAGATTTGACTGGGGAAAACTATTTTATAGTACCGGGTGGTCGGATCTCGACAGCAGAAACAAAACTGAATTTGGGGGAAAGACACAATTTTTAAAAATAGGTAGAGGGCTTTTGAAATCCGAAGAAAATTTTTGGAGATGGGGATGGTGACAGAACCTCCAATAAATTTGGGGATTCAAACAAAAATCAAGAAGGTGATCAAAAGGGCAAAACTCAGGGCTTCTGTTACACAGGACTGAGAACTGGTAGATCTGGAGGATGGAGATGCACGAAAATGGAAAAATGGCAAACGGGGCTAGACTTTTTTTTCAATTTTTTTGGGATATGGTGATAATCCCTAGAGCTTACCCTGAAAATGTCATCTCCAGATGATGAGGGAGTTGGGAGATAAAGTTCTCGTAGTAGAGCTCTGTCCAGCAAGACAGAACCTTGGACAACACTTCGGAGATGGCTTCGCGGTGGCTCGATGGCGGCACGAACGGCGGCGGCGGTAGGGATAGAAATCAGAGATAGAGGGGCTTAGATAGAAGGGATTTACAACCTGAAAATTAGAGGAATCAGAGGGAAACCAGAGGGAGAGAGATGGGAGCGCAAATTTGCTCCAATGCACACTCGATTTTTCTTCTTCATTAATTCACAAAAAAATGGAAATACATGTCTTATATAATAAATGGAAAATGACTCAAAATACCCTCTGATCTAGAATTGGGAGGGGTATACAAGGTATAGAACTAATTAGTTCTAATAGACGTTTTTTTCAAAAATTAAATTAAACCAAAAAGTGGGGGGCGCCCCCTTGACCAAGGGGACAAGGTAGGTAAGGTAGGTGGCCTCCTTTGAAATTTTAAACCACTTGTCTCCCCATGTGTCAATTGACCTTCTAGATGCCACCTAGGACTTTGACCAGCCCCACATGGACCCAAATGGTGCTACTTGGACCAATGAGGAAGGAGTGAGGGCCCCCTTACTGGTCCTACTAACATTTTATAGATAAACCCACCAAGACTTACAATTGTGTACCCATATAACACAAGGGTATACATACAAATATAAAAGGACATAAATGCAAATAAAATGTGAGCGGTCTTGCCTCGATGTCCCCATCAATTCTCCTCGGGTGAGAAGAACTCGACCCCGTCGAGTAAAGGGAGTGACTGCTCGAGTAGCTCCGGCGAATCCGTCACCGTACCAAGTAGCGCGGGTATGCTCCACTCCAAGCGATCGTCACCTGCTCATTCTGTATATACTCGATATGCGCATGCTGCTACGAGAAGAGGCTAGTGGTGGAACACTCCGGGGTGGGGTCACTCTCAAGGGGAAGGAGGCGGCTCGAAGACTCACTAAGAATCACCGCTGGATCCCTATAGGTGACTAGATCCGGGGCATAGATGTAGAACTGATCCCATACTCTTCTAGCAAGTCCACTCGCCTCTCACTCATAAGAGACCGACAACGAGCTTGCACAAGACACATGCAGACTCACCATGTACTAACACACATATGCAAACCACACAAAGAAGAAACAAACTGACTCATGCATTACTCTAGACAAACTTGAACATTCTTAGTACCACTATGACTGACGACACGGAGACACAACACAAGGGACACACGAAGGATGACTCGTTAGGGATGACGGTCACCGTCTACATACACTACGTGTAAAGAGAGACTAACCCACAACTTAATGCCATGAGTTTCATCCTTCGTCAACCATCTCCAGTTCGAGAAGACTCATCCTCGGGTATGAAAGTGTGGGAGGATTAGGGGATGGGTGACGGGAATGTAATCCGGACGTCTAGTGTAAAGCACGATAATAATGAAGTCCGGACACTGTTTCTCATACGCATGGCAGAAATCAAACCATACCGTGTCAACATAGGGTGTCGACAGTGGTACGGTAGTCACTAGTGGCTGCACTACCGTAGGAGAGACGGGCAGAAGTGAGATGGCGGGGTCCACCGAGGACAAGGTGGGCAAGATAGACAGGTCCGGAATGACCGGTGGGAGTGGGGTGACTGACGGCCCCTGTCCCTCTATTGGCTCATTCTCTCGCCCAAAAACATCAGCGTGGTACTCCTCGACCAACTCTTGGTCAGCCTCATAATCCACTAGAATAAGCATGGGTGGGACATCCTCGGTATGTGTGTCCTCTAGAATAGGGGAATGTGAAGGACACGGATCGGAGAAGTGGCTAGGGGCCACATGGTTGGGCTCCGAGAGAGGTTGTGGGCATGAGTCTGTAGGCGGAGCGGACTGAGAGGGGTGGGTGGTTGGTGACACAGAGGTGGTCGGCTGAATGTCGTCGTGGAAGACAAACTCATTGGGTAGGTGAGGTGGATATAAGGTGCATGTCCTCCTATCCCGGTTGAAGGTTGATAACGCAAAAGTTCGTCGTTTAAAACACGCGTGCTAACAATCTTAAAACCGAACTCGCACAAAATGATCAAAAGAGAACGTAGTACTATGACAAGCACGGGTCGAATCCACAGGGAAGAAGAGATTTTTAGAGCTAAAAACCTTAGAGTCCTTTGAAAAACACTTGTGATTTAGATTTGCTTAAAGAAAATAGTGAAATGATGAACAAACCGAACACTTAATTGAAAACACCATGACTATGCGCTTATGCTATAAAAAATAATTGCATGAAGTGGAAAGAAGATATAGAAGAAAGAGATAGAGAGGGAAGAAGAGAAAGAACTAGATCAAGAGAACAACTCCTTTCATTAACTTAAAAGAAAGAGTACATGAAATGTGAAACAAGTTTATACTAATGACACAATGAGATTACAATGAAGTGAAATATCACAAAAACAATAACACAAGAAAAGCCTGGAGTTTGGAGTTTGGAGATGGTAGCAGCAATGGTGATGATAGGGCCATCCTCTCTTGGCCTTGGATCACGAACAACCTTGTGGAAGATGTCGTCTACGTCGGGAGGAAGTTGCCTTCGTCATTGAAGCAGTTTTTGGATGGTGAATAACTTTGAACCCAAGAGGAATTAGGGGATGCCCAAGAAGAAGAAGTTGAAGAGGAGGGAGATATAAAGAACTTTGATGAAGAATTCAGATAGAAAAGAAGAGCAGAAGAGCTTCAAAAATAGAGAAATAACAGAAACTAGCACCTCGGATGAACAGTGAAATTACAGGACAGTAAGTTGAAAAATGAGAAATAGCTTCACAACCAGAAATAATTAGAAGATGAGAAAGAAGAAGAAAATGTAGAGGACGTAAAAACCAAGAACTTTCATGAAGACTAAAAGAGCAGAAAATGACTAGAAGAGGGAGAAATAAGGGAAAGAACAGAGAACAATACTGGGTCGCAGATGAACAGGATAGCACAGTGAACAACACAAAATATCTTGAAAACCAGAAGGAATTAGAAGATGAGCAAGAAGAAGAAATTATAGAGGACTTAAAAATGAAGAACGTTTATGAAGAACACAAAAGGAGAAAACGAACTTACATGGGAGAAACCGGAGGCCTAAGGTTGGGAGAGAAAGAGGAAGAGTGAAAGATTGCCAAAAGAAGTCACTCCTTTCTCCTCCTTGCCATGGGCTATTTATAGGGAAAGTTAGGTGGATGGAGGGTGGAGATTGTATCAAAAGGAGATGGATGGCTGAGATTTAAGTGGAATATGATGCATGGGGAAGAGAAAAAGTAGGTGGGCACCCCCTTTCTTGGACTTTAGGCACCCCATTTCCCAAGGCTCATCATGTCTCTCCTTTATTTCAAACTTTGAATGTCCTTTTCCTCCTTTCCTGGATTCCTCCTTTTCAAACTTTGAATTCAAAATTTTGAACTTTCCTTTCCCTCCAACCAAAATAATTTGAATTCTTTATTTGACTTGGTCAAAATGGTGATGACCCTTTTGCCCCCGGCTTCTTTTGTAATTACCTTCGGTGTCCTACACACATATAATTACACTTTAGTCCATAAAAATTACCACAATGTGCATATCAATCTCAAATGCTCATGATTATGCAATGGAGAATTAATGCTCATGGCCCTCAACTTTAATTTATTATTAAATAAGACAATTGAATTAATCAATTTACGTGAAAGCTCCAATTTAAATGCGAAGTTGAGGTTAACTATGAAATATGCATAATTACCTAATTATATGCACATAAAATAGTGTACATGCAATGAATTGTCATAAGAAATGGACACTTATCACACCCCCCAACTTACTCATTGCTAGTCCCTTAGCAATGCCAATAAATTGAATTTTATGACTAACAAGAGTTTACAAAATTCATGCTCTCATATCCAGTTATCCCTTCATAGAATCGACCAAAGATTAGGAATCTGGAATCATTAATGCACACTAGCCTTATGTAGGAACTTAATTGTACATGATTAAGAATTCAAATTAAAGCTCAATAGCACTTGTGCATGTGTAACTACCAAATCCACAGCTTAGACAATTGCATCCCCCATTCGCTATTCCAAGCAAATGTCTTTCAATCATGCACCTCTTAGATCAGAGTATTAATCATATTCGCTTTTTGTCTACCTTATTATTTTGTCCCTTTGGGATCTTTTATACCACACATGATGCTGCACTACCCTTCACTGCTCAACGTGAATCTCGACTCTTGCCTTAGGAGAAGCAGGCCCAGTTTCGCAGATCCAGGTTCCCTTTTCCGTTTTACGCGAACCTCAACATGTCTTAGGTGAAGTAGGCCCGGTTACTAAGATTAGGGGCATTTTTCATGGTATTTTTTTTTCTTCTCTTTTTTTTTATAGTGCCATTGCACTTATTTGATAGATAATTTGGCAGAAAGCTTTGTATAAAGATCTCTTTTCTTAAGAAGTGCAGAATATCAGACAATATACCTAAAATAGCAGAGGGCTTGTCTTGCTTGTTTCATTAGTGTGTAATGTAATTTTTTTTTTTTAGTGCACATGAACTTTAAAGGGATTCTTATATCAGTTTTCCATGGCTAGATTGACTAAATTTTCCATCATCCTTCTCCTTAGCCTTTTCTATTCCAGAATTACTTTTAATTTAAGCATGAATCATGAAACTCAAAATGGGATTTACATCTTTATGCAAGACAGAACTTCTATCAGGTTGTACTATATGCATCATGAAAATTTCTCTCCCCCCCCAACTTGAATGACATTATCCTCAATGACATGTAGAATTGAAAGCAAAAGAACAATGTATCAATAAATACTTCTGAGTGGGAAAGAGACAATCGGATATGCGGGACGCAACCTCCATCAATGTCATAGGCGGTGATGACTTCCTCTCCTTGGCCTTAACCTGACTACTAAAACACACTCAAACAAAACCGTCAAAACAACAAAAACTGTGGGTTGCCTCCCAGAAGCGCTAAGTTTTTCGTCTTCAGGCAGACGCATGAGAGCTCACAAAGATTTTATTCCAGACCACTTAGAACAATGGATTCTTTTTTCAACTGATCATTTTCCAAATAAGGTTTCAATCTTTGACCATTGACAGTGAAAATGTGACCATTTTGAGGATTTAAAATTTTGACAGCACCATGGTCCAAAGCTTTGATTACAATGAATGGACCATCCCACCTAGACTTCAATTTTCCAGGAAACAAACGCAGCCTTGAATTAAAAAGCCAAACTTTTTGGTCAGGTTGAAAAGATTTTCTCAAAATGTGCTTGTCATGAAAGGCTTTGGTCTTAGCTTTGTAGATCTTGGAATTTTCATAGGCTTCATTACGTAGCTCCTCCAACTCATTGAGTTGGAGAGCTCTATGGGAACCAGCTTGGGCCAAGTCCAAATTCACTTATTTTATTGCCCAGTACGCCCTATGTTCTAGCTCAACTGGTAGGTGACAGGCTTTTCCAAAAATCAGCCTATAGGGGGACATACCTATGGGAGTTTTGTAGGCAGTCCTATAGGCCCAAAGAGCATCATCCAATCTTTCAGACCAATCCTTCCTATCGGGCCGAACAGATTTTTGCAGGATGTTTTTGATTTCTCGATTGGATATTTCCACTTGGCCACTTGTTTGGGAGTTGTAGGGGGTGGCGATTTTGTGAGTGATCCCATATTTCTTAAGTAAAGCTCGGAATTGGGAGTGAGTAAAATGTGAACCCCCGTCACTGATGATAGCCCTGGGACACCCAAATCTAGAGAAGATATTCTTACGAACAAATTTCATCACAACTTTATGATCATTAGTCCGAGTGGCTATTGATTTTATCCATTTAGACACATAATCTACGGCCACAAGAATGTATTCGTTTCCAAATGATGCTGGAAATGGTCCCATGAAATCAATCCCCCAAACATCAAAAATTTCAACAATCAAGATGGGATTGAGTGGCATCATGTCTCTCTTAGAATTATTCCCCACAGCTTGACACCTTAGACAGGTCTTGCTAAATTCATAGGCATTCTTGAAAAGTGTGGGCCACAAGAACCCACTTTGCAGGACCTTAGCAGCAGTTTTCTTACCTGAGAAATGTCCCCCACAAGCGAGATTATGACAGAAGTTCAAAACAGATTGTTGCTCCTCCTCGGGGACACATCTTCTTATTATTTGATCTGGACCCATATGAAATAACTCTGGGTCATCCCAAAAATAGTGCCTTACCTTAGAAAAGAATCGATCCTTTGCCTGTCTAGACCACCCTTCGAGAATCTGCCCTACTGCCAGGTAATTGACTATATGAGCGAACCAAGGGGTTGTTGTGTGAGAGATGGAAAGAATTTGTTCATCAGGGAAGGAATCAGACATAGGAGCACTTTCAGGAATTACAATCCTGGACAAGTGATCAGCTACAACATTTTCCAACCCCTTCTTGTCTCTTATTTCCAAATCAAACTCTTGTAGTAATAAAATCCACCGTAAGAGACGGGGTTTGGCTTCCTTCTTAGACATCAAAAATTTTAATGCTGAGTGATCGGAATAAAGAATGACTTTCGCCCCTAACATATATGATCGAAACTTTTCGAGGGCAAACACAACAGCTAATAATTCCTTTTCCGTGGTGGTGTAGTTAACTTGGGCATCAGCGAGGGTGCGGCTCGCGTAGTAGATCACCACGGGTTTCTTTTCAATTCTTTGACCTAGGACAGCTCCTACAGCATAGTCTGAGGCATCACACATGATCTCAAAAGGGAGCGACCAATCAGGAGATTGGAGAATGGGAGCTTGTATGAGAGCCGCTTTCATAGAATTGAACGCCTCTAGACATGACTCATTAAGATGAAAGGGAGTGTCCTTGGCAAGCAATTGTGTAAGTGGTCGAGCAATGGTGGAGAAGTTTTGAATGAATCTGCGGTAGAATCCTGCATGGCCAAGAAAGGAACGGATCTGTTTGACCGAAGAAGGGGGAGGAAGATTAGAAATCACATCAACCTTGGCCTGGTCAAGCTTTATTCCCTTCTCTGAAACTACATGGCCTAAAACGATCCCTTCTCTTACCATGAAATGGCTCTTCTCCCAGCTCAACACTAGATTCGACTCAATGCATTTTTTCAATACCCGAGTCAAATTTCCCAAACAATCATCAAATGAATCACCAAACACTGAAAAGTCATCCATAAAAACTTCCAAGCATTCCCCCACCATTTCAGAGAAAATGGACATCATACATCGCTGGAATGTGGCAGGGGCATTGCAGAGCCCAAAAGGCATTCTTCTGAAAGCAAATGTGCCATAGGGGCATGTGAAGGTTGTTTTCTCTTGATCTTTCGGGAAAATTGCAACTTGGTTATACCCGGAATAGCCATCTAGAAAGCAATAATACTTCTGCCCAGCCAGTTTCTCCAAGATCTGATCAATGAATGGGAGTGGAAAATGATCTTTTTTCGTGACTGAATTTAGTTTTCTATAATCAATGCATATTCTCCACCCAGTTGGTAATCGTGTGGGAACTTCTTCTCCTTTCTCATTTGTTATAACTGTCAGCCCTGACTTTTTGGGAACAACTTGAGTTGGGCTGACCCACTTGCTATCAGAAATGGGATATATGATCCCGGCATCCAACCATTTGACAACTTCTTTCTTAACTACCTCCTTCATACTTGGATTCAGCTGACGCTGCATCTCTCTGCTCGGCTTGGCATTATCCTCCAAGTAAATGTAATGCATACACACATCCGGACTGATACCCTTCAAATCGGCCACTGACCAACCTATCGCCCTCTTGTGCTCCTGAAGGACATCTAGGAGTTGGGATTCCTAAGCAGCGGTGAGGTTGGAAGCAATGATTACGGGCAGAATTTGGTTAGGACCTAGATAAACATACTTCAAAGGATCCGGCAGAGGCTTCAATTCTAGACTGGGCGGTTGATCTAAAGATGGAAGAATGTGTTCAGCTTGAAGTGGAGGGAGTGGCTCTACTCTAGAGTAGGGCGCACTAGAAAGTGGAGAATCCTGGAGCATGCTACCCTCTTCTAGACATTCCTCATAAACGTCTAGACTTTCTTCAATTAGTTCAGAAACATCAATGACACTACATTCTTCCTCATGGTTCGGATATTGAGATGCTTTGAACACATTTAGAGAAACATTCTCTCCTCCAAAAGAAATATCCATCATCCCCGTGGCGCAATTTATATTAGCCTTGGCCGTAGCAAGAAAAGGACGTCCCAAAATGATAGGTGTGTGCTTTAATTCTTGGGATGAGGCCATATCCAGAATAAGAAAGTCCACCGGGAAATAACATTCATGCACCTTCACAATCACATCTTCTAATAGTCCCCTTGGAGTCTTTACAGATCGATCTGCCAGTTGGAGGATTATAGATGTGGGTTTCAACTCCCCTAGATCAAACTGCTCATATATAAAGGTGGGTAACAAGTTCACACTTGCTCCAAGGTCCAGCAATGCTCTATCAAATATAATTCCACCTATGTCACAAGAAATCAGTGGAGCTCCAGGGTCCTTCAACTTTTTAGGCAAATGATTCATGACAACTGCGCTGACATCTTCAGACAAGCGGACCTTTTGTGTTACTGCCTTTGGTTCCCTTTTTGGTGTACATAGCTCTTTCAAAAATTTTGCAGACGCTGGCACATGTTTGATCGCATCCAATAGTGGAATATTGATGTTCACTTGTTTAAACAATTCCACTAGTTCATCTTGTTGGACCGGTTTTCTCTGTTGAGATTTAGGCTTCAATGCATCAGGGAATGGGACTTTAGGAACATATTCTCGAGGTCCTTCATCAACCTTTGCTTTCCCTTTGTCCAGCTTATTTTCTCCCCCCTCTTGCCTCTTCTTTTCTTGCAAAATTGTTGACTCCTCATCTTCACTATCACTATCCTCGTGGGCATCTTGGCCCGAACTACTACCCACATCCTTAGCTTGATAAGGGTCATTAAGAATTTTCCCGCTCCTAAGGCTAGAGATGGCTTTGGCATTCTCGAACTGAGGACCTATATGAGGGGGCAGCTGAGGTTGGTTCGGCTGATTAGGTTGAGGAAGAATAGGAGCTCTTGGAGGGAAGCCTGGAGGTTGTTGATTGCGGGGGTTGGCCACCGGTGGCTAGGGATCTGACCTACCTCTCTTCTCATGTTATTGGCAGCAAGTTGCCCTATCTGGTTCTCCAACTTGGAAATAGATTGTGCTTGGGTAAGGATGAGTTGTTGGAGTTGTTCAAACTTGTCATCAAAAGTGGGCTGAGTAGGAGGTGGTTGATAATGTGGTTGATGTGAACGGTGTGCAGGAAATTGCTGAAATTGGCCCTGAGCAAATTGAGCTTGAGGATATGGGGCCTGAGCTTGATGGAAAGGTGATTGTTGATGGAAAAGAGGCTGATAAGAGAGATTTTGGTTTAACTGACTTGGCATGGAAAATGATTGTTTCGAATTTGGATGGTGTGAGGGATGAGATTGGGTGGATGGGCCTTGGTTAGACTTCCAAGAAAAATTTGGATGATTTCTCCAGCCCGGATTGTAAGTGTTTGAATAAGGATCATATGTGGGCTTGGAGACACCTTGAGCAGCAAAGATTTGTTCTTGGATAAATGGGGGGAGTTGGGCTGCTGTGGGACACCCAATCACGGAATGGCTAGGGCTCGAACATAAAGCACATATTTCTTCTTGACTTGGGGTTGAGATTTGTTGAGGTTGAGGGGCAGAAGGGAAAGAGGGTTCCTGTCTAGACATGGACAACAACTGGTCTAGCTTTTGGGCAACCATATCGACCTTCTCTATATTTTGCGCCAACAAATCCATTTTATTCAACTTTTGGGTTATGGCATTAATATCTATCTTGTTCTCACACTCACCTTGGCTCTTAACTTCATAAAGTCCACCCCTCTTAGAAGGCCCAATCATTCTTTCATATGATGAAAGCGAGGTATGGCTTACGGAATTTTCACTAAGCATTTCGAATAAATCATAAGCCTCATCCTCGCTCTTACTCATGAATGCTCCCCCACATGATGCATCCACCATCTGTCTATAATTCTCCGCCAAACCCTCATAGAATGCCTGTACAATTTGCCATCTTGATAACCCATGGTGGGGGCATTTCCTCAATAAATCTTTTAGTCTATCCCATGCTTCATGGATATGTTCCCCTGAGTTTTGTGTGAATCTAGTAATTGCTCTTCTCATGGTATTGGTTCGCCCTATGGGATAGAACTTCTTCAAAAATTCTTTTTGCATTTCTGCCCATGTATCAATGATTCTACCCAAGGCTCCTAACTAATATTTGGCTTTATCCTTGAGAGAGAATGGGAAGAGAGTTAGCCTAAGAGCATCATCAGAGAAATTTTGGATTTTAACAGTTGAGCAGATCTGAAGGAACTCATCAAGATGTTTGTAAGGGTCTTCATTAGGATTTCCATAGAAAGACGGTAACATTTGGATGGTACTAGACTTGATTTCATAATGAACCGCCTGGTTCTGAGGTGCTTGGACATAGAAGGATGGTTGGTATTGATTGGGTAAGAAATAATCCTTCATTTACTTTAGAGGATTGGGATTTTCGGCCATTAGATTTTGGTGGTGAGGTCCTTGATTTTCGGCCATGAGATCTTGTTGGAGATCGTTCCCTAGATACAAGACTCTCTCAATTTCTTGAATGGGTCCTAGTAGGTTTGGATGTTGAGATCTTCTACCTTGCATTAACTAGGTCGAAGAGAGAAATGAAAGATTTTTTTTATTATTTTTGTTTGTTTATTGTTTTTTTTGACACAAAATAGGATGAGGAAAGAGAAGATGAGAAAAAAAATTTTTTGATTTTTTTTTGTTTTAATTTTTTTATGCAATCACAAACAAGTTATCACACAAATTTCCTAATGACCTAGATGTGACCTAGACCTATAAATTGGGTTTCACAAAATGATTAAAGTGAAACTTAAGTTCACCCTCAATGTTTCCACCGGCCAGGTAAGGGGTGGGGAAGTGGGAGGTTCCCCCTACTTTTGTAGGGACCTAATTATGCCAAACCACTATCCCGCTTAAGGCGTTTGCCGTCCGACCGTCTTGCCTTGGGCACCGGTTTTCACAAGAGGGTAAGCCCAAATAACACAAGAACCACAGTGTGAACCTAGGGCCAATGTCTACTGAATTTTATTTAAGGTCTAGGTGATGCAAAGATGCAAGGGAATTATGGTTTGTGGGCTAAGGAAGGGTGATGAAATCCCCACCTTATCTTGTTTATGGGTGTTGCCCTTAGAATATTTTAGAAAAGATATGCAACAAACCAAGTTCAAACAAGGGGTTCTATGCAAGCATGGAAATGCATGAGCATGCTTTTGAAAAAATTAGAGTACTCACCTTGCCTCCCGCAATCTTCAATAATACAATTAACAATAATTAAACAACAAGGAAAAATAAAGTCTATCCTAAATGATGCATGACCTAAAACATGGAAGTGTGGGTTCTACTCTTGCAATGGACATTTTTATTGAAGTTCAAGTGATGCTTTTTTTTTGTTTTTATTTAATGAACCTATCTAACCACAAGATATGAAATGTAGAGAAATGAAATTGAAATGAAAGAGGAAAAGTTTGGATACTTACTTGAAAAGCGTTCCCTCGTTCCTTTTTTTTTTTGAAATGAATGACTAAATCACAAAGATGAAAGAAAGAAAGGCAAACGTACCTCTAATTTTTTTTAGTTTTCAAGTTACTTTTTCTCCCTTTTTTTTGCACCTGCAAAAAAAAAGAAAAGAGAACTTTATTAGTACACTATAAACACAAGGAAAATAAAGTTATTAAGTCAAAAATCATCATTCTTCCCCGGCAACGGCACCAAAAATTGATAACGTAAAAGTTCGTCGTTTAAAACACGCGCGCTAACAATCTTAAAACCGAACTCGCACAAAATGATCAAAAGAGAACGTAGTACTATGACAAGCACGGGTCGAATCCATAAGGAAGAAGAGATTTTTAGAGCTAAAAACCTTAGAGTCCTTTGAAAAACACTTGTGATTTAGATTTGCTTAAAGAAAATAGTGAAATGATGAACAAACCGAACACTTAATTGAAAACACCATGACTATGCGCTTATGCTATAAAAAATAATTGCATGAAGTGGAAAGAAGATATAGAAGAAAGAGATAGAGAGGGAAGAAGAGAAAGAACTAGATCAAGAGAACAACTCCTTTCATTAACTTAAAAGAAAGAGTACATGAAATGTGAAACAAGTTTATACTAATGACACAATGAGATTACAATGAAGTGAAATATCACAAAAGCAATAACACAAGAAAAGCCTGGAGTTTGGAGATTGGAGATGGTAGCAGCAATGGTGATGATAGCGCCATCCTCTCTTGGCCTTGGATCACGAACAACCTTGTGGAAGATGTCTTCTACGCCGGGAGGAAGTTGCCTTCGTCATTGAAGCAGTTTTTGGATGGTGAATAACTTTGAACCCAAGAGGAATTAGGGGATGCCCAAGAAGAAGAAGTTGAAGAGGAGGGAGATATAAAGAACTTTGATGAAGAATTCAGATAGAAAAGAAGAGCAGAAAAGCTTCAAAAATAGAGAAATAACATAAACTAGCACCTCGGATGAATAATGAAATTACAGGACAGCAAGTTGAAAAATGAGAAATAGCTTCACAACCAGAAAGAATTAGAAGATGAGAAAGAAGAAGAAAATGTAGAGGACGTAAAAACCAAGAACTTTCATGAAGACCAAAAGAGCAGAAAATGACTAGAAGAGGGAGAAATAAGGGAAAGAACAGAGAACAATACTGGGTCGCAGATGAACAGGATAGCACAGTGAACAACACAAAATATCTTGAAAACCAGAAGGAATTAGAAGATGAGCAAGAAGAAGAAATTATAGAGGACTTAAAAATGAAGAACATTTATGAAGAACACAAAAGGAGAAAACGAACTTACATGGGAGAAACCGGAGGCCTAAGGTTGGGAGAGAAAGAGGGAGAGTGAAAGATTGCCAAAAGAAGTCACTCCTTTCTCCTCCTTGCCATGGGCTATTTATAGGGAAAGTTAGGTGGATGGAGGGTGGAGATTGTATCAAAAGGAGATGGATGGCTGAGATTTAAGTGGAATATGATGCATGGGGAAGAGAAAAAGTAGGTGGGCACCCCCTTTCTTGGACTTTAGGCACCCCATTTCCCAAGGCTCATCATGTCTCTCCTTTATTTCAAACTTTGAATGTCCTTTTCCTCCTTTCCAAACTTAAAGTTTGGATTCCTCCTTTTCAAACTTTGAATTCAAAATTTTAAACTTTCCTTTCCCTCCAACCAAAATAATTTGAATTCTTTATTTGACTTGGTCAAAATGGTGATAACCCTTTTGCCCCCGGCTTCTTTTGTAATTACCTTCGGTGTCCTACACACATATAATTGCACTTTAGTCCATAAAAATTACCACAATATGCATATCAATCTCAAATGCTCATGATTATGCAATGGAGAATTAATGCTCATGGCCCTCAACTTTAATTTATTATTAAATAAGATAATTGAATTAATCAATTTACGTGAAAGCTCCAATTTAAATGCGGAGTTGAGGTTAACTATGAAATATGCATAATTGCCTAATTATATGCACATAAAATAGTGTACATGCAATGAATTGTCATAAGAAATGGACACTTATCAAAGGTCGCTCTCCTCTCTTCCAACCATGGTCGCCCTAATATAATGCATGATCCTGCTAGCGTACCAATATTGCACCATGCGCCATCACAGTAAAAATCAGAGCCGATCATCCTTTCGAACTCGACAAAAGCAAAATTACCATCGCGGATAATCTCGCCCGTCTTGGAGAGGGACTCCACGATATCAAGAGAAACCCAATTATCCGACTCCCTATCGGTGAAATGGAGTTCCGTTGTGGACCCATTGGGTAGAGTGGCTTTAGTAATGAGATGGGTGAAATCCAAGGGTCGGGCCAGGAAGGCATTGAATTGGGCCATGAGGGATGTCCACTCGGACACATGGTCTTGGGGAACGACCATGAGGGTGGCGGGTAGTGGACATGCAGGCACACGGTAACAAGACACTAGACCGACTATGCAAGGTTGGAATGCACTAACTAATACACACTAAGGACCCTAGACTTAAACCAAGACTTGGTACTTGGCGGAGTTAATCGATCCGAAGATCACTCACACAAGTGTGCGGCCTTCCCGATAGGCGTAGCCTAATGTTCGGACAACACCTTTTGATATACCGATTAATGGGATGCAAGTACAACCTAAACCGACTTAGAGAATGACTAGACGTAAATGACACTTTTTTTTATTTTTAGACATCCTAGACTCAACTGGCGCTCTGATACCAAACTGATGCGGGACGGACACGCGACTCGACTCCAAATGGATATGCGATCCTTGGACTCTAAG